>CM033647.1:81440553-82044405 GCA_019512145.1 Engystomops pustulosus | reverse complement strand
AGCACAATTCAACAGAATTGTTACAAGCTCAAATCCATCCAGGGTAGGATCATGCGAGCCAGAGTCTTGTAACGGTGGCATCTTTCGCGAACAGGTCAGGATATGCCAGTGCAAGCAGAGGTGGTTCAGCCATGGAAAACACAGCATAGCTATTCGGCATCGTTTATCAGACGCAACCCAGAATTCTGCACCAAACTCATAAAGCGTCTAAATGCATACTAGTATTTTTACATTAGCAATTATGGTAATGACACTTTATTTTTCATTCAGATTGACACACTTTGCAATTTTTTCACTTATTGTGGCCTTAGAACATTAAATTATTATTCTTTTTTATTGCTGATATATTTCTGCCAGATACAGAGGGAACTAATCTGTATACACATCACTCATCACACACAGGGCCAGTTTTAGACAAAGTGGGGCCCTGGCCAAAACTAAAAGGGGTTGCCCCAAAGTAAGACTATTTTATGCACAGTGACATTTAATAAGAGGCTCCTTTAGGCCTGCACAATAATAACACGTTGAAGTTTACTAACAGTAGTATGGTAAGGCAAATTGTAATATGGGACTGTATGAGAATTTAATAGGAGATAGGTAGAATACTTTTTTGGAATGTTACACCTCAATTCGCCACGTGTTGTTGCACCCTATTTGTTATATACTATTTATTATACTATTATTATTATACACTATTATTATTATTATTATTATTATTATTATTATTATACTATTGTGCCTATGTGGGCGCAAAAAATTACGCAATAACACGCCACTCCTGAACATGCTTAGGGAAGGCAATGGTATGATTTGCCTTTTTCTTTGAATTTGTGCCTAATAAGGCGAAAAAAAACCTGCATTTGACAAAGAGCCAAAACGACAAAGACAAATCAGGTGAAAAAATAGACTCACAACAGGCACAAAAAGAGCTCAGATAAGGGGAAAATAAGTTAAATGACTCCAAATGTGTTACACAAAAAACAAGCTCATACATCTCTGATAAAGAATATATGAAAATAAGGTAAAAAGTTCTGACTTTTGGGAGAATGGGAGTAAAAAGGGAAATATGAAAACATAAATGGTCTTTGGTGCTTTTAAACACATCACTGCATCTATAATGACATGAAATATTACACAAGCACATTATTTATCCTACATGAAAAACATAATAGGAAATTGTTATTTTCATCATTCTTGCCAAAGAAACAGTTTCAATACAAAGTCATGTGTAAACCAATGAACAATATCTTGCAAAAACTAAACATTTCTAATGCAATTTTCTTACAGTGGACTCAAATGGGGTCATTTATCTTAGACGCCCTGCAGATCAACCCCAAACCTATAGGTAAATAGTATATGAAGACACAAATGTCTAATATATAATAAATAGTGCAGACGGGAATAATACAGGTCGGAATAGCTCTCTGTAGTTGTGGTCCCTTACAATGAAATAGAGAACCGAATAGGAAAGCCGGAGGTACTTCCGCTCCACTGTGCACAGAATCAAATAGTATCCTTGACGCCTGAGCATTGTGAAAGGTATAATGTGGGGGGGGTCCGCCCAGAGAGCCAATGAGTACTACAACATCCCCGACCTTCTTCCGATGCTTCGTCAGAGGTGAAGAATTGTGTGCACCTCCTGTTTATTCCTTACATCGCCATCCAGCTAGAAGACGCGCTCGCCACGACACACCCACCTGAATCACATGATCGGAGGGGAATTGCATTGGAGACGTGCCCGGAACGCTCACCACCACCGTCACGACCGCGCGGCGACACGCACATCGCGTCAACTGGTACCTGAGGGCAAACACAAAACAGTAGATGCTGAACAGGTATAATGTATACTCATGTAAAAAAATCAAAAAACGAAAAAATCATAATGCCTACAGTCCCACATAAATATATCTAGAGATCCCACACTCGTGACCATCGGCTATATATGTCACTAAAAATATATATATATATATTAATAGAAGCCACAATTCAAATCCTGCAGGTGTCTGCAGGGCCTTAGTTTTCGTGGTTGCCCATTTTCCATCAGGGGCCATTTGTTGCCCCTATTTCTTTCCCTATTATGGTGATATATTTTTTTCTTGTATATTGTGTCATCTTCTTATAATAAAATATAATTATTAATTTTATTCTTGATGACATTTTCTCTCTCTTTTGGGTTATTTATTATTATACACTATTATTTATTATTATTATTATTATTTATTATATTATTTATACTATTGTGCCTATATGGGCGCCAAAAATTACGCATAACACGCCAGTTCCTGAACATTGCTTAGGAAGGCATGGTATGATTTGCTTTTTTTTTATTCTTTAATTTGTTGCCTAATAAGCGCAAAAAAAACTGCATTTGACAAGGGGGGCCAAAACGACAAAGACAAATCAGGTGAAAAAATAGACTCACAACGCACACAAAAGAGCTCAGATAAGGGAAAATAAGTTAAATGACTTCAAATGTGTTTACACACAAAACAACTCATACATCTCTGATAAAGAATATATGAAATAAGGTAAAAATAAGGTAAAAGTTCAGACTTTTGGGAGAATGGGAGTGAAAAGGGAAATATGAAACATAAATGGTCTTTGGTGCTTTAAAACACATCACTGCATCTATAATGACATAAAATATTACCAAGCACATATTTATCCTACATTAAAAACATAATAGGTAAATTGTTATTTTCATCATTCTTGCCAAGAAACAGTTTCAATACAAATTCAGGTGTAACCAATGAACAATATCTTGCAAAAACTAAACATTTCTACATGCAATTTTTCTTACATGGACTCAAAATGGGTCATTTATCTTAGAATTTTTCTCTTTTTTTCTCTATCTTTGTGACTTTTTGGCACATTTGATTATTTTGTGCCTGAATTTATGACTTTGCGACTCTCCTAGCAAGGTTAGCCCTATAATATTTTTAAAATCCAGATGTGAATGTGAACGTAAAGACCCAAATTTTGGTGGCAATTATGGTTAAAAAGTCACATATAAACTCAAGTACTAATCAGGCTAGGAAAATTTGTAGATGAAGTTCAGTTTGAGACTATTGTCAACTTTTTAATAAAATATGCAAACACCGCAGACTCAGCTGCCTGATATATCAGCCTCTAGATAAATCAAACAGTGCAAAACCTGGAAAAATAATGATCCACAAGAAGCTGTCCATGGGACCTAGATGCTTGAGTTAGCTTCATATACCACATTTCCAACCAACCCTTTTTGGAACTTAAAAATGTCTTTTGCTATCCACTAATGGTAAACTAGCAGTTTATCATTTCCACAAGCCTTTCTCTCAGGCTTTAGAAAAAACAGGACTCAATCAGCACAAACATGGTTAGGCCCATAGGCAAGTTTTGTGCGAAAATTTTTAATCAGCACACTCGCCACCACACCACACCACAATTGCTATAAGGTTCCAATCTGCAGGATCAGTGTGCTGACATGAGTAAGCCATACCCTGAATCAATGTTTTGGCGACAGGCTATAGTAATTTAGCCTCCTTTTTCAACATCCTTGTTTAAAGTGTTCTGCATGGCGCAAAAGAGGGAATTTGCTAATTCCATTTGTGTGTGCTGTTGATGATTTTTTATGTCACCTGCGAGTTGGGAATAATGCAATTTCAGATTCTTCAACACATGGGACCATGAAACAGCGCCCTTGAGATCACCATGACACACATGCACAAGACATGTGTATGTGTTGAGTGAAACCGAACGCAGACTTCAAAGGATGCTGGACCAGGTCAACATCAGCTCATTCGACAAAAAATACACCTATTATAAAAATTGAAGTAGAAAAAACAATATTTGACGTTAGAATAGCTTAAAGGGGTTGTCCGAGTTTGAAAAAAAACTAATTGTGGCCGATAGCGGGCTGCCTAAAACAATAACGATTACTTACCTTCCGGTGCCCTCCGGTACCCGCACTGCTGGTCGCCAGGTCCATGGCGCCTTGTAAAACAAACATGGCCGGCCGGAGCACGCGCTGCATCGGCTTCCAGCCGGACCCGACAACCTCCGGCCCCCTACACAATGCTGTTGTATGGGACGGATGGACGTACCTGGCCCGGCCGGAAGCTGAATGTGGCGCTGCTTCCGGCGCCATGTTTGTTTACATGGCGCCCGGACCAGAGCGACAGCAGCGCTGGATACCGAGGGCACCGAAGGTAAGTACACCTTTATTGTTTTAAGCAGCCGCCTCCTGGCCACATACAGTTTTTTTTTTCAAACTCGGACAACCCTTTAAAAAAAAGTATTTTTTGGTAAAATCTTTAAACAGAAAAACCTAATAAATTGGGTATCTTCCATGATCGTGATGACAAAAAAGAATACTAGAGGTGTCATTAGGATGAACATGAAAGCCGTAAAACAGTACTACAAGAAATGGTCCAAATGCATTTTTTTCAACAATTTCATTGCATTTGGATTTTTTTTCCATTTCACATACACGGGATAAAATATTAAATACTGTCCTAAGAAGTAAATTTTTAGGTAGAAAACATGTAGTAATACCCGCTCTGTATACAGAAAAATAAACATTTATTGATTTTGAAAGACGGTGAAAAATGGAACAACAAAAAAGATGCACCAATTACTCTAACATGTTCTCCATTTTGGCTCTTATTATGTAATAATATAACTATATATATCGCTGATAGCAAGTTATCGAGAGCTATGTCACTTTTTTTAAGAAAAACCAGAAGAATATCTATAATCTTGTAGAGGTGACTTATTATTATGTGATTATTAAAGTTATGGGAGTAGTTTTGGATCCAAAATTTTGAAATAGATATGTATTCATTACACTTTTAACCTAGAATATATTAACAGGACATTTATGGATACAGTTTATTTAGAATAAGAGCTCCCTCTTAAAAAATAACAATAAGATAAAAACATAATAAGTTAATTTTATAGTTTATCGACAAGAGATGGAAAAAGTCAAACCATTTGTTAGGGAGGACGTTCATGAAATGCATGCCTTGACTTCAATGCAAATGATGTGAATGTACAGGGTATTTATACCATATATAATTATGTTGAAAGTGGTTTAAAATCGGAGTTCTTGGTGAGGGTAGAAACCTTCTAATTCAAAGCATTAATTCTATGTCCTTGCTTGATTGGTTTTTCGATTAGTCATTTAATGAAAACATTAGGTGTTGAGAGCTGTAAGATGTGACTGTCAATTTTTCAGACTCTCCATGATTACAAAAAAGTCGAATTCCAATTGATATTCACCCACCTTAACGCTGTCATGACTGCGAGTCCCACCTATGGTCACCCTTGGAACTGTGGGGTTTCAGGTACAAGACTGGTCCAGTTCCTGCCCCATCAGGCATGTATTACATTCATAGCTATATATTACATGGTGCTAGTGCTCTATGTATGCACTTCTTGCTTGCGTTTGATGTAAGAAATGTATTGATGTTTCTGTGCTAATAGGCTTTAAAAAAGAACTGCAAATAACCAATAAATGCTATATTGTTTCGATTTTATGAGTTGTATAGCATCAAGCATGAACCTACTGTAATATATATCTTATAGAATTGAATCAATTTCTATGCTAACCATAACGGAAACAGAAAACACTACAATGAATTTGGCTTCCTTCCATTTCTACATGTATCGTCTGACTAATACAACTGACCCAATAACGATAGTCTTTTTATTTAAGTTGATCAATACAATGTACAACACCAGCCACAAATCAACACACCAGAGTATCAAAGATTTTGTTTGTTTTAAAATCCTCATTAATGCATTGGAATCAGTTACAGTGTAAGTAATTTAGACCGCATCCAGTGCCCCGCCAGCTCATTAAAATAAAAGGGGTTTTCCTAGATTTTGTTTGAAAAAAAACTTCTTGGTGTGCAGGGCCAGGGTAACCAAATAAAAGAAGCGGTGCCAAAAAGCTGGGGTGGGGGGTTCATCAGGAAGCAAGGGTTCAAGCACGCATGGCGATGAAAATGAGTACATCTTTGGGTGCTGAGTGAAATTCAGTGCCAGTAATTGGCCTAAGGGGTCCCAAAGACCCAAATCACTACTGCCGGCCCTGATGTCAAACGCAACCTACTATCACAATGCTGGAACAAAAGCTGTGTAAGTGCACTTTCTTTTCTTGGTTTCACCTGAAACCACCTTAAATTATTCTTTATTCACACAATAATTGTTACCTTTGGGCTTAAAACTGGTACCTTCATGATGCTAATAAAAAAATAGAATTGGAAGCAAGAGATTTGAGTTCACTCTGAGAGCCGACTGTTGAGATGAGAAGGAGAAAGAATCATAAGTAAATGTGTGCTATGGGAAAGGAGGATACATGGCTAAGGGCATCACCTTGGTGCACTGGTAGTTTTAATCCTACTGGCAGTCTTAGATAATATATGCTAAACTTGGTTGTAACCCAGGAACTACATCAGGGAACTTTATTTAACAATAGTCATAGAGGAAGCCTTCTAATTTCCTCTGGGGACTGTGGAATTTACCCCCAGAGGGCAGATTGTATATTTTTTTTCAGCTAGCAACACCATATTTGGTGGTCATTTGGGTCTGCTGAACTGGCCATATTATAAATTGTTAATGTTCGGGCCATAAACAGTAAGAGGAGATTTATTAGAGAGAACACTAAACCACTGTCAGGAGTAAAAGAATTAAAGCACATGAGTGAAGAGGGCTGTGTTTAGAACAAGAGATAAATTTAGCAAAATTTGGCTTTGTTAGTGTTTGTCATGAAGAGTGTCCCTGAGAATCTTTGAAAATGTACAGCAATATGATTCAAACTGAATTGTGTCCTTACTAACTGCTGTCTGCCATCAAACAAGCACATTTGTGGATCACCTCTCCCCATGGCCAATCCAAAAAATTAATATGGTCTACCTACCTCCACTTACATATCCTAGTCACTTCCCCTATAAGTCTGTCCACCTGCATGTTCTGGGTGCCGTCGGCTCTGACCCTCTTTCTACGGCCTTGCTTCCTCCAGATGTATTGCTCGCGCATAAGTCAGGCTGGCCCCGAATTGCCTTTCCCCCACGGAGAGGTTGCCGTAGTCCCCTTCGTCTATTTCCCTTTCGTCTCCCCGTGCCCCTCGGTCGGCCTCGTCGGGTCCCTTTTCCCTTCCTTATCTCACTCCGAGCCCCTCCCTCCGTTCCCCTCCCCTCCCCTCTACGGACCGCCCCCCCTGGGCGGGCTGTCTCTTCGCCATTTTACTCTTTCGCCCTATAAATATTGTACCACAAAAATGATTTCTGGAAACATACATGTGTATCACAGTAAAGTAAACCACCACAACCTACCATAGACTCCCACGCCTTATTCCACTTCCCCTCTTTATCCTTTCTTTGTCATGGTGGCTCTGATCTGCTGTTTCCCATTTTTTCTCGTCCTCTGTTCCCCCCTGGTTATATCCCTTGCCCTTCCAGACCCAATTGGTCGCTTCGTTCTCTCCGGCGTGCGGGTTGCCCCGTTTCACTCCCTTCTCTTCCCGGGTTTTTGTCACCCTTGTGGCGTTCCTCCCGATGTCGCTACCCCGCTGGTGCCTCCTTTTCCGAATGTCCTTTTCAGTGCACATAAAAAGCGCAGTCAGATTGTCGAGTTTATAAAGCGATAGTGCTCCACTGTATTCTAAGGATCTTCGGCGTTTCGTGGTCAGGCAGTCGGGTCCTCCTCCTAGCATCGATACTTTTCCTGTTAGTCCCAGGAGGAGTCCCCTCGCTAACCGCTATGTGTCCTAGTGCCAGCAGGAATGGGGAGAGGGGTATCGGGGGAGGGGGAGTGTCGTGTCGCTGAGATCTTGTATCCACACAGAGTGATACAGGGCATCGTTACAATCCACTAACTTCCTTCTGAAAAGTTCCTTTACAACATTCCCCTTGTTCCCTCTTACGCGATTACGACCCCCGATGTACCGATCGACAGTGTCTTTTTCGCCTAATAATGCATCCTGTTCTTCGTCCCCGTTAGATTGTGCGGTCCCAGTTTTTGAGACTAGCGGTGATTCCAATAGTGAGCGTGTACATCACCAAGGGCCTTCTATCAAAGGAGAAATAGCCCTCCCACCGGGTTAAGTCCCTTTTCATCGAGATATTCTCGTTAGGATTCCTGCCGCGTGTCTACACTAGTTTTCCCCTCCTGAGAGTTCACTTCTTATGCTCTCTTCCCGGTCTTGTGGGGCATGTTTCCCCTATGTAATCACCTAGGGTCTTTGTTCACGTTGCGGTATTTCACCCGGACATGAAAAAGCGGAGCTGTCCTTTTTCCACAGGGCAAACCGTGTCTCCGGCCTAAGGTGGTCGAAGGGATTGAAAGAGCGAGGTGGGTCGCTCAGTGGGGGGTGCAGGCGAATCGTAAGGGAAGTAAGAGGAGTTTCGGAGCTAATACTTGGCTCGACCTTAATCTCTCTGGCAGTAGAACAAGGGGGATTGCTGGGTCTTGTTTGTCCTTTCATCCTGTTTGCCCTCCTCTTGTTCTTCTGGGGTGATTTCTGGTTACTGCATGCTTGCTTCCCATTTCTTCCGGGTCCGGGGGGGGTCCTCATTCTACCCTTTGTCTGACTCCCCTCTCCGGCAGAAAACCCTCACTCACATGAACCTCTGACATGTTCTGCTGTAAACATGGAGCTGCTGTATCTCTCCTAAACACACACACAGCACACCACAGCTGCAGTGGGCGGTGGCCCACCAGTCACCAGGAAGCACATCAATTTATAACAGCCTCAACATCATTTATACATGCTGTCATCATGTACTGGGGGTGTGCGTACCCCTCCGCTCAGAATAAGAGTGGACAGCTGAATATCTAATGCTTCAATTGGACATTTCACAGGGGTTTTCCCCCCCCCCAACAATATTGCCTCATTCTTTAGGACCGATCAATTGCTTTAGGTTTACAGGCATGTCATAAGGACAATGAAGGGATCGAGGCAATGCTCTCTAATGGCAGTTTATGAAAATATATTTAGTTTTAGGGGGTTATTGCATGACGTTTTCTCTTTAAAGAAGCATTAACACGGATTGCGTATTGAAGGGCCAAATGGTGCCCCAGGGTAGAAGGCGAGGTTGCAACCTAGGTGATCGCCCTACCCCTAGTCCCATCCTTACTGTTAGGGAGGAAGAGGGCTTAGTAGTTCAGAAAACCTGCACCGATTGTGGCACCGATTTCGGCATGTGAAGTTATTGCACCTACATAATGTTGGGGTTGCATTCTTGAGCCCCACAACAATGCGCCTGTAAATCTTTTATATGCTTCGCCACTACCTTAAACATCTGCCTGCCCCTGACCTCTCCATTTTCTGTCTACCCATGTGCTGTAACCTTCCTCTCCTCCCCAGTCAGCTCACATACGTTGCATGTAATACAAAAATGTACTACTTTTGGCAAGCAGTGCTAAGGCTCCTCTTCAAACCCAGCCTGTAGTATGGGGAAAGAAACCATTTCTATCTTTTTTGCCCCTGCCTGATATGGTGCCACACCATGTAGGACGTGTACCATCGCCACGCCGCATAGCATTGCAGTGTGAAAGGAGGCCTAATAAGTCGGTAAAGAGGAAATACGATGTCCTTCCGTGCTATATTAACCCGCCATGGCCCCTTAATATGTTAGCAACTCATAACTATTTTTTTATACATAATTTAAAAGGTGGACTGACTGTGCGTTTCAGGGACTTGTAACTGTAACTCTGCTCCTCTTTTATGTGCCCATGAGAGACCTGCTACATCAAGCTATAGAAGGCCCTTGGGTACTAGTTCTGTTTCTTCTTTGAACTCTTCACATTCATTATTGGCAATTGCACAACGCAGTCCTTATAGACATGAAGGGGACCCCTACAATACCTAAATTACGCAGGGGTCTTCCTTTCCATTGTTTTACCTTTACTAAATATAGTACAAGAGCTTCTCAGTTTCTTCACATGCATCCCGATATGGTATTAAGATATCACATTCCTTGGCCTCTCCTGCCTTGGTTTCATTGTTCCCTCTCCATTTTAAATCATGCAACCTCATGGATTGCATTCCTATTATCCCCATCGTTTGCAGCAATTGCCAAACGCCGCGGCTTTAATCAATAATTATATGAGAGATAAAGTCTTGCCTGTCATATTAGGGGTGGCTTTTTCCACAAAAGCTCTGTAAGGGGCTTCCTCATGATTTCCTTGAGACCATCGCCCTCTTGGCTTCTGCTCATGACCGTCTTGTATGAGAAGTTCACTGCTTGTGAAATGTGTTTTCCCTGCAGTATTTCCTGAATCCCTTATTGTTTTTCAAAGTCCTTTGCACTTTCTTAGTGAATGTTTTATGATGCTGAATTTTATTCGCTTATCCTTTTTCTTATGTAATTTATTTGTTGTGTAAAGCATTTTATTTATTTATGATTAATGAAGTTTGAAAATCCTAAATCCTCGAACACAAAAACATTCTTAAACTGACCAATTCAATTTTTTGTCTATGCATAAGACATGGTAACAATATGGTGTACTTTTAGTCAGTAAATTTTTATATTTTTTTCTAACAATAAGATACAGTCTTTTTTTTTTTTTTTAAAAAGAAAAATGTTGCAACTTATTTTCCCATGAACAGAAAGTCCACGTTACTTTCTTGAAAACAAAAAACAACATTTACACAAATCTAATAATGTTATTATCTTCTGGAACATATACCTAACTCCTCTGATAACCTTGATTCTATTGTTATTTTAAGTGACACTATTTTCTTAGAATCACAATTTTTATGTTCAGCAATGGTACTTCTTTCCTTACATAAGCCCTTCTTATCCATGTTTCTGCTTGTAGCCAATGCCTCTTTTAGCTCCTTCCTACTCTTCTTCTCATACAGCATTCAGTTGACGGGGACTAAAGAGGGCACATTTAATAACAGTTTATGACTTCTTTAGCCATTCCCCTTAGAAAAAAAGGTTGGTTGTCCTCTTAAGAGGAGAAATCCTTTTTAATATAACCTATAATGATTTGAGTATAAAGAGACCGATATATCCACAGCAAATTTAAACAAAGGTTGGGTGTGAGTTTGCATATGAAAATATCACCCGCCCACAAATTTAACCTACATATATTTTGTGTGGTATCTATAACTGTCACGGTGGTCCCCGCTATCGCTTATTTCGGATCGCGTGTCCACCCGTTGCCTCTCGCTCCCCTCATTCCCCCCTCAATCACCCCTTACGTTTCCATTCTCCTGTCCTTTCCTCCCAAGTTTCCGGTTCTTTCTAATCCTCTCTCCTTTCGTTCTGCCGGTCCTGTATGATCGGCTTCTCTTCCCCTTCTTCCTCTGTCTCCTTATGGATCTCCTACTTTCTCTCTCTCCCAACTTCTAAATATTTAAAGTTGCCAGCGTGCCGCTAATAAGGTAATCTAATTTATTCCCTGCCTCTTCCTGTGATCCCTTTCCGGATCTTGGCCCTTGCCTTGGAGAAAGCTTTGTTTATTGCTCCCTTCACAATAATTCTTCATTGCAATGCCATCCCCATTCATCACGGAGCGTTTCCAGGTGCATTCTCATCAGCCTCCTCCTCCGTAAAAGACCTGCCTGGCCTAACCCACTGTTGGGACAGATACAACGCTGCCCGACTTCTGCTGAGACGTGCAAAAAATAAGACGGTTGAATCTACGACCATGTAAACTCTTCCAGTGGGACAGTATCCTCCAGTTTCCGGAACTCTGGCTTTCGAACCTCCTCCTGGAATGATGAGGCCCTGCCGCAGCTTTTGAATGGACTCTCCTCTCACGTAAGGATGCTCTTTCCACCCGGGATCTGCCGCCGTACCCTGAATCTCTCATAGCACCATTGGCCACCCGTATTGATGTGCGATTTAGGGAGCGTGTTGAGGAGTTACGTCTTGAACAACCCCAAGTTCCGCCCACGACGTCTTCCCCGCCGTGTCACCTACTTCCACACAGGGCATTTGGTCACGTCCTCGTTTCATGGCGAAAGCCTCTGATCCTCCCCTCTCCGCATTGACACTGCTCACCCCCCGCTCTTTCCTCGGTGGGGTCCCATTCGTTTGGGCTGTTTCTGCACAGGGAGAGTTTGTCTTTTTAATGTACTTCCTCCCCACCTCCTCCCCATCCTGTTGGGTCCTACCTTGGTTTGCAAGCTCCACGCACGCCATTCTTGACTGGAAGTCGGGGAGTCCTTCAGTGGGGGGAATCGATTGTCGTCTCGTTGTGTGAAGTATGTCTCTCCAGTACCAGTCCCTGGCTTACTGGGGCTCCCAAGCCCTGGATTGGTCTTCCTGCTTGCTATCAGGACTTTTCTGACTTTCCTCCAAGAAGACCAATCCGAACATTGCCGCCTCACCAGTCTTACGATTGTCCCTGTGGGATCTGCTTCCGGGTACCCGCCATAACAAATGTCTGCCATCGGTTCCTCCTGCGGGTGCGTGTGTTACCCTCTTTCGTACCTGAAAAACAACGGCCATGTCTGACTATATCAAGGAAAACCTGCAAAAGGGATTCATTCATAAGTCCCTCTTGCGGCTGGTGCAGTTTTTTTTTCTTCGTGAGACCAAGAAAGAGACCGGGTCACTCGCCATCCCTTTCCTTTGCCTACCGGCGTACTTAACAAATCGCAGTTAAGGAAACAAACCGCTATCCATGCCGCTGGATCACACGGAATTGTTTGAACCGTCTTCATGTAGCCAATGTTCTCGCAAATGTTATCTCTTCTAGTGTGCCTACCATCTCATTAGTAATCCCGCCAGGGATATGATGGAAGACCTCCTTTAATCCCTTGATGACACTTCGTATTACCTGTATAGCCCTTGTGGCCTGTTGTAAACTCACATGTCTTCTTTCACCTTCCTTTGTTCCCCGTGGCCTTTTGCTCGCTATGTTGGCTTTCTGTCTGTTTTTATGTGGTCTATTTGGATGATATCCGGTTTTCTCTTCTTGAGACCCCAAAGTTCAGTAACGTCAATGCCTGCATTTGTTTAGTGCCCCCATCGCCTCTACTCCAAATAGAAAATGTCTATTTCAATCAGCAGAGTATCCCGTGTCTTGGCTATATATCATCTCTGACAGAGCCGAAGTCCAATGATTCTTGCAAGTTGTCCTGCGTTTCCTTCATTGGCCCCGTCCAGTAGGACTATGTTGCTCTAATACAGCGGTTGTTCATATGCTTGTGCTAATTTAACTACTTGGGAAGTTCATAGGTATCCCACGCCCCTTGCTCGTCCTTGCTTTCTCCCCCTCTTTTTTGCTCTCGACCACCCTCCTTTTTCTCTCAGCCAACTCCTTCTCTTGTCCGTTTTCTTCTTCTTCTTCCTCTCTGTAGTAAATTGAATTCCAATTTTTCGGTTCAGACCCCAGTACTGTATGTCCCGACCACAGAGCAGGGCCTTATCCATCTGGAAGTAGATGCATCCTCGGTTGGGGCGTGTCCTTCATATCAACGTCCTGCCTTTTTTCCCAAGGTCGAACTGTCCACCTGTGAGTTTTCTCCATAGAGTTTCTCCTCCGCTGAGAGGAATTTTCCATAGGAGATCGTGAACTGTTGGCGATTAAGCTTGCCTTAGAAGAGTGGGTGACCTGCTGGAGGGAGCTCGGTTTCCCAGTCAGCGATTTATACGGACCACAAAACCTTCTCTACTCCATGTTCAGCGACTAAATCCACATCAAGCTGCTGGTCACCTCCTTCTTTTTTCGCCCGGTTCGATTTCCTCATTCATGTTCCACCTACAGACGAACATCAGGCTGAGTACGCCCTTTCTCTTGCCTCGGATCCTTGGGGAGGAACCGGCTCCTCTCATGTCCTCCTCCGTACCGACTGGTACGCGGGTGGCGCCTGTGGTCTTCGTCACTACCCCCTTGCAAGACATATACGTACAACCTGCTCCTACGTGGAAGATTCCTGTCTTGGGACATTGCGCACGTGTTTCTGGGTCCCCTGAGGTTCCAGGCGCTCTAGTCCACCCTCTTTCCCGGGTTTTTACTGGTGGCCAGATCTGGCCCAAGGATTTCGGACTTGTTGGGTTCCTTTGCCTTTCCTTTGCTCCCGAAATAAGCCAAGTTGTCTCAAGGCTGCTGTCTTCTTCTGCCGTTGTCCGATAACCAAGGTGCCCATCTGTTCCGTTACTCCATATCCCAAATAGGTACTTCCATGATGTCTCCTCCCTCACATTCCCTAACTCTTACTCAATACCCATCCATCGCTTTGTTTGGTTCTTTTCTCCTGCTTTCCTTTTGGGTCCCTCTTCCAGGTTTTACCATCTGCTCCACGTCTTGCCAGCGCAGGTTCTTGCGCGCATTTCACATCTTCATAACTCCCTGGACTTTCCCCCGCGCACATCTTGTTCTCTTGCCGCGTTGTGGTTCATTTGTCTCGAAAGTCTGGCGTTCTCTCCTTGCAAAACCACTTCAGGTAGATGGACTTTCTTTGTCCCGCTTATCACCCCAGTCAATGGACAAGTGGAAAGAGTAATCCAGACCTTTGGCTTCTAGCTACGCCATTTTGTTTCTTCTGCCCGTCATACGATTGGTCCCTCTGTACCTCGCTACCTTTTTGCATAGTTCTCCTATCACTACTCCCTTTTTACCAATCCCTCCTCGGGTTCCGCCCCATTTTTTGTTAATTATGGATTGCATCCTCCCCGCCCATCCTCTTACCCTGCCGTGCCATCGGTAAGTTCCTGCTGTGGAGGACTTGGTGTGGGACTTTAATACCATTTGGGGGTACAGACCTCTTTCCTTACTACAGGCTTCGCTCGAATCAGTCCCATGCTGCTAAAAGAACGCAGCCTTCTCCTGTCTTCAATCCTGGTGGGAAAATTCTGTTGTCTCCAATTATGGTCCAACTTCATATTCCTGGCTACAAGCTTGTTTCCTTTTTTCCTGGGTCCCTTTGAGGTGCTGAATCGCATCAATCCAATCTCTCCTACAACTGCGTCTCCCTACCACATGCGCATCCGAAATCCTTCCATGTCTCTTCTAAAAGCCCTTGAACCCAACGCGTCTCCTGACAACTCTCCCATCCTGCTCCTTGACAACTCCTCTGACATCTAATGAGGTTAAGGAAATCCTGGATATGAAGACAGTGAGGGTAAGCGGTCTTCTTGTTGACTGAAGGGGTTCGGGCCTGGTGGAGAGCTCTGGGGAGCCCGAGGAGACAATTCTTGGACCATGACCTTTTGCAGAGATTTCTCAAGCCCAGGAAGAGTGGAGCGGAAGGCGAGGGGTAACTGTCACGGGGTCCGCAATCCATATCGCTGATCGCGGGGTTCCCCGTGCTCTCGCGGTCCCGAAGGCGCCTTTCGCCCGCCTCTCAACTATACTTTTCCCGGCTCCTGTTTTTTTTTTTCCTGGGCCTCTTCAATTCGGCTTCCGCTGCCCCATCAGTCCTCGGCATGCCGTGTCACAAAGGTGCTCAGTTCATAAGCCACCTTCTCTCCCCTTCTGCTCATCTCACGCAACTTATGCTGAGTTAAAGGGCAGCGCCGACTGCTCTAATTGGCGCTTGCCTTTCAGGTAATCTTATTTATTCTTGCCTCTTCCTGTTTGATCGCTGACCGTCTCTTGTTGCCCTGTGCTTTGGGAAAGCTTTGTTTATGATTGCCGTGTGCTGTTATGTGTTTCCTGTTTTTACCCTGGTTTCTGCTTTTGACTGAAGAATCGCATCCTTTTGCCGCGGCCCTTGACCTCTTGCACGTCTCTGACGCCAATCCTGTGCTGCCCGTCCTTACCTCCTGTCTTGTTCCCGACTACGAGATTGCTTGCCGTTTCTGTACCCTCGACCTAGGCTGCCATTGGCGACAAGTCACACCGTGGAAACAACCTAGTGGTACCTCATGAGCTCCTCCGCACGACCCATCCTGCGTTTGCTCTGGCCTCTGTGAAAACCGGTACCACTGTAGACTCGTCCCAGGTTGTGGCTTGTGTCATCCGTCCGCCAGTGGTACAGAGGATCCACAACCCTCGACCCCTTACATAAACCTCATTTCGATCCAAAATTCAAGTTGAAATTCAGATGACACTGAGGTTTTCTTATATCCCATTGTTCAAAAGATAAATCCAGATAAATTGGGCTTATTTTTGTGATATTACATGTGATTTTTCAACTTTACTATGAAAAGGCTTAAAAAATGAACATGCTGGTCTGTTATTTTCAAAAAACAGGTTGTGAGCATTTTTTTTGTTTTTTTATAGATAATTTGAAGAAGGATACATTATTAGATAATTTTTTTTGATATTTTGAAAAACTTTGAGGTTTTAGGGAAGTATATTGTCCTCCAACTAAATGAGCTAACATGCTCCTCCTAGCTTGATGCTCGTTCGACATTAGGGTACTCTCGAAACTGCTCTTTACTCGGACGAATACTTCGCCCGCTCGTAAAATGGCAGCTCCCGCCGTTTTGCTTTTTGGCGGCCAAAACAGAGCCAATCACCAGCCATGGACTCTGCAACTCCACCCAGCATGACGTGGTACCCTTACACGTCGATAGCCAGTGGTTGGCTGGCCAATGGTGACCCTGGGATAACTATGTAGCCGCGTGGCCGCGGTGCTCTGACTCCTTCTGTCTCTGGATGCCGCGAGGGAGGAGAGCTTCTGCTGCTCAGGGAAAGCTTAGGGTGTTCTATTACTTACTGTTAGCAGGAGTGATTCTCAAAGAACCCAACAGCCCTTCTTAGGGCGACAATACGTTCTACTTTTTTATTTAATTTGCAATCTTTAACCATTTTGTGAGGAATTAGCAGGGGACTTGCTACCGTTTTGTTTGCTCGTTAGTGGCACCATATCCCATACAAGACCGAAGTTGGGAAATTCAGTAGGGGTTGGATTTCTATTAGGCATAACTCAGTGGTCATCTCATCTGGCATGTAGTGTGCTTTCCCTTTGATACTTGGCTAGAAAATAGCCATAGGAATAATAAAACCAGCTTCTTGAGCCTACAGTAGCGTTTCTTATATTTGAATTTTCTGGTTGATCTGCTGTTGGCTGGTAGTTTCTTCGTGCAATTACTTGCCAATTCTGAGCATTTTGTAGTGAGACTTGCGACCGCTGTTGCTGCGCTTAGTGGCGCACTATCCATAGCAAGGCTGAAGTGGCAAAATTCCGTAGGGTTTGGATTTCTATTAGGCAATAACTCAGGTCATCTCATCTGCATAGTACTGTGCTTCCTTTGATACTTGCTAGAAATAGCCAGAGGAGAAATACAAACAGCTTCTTGAAGCCTACCAGCTTCTATATTGATTTTGTTGATCTGCTGGTGCGGTAGTTCTTTGCGTGCATGTCTGCCAATTCTGAGCAATTTGTATTAAGACTTGCGACCCGCTGTGTTCTGCGTTAGTGGCGCACATACCATCGCAAAAAGGCTGAAGTGGGCAAAATTCATAGGGTTGATTTCTATTAGGCAATAACTCAGTGTCAGCTCTCAAGCTTCTTCCCAGTGCCACTGATCAGTAAGCACAAGTTCAACAGAATTGTTACAAGCTCAAATCCATCCAGGGTAGGATCATGCGGCCAGAGGCCTTGTACTGTGGGCATCTTTGCGCAACAGGTCATGAGATATGCCATTTGCCAAGCAGAGGTGGTTCAGACCATGGAAAACACGATAGCTAAGTCGGCAGTCGTTAGTCAGCGCTAACCCAGAATTCTGACAACCATAAGCGTTCTACAATGATACTATGTTTTTTACATTAAATTATGGTAATTAACACTTTATTTTCATTCAGATGACCCAGTTGTTGCAATTTTTTTTTTCACTTATTGTGGCCTTAAACATTAACTAATTATTTTATTTTTATTGCTGAATATTTTTGCCATAATACAGATGGAGAACTAACATGTCTGTATCACCATCACTCATCACACCAAGGCCATTTTTAAGACAAGGGGGGCCCTGGCAAAACTAAAAAGGGTTGCCCAAGTAAGACTATTTGTATATGCACATGAATTTAAGAGAGGCTCCTTTAGGCCCTTCACAATAATACACGTGAAGTTTACTAACAGTAAGTATGGTAAGGCAAATTGTAATATGGGACTGTATGGAAATTTAATCGGAGATAGGTAGATAGCTTTTTTTGAATGTTACCCTCAATTCGCCCGTGTTGTGGCAAGCGAACCCTATTTGTTTCTAATTTATTATACTATTATTATATACACTATTATTGTATTATTAGATTATTATATGTATTATATTTATTTATACTATTTGTGCCTATTCATGGCGCAAAAATGTAACGCAATAACACGCCACTCCTGAAACATGCTTATGGAATGCCACTGGGATGATTTTGCCTTTTCTTCTCTTTGAATTTGTGCCTAATAATGCGAAAAAAAAACCTGCATTTGACAAAGAGCCAAAACGACAAAGACAAATCAGGTGAAAAAATAGACTCACAACAGGCACAAAAAGAGCTCAGATAAGGGGAAAATAAGTTAAATGACTTCAAATGTGTTACACAAAAAACAAGCTCATACATCTCTGATAAAGAATATATGAAAATAAGGTAAAAATAAGGTAAAAAGTTCAGACTTTTGGGAGAATGGGAGTGAAAAGGGAAATATGAAAACATAAATGGTCTTTGGTGCTTTTAAACACATCACTGCATCTATAATGACATAAAATATTACACAAGCACATTATTTATCCTACATGAAAAACATAATAGGAAATTGTTATTTTCATCATTCTTGCCAAAGAAACAGTTTCAATACAAAGTCATGTGTAAACCAATGAACAATATCTTGCAAAAACTAAACATTTCTAATGCAATTTTCTTACAGTGGACTCAAATGGGGTCATTTATCTTAGAATTTTCTCTTTTTTTCTTCTATCTTTGTGACTTTTTGGCACATTTGATATATTTGTGCCTAAATTTATGACTTTTCGACTCTCCTAGCAAGGTTAGCCCCTATAATATTTTTAAAATCCAGATGTGAATGTGAACGTAAAAGACCCAAATTTTGGTGCAAATTATGGTTAAAAAGTCACATATAAACTCAAGTACTAATCAGGCATAGGAAAAATTGTAGATGAAGTTGCAGAGTTTGAGACTTATGTGCAACTTTTTAATAAAAAGATGCAAAAACCGCAGACTCAGCTGCCTGATATATCAGCCTCTAAGATAAATCAAACAAGTGCAAAACCTGGAAAAAATAAATGATCCACAAAGAAGCTGTCCATGGACCTAGATGGCTTGAGTAGCTTCATACCAATTTCCAACCAACCCTTTTTAGGGAACATTAAAGAAATGTCTTTTGCTATCCAGCTAGATGGTAAACTATCAGTTTATCATTTCCACAAGCCTTTCTCTCAGGCTTTAGAAAAAAACAGGACTCAATCAGCACAAACATGGTTAGGCACATAGGCAAGTTTTGTGCGAAAGTTTTAATCAGCACACTCGGCACACACCACACCACAATTGCTATAAGGTTCCAATCTGCAGGATCAGTGTGCTGACATAGAGTTAAGCCATACCCTGAATCAATGTTTTGGCACAGGCTATAGTGAATTTAGCCTACCTTTTTCAACATCCTTTTTTAAAAAGTGTTCTGCATGGCGCAAAAGAGGGAATTTGCTAATTCCATTGTGTGTGCTGTTGATGATGTTTTATGTCACTGCTGAGTTGGGAATAATGCAATTTCAGATTCTTCAACACATGGGGACCATGAAACAGCGCCCTTGAGATCACCATGACACACATGCACAAGACATGTGTATAGTGTTGAGCGAACCGAACGGCAGACTTCAAAGACGCCTGGACCAGGTCAACATCAGCTCATTCGACAAAAAATTACACCTGAAGTATGAAAAATTGAAGTATGAAAAACATATTGACGTTAGAATAGCCTTAAAGGGGTTGTCCGAGTTTTGAAAAAAAACTAGATGTGCCTAGCGTGCTGCCTAAACAATCACGCATTTACTCTACTTCCGGCCCTCCGGTACCGCCACTGGCTGGTCCGCTCGGTCCATGGCGCTTGTCAACAAACATGGCCGCCGAGCCAGCGTCTGCATCGGCTTCCAGCCGGACCCACAACCTTCCGGCCCCCACCCAATCTGTTGTATGGGGACGGGAGACGTTACCTGGCAGGCCGGAAGCTGAATGTGGCGCTGCTCCGTGCTGGCCATGTTTGTTTACATGGCGCCCGGACCAGAGCGACAGCAGCGCTGGATACCGGAGGGCACCGGAGGTAAGTACACCTTTATTGTTTTAAGCAGCCCGCTCCTGGCCACATACATTTGTTTTTTTCAAACTCGACAACCCCTTTACAAAGAAAGTAATTTTTTGGGTAAAATCTTTTAAAACAGGACAAAACCTATATAAATGTGGTATCTCCATGATCGTGATGACAAAAAGAATACATGGGAGGTGTCATTAGGAGTGAACAATGAAAGCCGTAAAAACAGTATCCACAAGGAAATGGTCCAAATGCATTTTTTCAACAATTTCATTGCATTTGGAATTTTTTTCCATGTTCACAATACACGGGATAAAATATTAAATACTGTCACTAAGAAGTATAATTTGTTAGGTATAAAACATGTAGTAATACCGCTCTGTATACAGAAAAATAAAACATTTATTGATTTTTAAAGACGGTGAAAATGGAAACAACAAAAAAAGATGCACCAATTACTCTACATGTTCTCCATTTGGCTCTTATTATGTAATAATATAAACTATATATATCGCTGATAGCAAAGTTATCGAGAGCTATGTCAACCTGTTTAAGGAAAACACAAGAAGAATATCTATAATTCTTGTAGAGGTGACTTATTATTATGTGATTATTAAAGTTTTGGATCCAAAATTTTGAAATGCATAATGTATTCATTACACTTTTTACCTAGAACATATTAACAGGAACATTTATGGATACAGTTTATTTAGAAAGAGCTCCCTCTTAAAAAATAAACAATAAGATAAAACATAATAAGTTAATTTTATAGTTAATCGACAAGAGATGGAAAAAAGTCAAACGCATTTGTTAGGAGGACGTTGCATGAAATGCCTTGACTTCAATGCAAATGATGTGAATGTACAGGGTATTTATACCTATATAATTATTGTTGAATAGGTTTAATCTGAGTTCTTGGTGAGGTAGAAACATTCTAATTCAAAGCAGTAATTCTATGTCCTTTGCTTGATTGGTTTTCGATTAGTCATTTAATGAAAACAGAATGTGTTTGGAGAGCTGTAATGTGACTGTCAATTTTTCAGACTCTCCATGATTACAAAAGAGAATTCAAATTGATATTCACCCACCTTAACTCTGTCATGACTGCAAAGTCCCACCATTGTCACCTTGGAACTGGGGTTCATGTACAAGACTGGTCCAGTTCCTGCACCCATCAGGCATTACATTACATAATGCTATATATTACATGGTGCTAGATGCTCTATGTATGCACTTCTTGCCGTTATGTAGAAAATGTATTGATGTTTCTGTGCTAATGCTTTAAAAAAAGAACTGCAGAATAACCAAATAAATGCTATATGTGTTCGATTTTATGAGTTGTATAGCATCAAGCATGAACCTACTGTTTAATATATATCTTATAGAAAATTGAATCAATTTCTATGCTACCATAACTGGAAACAGAAAACACTACAATGAATTTGGCTTTCACTTCTATATTATCTGTACTGATAATACAACTGACCAATAAAGATAGTGTTTTTTTTATTTAGGATCAATACAATGTAACAACAGCCACAAATCAACACACCAGAGGTATCAAAGGATTTTGTTTGTTTTAATCATCTCATTAATGCATTGGAATCAGTTACAGTGTAAGTAATTTAGCCGCACCGTAGTCCACAGCTCATTAAAATAAAAGGGGTTTTCCTAGAATTTTGAAAAACTTCTTGGGTGCAGGGGCAGGGGTAACCAAAATAAAGAAAGCTGTGCCAAATATGCTGGGGGTGGGGGGTTCATTGGAAGCAAGGGTTTCAGCACGCAATGGCGATGAAAATGAAGTAACATCTTTGGGTGCTGAGTGAAATTCAGGCCAGTAATTGGCTAAAGTGGGTCCAAAGACCCAAATCACTGCCGGCCCTGATGTCAGAAACAGAACCTATCACAATGCTGGAACAAAAGCTGTGTAAGTGCACTTTCTTTTTCTTGGTTTCACCTGGAAAACCACATTAAAATTATTCTTTATTCACAGCTTAATTGTTACCTGGGGCTTAACTGGTAACTTCAGATCTAATAAAAAACTAGGATTGGAAGAGACAAGAGATTTGAGTCACCTGAGAGCCGACTGTTGAGATGATGAGGAAGAAAGAATCATAAAGTAAATTTGGCTATGGGAAAAGGAGGAGACATGGCTAAGGGGCATCACCTGTGTGCACTGGTAGTTTATATCCTACTGCAGTCTTAGATAATATGATGCTGAAACTTGGTTGGTAACCCAGGAACTACATCAGGGAACTTTATTTAACAATAGCAGTAGAGGAAGCCTTCTAATTCCTCTGGGACTGGGAATTTACCCCAGAGGGCAGATTGTATATTTTTTTCAGCTAGCAACACCATATTTTGGTGGTCATTTTGGGTCTGCTGAAACTGGCCATATTATAAATTGTTAATGTTCGTGCCATAAACAGTAAGAGAGAGATTTATTAGAGAGAACACTAAACCTGTCAGGAGTAAAAGAATTAAAGCACATGGTGGAAGAGGTGCTGTAGTTTAGAACAAGAGATAAAATTTAGCAAAATTTGGCTTTGTTAGTGTTTGTCAATGAAGAGTGTCCCTGAGAATCTATTGGAAAATGTACAGCAATATGATTCAAAACTGAATTGTGTCCTTACTAAACTGCTTGTCTGCCCTAGAAGACAAGCACAATTGTGATCACCTCTCCCCATGCCAATCCAAAAAAATTATATGGCTACCCTCCATTAAATATCATAGGAATGAAATATAAGAGGCCAACTGCTATGGGATCATCTACAATAAGGTCTACCAGTAGTAAATGTAGTGCTATCAGAAAATTATGTCCCACCCGTGAAAATATCTGAAGTATATAACTCCAATATAAATATATACCTGCAATGAATGTATCAAACACATAAATAAATTACAGCAATAAATATACCAAACACATAGATTCCAATGGCTATGTCGCACCTATAAATATTTACCAAAAATGAATGTACTGAAACATAAATGTTTATCAGCAGTAAATAACCACACATAAATATATACCAGCAGTGCACTTCACATCTGGTCTGTATTTGGAATGGCTTCTATGTTTATGTTGTATATAGCCAGCCCATGCCATTCCATGCCCTCAGTATATAGCCAGCCCATGTCCCAATATATGACCTGCCCTTCTTACAACTGCCTCCTTCGCCTTGCCCCGTGTTCCTCTCTTCCAGGGCGCTGATAGATATCAGCATCCTCTCTATGATGGGGCCATCCCATAAGCAGTGACGCCCGCAGCATCTGGATCACACAGAGGATACAGGCAGCGGTAACAACACTGCCTGCTTCCAGTAAACAGTAAAATGTGCATCTTAAAGGACACCTGTCATCAGGTCTGTGTCACTTATCCTGTCACCTCTACCTGTTGGAGCAGCTCACAAGGATCCCATCCCAGCCTTTATCTAGTTATTTCATACATTATTCATTGTAAAATCATCTATTCTTTATCATGTAAATGAGGCTGGTCACATGGTCAGAGGCAGTGATGTCACCCCTGTTACCCCTCCCCTCTCCTCCCCCTGCTCATGTCTGTGTGTAATGTATAGTAAAGCATGGCTAGTGTGAGTGCTGCATCTGCTGACATGCTGCATCCTCCTAATATACAGGTGAGAGACACAGACATCAGCTACACATGAATCTGACATGTTCTGCTGTAACATGGAGCTGCTGTATCTTCTCCTAAACACACAACACATGCCACAACAGGGCTGCAGGGGCGTGTCCACCCGACCGCACCAGAAGCACATATTATACAAGCCTCACATCATTATACAGGCTGTCAGTCATGTACTGGGGGTGTGCAGTCCTCCCCCTCATGAATAGAGTGGAACAGCTTGAATAATGCTTAATGCTTTCATTGGACATTTCACAGGTATTTGCATGCAGCTTTAGGACCTCATTGCTTAGGTTTACAGGCATGTAGAAGGACAATGAAGGGATAGAGGCAATGCTCTCTAATGGCAGTTTATGAAAATATATTTAGTTTAGGGGGGTTATTTTGCATGACGGGTTCTCTTTAAAGAAGCATGTATCACTGATTGCTATTGAGGGCCAAAATGGTGCCCCAGGGTAGAAGGCGAGGTTGGCAACCTAGGTGATCGCCTACCCCTAGTCCCATCCTTACTGTTAGGGAGGGAAAGGGCTTAGTAGTCAGAATAGACCTGCACAGATTGTGCACAGATTTCGGCATGTGAAGTTACTTGCACCTACATAAATGTGTGCATTCTTGAGCCCCATAACAATGAGCCTGTGAAATCTGTTAATTCGCCACTAACAGTAGAAAATATTGCCTGACCCGCAGACATTGTAAGGTATAAAATGTGCTGTAAAATTCATAGCCTCAACAGTCAGCTCACATACGGGGGTTGCATGTATACAAAAATGTACTACTTTTGCAAGCATGTAGCTAAGGCTCCTTTCACCCAGCTGTAGGTATGGGGAAAGATAGACCATGTTCTATCTTTTGCCCTGCATGATATGGTGCCACACATATGTAGGACTGTACCATCGCCACGCCCCATAGCCTTGCAGTGTGAAAGGAGCCTAAGTCTGTAAAGAGGAAATACATGTCCTTCCTGCTATATTAAACCACCATGGGCCTTAATATGTGAGTAACTCTATAAGTATTTTTTTTACATAATTTAAAAGTGACTGACTTGTGCTTTTCAGGGACTTGTAACTGCTTCTCTCTGTGCCCATGAGAGACCTGCTAACCATCAAGCTATATAAGGCCACTTGGTACTAGTTCTGTTTCTTTGAACTTCTTCACATTCATTATTGCACCATCCTTATAGACATGAGGGGAACCTACAATACATGAAATTAAGCAGATGGTCTTCCTTTCCATTGTTTTACCTTTACTAAGATAGTACAAGAGCTTCTCAGTTTCTTCACAGGCATCCCAATAGAATACACATTCCTTGTGCCTCCTGCCTGTGGTTCATTGTTCTCCATTTTAAACATGCACCTCATGTATGCAGTCATTATCCCATCGTTTGCAGCATTGCAAAGAACGCCGGAGCTTTATCAATAAATTATGAGGATAAAGTCTGTGCCTGTCATATTAGAGGTGTCTTTTCCACAAAAGCTCTGTAAGGGGCTTCCTCATATTTCCTCTGAGACCATCTCCCTCTGGCTTCTGAGCGTGACCTCTTGTATGAGAATTTCACTGCTTGTGAAATGTGTTTCCCTGCAGTATTTTCCTGAATCCCTTATTGTTTTTTCAAAGTCCTTTGCACTTTCTTAGTGTATTTTTTATGATGCTGAATTTTATTCCTTATACTTTTTCTTATTTATTTATTGTTGTGTAAAGCAGTTTATTTATTTATGATTTAATGAAGTTTGAGAATCCTAAACCTCGCAATTCTTAAAAATGACAAATTCAATTTTTCTATGCATAAGACATGTAACAAATATTGTGTACTTTTATTCAAGTAATTTTTATTTTTTTTCTTAAAATAAGATACAGTCTTATTTTTTTTTAAAAAAAAAGAGGGTTGCAGCTTATTTTCCATGAACAGAAAGTCCACGTTACTTCTTGAAAACAAAAAACAACATTTACACAAATATAATAATGTTATTATCTTCTGGAACATATACCTAACTCTCGATACCTTGATTTCTATGGTTATTTTAAGTGACACTATTTTCTTTAGAATCACAATTTCTTATGTTCAGCAATGGTACTTTCCTTACATAAGCCCTTCTTATCCATGTTTCTGCTTGTAGCCAATGCATCTTTTAGCTCCTTCCTACTACTTCTTCTCATACAGCATTCAGTTGACGGTCTGAAGAGGGGCACATTTATAACAGGTATGACTTCTGTAACATGTCCTTAGAAGAAAAAGGTTGGTTGTCATCTTAAAGAGGAGAATATCCTATTTAATAACATATAATGATTTGAGTATAAAGAGACAGATATATCCACAGCAAAAGTTACAGTTGGGTGTGTGAGTTGCATATGAAAATCCCTTAGAAGAAAAAGGTTGGTTGTCATCTTAAAGAGGAGAATATCCTTTTTAATAACATATAATGATTTGAGTATAAAGAGACAGATATATCCACAGCAAAAGTTACAGTTGGGTGTGTGAGTTGCATATGAAAATCACACTCCCACAAATTTACCTACATATATTTTGTGTGGTATCTACCTGTGGCCGACTCCTCTGACATCTATGAGGTTAAGGAAATCCTGGATATGAAGACAGTGAGGGGTAAGCGGTTCTTCTTGGTTGACTGGAAGGGGTTCGGGCCTGGGGAGAGCTCTTGGGAGCCCGAGGACAATATCTTGGACCAGGACCTTTTGCAGAGATTTCTCCAGCCCAGGAAGAGGGGGAGGCGGAAGGCGAGGGGTACTGTCACGGGTGGTCCCGCAATCCTTATTGCGGATCGCGGGGTCACCCGTGCCTCTCGCTCCCCGCATGCACGCCGCAAGCGCAACTTACGGGTCCCGGCTCCTGTCCTGGCCTCTTCAGTTCCGGCTTCCGCTGCTCCTTCGTCCTCGGCCGTGCACGCGCGTCCCCGGCTCCCAGGGAGCGCGCGCACCAACTTATGCTGATTTAAAGGGCCAGCGCACCGCTAATTGGCGCTGGCCATTTCAGGTAATCTATTTATTCTTGCCTCTTCCTGTGATCGCTGACGGATCTTTGTGCCCTGTGCTTTGGAGAAAGCTTTGTTTATGCCGTGTGCTGTTTATGTGATTTCCTGTTGTGACCCTGGTTCTGCTTTTGACTTCGCTCCTTTGCCGCCTGCCTTGACCTATTGCTACGTCTCTGACTCCAATCCTGTGCTGCCCGTCCTGACCTCCTGCTTGTTCCCGACTACGAGATTGCTTGCCGTTTCTGTACCTCGACCTTGGCTGCCATTGCGGACAAGTCACACCTGTGGAACAACCTAGTGGTACCACGCCGCAGCAAGACCAACCTGCTTTGCGGCGGGCTCTGGTGAAAACCGGGTACCACTTAGACTCCGGTCCCAGGTTGTGGCTTGTGTCATCGTCCGCAGTGGTACAGAGGATCCACAACCTCGAACCCTGACAGAAACCTCATTTCGATCCAAAATTCAAGGGGATAATTTAAATGACACTGAGTTTCTAGATCCCATGGTTCAAAAGGTAAATTCATAGTAAATTGGGCTTATTTGTGGGATAGGACATGTATTTCAACTTTACTATGAAAAGGCTGAAAATGAACATGCTGGGTCTTATTTTCAGAAAAACAGGTTGTGAGCATTTATAGATAATTTGAAGAAGGATACATTATAGATAATTTTTGATATTTTGAAAACTTTGAGGTTTTTAGGGAAAGTATAATTGCATCCTAACTAGAGATGAGCGAACATGCTCGTCCGAGCTTGATGCTCGGTCGAGCATTAGGGTACTCGAAACTGCTCGTTACTCGGACGAATACTTCGCCCGCTCGAGAAAATGGCAGCTCCCGCCGTTTTGCTTTTTGGCGGCCAGAAACAGAGCCAATCACAAGCCAGGAGACTCTGCACTCCACCCAGCATGACGTGGTACCCTTACACGTCGATAGCAGTGGTTGGCTGGCCAGATCAGGTGACCCTGGGATAGACTAGCCGCTGGCCGCGCTGCTCGGATCATTCTGTCTCTGGATGCCGCTAGGGAGAGAGCTGCTGCTGGTCAGGGAAAGCGTTAGGGTGTTCTATTAGCTTACTGTTAGGCAGGAGTGATTCTCAAAGAACCCAACAGCCCTAAGAAGGGCTGTTGTGCATGTACTTGCCAATTCTGAGCAATTTGTAGTGGGACTTGCGACCACTGTGTTCTGCGCTTAGTGGCGCACATATGCATAGCAAAGGCCGAAGTGGCAAAATTCAGTAGGGGTTGGATTTCTATTAGGCAATAACTCAGTGTCATCTCATCTGCGCATAGTTATGTGGCTTCTTTTGATACTTGGCTAGAAAATAGCCAGGAGAAATCAACAGCTTCTGAAGCCTACAGTAGCGTTCTATATATTTGATTTCGTTTGATCTGCTGGTTGGCTGTAGTTTCTGCAGTGCATGTACTTGCCAATTCTGGCAATTTGTAGTGAGACTTGCTGACCGCTGTGTTCTGCGCTTAAGTGGCGCACATATCATAGCAAAGGCAGTGAAGTGACAAAATTCAGTAGGGGTTGGATTTCTATTAGCATAACTCAGTGTCCATCTCATCTGGCATAGTACTGTGCTTCCTTTGATACTTGGCTAGAAAATAGCCATAGGAGAAATCAAACAGCTTCTTGAGCCTACAGTAGCGTTCTATATATTTGATTTCTGTTGATCTGCCGCTGTTGGCTGTAGTTTCTCAGTGCATGTACTTGCCAATTCTGAGCAATTTGTAGTGAGACTTCGACCGCTGTTTCTGCGCTTAGTGGCGCACATATCCATAGCAAAGGCTGAAGTGGCAAAATTCAGTAGGGGTTGGATTTCTATTAGGCAATAACTCAGTGTCATCTCATCTGCATATTACTGTTGCTTCCTTTGATACTTGCTAGAAATGCCATAGGAGAATACAACAGCTTCTTGAAGCCTACGTAGCGTCTATATATTTGATTTCTGGTTGATCTGCTGGTGGCTGTAGTTTCTGCAGTGCATGTACTTGCCAATTCTGAGCAATTTGTATTGAGACTTGCAACCGCTGTGTTCTGCGCTTAGTGGCACATATCCATAGCAAAGGCTGAAGTGGGCAAAATTAGTAAGGGGTTGGATTTCTATTAGGCAATAACTCAGTGTCATCTCATCGGGCATGTACTGTGCTTCCTTTGATACTTGGCTAGAAAATGCCATAGGAGAATACAAACAGCTTCTTGAAGCCTACAGTGCGTTCTATATATTTTATTTTCTGGTTGATCTGCTGGTGGCTGTATGTTTCTGCAGTGCATGTACTTGGCCAATTCTGAGCAAATTGTAGTGAGACTTGCGACCGCTGTGTTCCGCTTAGTGGCGCACATATCCATAGCAAAGCCGAAGTGGCAAAATTCAGTAGGGGTTGGATTTCTATTAGGCAAAACTCAGTGTCATCTCATCTGCATAGTACTGTGCTTCCTTTGATACTTGCTAGAAAATACGCCATAGAGAGATACAAACAAGCTCTTGAAGCCACAGTAGTCGTTCTATATATTTGATTTTCTGGTTGATCTGCTGGTGGCGTAGTTTCTGCAGTGCTGTACTTGCCAATTCTGAGCAATTTGTTGAGACTTGCGACCCAGCTGTGTTTCTTGCGCTTAGTGGCGCACATATCCATAGCAAAGGCTGAAGTGGCAAAATTAAGTATGGGGTTGGATTTCTATTAGGCAATACCTCAGTGTCAATCTCATCTGGCATATGGGTCTGGCTTCCTTGTGATACTTGGCTAGAAAATAGCCATAGGAGAATCAACAGCTTCTTGAAGTCTACAGTAGCGTTCTATATATTTGATTTCTGGTTGATCTGCTTGGCTGTAGTTCTGCAGTGCATGTACTTGCCAATTCTGAGCAATTTGAGTGAGACTTCGACGCTGTGTTCTGCGCTTAGTGGCCACATATCCATAGCAAAGGCCGAAGTGGCAAAATCAGTAGGGGTTGGATTTCTATTAGGCAATAACTCAGTGTTCATCTCATCTGGCATAGTACTGTGCTTCCTTTGATACTTGGCTAGAAAATAGCCTAGGAGAATACAAACAGCTTCTTGAAGCCTACAGTGCGTTCTATATATTGATTTCTGGTTGATCTGCTGGTGGCTGTAGTTTTCTGCAGTGCATGTACTTGCCAATTCTGAGCAATTTGTAGTGGGACTTGCGACCGCTGTGTTTCTCGCTTAGGGGCGCACATATCCATAGCAAAGGCCGAAGTGGCAAAATTCAGTAGGGGTTGGATTTCTATTAGCAATAACTCAGTGGTCTCTCATCCGGCATAGTATGTGTCTTCCTTGATACTTGGCTAGAAAATAGCCATAGGAGAATACAAACAACTTCTTGATCTTGAAGCCTACAGTAGCGTTCTATAGATTTTGATTTTGGTGTGATCTGCTGGTGGCTGTAGTTTTCTGCAGTGCATGTATTGCCAATCTGAGCAATTTGTAGTGGGACTTGCGACGCTGTGTTCGCCTTAGTGGCGCACATATCCATAGCAAAGCCGAAGTGGCAAAATTCAGTGGGGTTGGATTCTTCATTAGGCAAATAACTCAGTGTCATCTCATCCGGCATAGTATGTGTCTTCCTTTGATACTTGGCTAGAAAATAGCCATAGGAGAATACAAACACTTCTTGATCTTGAAGCCTACAGTAGCGTTCTATATATTGATTTCTGTTGATCTGCTGGTGGCTGTAGTTTCTGCAGTGCATGTAACTTGCCAATTCTGAGCAATTTGTAGTGGGACTTGCGACCACTGTGTTCTGCGCTTAGTGGCGCACATATCCATAGCAAAGGCCGAAGTGCAAAATTCATAGGGGTTGGTTTCTTTAGGCAATAACCATGTCACTCATCGGGCATAGTACTGTGTTCCTTTGATACTTGGCTAAAAATAGTCCATAGCAATAGGATAGCATTGTTTGTTTAAAAAACTCAAAAAAAAAACAAAAAACACAAAAAAAAAAAAAAAAAAAAAAAAAAACAAAAAAAGTAAAAAAAAAATAAAGTTATAACTCTCATTTTAAAAATGTTTAACCCGAGGGCTAGGGGTAGAGGACAGAGGCGGGACGTGGGCGTCCACTACTGCAGGGGTCAAGGCCGTGGTCCTGGGCGGGGTGAACACCACCTGCTGATGAGGGAGCAGGGGACGCGCGCAGAGCTACACTCCCTAGGTTCATGTCTGAAGTTACTGGACTCGTGGTAGAGCACTGTTAGGCCAGAACAGTGCGAACAGGTGATGTCGTGGATTGCTGACAATGCTTCGAGCAATTTGTCCACCACCAGTCAGTCCTTTCCACGCAGTCCACACATGCACCGACAATCGCCACTCTCTCCAGCTCCTGCACCTCAGCCTCCTCCCCCCCAGTCTGTCCCCCTCCCAGGAAAATTTGGCATTTAACCGGCAACTCTGAGGAAACTTTTTTCTGGACCCTTCCCCCATCACAAACCACTTGTCCGGTTGCTGCGAGCAATTTTCCGATGCCCAGGTTTTTCCACCATCACAGTCTGTGGGTGATGATGACCTTCTTGACGTAGTGGAAGTGTGTAAAGAGGTGTCCGACGAGTGAGGAGACACGTTGTCAGAACAGTGGGGAAGTTGTTGTCAGGCGAAGTCCGGGGGGAGCAGACTGAGGGATCGAGGATGATAGGTGACAGACCCAAGCTGGGTGAGAGGCCGGGTGAACACAGTGCTTTCGAGACGAGGAGATCCTCTACCTGAACAGGTTGGAAGAGGCAGTGGTGGGGCCGACGGAGCGCAGGGCCAGAGCTGGTGCATCAGCGCCACTGTCAACAGTGAAGTCTCCTGGTAGGGCTCTTGCGGCGAGGGCTAGATCTTCAGAAGTGTGGAGTTCTTTAAGGAAACACGGATGACCGACGGACTGTGGTGTGCAAATTTGCCAAACCAGTGCTCAGCAGGGTTCCACCACTACTAGCCTTAACTACACCAGTATGCGCAGGGCATATGAATGCTAAGCACCCCACTCAGTGGCACACAGAAGCCCGTTCACCTCCGGCCGTGCACACCACTGCTCCTTCCCCTGGGTCAGCTGCTAGTCAGCCCCTGCCCAGGACCCTGCCACAAAAACCCCCTCGTCGCCTCCACGATCCTCCACAGCATCCACCAGCGTTCAGCTCCCATACCCCAGACGCTGGAGCGGAAGAACCAATATAGTGCAACCCACCCGCACGCCCAAGCCCTTTAATGTGCACTCTCCAGATTGCTTAGCCTGGAGAGCTGGCTCCTATAGGCTAGTAGAGACCGAGCCTTTCGCACTCATGGCGGCGGCCGCCCCTCGGTATTCGGTCCCCAGCCGCCACTACTTTTCCGATGTGCCGCCCAGCCCTGCACCAGCACGTGTCAGACAACTCATCCGTGCCCTGACCAACGCCGTTTCTGACAAGTCCACCTGACCACGGACACGTGGACGAGTGCTGCCGGGCAGGGCCACTATATATCGCTGACGGCACATTGGGTTAAACTTGGTGGAGGCTGGGACCGAGTCTGACCCTGGGGCTCTCATATACTGCCGACGCCGAGGATTGCGGGGCCTACCTCGGTCCAGTGTTTCAGGCCTACTATGCCTCCCCTCCTCCCACCCCTCCTCCACCCATCCCTCCGAACTACCATCCGTGGGCACGGCGCCATCAGTCGGTAGCTCTAGGCACAGCACAGTGCCGTCGCTAAGCGACAGCAGGCGGTGCTCAACTGCTGAGCCTAGGCGATAAAGGCACACCGCCCAAGAGCTATTACAGGGCATTCACATCAAAGTTGTTACTTTGTCGCCACCCTGCTGTGTAATCCCCAAAATATACTTGCAAACTTTTACCATTTAGGGATTTATTTCAGCGCTTCTTGCGCATCTGTTTACATTCCCCTCACCCGGCATATCCTAAACTTATAAGACGCTACTACACTTATCTTATCAAAGGTTCTAGAAGTGCTGTTTGGGGAGTAGCCTAGAGACAGGGGCTTGGATTGGCGAAAGCTCGCCTGGCAGCGGAGCGCCAGCGCCAGCCAAGATCCAACTAACATAGTTTTAAAACTGCAGCACCTTTAATCTACTACTAGTTCACTGCCTCCATACATCGTCCCCTATCAACAGCTGTGTCAGCAAATTTGGGTTGTTTTCATGGCTTCCATGTAACTTTGTCGCCACCCTGCTGTGTAATCCACAAAATATCTCGGCAACTTTTACATGTACCGATATTATTTGAGCGCTTCTTCTTGCTCACCACTCCTTTGGTTCCTCTCTGCCACCCATGGTTTGAAGCCTGAGTCCATTTGGGTATGTCACCATGCACTCTCTAGCTGCTGCCGCTGCTCTGCATGCGTCCCCTATAGTGTCAGGGTCAATTATTGATGTTTTGATGTGCTATCTGCTTCATTCTGTCACTCTGTATGGCCTGCTGTTGCCCATAATTTTGGCATAATGGTGCGATTATGCAGCTCAGAGGCATCCATGCATGCTGCCCCTGCTGTTTCCTGTCCATTTCCGTGGTGTTTCCATCCTTTTCTGAGGTTCCCAGGTGTTTGGCCAAGCTTCCCTGTGCAGAGCCTTGGTCCCCTTGAAAAATGCTCGAGTCTCCCATTGACTTCAATGGGGTTCGTTATTCGAGACGAGCACTCGAGCATCGGGAAAAGTTCGTCTCGAATAACGAGTACCCGAGCATTTTAGTGTTCGCTCATCTCTAATCCTAACCCTTTTTTAAGAGTGAATCCTTTGAAAGTTTGTCCAATTAAATCAGGGGGTCACAACATGTGCACTGCATGCGGCCCGCATACTACTGCTTGCAGATCCCAGAGTTGAAAAAAGTGGTGAAGAGGCTGTGACCATACAGCAAATAGTAAGGATGAATAACTGGCTTGCTGCAGACACGGCACAGTACTAGAGTGTATCAGAGCCCCTGTCTGCAGGCAACCAGTTATTTACAATAATTACCTGTTACATAGTCTCCTCAGAAAAGCTGCTTCCTCTGGAGCGCACTGAGGTCCTGCCCACACTACCTGTATGAATATCTTTGTGCTGGGCCCTGCTGCAGTGTAAGAGCCTCCCCCTCCCTCCTCTAAAATGTTGTCAAAGACCAATTCTGTAGTCGGAGGATGGGGAGAGAGCAGTCTGGAATGGAAATCTGCAGGACAGTGACTGGAAGACACAGGAAAGGACCCTGTCCCCAAGGTGTGTCTCCTTCATGTCTCCTTTATTGTGAAGTCTTCAGTATTATAGGTCAGCTTTTGGTGGAAGGGGTCACCTATATTACCAGTAGCTATGGGGTGGTCTCCTGTATTATGTGTCTGCTATGGGGGTCTCCAGTATTAAAGTCTTCAGTAGTGATGTGTGGATCCTTTCATACGTTGATCACGGTTGCTTAAATGACACTGACAAAGTCACCAGCGGCACATAAATAACCCGTCGCCATGGGTACATCAGCAATTTAGTGGAGGACCATTGATTCTGATGACGTTATAAGGGAGTGACAAACCTCTACTAAATGGCTGTGTATTAAGTTGCCCACAGGTTAGTTACAGTGAACACAATACCAATAATGGGTATTAACAACTCTAGTATTTTACGGCCTGCTCAGGAGTAAAGGCGATAATTAGTGACTTCGACCAGCATATTACTCACACTACTCACTATAAGAATAGAAAGTGGAAAATAAGCACTGGCCGTAGTAACGCAGGAGAATTTTGGCTCTTAATTAACTATGTGCAGCCCCTTCCCCTAGATGCTGGAGGCATTTATGTATTTAGATGCTAAATTAGATCAGAACCTCAGAGTGATCTTAAAAAATCACTCATTTTGCTTGCAGCGGGAAAAAAAACTACCAAAAAGCAAAAATAGTTTTATTCAACATGTTTACACAACAGGCTACTAACAAGTGCAAGATATTTTTACATTGCAAAACTGTGGGAACCAAATCTTTTTCATGCTTGTTATTCTTTACATTCGTTGGCTTTATTATTGGATCCCACAGTACTCTCCAGTACTCTCATGCAGCCAGCAATAATTACTTACTGTTCCTATAGACTTAGTCCTTGGAGATAAGGCAGTAGTATGATCAACACATCTGAGTGACTGCTCAATATGTAATTCTCCTTGGCACATAACATCTCCACTCATTTATCAGGGAGGGGTAGGGGAACCTGTCTGCACGCAGCAGTCCGTCTTACAAGTGACCTGTTATCTTGACATGAATATCATTGAATGCGGCTCACAAAATATGCAGGTCATATTAATGGGTTTATTGAATAAGGTATCAATATCACAGACACTCAAATCAATATCTCTTGATAGAATGATGACAAATAGCTAATGAAAATTTCACACTGAGTGACTGAGGATATTAGGGTAATGAAAGTTTAATCCTATGAAAACAAGACACAGAAAAAAAAATATGGAGCTGGCTTACTGCATGAATTTTTCCCTTAAGATAGCTATAATATAATATGGTGAATTGCCGAATGACTTAAGATATCTACTTGGGTTTCAAAATTTTCCAACATGTCTGTTTAGGAGAGATAAGAAGAGTAGAAATTTCTGAGGTTATCCTCATTTTTTAGTTATTTTTCTGTCTCTTGAACCAATCTACAGTATAAAGGCTTTCAAAATCAGAGTTGTAGCCTATACGTTATCCATAGCAAACTACCGTAGGCTGATAAGAAACAACACTGAATGAACAACCAAGGCCAAGAATACCCTTTGGAAATTAAAAAAAAATATCTAGTTAAAAACTGTAAAGAATACTTAAAAATATAACATTTTTAATAATAAAAATAAATAGGAACATATGAAGATAAAGACAATAATATAAAAATGAAAATAATAAAAAATACAGTTATAAAATAATGCAAACCTGGACTCTGATAATCTAACCATATTGGGGCACATTTACTAAGGGTCCATGGACCGCAATTCCGTTGGGTGTTCCTGAATGTTTCCATTTTGCGCAGTTTTGCACCGAATTGCCTGGGTTCTTGGCGCAGGCGTTAAGATTCCGGCGCATCCGCGCCGGCTTGCACGCGGCAGGAACCGGGGGGGGGGGCATGGCCGTCGGACAACCCGACGTATTCGGAAAACCCGCGAAATTTAAAAAACCAAATGTGTCGCAAGATCACACACTCACATGCACTGGGAGGAAGAAGGTGAAATCCGGCGGACCTCGGCGCAGAAGCGACACCTGCAGGAAATTGGATGCACGACTTTAGTGATCATAATGGGGCAGATTTATCGAGCTGTCTGAAAGTCAGAATATTTGTAGTTGCCCATCAACCAATCACAGCTCAGCTTTCATTTTACCAGTGATCATGAATATTTTAAAGTGGGGCTGTGATTGGTTCCCATGGGCAACTAGAAATATTCTGACTTTCAGAAAGCTTGATAAATCAGCTCCAATGTGTCTGCTTAAAGAGTCTCCTCCCATACCCTGGAATTTTGCACTGACCATCACTGAGTGATAGGAGCTAAAACAGTAAAAACTGTAAAATTGTGGAGTAAGGGGTTAAAAATGCTCGTTATTGTGTAAACATCACTAGGGGATTAAAATTAGAGAATTTTCTTTCAAACCCCTTTAAAGGCTTCTTTCACATAAAAGATCATTTTTTGTCATTGTCAAGCACAGTAATTTAAAACACATTTAAAAATGTACAGGCAGTCCCCTAATTAAGAAAACTCGACTTACATATATTGGTAATTTATTGTACTTTAGTCCAAGGCTACAATGATCAGCTGTAACAGTTATCAAATGTGTCTGTAATGAAGCTTTAGTGTTAATATTGATTCTTATGACAACCCAACATTTTTAAAAATCCAATTGTCACAGAGACCAAAAAAGTTCTGGCTGGGATTACAATGATAAAATATACAGTTCCGACTTACATACAAATTGAACTTAAGAACAAACCTACAGACCCTATCTTGTATGTAACCTGGGGACTGCCTGTATTTAAAAAGTGGTAATAGGAAGTATACTGATCTAAATTATACTGTTTAAGTACTTTATTTTCTTGTTGTTTTATCTTTGATCTGATAATAAATCAAAAATATGTCTATTTTTTTTGTTCCTCCAGCTTTTTATAAAAAGGGAATAAAAAATAACAGTGACAACATCAAGGATTTTATACCTAGAATCTATGCGTAGTCACGCATTGTATTTCTGCTTGAAAATCCTGGCGAGAGTTAGTGACGGTTAAAAGATCTACTTGAAACATAACAGCACTCTGTCTAATAGGTATAACTTTTAATGTTACGGGTTTACATATGACATAGAATTTACAGGCCAGGATTTAATCTTTCCTGGTTATAGTCATTTTAATTAACAATTTCCAAGCATGAACAGCAAATAATGGAAAGAAAGAGAAGTTCTTGTCAATCTTACCTATCTAGACAGTGATTGATTCAAAATATTGTCCTGCTGTCCTAAGAGTTAATTTGTGTTGTACTTTCCAAAGAATGGCTGGAATTCGATAAGATTGTGCGAAAGGTTATATAGAACAAGAGAAGGAGGGGAAATCATTTCAAGATCAGTATTTGCAACAAAATGTATGAAACTGTTGGAATTTTGAAGTTGATTTCAAATATATAACACAAACAGAAAAAAGTGCAATAGAGGAGTTCCCCGACTTACAGACGACCCCTAGTTACAGACGGACCTCTCTGCCCACTATGACCTTTTGTGAAGCTCTCTGGATGTTTTAATTTAGTCCCACGCTGCAGGGATCAGCTGTAAGATGTCTGTATTGAAGCTTTATTGATAATCCTTGTTCACATGACAGCACAAAATTTTAAAAATCCAATTGTCACAGGGACAAATTAAAAATATAAATATAAAAATATATTAATTCCAACTTACATACAAAGTCAACTTAAGAACAAACCTAAAGAACCTAATCTTGTATGTAATCCGGGAAGAAAAACCGATTAAAGAAGAATATGGACTGATTGTATCATGAGTTGACGCAAAGTTGCTGCAATGAAAATAGGGCACACAAAAGCATAAAGATTGCTGAGCTCAAAAGAGAGATAACCGAAACAAGGCGAAACAAGATGAGCATGCGTTACTAAAAGCATGGAGTGCTCTAGATTGCACGATGGAGGAGTGATGGGATGGGAAGAAGTGTGCTGGGACCGAAAAACCGGTCAGTGAAGGTGGAACGATCCAGGAAGGAAATGCTGAACGAGGATCGGGTGCCGCAAATTGGTGAAAGTACAGGGATGAGGGGGTGCATAAGTGACATGGAGTGAAAAAAAAGGGGGTGACAAGCATGATGTGCCGTGGATAAGAGATTAAAAAAAGTGCAAACATTAGTGCCAGAGGTGATGAAGAGCATGGTGCACAAAGTAAGATTGACAATGCGGCAGTGAGGTAGAGAGGTAGAAGGTGGAATGAGAAGGCGTCACGGTCCAAGATGTAGGCAGGTGGAAGGCGGAGTGATGCGGTCAATGGTCCAGTGGCCCGAGGGAGTGAAGACCAATAATTGCTTCCAAGTCTTCCGACCCATGATTAACATACACTAATACAAGAAAAATAAAGACAAAAAAGGTTAAGAAGCCTTAAACATACAACTCAATTAAAAACATGAAGAAGCACCACAAGAGGCGGACACAGAGAGGCAGAAGGGGGCAGTGAATCGGCATAGTGGGTAGAGGATGTTTACAAGAAGGCAGAAAACCCGAAGTTCTCATTTAGTCCATGAGGGGACACTGTGTGGAGTGTCCAAATCCATTTGAACTCTAATTGGAGTAATTTCCGTTTAAGAGCCCCACCACGAAGATCTTTACATGGGCAGGTGGCATAATAAATTACGCCCTTGGTGGTACAGTTAATGGGCCATGTGATCTTGTACTGTCTTGTCCCATCCGAACGGGAGAAATGTGTTGCTCTTGCTACGTTTGGGCACGAAATGCATTTCCCACAGGGAAGACAGCCCCATTTGGGTGGGCGAGCTCCAAAGATACGTGTAGGCGGATCGGGAACAAAATAACTATGCACAAGTGAGTCCCTGAGGTTGTGTGCTCTGCGAGATACAACAGATGGAGAGGGGGTCAGTATTTTTTCTAAGATCGGATCTGAAGTAAGAATCGGCCAAAATTTCTGGAGGATATGCTGCATGTCCCTCCACCGGTTGTGGTAAGTAGTAATAAATCGAGGGGGTTGTACACTTTTCCCGGACTTTTTGGGATAGAGAAGGGAATTGCGGTCAGTGGAGCGGGCTCTTCTATACGCTTTAGAAATACTTCTCTTGCTGTAGCCTCGTTCAAGAAAGCGGTTTGAGAGATCTTCAGCTTGTTTTTCAAATTCTTCAGAAGAAGAACAGATTCTCTTCATACGTAAGAATTGACCAATGGGTACAGCATTGATGGTCTGGGGTGGGTGAGCTGAGGTCGCATGTAGAAGACTGTTCGTCGATGTGATTTTCCTGAAAACATCGGTCTGGAGATACCCTGAAGAATCCTTCTTGACACAGATGTCCAAAAAATCTATGGAGTTGGAATCAGATACCCAGGTGAGTTTGATGTTACGTTGGTTGTTTCAGATAAATTAATTACCTTGGGTTGTGTTCTGGAACTGTGCTGGGAAGCGGTATCCGGTCGTCTCTTAGGTTGTTTAGGTGGGCCGAAATCCCTCTTCCTTTTGTAGCGTACAGTATTTCTTGTCTGCACTCGCAGTGACGAATCACTCCATTCGCCTCCTGAAGTAAGTGAGGACATAGATGCAGATCTGTTCAATCTGGATTCAGATGGTGTACGTTGCCAGCGATACATACGGTTGGTGGTAGCATCGTTTTGATCACGATGTAGTTTCCTTAATTTGACATCGTAAATTTCTTTTTCCCATACCTCCAGTTGTCGTCGTATGTAATCCGGGGACCGTGTATAAATAAAAAATGTAAATAAAATAATCTTCATTTATGCAGTACCTTCCCGTTCCTCTGTGTTTTATAGATCTTAGGGTACATTTCAAGCAAAATAAGACATTTCAGGGTAATACAATAGTCATCAAGTGAAACCACAGGAATGAGAGCCTCACTCGCAAGAGCTTTATCTATGAGTGGTTTACATCAATGCTTAATTTTATTAATTTCCTTAACCCCTTGGCGCAAACATGTACGTGAGGAATTGTGTTCTGTTGCCACATCCTGATGTACATGTTGGTCTCAACGATTGTTTGGGGTTAGTAGCAGAGCCCGTGAGAACACTTAGGGAGCTTGGCTGTATATAAAAGCCAGACTACACCACTAACAGCTTGAAACGTGATACTTGCGGTCCAGGCTGGTGTCTATGGAGCAGTACTGGTTACTCACCCGGCCGGTCAGTATCCTCATATCAAAGCATGGCGGTGCCGGCCACTTCCATGGCAGACCTAAGGTCCTATGAATGACCCCAGGACTGCCGACAGTAAACACCTGTAAGATAAAGCTTACAACACAATCTAACAGTGTTGCTGTCAGCCAATGCAGGATGCATACCCTGACTATGTAATATTCTGCAATATATTAATATTGCAGTATACATTACAATCACTTGTTCATGTCCCACCCTGGGACAAAATAAAACAGATAAAAAAAAGATCCCATCAGTTATAAAAATCAAATTTCACAATAAAAAAGAGAAAACTACCATAACCCATAACCCGTACAATAAAATACAATTCTGACTAAAACCCGTACAGAAAAAAAAACAATTTCTAAGAAAAATAATTTAATCATTTTAGTTTCTTTTTTTTTTTGGGGGGGGGGGATTCAATAATTTAGGAAAAATTTTAAAAAATGACATTTTTCAAAGTTTCAAATGTTCAACTTTTTAGAAAAAAAGTCATACAACAATTTTTTTTGTAGCAACCTTTTGCCATTGGTCTTTTTAAAATTTCCATAATTTGTTTTACTTCTCCATTTTTTTCAAGAAGGTGTGAGAAGATGTGAGAAGGTTTAAATTTTTAGTAGCAACTTCTCAGATTTTGCTACAAAATTTTGCTGCTAAATTTTTGGTGACCAATTCATATAAAGACATATGTACTATATACCCCCACAAGTAGCACCATTTTATAAATCTAACATCTTAAAATATTCAAATCAACATTTGAGAAGTCTGTTAACCCTTTGATTCTCTCTCTGGAAGGAAACAAAAATGGATTAAAAATTTTGAAATCTCATTTAGCCCTAAATCTGATTTAGCCCTGAAATGGACATATTCAGAAGGAATTTGAGGTAAATATACATCCCAGAAATTTTTCCCTGCTTCTTCCGAGTATGGAAATACCAGACATGTGGATGTCAACTGCTGTTTTGTCGCACAACGATGCCCCGAACTGAGTTTGTACTATTGGGTTTTTGGAAGGCCAATTTGGCTACAAATGTTTTGTGCTGCCGCAGTGTACTTGAAGACCAACTGAAGTAACAGTACAATAGAAAACCCTCAAAGATGTCACCATTTAGGAAACTAGACCCCTCAAAGAATTTATCTAGGGCTGTAGTGAGCATTTCAACCCCCAACCTGCTGGTCAAAATCTTATACAAAGTAAATGGTGCATAGCAAAAATTTAGTTTTTATCTCAAATATGTCATTTTAGTGCCCAACCCATGCCACTTTAGAAAAAAAAAAATCATTCTGCGGGTTGTCCCGAGTATGGAAATACCATACATGTGCCGATAATTGACAGGCTGGGCACACAGCAGGGCTGACACGAGAAGGAGCAAAATTTTGCCTTTGGAGCTCAGTTATCAAATGTTTGGATTTGGAGTGCCATGTCATGTTCGCAGGGCCCGTGAGGTACCAGTGCAATAGAAACCTCTAAGAAATTAAACCATTTTGGAAACTAGACCCCTCAAAGAATTTATTTGGGAGTGCGGTGAGCATTTTAACCCCCACCATACTGGTCAAAATCTAATGCAAAATATATGGTACAGAGCACAAATTGCATTTTTATTCCAGAAATGTCATTTTAGTGCCTAATATATTGTGCCCAACTCATGCCACTTTATTCAAACACCCTTAAAATCATTCTGCGGGTTGTCCCGAGTACAGAAATACCACACATGTGCCAATAATTGACAGGCTGGACACACAGTAGGGCTGAGAAGGGAAGGAGCAAAATTTTGCTTTTGGAGCTCTGTTTTCACATGTTTGGATTTGGAGTGCCATGTCATGTTCACAGGGCCCGTGAGGTACCAATGCAATAGAAACCTCTGAGAAATTATACCATTTTGGAAACTAGACCCCTGAAAGAATTTATCTGGGATTGTGGTGAGCATTTTAACCCCCAGCATGCTGGTCAAAATCTAATGCAAAATAAATGGTACAGAGCAAAAATTGCATTTTTATCTAAAAAATGTCATTTTAGTGCCTAATATACTGTGCCCAACCCATGCCACTTTGTACAAAAACCCCAAAAATCATTCTGTGGGTTGTCTCGAGTATGGCAATATAACACATGTGCCAATAATGGACAGGCTGGGCCCACAGCAGGGCTGAGAAGGGATTGAGCGCAATTTTGCTTTTGGAGCACCCTTGTCACTAGACTGGTGTTGGGGTGCCCCTGAGGTACCAGTGCAATAGAAACCCCCGAGTAGTGACCCCATTTAGGAAAGGGCACACCTAAAAGAAAATTATCTAGGGTTGTATGAAAATTTTAACCCCTGAGATGCTGGCCCAAACGTAATACAAAGTGAAGGGGCAGTGTAAAAATTGCATTGTTTTCTCAAATGTGTCATAGTAGGAAGAAATGTATTCAGCCCAACTAATGCCACTCTGGATAAACACCCCCCAAATCATTCTGTGGGTTATTATGGTTATGGCAATACCCCATGTGTAGCAATAGTCTACAGGCTGGGGACTCGGCAGGCCTGAGAAGGGACAAGCAAAATTTAGGTTTTGGAGCACCCTTTTCACTAGACTGGTGTTGGGGTGCCCCTGAGGTACCAGTACAATAGAAACCCCTGAGTAGTGAGCTCATTTTAGGAAAGGGCAACCCTCAAAGTATTTATTTAGTTTTTGCATGAGCTTTTTAACCCATAAGATCCTGGCTCAAATGTAACACAAATTGAATGGTGTCAATTGAAATTTGCTTTGCAATTTCTCAAAATTTGTCATTGTAGGTATTTTGCCCAATTCATGCCACTGGAGACAAACACCCCAAAAATTGTCATGCATGGTACATGCCATTGTCTCTTGGGTACGTGGCAATAATCTACAAGATAGAGACACAGCAGAGCTAGGAAGAGAATGGCACAGACATTTAAAAAAAATATTGGGACCATAAAACGTTTGTAGATGCCCTTAGGGATCACTACAGTAGAAACCCCTGAGAACTGACCCTATTTGAAAACTACACCTCTCCATGAATAAATTGCAGTGTGTAGTGAGCATTTTTTACCACACAGGTGGACCCCAATGATGATGCATAATGGATAGTGCATAGAACAAAATATCCATCATCTTGTGCCCAGCTACTGCCACGGGAGACAAAGGCCCCAAAAAACATGATGCAGGTTCTTCCGGGTACGGCAATACATATGTGGCAATAATATACACAATCTTTCATGCATAACCCTGGTTTCTCGGGGCATCTGTCTGGTATATGGTTTGATTTTTATGATCCTTTTGGAGCACACCTTGCACCTCTTCTGTGTCCTTCCCTTGCTGCCAGTTTGGAGAACTTATTCTGGAAAGTGTTGCACTGTCACAATGCGTGATGTGGCCTCGCTTCCAGATTTTCTAGCACTCCCCCCTTCCTGGTTGTTAAAAATCAACTGCTTGACTCCCACCTCTTGAAATTCCAGGAAAGTTCCCCTTTGGCTGGCACATCAATGTAACACGTAAGCATTATATACTGCTGTCTGCATGATGTGCATAGCCAGATTCTTGTACCACACCATTGACTTCCGCATGGCGTTATATGGCTAAAGTACCTGGTCAGACAAATCCACCCCTCCCATGTACCTATTATAATCCAAAGTACAGTCCTGCTTGGGGGCTTCTGTACTGGTACAACACAGAATCACGCCTCCACGCAATGCCTGCTCCTCCACAAAAAGCTTACTGCTCCACAAAACCCCTGCTCCTCCACAAAATGCCTGTTCCTCCACAAAACGCCTGCTGCTCCAAAAAACGCCTGCTCCTCCACGCTACTCCTACTCCTTCACAAAATGCCTGCTCCTCCACTTAAAAGTGCGGTTGGGCACTTGGTCGACCCAGACGTGAGATATTTATTTGTGTACAGCACTGTAGACTGTCAACCATTTGTTATCTTATGTCTGTATGTACCTCCCCCCGGCAATCTCACCATTCTGTATGAAGCGGCTCAATTTGCTATCCTAGAGCCATGATTATTTGTATGGGAGATTTCAACTCGGTAGTTGACCCTACACACGATAGGTTTCCCCTTCCCCTTCTGACAGCAGGTCAGATGGTATGACACCGCTCGCGAGCTTCCTACGAGAAATGGGATGGTATGACTTATGGCGCCTCAGACATCCGAGCACACAAGAATTCACATGTTACACGGCTGTCCGGGGACCTTGTCTCGCATTGACTATGTCTGCGGAAACGACCGCGCTTGCCTCAGTCTTGAATCAGTGGGAAATTTGCCTAGAGAACCCTCCGATCATTCCCCTATTATGGCGATCTTTAGAACCACTGATTCGCCGTCCCGAGCGGGTCCCCGTAAAATCCACCCATTCTGGCTCACCTTACTTACAGAGCTAGATAGAACACCGACTTTACTAGCTGAGTTTGTCTCATCTAACCTCCCCTTTGAGAACCATTCCTTTTTCTGGGATGCCCTCAAATCACATGTTCGCAGATATCTCCAGTCATCCATTACACACATTAAGAAGGAATCTGCCAGGGAAGAAGAACACCTAGCTGGTTCTTGTGCTGCTCTGGAGGCAGTCTTTGTAGCTAACCCTACCCCCGAGAATAGACAGGCATGGCTGCAAATGGGAAGACAATATATGTACTGCATACATGAGAAACGAAAACGCTGCATGTTTTTTCACCAAGCAACTATTTTTTGAACAGGGCAACCAGTCAAGTAGTCTTTTAGCCCACTTAATACATAGAAGCTCTGCTTCCCCCACGATTATTAGTGTCAGGGATGGAAATAGACAGTTAGTCACTTCAAATGACCTCATACTACAAACTTTTACAGATTTTTATAAAACCCTGTACGCAACACGGTCTACTGCTACCAATACCCAGATTGACAACTACCTAGATGCTATACCATGTCCTACTTTAACACCAGCTCAGCGAGACTCCCTAGAAGCTCCCATAACCATGGAAGAGCTTGAGGAAGCCCTGGGTGTTCTATCCAAGGGAAAGGCTTCTGGACCAGATGGTCTGCCCCTTGAGGTTTATATTAAATATCAAGAGGAGAAACTGCCTGCACTCCTTAAGGTCCTCCAGGCATCTTTTGAAAAGGGAGAACTACCTGCATCATTTTGCGATGCTAACATAGTGGTCATACTCAAGCCAGATAAAGACCCCCAGGAGTGTGGTTCATATAGACCCATCTCGCTATTAAATGCTGACTGTAAGCTACTGACTAGGGTCCTGGCATCTAGACTTAACAAGGTTGTTGCATCTATTGTACACAGGGACCAATCCGGTTTTATCCCTGGACGCAGCACAGCGGACAACTTGAGGAGAACCCAGATTCTCATGCAGGTGGGGGTTGAGAATAGGGAGGAGTGGGCCTTGGCCTCGCTGGACGCGGCCAAGGCCTTCGACTCCATTGAATGGTCATTCCTATTGGGAGATCTCCGCAGGTTTGGGTTTGGCCCCTCGTTTATCAAATGGGTATCCATTATTTATAAATGTCCGACAGCCAGTATAGCACTAAATGGACAACATTCTGACAGATTTCAGCTCAAGAGAGGCACCCGCCAGGGATGCCCTCTATCACCTTTACTTTTTGCCCTGGCAGTGGAACTCCTGGCGGTCCAGATACGTTCAGATGAGGTATATACTGGATTTCGGCATGGCGGGATGGAGGACCGTCTGGCATTTTATGCCGACGATCTCCTACTTTACATGTCGAACCCGGAGAAATCATTGCCCAGGGCCATGCAACTTATTGATAATTTCGGGGACCTGTCGGGACTGCGCATAAATTGGGATAAATCCTGCATTATGTATATGCCACATGCTCGGATGCCTGATGCACAAACCCAAGGAGGATTGAGTGTGGTCCCCCACTTAAAATACCTTGGCATTGTCCTTTCCCCAGATCCAACCACATTGCAGGAAAAGAATGTTACACCACTACTGGCCCTATTTAGAACTAAATTTGAGCTATGGGCCAAGCTACCCTTGTCAGTGGCTGGGAGAATTAACCTCATGAAAATGGTCATTCAACCCAAGTGCCTATATGTCACTACACACCTCTTCTACCCTATCCCTAAAACATTTTTCGCCTCCCTTGAGACAATAATGATCCCCTTCATATGGGGCTCCGGTAGATCTAAATTACAAATAGCTAAACTACAGAGACCAAAGACACTGGCGTGCATGGCCTTACCTGAGCCCTTCCTCTATTACCTAGCCGGCCAATTGAAGTTCCTGCAATCTTGGCTATTGGCAGATGCTCCGCAATACCCTGAAACACATCTAGCCTCGCACCTGGGTGTTGATAACTTATGGCACACCCTGACTACTCCTGTATGGAGGGGGCCCAAACTTCTCCCAGCTCATAGACTGGCAGGAACGCTTGGCGAGAGGCTAAACTAGTTACCAAAACCACTTCGGTCCCGCTAGAAACCCCACTTTGGGGAAACCCGGACCTCCCACATATGACAGAGGCCCTCGACCCCCAATTCTGGTCATCGCATGGAGTCCATACGATCAGAGACATATGGGACAAATCATCCATCCTTCCCTATGATCAGCTTGAGAAAACATACCAACTGCGCCATGCACTGCAAGCTCAATTTCCCCCTAACGAGATCTCCTTATCTGACAGCCCGTTAATAGGTGTCATATGATCACAGGGTCCTAGTGGCTTAATCTCACTCATTTATTCTCACCTAATATGTGCTAAAGCTCAAGCTGCTCCACAGAGAGTGTTGGATGAGTGGAAAACATTGATTCCCTCCTTGAGCGAGGAGGAACACGAAATTCTGGAATCACATAAATATGTGTCCCCCGCAATCAACAATAAGCTTATCCAATTATATATTATCCATCAAAGCTATTTGACTCCCATTAGGCTACACAAGATGGGTCGTCTCCCAAATCCGGGGTGTCACAGATGTAAACATATGCCTGCAAGTTTCTGGCACATGATTTGGGAATGTCCTGAAGTGCAAGGGTTTTGGGGGCAAGTCATTTCCCTACTCACTGATGTCGTAGAGACCCCATTGGCATTAGACCCCAAGATATGCCTATTCGGGATTCTAGATGAAGAAATATGGCCCCACTATACCAGAATACTTCTCAGAAAAACACTGTTCTTTGCACGTAAGGCTATCGCCCTACGTTGGATGGACACCCGCCCTCCACGAATTGCTCAATGGAAGTCCCTAATCAATGCTGTAGTGCCTTTTGTGCCTGTTGTATAAACATTGTTCCCGTCCGGATAAGTTTGATAAGATCTGGGGGAAATGGTGTGAATCACCCTTAACCCAATACTATACCTCAGTGTCCTCCTCCTCACTCACCACTCCTCCTGTACCCGAATAAAGTCCACTAAAGTTGAGAGGCTCATACTCATTTTAAACAGGGTCTTGTCTGTTAGGCGAAAAGTCAATTGGGTATTTTTGATGTCCTTCAATGAAGTGCTACCGTATCCGAACAACAGAAGTTTATTTTTTGTAATGTTATTTGTTTGCAACAATACCTCATATCCACCCACTTATCTCTTGATGAGGGTGGTCAATAATTCATATCTCCTTGAATCCTATACGTGTACTCTTATGTAACTGCATGTATACAATCCTATATGTAAGGTTGGCTTGTCTTTACTACTTATGACATGTATGGATATGTGAATTTTATTCTTTAATAAAACGAGTTTTTTTTTAAAAAAAGTGCGGTTGGGGGGGCATAGGGAAAGCGTACAATGCATGGGTAACTGTGTGTTTTGGGGTACAGGAAAGGTACAGATCACTAGCACTACTCTCACCAACATCATCAATCACAAAATAGCTATGTTGGAGAGCGTGGGGCTAGTAATATCTGCCCAAAAGTCGTCACAGATTGCTGTCATTGGTCAGTCTGTATTGACTGGCCAATGGCAATGATCGACATCACAGGACCAATCAGATTCATCCTGTGATGTCATCAGATGGGTGTCAGCTGGCAATGCCAACACCTCCCACCAAGGTGTCACCTTGTCTCGCGACAGGGTGACGTCCAAAATGCAAGTAGTGCTCGCATCGGATATATGTCACTGCGCTCAGCGTCTGATATATCGGATGCGGAGTGTGAATAGGTTGAAAAAAAATTTGTGCGTGTGTATTTACTTTATATGTCCGCCATGAGGTCATAAAAGTCCCCTGGGGGACATTTTCACTTTTTTTTTTTTGTTACATTTAACTTTTTTTTTTGGCTTTTACAAGTTTTCCCCTGGCTCTGTTTAACCCCTTTAGACCTGGCAGTCAGCGCGATGAACGGAGGAGCGGAGAAGGGAGAAGCGATAACAAACTGCATCTCCCTTCTCCCTAGGGTCTGTGGGTGCCTCTGACAGCAGCCTCTGACAGCAGCAAAAAACTGCAGTCTCTAAAGACATCTAAAGTCAGTGGGCATTACGAAAGGAGTTAAAAAGACACTCAAAACTTACAATATTTTCACATCCAACCTCATAAGAAAAATAACAAAAAGTGATCAAAAAAGTAAAATTTCAGAGCAAGTGCCAGAAAGGACAGATATTTGCCTAAGCTGAACTAAAAGATGCAAGCCGTGTCAGTTTCATTATTTCCGGCCACTTCACGATTACTAACCTCCATTTTTCTGCCTTTATAGCTGCTTTTACACTTGACCTCATTGGAAAAGGTCTAGTTTAAATCCTGATTGTGAACAAAAGTTTGCTACTAACAATTTTATAAGCCCTAAACTAAAACAGGTTTTTGCATTGCTAACTAGTTATTTGGCATACCTTTTGTTATTATTTATATGATATCATTCTGCTATATAAAAATATTAATTACATAATATTATTTATTATTAATAGTTAATAGTTGAAATTCGGGTTTGACGAATTTGGTTCGGCAATAAATCAAGGAGCCTGTCACTTTTTCTGAACACAGTGCTTCTCCCGCCTCTGGGTCCGTGGGCGCCAAACCCACCTAATTCGGTATGGATCCTTACTTTGCAATTTGGGTCTGCTCATCACTACTCCTCTTCTATACTAGTCATGTGTGTATTAAGTGTACCATGGGTCGTGGGCTGTGTAAAAAGTGTGGGGCCCCTTACATACCAGAATATAAAATTTGCTGCAATAAGTACATAACTACATACAGCCACTTTCTAATTACGATGGTGAACACCGTTGCAGAAAACAGCACCCAAATGTCCAAATCACCACTATTTTTCCATCTTTCAACACATAACACAAAACTATTAATACAAAGTAATAAAAAGGTCATACAGTCATATTATATATCAATAAAATAGTTCAAATGTGTTTTTTTCATCAATTTTACAGCATTTGAACTTTTTTTCCAGCTTCCTAGTACACGGCATGGAATTTTAATAGCAAAGCGGACAAAGGAAAATATTAGTTAGTAACTCATTTGGGTGGTAAAACTATCTGTCTAAAAAGGAGATAATTTTGAAAATGATGATTTTTTAAAAAATGTCAGCAATTTTTAAAAAATAAATGCAAAGCATTGACAACCAAAATTTACCACTAAGATGAAGAGCATGGAAAGAAAATGTATCTAATAAACACTTTGGTAAGTTAAAGTGTTCAAAAGTTATAACCGTATAAAGCTACATATGTCAGTCTATCAAGCAGAGCAGGTCTCCCCTCCCCCTGTATTTTCTGCTACTGCAGCTAGATTACACAGGCAGAGGGGAAGGGAGAGAGCAGGGTGAGTCATGTTATACTTATTTTAACAGCCTGTGATACACCCACAAAAGCCCCTGACTCATTAGCATAATTTTAATAGTTTATTTTATGGAAGTAGGCCATGTATAACAAATATAATGAGATTACCACAGTCACTATGCATGGACCTGTGAGTAAGTGCCCCTTGTTTGTCCATGCTTGATTTTGATAAGCTAAGAGTGTCCACTTGCTACAATACGTAAACCATATAGCAACAGACAATATAAAAAGTACTACATTTTATAATAAGCAGATAAGATATACAATGTGAAAACAGATTTGTCCAATTTTTAGCTACCCCTATGACTATGGACGGTTGCGTCCGAGATGCGTCAGTTTTAGCATATTTTTGGTGCCCAGATGGTTTTAACAAGATGAAATAGTGTTTTATATTCTTTCTATTTCTATTTTCTAATTGCCGTGAGCTAGACTCAAAATTTTATTACCCATATTAAAGTATGTCTCAGCATAGTCCATTATATTAAAGGGGTATTCCCACAAAGACAAGTTTCTTATATGTACTCAGGATAACCAAATAACACATTCTCTAATTCACTGTCTGTCTCTGCTGTGTCGCTGTAGCCACGTCCCCTGCACAAAGCTCAGAGACTCTCACTAATCACATCCCTTCAGCACATGGTGGGCAGAGAGAGAGGCTGTATACTACAAACTACAAGGAGATACGTTATCTGGGGGCAGGGGAATGCAGGCACATATCTGTGAGATGTTAATGAGCCCAGAGGGTAACAGTGTAATGGTCTATCAGCCTCTCTGTAATCATCCCATGCATGTCTGATCTGTCTCATCTCTCTTTCTATGTGTCAGTGTGTCGGTATAATGACAGAAGCCAGATGAAAGTGTATATACACCTTGCACCCTGATAATGTAACCACATTGTCACCCCACAGAACTAGATGGATAATACAGTAATGTGTCTGCTTAGAGAGTCCCCGCCCAAACCCTGGGATTTTACACTGAGAAGCCTAAAGTGTGATAGGAGATAAACAGCAATAATAATGAGTAAAATTGGTAAGGGGTTAAAATGATCTTTACTGTGTTAACGTCACTAGGGGATAGAAATATATAGTAGTATAGTAATATATCATGGGTAAGTCAATATGTATATTATTTCAATAAATCAATGTTTATGTTCAGAAGTGTTAAAATTCCTCAAACTACTTACAAATGATACATAGTTTTTTAACTATGTATACAATCTACTCTTCTCCTTCCCTGAAAAGGTTGCATTATTCAGCACATATAGATAATCTGCCAACAAGATGAATGCACTAAGCCAAATGTATATATTCCTGGAAGAGTAAAAAGCAAAATAACCTAATTACTTCACCAAATACTAATTAATTGTAATTCCTCGACTCCTTGTAGGAGGCAAATTAATTAAGTGGTTAAAATGTATCCACTTACAAATCATTCAGGAGTCAAAATAAAGACCTTCTCTTTAAAGTGTATTAAAAGAAAGCTACCACCAAAATCACGCTTGATAAACTAGGAACGCTTACTCATAGATCCAGACATGGAGACTGTAAAAATTCTCCTGTATTTGTTATTCATGGCCTTCTTCCTTCTCAAATCAACTATTAAAATTATGTTAATGAGAAAGAAGAGCTCTGGGGGTGTTACCAGAGCCCCTGCATGTGACTTCACAGGGTGTTACACTTTGCTCACTAACATTGTGCGTCCGATATCCTGCATCTGTCGCTTCCCCGCTTAGGTCAGCTTCTTCTTCCCGGTGCATGTAAGTGCTTTGTCTTGCGACGCAAATTGAGTGTTAAATCCCGCACTCAGTCCGAATCAGTCGAAATCGTCTGAAGGCACAACCCCCGATTTCTGTCACATGAAAGCCGGCCTGCTCCAAAATCCAATTGTGTGCGACACAATCCCCTACTAAATACTTGTCCCAACGGCGCAAATCTCAAAAATGTTGGAAACTGACGGAAAAGCGATCCACAGACCCATAGTAAATAACCCCTATTAGTTATCACCACATCCCAAAATGTTCTAATTATCAAAATATAAAAATGATTATTCCTGGCGTTGAACCCTTTAAAATATTGCCCAAATTTTACATAGTTACATCTTTAAAACATTTGAAAAAAGGCATATGTCCATCAAGTTCAACCAACGAAGAGATGTGGGGGAAACAATTCTATATTATTAAAAGATCATCAATGTTATTTTGATGTAAAAAGGCATTTAGGCCCTTCTTGAAGCTCTTTGCTGTCCCTACTGTGACCAGCGCCACTCAGACAATATTCTGATGTTTTCTCCTGACCTACAGTCTTATCTGATCCATGTCCAGCAAGTTCTCAGGTACCTAAGGGGCAATAACTTATATGCCAAGCACAAGAAATGCCAATTTCATCAGTGTAGTCTTCCGTTCCTGGGATACATCATCTGACAAAGGATTACAGATGGATCCTGCCAAGTTGTCTGCCGTACTTCAGTGGCCTAACCTAGTGGAACTACGTGCCATACAGAGATTTCTGGGCTTTGCCAATTATTACCAGCAATTTATTCAAAATTTTTCCTCTCTTGTATCTCCCATTGTGGTGCTGACTAAGAATAACGCCTCCAGCAGCTGAAGTCTGCCTTTGCCTCTGCAACAGTTCTCACATGGCCTGACACAGAGAAGCCATTCTGGTTGGAGAACCCAAACATCAAACCCTCACCTGTGGCTTCTTCTCATAGACCTTCTCAGCTGCCGAGAGGAATTATTGGTGATCAGGAACTTCTGGCCATAAAGCTTTCTTTGGAGGAATGGAGCTATCTTCTGGAAGAGCTCATCATCCGGTCTATATCTACACTGACCACAAGAATCTCCTGTATCTCCAGACTGCTCAATGTATCAATCCCCGTCAGGCTCGCTGGTGTCTCTTTTTCTCGCAATTCAACTTCCTTATTCACTTCCATCCAGCCCTCACGTCTCCTTATTACTGGTGGCCAGATCTGGTCAAGGATGATCAAGATTTTGTGGGTTTCTGTGCTTCCTGTGCCCGTAACAAGTCATTACGCCTCGAGGCAGCAGGTCTGCTGCTCCCATTGCCGATACCTAGTTGCCCGTGGACTCACATAGGCATGAACTTTATTACAAATCTCCCATCTTCTTTCGGTAATATAGTCATCTGGGTGGTGACGGATCGCATCTCTAAGATGTTCCACTTTGTTCCTCTGCCAGGTCTGCCTTTGCTCTGCGCCTTGCAAGCCTGTTCTTCCTGCACATCTTCTGGTTACACGGACCTCCCCTTTACATTGTCTCGGACCGTGGGGGGCAGTTTGTTTCTTGTTTCTGGTGGTCTCTGTGTGGTCAGCTGCAGGTTCAACTTGACATCTGTGTACCATCCACAGTCCAATGGACAAGTTGAGAGGGTTAATCAGACCCTGGGGTGTCCTCCACCATTTTGTCTCCTCAACTCTCTGGACTATGAATCTGCCAACTCCACTTCATTTACTGTTGTCTTTGGGTGACACCCACACCCACCTCTTCCTCTGTCTGAGCCTTCTGATGTTCCTGCCATGAAGGATTTGGTTCAAGATCTCAAGTCCATCTGGGAGCAAACATGGCTGTCATTACTTCGGGCCTCCGACCGCACCAAAACCCAGGTCGACAAGAGACGCGGGCCTCCTCCAGTCTTTTCACCAGGAGATAAGGTGTGACTGTCTTCTAGATATTGACAAAGTCCTGTTGGATGAAACACGTGTCGGGTAGGTGCTTGTCAGCGTCCTCTCTCTTGTGCTCTCATACGCCGGACTTACAAGGTATACTCCATTATCTCTTTTTGTGCGCACCTTATATATGCATACATGTGTTTTGCTATTATGACTGTTTGTGATATATTTGCACATTTTTGGCTGTACACTAAGCACTTTAATATCTTCATTGTATTGTAAGCCCTTGTGTGCTCGCTGCCCAGCCCCATATGCTACTACCCTACTGTGATGTTCTATTTTTAACTGATTCCAATAAATTTTTGACTTTTTTAATGTTATCACTTTTGCTCAATTCTTTCTTTATTGGTATTGCTTGATCTCTGAGCATCTATTATACTTTCTGTGCCCTTTATACTTCATTGTGTAAGTTGACATACTTTTATATACTTTTTTGATCCATTGGTATTTATAGGTTTTGTGTCTTCTAGATATGTCCAGCTGAAGGTTCCTAGCTACAAGCTTGGTCCTCGCTATCTGGGTCCATTTGAGGTGCTGAAGCATATCAATCCCATTGCCTATAAGCTCCGCCTTCCTCCCACCATGCGCATCCCGAATTCCTTCCACGTCTCCCTTCTGAAGCCAGTCAACTTGAACCATTTCTCTCAGCAAGTACCACTTCCAGCTCCTGAGGCGCATTACACTGAAGTCTATTAAGAGAAAGAGTTCCTGGGTATTAAGTCAGTCAGAGTGAAGCGGTTCTTTCCTGCTGAACAGCCAATCAAGCATCTTTCAGCCCCTTAAAACAGTAATGTTCCCATAAAGCTCCCCAGTGATGTCCCCCGCACAGCTCCCACTAGGTAATGTGCCCACACAGCCCTTACCCTCATGTTCTCCCCCTTCGCTTAGCTGCTATTATATTTCCTCCTCACTTCACTCTGCATTACTTTCCCATGACGGTCATGTGATCACAGGTCCTGCATCCTCCAGGAGTATTATTGTCCCAAAAGCTAGGACCTGCAGGGGAAAGTAAATTTTGCACATGTTATCACAATGTGTGTCCTGAGGACATGGATCGTGATGAGAGAGGGGAGGAATGGACGGGCAGTGGGGCAGATGTCCTGCTGACCCGAGGAGATCCGAGGCTCTGGCTAAAAGATCTGGGGCATTAGCCCCAAATCTTTTTACCTAGTGACACCCCTTGCCACAGTATTTCACACTGCCTTAAAAAAGTTGTCCCTCACTGACATTCCAGCTTCCTTCACTCCCATGAACAGTGTTAGGTGGGTCCAAGCATCACTACCATTACCATCTTCTAGCATAGTGACATTAACAGCATTTTATATTCATTTTAAAAATTATTTTATTTATTCTTTTTATTTTGTTTTAGTTATGTTATTATTTTAAGCACTTTTACTAGACCATTTTAGGTAATTCAACTGCCCTGTTACTATCTTGTTCGGGTTTAAGTTCAAATTAATGATTAAATGTAAATGAAATTTTCCTCTGATATTTGGACAAACTCAACAAACCTGAACCTTCATGGGGCATTATGCACTGTCTGAAAGGGAAGGTGTATGGAAGAGGGGGGTAGAGTATATATTGTGTGTGGATTGAGAGGGAAAACTATAATTTCAGTGGAGGAAAGTGAGAGAATGATGTTAGGAAGGCTGGGGACAAAAAGAGTGCACACAATGCTTCATCAGTTTGTACTTTTCCAGTCTATTTACAGTTTGATAGAATGTTGATTTCACATGGCGAGGAATTAATGGTGTTATTGACCTTTAAGAAATTAATTTTTAAAACCTGACATAAAAATATGGCCTAAATTAAAGAAGAGTCATGTTTAAACTGGCAATTACACCAGGTACCCATTGTCACCTTTTCACTGCATCAGTTAACATAGGAGTCTCATTCTATACTATTGGCATCATGCCTATCATCCAAGAGTTACAGTGCCAATTTGCCTGGAGTGCCCCTTTAATTTATATTTTCTATGATTTTAATAAAGTGATGTCTGGAACAGATGGCTTTGTAGACTGACAGCAGCCGTCATATATGATTTATTTCATACAGCCTGGGTGGTTGTGAAGAGAAGTGTTTTCATTTTCAGCCTTCTGACTTATAAATGGAACTTTAAACCCTTAACGAAAGCCTCTTAATTGACTTATTCTTATCATTCATTAATACCTACCACAATCGTAATTGTCTGCAATTTATACCCAATTACCATCACGGAGATGATTACAAGCTGAAACATAAGTTGCTATAAATCATGATACTTAAGGCATTTCAATCTTCATATTGCTTTTGTCACATAAACCATTGTTCAATGAAACAATTAGATCACTAGAAAAAAAGACAAAAGAAATAATGAAAGATTAAACAACATGACTGCAGGGGTTATTTCAAAGTTTTTATACAATTTTAAAATTAAGTTTGCAGATTTCTTCATTAATGGCTCCACTTCTGGCTTACTTCATACTACCTCGTATTGTAAGCCATGAGAGTGAAATCTTGTATATCTTTCCTTTTTTAAATGACATTATTAAAGAAAACCCGTCATGCAAAATAACCCCCCTAATCTAAATATATTTTCATAAACTGACATTAGAGAGCATTGCCTCTATCCCTTCATTGTCCCTCTACATGCCTGTAAACCCAAGCAATGAGGTCCTAAAGCTGTATGCAAATGACCTGTGAAATGTCCAATGAGTCATTAGCATATTCAAGCTGTCCAGCTTATTCATGAGTGGGAGGTACAGCCACACCCCCAGTGCTTGACTGACAGCTGCTCCATGTAATGGCTGCTCCATGTGCTTGCTGGTGGCCATACCTCCTGCAGCCAGTGTGTACATGTGTATAGGAGAGATACAACAGCTCCAGGATGCAGCCATGTATATAGCAGAACATGTCAGGTACTAGTGTAGCTGATGTCTGTGTCTTAGGAGGATGCAGCATGTCAGCAGATACACCAGCAATGCTATACTATACATTACACACAGACATGAGCAGGGGGAGGAGAGGGGAGTGTTAACAGGGGTGACATCACTGCCTCTGACCATGTGACCAGCCTCATTTACATAATACAGCATAGATGGCTTTATAATGATTAATGTATGAAATGACTAGATAAAGGCTGTGATGGATCCTTGTGAGCTGCTCCAACAGGTAGTAGTGACCGAAATAGTGACAGAGACCTGATGACAGGTGTCCTTTAAGCTTTGACCATACAAAGCTGCAGACAGTGTCAGGTATCACCCTAAAGGTATGTGTAATCATTCCTTTGTGTGTTGTTACTAGCTGTGAAAAATCAATTTATATCTATTTATATTCCAGGATTGCAGCTGGATTAAGAGCACTTTGGTAAACTGGTAAAATTATGAACATTTTCCATCTTTCTACTGTGTTGCTGTCCTCAGGAGGTCAATATGATTGAAAGTGAGCAATAAGTTACTGCTTTTATTTTTGGTTGGCACCTCGTGATAAATTAGCAGGGTTTTGGGTTGCAGTTTGGGCACTCGGCCTCTAAAAGGTTCGCTATCACTGTCCTATAGTATTTAAACAGAACCCTAAGAGTACAGTCACACATTGCAGTTAAAACTGCATCACAATCAGCTTTGAGGTGGTTTTAGGTGCAGTTTTGTCAATTTCACTGGTGAAAAACATGAACTGAACGGGTGAATTTGATTTTGAAGGAGAAAGCTTTTCCACAAATTTCATTCACCTGTTGATTTGATGTATTTCACTTGTTAAAATAAGTAATACCACCTAAAACCACCCAAAACTAATTGCGATGCAGTTTTAACTGCTACGTGTGACCACACCCTGTGGGGCTGTGCAGCGGTTAATTGAAGAGATCTCTCCAACTAATGCAGCTCCAATAAGCTTCAATCCTAAAAACTAAATGCATTTTAAAAAGAATGGCACTCACCATAAACAGATAGGGGCAGATTTACTACCCGGTCCATTTGCGATCCAGTGGCGTGTTCTCTGCGGTGGATTCGGTTCTTACTGCGAATCACTAAGGCAGTTCCTCCGACGTCCACCAGGTGTCGCTGCTGCGCTGAATGCACTGGAGTTCACCAAGCCGATGCGCCACAATCCTATCCCCTGCACCAAAAACCTGCAGCAATACAGGGAAAATCGGCGCAAATCGGAAATATTCGGGTAACGCGTCGGGAAAAAGCGAATCGGGCCCTTAGTAAATGACCCCCATAATCTTTATGTTCCATCTTTATTTTGGTTTAGTGCTGGTGTACAGAGATGGGGAGAAGATTTAATATTACAGACAACAAGCAACTGCCATTCTCAGCTTAAGCGCTTCATCTGGCTTTTAAGGTCACGGATCCACAGATTTCCAGGGCCACGCTACCTAAAAGTAATTTTGCATTCTTTGTAGATATGAAACAGCTAGATAGATATCAAACAGATATTATGGGGCATATTTATCAGGGTCTCTTCGCCACGTCAGTTATTGCTAGCACTTGCAATTATTTTGTCCTCTCCGCCACCTGTACGTCAGTGGGACATGAGGGGAGGCGTGATCGACAGCAAACCCCATCTATCCATGAAGAGGGCCCACCCCTCTTTATACAGCCTCAGCACCTCTCCGCCGTATATAACAGGTTAATAACATTGAGCAATTGTGTCCCATATGACCCTTTTGTGGCACAACTGAACTAGTCTTGATGCGAAACAAATTAGGAGATGCTCCGGTGTTCAGTCGCACTGTGCACCAGATTTAACATAAAAAGCAAACAAAAAGGAACAGAATAGAGGGGAAAACAGAATGTAGTATAGATGTTGGTGTCCGGACTCCCCACCTAAAAGCCTAGTGGCACCCCTTCAGTATACGCAAATGTGGTCAAATAACCTCATATAATTACTATAAAGCCAACGATATTCCCCAAACGGGGAAAGAGAGGAAAGACACCAACAACAAATCATAGAAATGCAATAAGTTTTAATGAATAAGAATGTATAAAAAACATACAAAATTGTGTGATGAATGTAAAAACATGAGATGCAGACAACTATACAGGATGGTGAAACACAGAAAATTGCAATCGGCAGCAGCAGCATAGGGAACACAGTAGAGAATTCTACTTGGTGTAAGTGTATACCGGGACTGGAAATGACATATGATACTAAGGATGTCTATTAGAGGTACTGAGGTGCAAAGACATGCCAAGTTGGCACATTGGAAACATAATAAGGCATCCAGAAGGCTGTAAATACCAGTCCTTACCGTTAGATCAGGTGTGGTGTTACCAATAGCTGTGCCGACTGCAACGCCCCGTTGTGTCACAATTATGCCTTATGTTAAAGGTGCACCAAAAAAGTGAATGGGCATGGGATTTAGGACTAAGAAAATATGTATGAGGACAGTCTTATTTCTTAGAACAAACTATGGTGTTTTGTTAACTTTACAGACAAGGGTATGTCAAGGACTATTAATAGTCATATGCTATTACTGGGCAGCAATGCACTGCAGTTACAGTGTAATCATAAAACTGAACAAATCACAACAGTTATTAGTAATTATCAGCTGCAAATGATTATAATGGTCATGTGAAGACTTTATAACTACTTTGACTCCTCTCAGTCCAGTTCACACTAAGGACTCTGGATTCAAATGACCTGGTATGAGATTATTCATAACATAAAATAAATTAAGCATGTAAAACACATTATAAAGGTCATAACTGCTGGAGTGGAACCAGTCTGAAGAACGTCGGGACCCTGCTCTTCGCTCCAGTTAAGTCGCTAACACTTGCTTCTTCAGTTGCATTAGTAATGAAATGACAGATAAGATAAGTCGCAGTGAAAGGGATGAAACCAGAAGAGGTCAATGCCGGGAAAGTTATAAGCTAAGTCCCATGTCAGTGTAAGTCATTTTCTGTGCATGAGAATCAGCCTTTCTCCACAGAGATAATGCTTAAATAAGATATAGGAACTACAAGACATGCTATTTAGGACAAGATAACCAGAGGCTCTCTCGTTTTAACCCACTTGTTACAATGTGCGATTTGCACATTTTAATGAATGAGGTGGAAAATCCCCATATACTGCCATATATATAGGAAAATAGCGCACAAAGTCTAAAATGGCACTTTATCTCTCCCCGTGACGTCATCGGAGGGTAGCAATCGGTCACCGGGAGACCCCAGGCTGTCTCATTTTAACCATGAAAGGAGATTTTAATTTTTGTAAATGCATGAAAACATTATAAAACAAATACAAATTTGGTATGCCTGTGATTGTACCAACCCAAAAAATAAAACATGTCATTTGGGGGGCAAAGTGTAAGCTGTAAAATCCAAGCCAACAAGAAAACAGTGCAAATGTGTTTTTTCACCATTTTCACTGCATTTAGATTTTTATCCCGCTTCCGAGTACTTGGCATGGAATATTCAATTCCATCACTATGAAGTGCAGTTTGTTACACAGAAAATAAGCCCTCACAGAGCTCTTCCAGTGTAAAAATAAAAAAAGTTATGGACTTTTGAAGGTGGGGAGTGAAAAATGAAAAAAACAAAAAAGGGCCAGGTCGTTAAGGGGTTAAAATAGAAGTTTTTTTTTTTTTTTAATAGCAAATTAAACAAAATATATGCAATAGGCAAATTTTAGGTTTGTAGAAAAAATACAGACAGCTTTTTTTCATACATAGAACACAGCTTCTTGGAGTTTGCTTTATTTATCAAGCATGAAGTAATATTTTTTGTTGTTGAGAATAGTAGCAATTCTGTAGCATCCATTATTAGAGTTATGAACCTCTGTTATGCTCAAAGATATGAGGACTGGGTGCTATCAGCTAATTAACCAATCAGTATTGACTGTGGCATACCATCTGGGGACATGTCTCTTTCACAATTATATTAGTTATCAGCTATCAAAAAAGAAACTTTAACATATTGACTTTATGAGCAATGTGAGTATTTACTGTAAATGACATTTTAATGGTAGTTACTGGTTTTTAAGAATGAGATGATCATAATCAAAGACCCATAAGTTTGATTGTACAGAGAATGCATTTGATATAGTGTCGTTAGGGGGGGGGGGGGGGGGGGGGGGGGGGGGGGGGGGGGGGGGGGGTGGGGGGGGGGGGGGTGGGGGGGGGGGGGGGGGGGGGGGGTGGGGGGGGGGGGGGGGGGGGGGGGGGGGGGCGGGGGGGGGGGGGGGGGGTGGGGGGGGGGGGGGGGGGTGGGGGGGGGGGGGGGGGGGGGGGGGGGGTGGGGGGGGGGGGGGGGGGGGGGGGGGTGGGGGGGGGGGGGGGGGGGGGGGGGGGGGGGGGGGGGGGGGGGGGGGGGGGGGGGGGGGGGGGGGTGGGGGGGGGGGGGGGGGGGGGGGGGGGGGGGGGTGGGGGGGGGGGGGGGGGGGGGGGGGGGGGGGGGGGGGGGGTGGGGGGGGGGGGCGGGTGTCTGTTGGCCAAGGAGATATGAAGGATCCCCTGAAGTGTGGCACAGCATCATCTCTATTAAGATATGTATATTCATAGTCATAGCTGTCGTGGCACACAAGTGTCAGATGTTATATGGTAATCAGAGGATGCAGCTACAGTGATAAGTAATGTACGGCAGTGGCTCAGGGTCGTGGAGACCTTCATGACTCTTCTTCCATAAACACTACATGTGTATTAGCAGCAGAATAATTACTGTAGGCAGCTTCATCTCCAATTCCTAATTTTCCTAATGTTTTATTAATGCTCAGTCAGGAGCACTACGAGACCCAGGACATGTGAGAAAGATCTGTAATATCTGATGGATATTCTAGTGCTGTAGTTAGGGCATGAGTACCTCATTCGGCTGACATAGGGTGGATGTCCCCCTACAGCATTTAACCTCTACCTAGCAATGCCCTTTTTTTCTTTTCCTTTAAAAATGGTTGTTATGAGGGTTCGTTTTCTGTATTACTTCCTAGTTTCAGTATTCAAAATTCCATGCCATGTACCGTGAAGCTGGAAAAAAATTCCAAATGTGGAAAAGATTTACGAAAAAAGCATTTTTCTCCATATTTTTGCATGTCTTTTGTTCAGTAAGTTCCTTCATAGGTTTTATTTTGCTTTAATAGATTCATGGCTCAGGCTTCACATCTTGTTGGACCAAGAAGTGATATATCTGAAGGGAGAAGAATGAAAGAAGGTGCCGGGTGGTGGAAATGTACAATGAAAAGAAAAAACATATACTGCTCACCGTTCTGCTGCTCCACATGTTCCGGGGATCCATACAAATGCCGTGTCATATCCAATAAGCAAGAAAAGAAAGGCTCTCTTCGCGAGAGCACTATTTCTTTTTATGTCCTAAAAGGTATACAGGAATATCCCATAGACCATATGAGGAAAAAGGCCTACGCATTTCCGGCACACATGGCACCCTTAATCATGGCTGTGATTGTGTCAAGGAAGGAACAGCTACAAAATAAAAACACATGTAATAGATTGGCGACACGGGCATATTAATGCATATGTATTGAATTTTATAGAGACCATTTCTGTACATAGCCCCCAAATGAGCTTAAAAAAACAAATGAAAATACAGTAAAAATCCCTACCAGTGCCTGCAGGTGACGTTTCCTCGGACTGTAGTTGTTCTGTATCTTCTCCATTAGGCTCCATGTCTCCTCTTCAGCCATGTGTCCTCCCTGTGGAATTTATCACACAGACATGTTATGTTTTTCTTACATCTTGTTCCCTAACAGTGTTATCCTGCAACTACCACAAACACTCTCCCTCAATTACTGTAATATGGCTAAATTTGCAATGCTTGAAATTGTTGCAATGTACATTATACACTCACCGGACAATTTATTAGGTATACCTGTCCAACTGCTCGTTAACACTCAATTTCTCATCAGCCAATCACATGGCAATCACATGGCAGTGCATTTAGGCATGTAGACATGGTCATGACAATCTCCTGCAGTTCAAACCGAGCATCAGTATGGGGAAGAAAGGGGATTTGAGTGCCTTTGAACGTGGCATGGTTGTTGGTGCCAGAAGGCTGGTCTGAGTATTTCAGAAACTGCTGATCTACTGGGATTTTCAAAACACCACCTAGGGTTAAGGAATGTGTCCGAAAAAGAAAAACTCCTACCGAGTGATCGGCAGTTCTGTGGGCGGAAATGCCCTTGTTGATGCCAGAGGTCAGAGGAGAATGGGCAACTGTAGATGGTTCGAGCTGATGAAAGGCACGTGACTCAAATCACCACCCGTTACAACCAAGGTAGGCCAGAGGAGCATCCTGAATGCACAGTAGTCGAACTTTGAGGCAGATGGCTACAGCAGCAGAAGCACCACACCGGGGTTGCCACCCTTTCAGCTAAGAACAGGAAACTGAGGCTACAATTTGCACAAGCTCATCGAAATTGGACAGTAGAAGATTGGAAAAAACATGCCTCCTCTGATGAGTCTCGATTCTGCTGCGACATTCGGATGTAAGGGTCAGAATTGGCGTCAACAACGAAAGCATGGATCCATCCGCCTTTGTACAAAGGTTTCAGGCTGGTGGGTGGTGGTGGGTTGTCATGGTGTGGGAATATTTCTTGGCACTCTTTGGGCCCCTGGTTACCAATTGAGCATTGTTTGCAACACGCCAGCCTACCTGAGTTGTTGTGCTGACCATTGTCCATCCCTTTATGACCACACATGTACCAACATCTGATTGGTACTTTCAGCAGGATAATGCGTCATGTATAAAGCTGGAATCATCTCAGACTGGTCTTCTTGAACATGACAATGAGTTCACTGTACTAAATGGCCTCCACAGTCACCAGATTCAAATCCAATAGAGCATCTTTGGGATGTGGTGGAACGGGAGATTTCGCTATCATGGATGTGCAGCCGACAAATCTGCGGCAACTGTGTGATGACATCATGTCAATATGAACCAAAATCTTTGAGGAATGCTTCCAGCACCTTGTTAAATCTATGCCACGAAGAATTGAGGCAGTTCTGAAGGCAAAAGGGGGTCCAACCCGTTACTAGCATGGTGTACCTAATAAAGTGGCCGGTCAGTGTACTGTCCTTATACTGTAGTGTACATTATACACTACAACGCCCTTATTGTGCCACCCACCTAATAATGTCCCCAAAACAAAGATCAACAGGTAATATTGCAAAACCTTTGGCCTCTGCTTATGTTCCTTCAATGTGACCCAACTCTGAATCTAATCAGGTGCAGTGAAAGGAGCCACACTAAATCGCAAAGCGGAATGGTCTTGCTGCGGAAGGTTCCACAGGTGGGACTAGCCTGTGGTGGCTGCCAAGGTAGTAATGCAGGAACAGTCTGTAAGCGGGGTGACAATGGGAGAACAGCACAAGAAGGCACAGTAGGACTCATGTCAGGAAACGCAGGAGCTGGCACATGGATCAAGAACACAGCAACGGACTGGCCCACAGATCAGTAACACATGAACGGAGTGGCACATGGATCAGGAACACAGGAACACACTGGCACATGGATCAGGAACACAGGAACGGACTGGCACACGGATCAGGAACACAGGAGCGCAGGATGCACAGGAACGCAGGATACACAGGGGGGCTTTCTCTTTAGGGGGTGGCTTGAAGATCCGGCAAGATCCGGCAGGCACATATAGCAGGCCAGCGCCAATTATCAGCGTGCTGGCCCTTTAAATCAGCTCGCGTACGCCCTCCGAGCCGCGGAAGCCAGAGAGACCGCTGTTGGAGCCAGGAGAGGTAAGTTCCGCTGGGCTCTGGGGACACACGGAGGGACACGGGTGTGCCCGCAATCCGAGACAGGGATTGCAAGAACACCCGTGACACCATACTGTTTAAAAGAAACTAAAAATAGCTACATGTTACTTATTGTTTTTTGCAGCAGGAATATACATACTACTTAAGCAATCTGTGCTGTTGACCTTCTCTCAAAGAATAGGGTAAAAAAAGGGAGTTGACAACAGACAAACTGAATGAGGAATAAACATTTACAGTGGAAACATTCTCACCCAATTCAATACTGCAATCTTCAAGAATTTTCATTCCATCCCATACACTCGGGTGTCTCCAAACATTTCCAGTATGAGTTATTCAATTACTTGAAACATTTAATTGTTTTGTAAACTCCACGGGTTCAGCATCCACAGACCTAGAGCCTTATTATGCTCAACTATTCGAGATCTGGGTCTATGTTTGGGGAAAAACCACATGCCTGTGATTGGGATGGTCATGTGACTCTGCAGTATAAGAGTAGGGTCACATGTTCAGACGCCATTCTAAATACCAGACTAGGGAGAACTAGGGAGAGGTTGCTTCTCGTCATAGGGTCAGTAAGCTAGGCAGGGACTTTTCATAAAACAGCAATTGCCCTGTTGCTGCTGTTATAAGGGACAGGTACAAATCTGAAGTAGTTGCCCTTACTGGGTTCTCTGAAGAACTGCAATAGGCTGCTGTAACACAGGAATATTCTTACTGCTTTTAGAGAATTATACAGCAATATAGATAGAAATATTAGCATTTACTGCATCATCCAGCAAGCTCATTGAAGGTCCTGTCTCTGTATAGTTTGGAGCTCCAGAAAAGTCATAAATCATCAATCATACCTTTTCTGTAAAATTGCTCCTGTCAATTAATATTGTTTTACGTATACTTTACTAAAAGTTCTATTGTCCATCAGTAGTGCACACTTATATGTAGTTCATAAAAGTGCTGTTGTCCGTTAAAATATCACACTGATATGAGGATCATAAAAGTTCTGTTGTCCTTTATTAGCAAACACTGATCCAAAGATCATAAAAATTCCGTTGTCCTTTAATAGCAAACAATGATCCAAAGATCATAAAAGTTCTGTTGCCCATCACTAGAGCACACTGATCCAGACATCATAAAAGCTCTGTTGCCTGTTAATAGTGCTCTCTTATATGTAGATAAGTGTAGGTAATAAAATAGCGCCCACTAATATATGGATCTTAATGGTTCTTTTGTAGCGTGCAGTAATGCCTAGATCAAATGTTTGCATGCCATTTTTTTGGACTTAAATTAATCTGTGATCGATAATGTTCATTAAGATCCGCAATAAATTTATCATATGGATTTTTTATTACTGCACAGCCAAAAAATCAAGCTGCATGAAAAATACAGTGAGGAAGAAGCGTTATATACTGTTTCCTCTCTGGTATAGCGGGTAGTCCACTAAGAAGGTCCCATAAAGGATTAACAGGATGCAGACGAGGACAAGGATGACTGTATTGGTTGATGTATCCAAGGGTCTCCAAAGATATGGTAAAGTTCCTCATCCTGCTTTTTGTTTTCCTAGGCCTGCAACATGCCCCTGAGCTACAGCGATGAGTTTAGGACTAGAGCTATTCAGTACATCAATGGCGCTGCTTGCATATTTCTCCATCATTAATAAAACAGATTTGGACCTTGAATAATAGTCATCCTCCAATGAGATTTTATCCAATCTACACTGAATATTATCCATCAAAGAAAACTGGCGAAGACTTAACAAACCCTCATTTTCAGGGAAACTTTAATAAATGATTATATGGCTTCTGTTATCATCTGGAGGGGAACATAGTCCTCTGTACCTACCACTGAGCCCTCAGATGGGAACTCCACCACTTGTGCATTCTCTTTATAGTGTGGATCCAGCAATGGGAAAAGCAGGGCATTCCTCTCACTGTCATAAAGATGCTACTGAAAACACCTGGCCTTCCTCTCACTGCCATGAAATACAAAATACGTATCCAAACACAACTTTGGTCTGTTCATCACTAAAGAAAAAATGAGTTGTGTAGTTTCTTTGTGTAAAAAGTTTTTTTTGAAACTTTCTGTTTTTCAAAAAAGTAACAATTTTCTTTTTCAAAACGTTTCAGTCACTCTAGTAATTTGAGCTAATTTTCCCTACTTGGATGGGAGTGTGATCTTTCACTGAAATAAATGAGTTTCAGCACAATCTTCTGTGCCATTTTCTTCAAAACTCCTGTAATAACATGTCCATCTGGAACTATCCTCCTAAATTTCCTTCAACTCCTCTTTGACAACTACAATCTGCTACAACAAATCACTCCAATAAACTGCCCTGACCAAAAATGCTTGTGTCCTCTCCTGTATATACCCCCTGACATGCTTGTGTCCACTCCTATGTATGACCCCCTCACGTGGCTTGTGTCCTCTCTGCATATAAACCCTGAATGGCTTGGTCCTCTCCTGTATATAACCCCCTCACATGGCTTGTTCCTCCTGTATAACCCCTCATGTGGCTTGTGTCCACTCCTGTATTAAACCCCTCATGGCTTGTGTCCTCTCCTGTATATAAACCCCTCACATGGCTAGTCTCTCCTGTATATAACCCCCTCAATGGCTTGTTCCCTCCTGTATATAACCCCCCCATGCTTGTGCTTCTCCTGTACATAACCCCCTGACGCTTGTGTCCACTCCTGTGTATGAACCCCTCACGTGGCTTGTGTCCACTCCTGTATATAACCCTCACATGGCTTGTGTCACTCTTATATATAAACCCCCTCACATGGCTTGTGTCCAGTCCTGTATATAAACCCCTCATGTGGCTTGTGTCCACTCCTGTGTATGACCCCTCATGGCGTGTCCATCCGATATCCCTCACATGGCTTGTGCCTTCCTGTATATAACCCCCACATGGCTTATGTCCTCTCCTGTATATAACCCCCTCACATGGCTTGTGTCCTCTCCTGTATAACCCCCTCACATGGCTGGTGCCTCTCCGTTACATAACCCCTGACATGGTTGTGTCCACCTGTGTATGATCCCTCTCACGTGGCTTGTGCTCCACTCTGTATATAACCCTCACATGGCTTGTGTCCACTCCTGTATATAACCCCCTCATGTGGCTTGTGTCCACTCCTGTGTATGACCCCCTCATGTGGCTTGTGTCCACTTCTGTATATAACCCCCTCACATGGCTGAGTCCATGTGGATTTGAAACATTTGCAACAAAAAGTCTCAAAAGAAGGCCAAAATGTGCGCCTGCCAAGATAGGAAAAAACTGAACATGTACACAAGTAAAAAGACAGGATCATACATAGGTGCAAAAAAGAGCCGCCCAAATCTCTATAAAATTCACCGCATCTTTACTGAAATAAATGAGTTTCAGCACAAACTTCTGTGCCATTTTCTTCAAAAACTCCTGTAATAACATGTCCATCGGAACTATCCCCTAAATTCCTTCAACTCCTTCTTTGACAAGCTACAATCTGGCTTACAAACAATCACTCCAATAAAACTGCCCTGACCAAAAATGGTGTGTCCTCTCCTGTATGTAACCCCCTGACATAGCTGTGTCCTCCCTGTATATAACATTCTCACATGGCTTGTGTCCTCTCCTGATATAACCCTCTCACACGGCTTGTGTCCTCTTCTGTATAAACCCTCACAGGATTGTATCTCTCTCCTGTATATAACCCCCTCACATGTCTTGGTTCCTCTCCGCATATAAACCCTCACATGGCTTGTGTCCACTCGTATATAACCCTCTCACATGGCTTGTGTCCCTCCTTATATAACCCCCTCACATAGTTGTGTCCTTTCCTGATATAAAATTCTCACATGGCTTGTGTCCTTTCCGGTATAACCCCCTCACATGGCTTGGTCCACTCCTGATATAAACCCCTCACATGGATTGTATCCTCTCCTGTATATAAGCCCCTCACATGGCTTGTGTCCATCCAAATAAAAACCGCTCACATGGCTTGTGTTCACTCCTGTATATAACCCCACTACATGGTTTGTCCCTGATACAACCCCACATGGTTGTATCCAGTCCGTATAACCCCCTCACATGACTGTGTCCTCCCTGTATACAACCCCTCACAGGCTTGTGTCTCTCCGTATATAAACCCTCCCACGGCTTGTGCCCTTCCTGTATATAACCCCCTCACATGGCTTGTGCCCTTCCTGTATATAACCCCCTCACATGGCTTGTATCCTTCCTGTTATTAACTCCTCACATGGCTTTTATCCTCTCCTGTATATACCCTCACATGGCTTGTCCTCCTGTATTACCCCTCCACTTGCTTGTGGTCCTCTACTGTATATAATCCCCCTCACTTGGCTTGTTGTCTCTAAAATGACCTAAGAGAGACCAAACTATGATACATGTGCGCCAGTGTGTTTTATTTTGTTAGTTTGCTATTTTGCAGGTAGGTGTTGAGGTAGGTGACTCTCACTCACCAGCAGCACGAGAAATATGTGAATCACCTGTTGCTTTTAAGATATATAGTCAGTCACAGTGAATTATTTGAAATGTAATATATATAGTAACTATTACGTGAAGCCATAAAGTTCATCAATGTATCTAACACCACATGAGGGGTTATATACAGGGGTGGACACAAGCATGTGAGGGGTTATATACAGGAGTGGAACAAGCCACGGTGAGGGATCTACAGAGTGGACACAAGCCATGTCAGGGGTTTGTACAGGAGAGACACAAGCCATGTGAGGGGGTGATAACAGGAGAGGACACAAGCACTGTGTGAGGGGGTTATATACAGGAGAGACTAAGCCATGTGAGGGGTTATATACAGGAGAGAACAGCCATGTGAGGGTTTAATACAGGAGTGGACACAAGCCCATGAGGGGTCATACAGGAGTGGACACAACACATGTGAGGGGTTATATACAGGAGTGACACAACCAGGAGGGGTTGTTACCAGAGTGGACACAACTGGAGGGGTTATATACGAGGGACACAAGCCACGTAGGGGTCTATACACAGGAGTGGAACACAAAGCCAGTCAGGGTTATGTACAGGAGAAGACACAAGCATTGAGGGGGTTAATACATGAGAGACACAGCCATGTGAGGGGGTAATACCGGAGAGGACTAGCCTGTGAGGGTTATATACAGGAGAGGACACAAGCATGTGAGGGGTTATTACAGGAGTGGCACAAGCCACTGAGGGGGTTATTACAGGATGGACACAAGCCATGTGAGGGGGTTATATACAGGAGAGACACAAGCCATGTTCAGGGGTTATATGCAGGAGAGGACACAAGCCACGTGAGGGGGTCATACATAGGAGTGGACACAAGCAATGTCAGGGGGTTATATACAGGAGAGGACACAAGCCATTTTGGTCAGGGCAGTTTTATTGGAGTGATTGTGTTTAAGCAGATGTAGTTTGTCAAAGAGGGAGTTATATTTAGGAGGATGTTCAATGGACATGTTATACAGGAGTTTTTTGAAGAAAAAATGGCACAGAAGATTGTGCTGAAACTCATATTTCAGTGAAAATCACACTTCCATCCAAAGTAGGGAAAAATTAGCTCAAAATTCTAGAGTGACTGAAACGTTTTGAAAAAGAAAAATGTTAACTTTTTTTGAAAAACGAAAGTTTCAAAAAAACTTTTTTACACACAGAAACTACACAACTCATTTTTTCTTAGTGATGAAACAACCAAAGTTGTGTTTGGAACGTATTTGTATTTCTATGGCAGTGAGAGGAAAGGACCAGGTGTTTTCAGTAGCATCTTTATGACAGTGAGAGGAATGCCCGCATTTCCCATGTGCGATCCACACTATAAAAAGAGATGCACAAGTGGTGGAGTTCCCATCTGAGGGCTCAGTGGTAGGTATAGAGGACTATGCTCCCCTCCAGATGATAACAGAAGCCATATAATCATTTATAAGTTCCTGAAAATTTGGGTTTGTAGTCTTCGCCAGTTTTTCTTGATGGATAATATTCAGTGTAGATTGGATAAAATCTCATTGGAGGATGACTATTTCAAGGTCCAAATCTGTTTTATTATGATGAGAAATATGCAAGCAGCGCCATTGATGTAACTAATAGCTCTAGTCCTAAACTCATCGCTGTAGTCAGGGGCATGTTGCAGGCCTAGGAAACAAAAAGCAGGAGAGGAACTTACCATATCTTTGGAAACCCTGGATACATCAACATACAGTCATCCTTGGTCCTCGTCTGCATCCTGTAAAACCCTTTATGGGACCTTCTTAGTGGACTAGCCGCTATACCAGAGAGGAAACAGTATATAACGCTCTTCCTCACTGTATTTTCATGCACGCTGATTTTTTGGCTGTGCAGTAATAAAAAATCCATATGATAAATTTTTTGCGAGATCTTAATGAACTTATCGATCACAGATTAATTTAAGTCCAAAAAATGGCATGCAACATTTGATCTAGGCATTACGGCACGCTACAAGAACCATTAAGATCCATATATTGTGGGCACTATTTTATTACCTACACTTTCTTACATATAGAGAGCCTATTACAGGCAACAGCTTTTATGATGTCTGGATCATGTGCTCTAGTGATGGGCAACAGAACTTTTATGATCTTTGGATCATTGTTTGCTATTAAAGACAACGGAATTTTTATGATCTTTGGATCATTGTTTGCTAATAAGGACAACAACCTTTATGATCCTCATATCATGTGAATTTTAACGACAACAGCACTTTATGAACAATTAAGTGCGCACTCTGAGGACAATAGAACTTTAGTAAAGTATAAGAAAAACAATATTAATGACAGGAGCAATTTTACATCCAAGGTATATTGAGATTTGGACTTTTCTGGACTCCAAACTATACAGAGACAGGACCTTCATGACTTGCTGGATGATGCAGTAAATGCTAATATTTCTATCTATATTGCTGTAATTCTCTAAAACAGTAAGAATATTCCTGTGTTACAGCAGCCTATTGCAGTTCTTCAGAAGAACCCAGTAAGGGCAACTACTTCTATTTGTACCTGTCCCTTATAACGCAGCACAGGGCATTGCTGTTTATGAAAAGTCCCTGCCTAGCTTACTGACCCTATGATGAGAAGCCACTCTCCCTAGTTCTCCCTAGTCTGGTATTTAGAATGGTGTCTGAACATGTTAACCTACTCTTATACTGCAGAGTCACATGACCATCCCAATCACAGCATGTGGTTTTTCCCCAACATAGACCCAGATCTCGAATAGTTGAGCATAATAAGGCCTAGGTCTGTGGATGCTGACCGTGGAGTTTACAAAACAATTAATTTTTAAGTAATTGATACTCATACTGGAATGTTGGAGACACCCAGGTGATGGGATGGAATGAATTCTGAAGATTGCAGTATTGAACTTGGGTGAAATGTTTCCCTGTAATGTTTATCCTATTCATTTTGTCTGTTGTCAACTCCCTTTTTTTACCCTATTCTTTGAGAGAAGGTCAACAGCAACGATTGCTTAAGTAGTATGTATTTCCTGCTGCAAAAACAATAAGTAACATGTACTATTTTTAGTTTCTTTTAAACAGTATGGTGTCACGGTGTTGCTTGCAATCCCTGTCTCGGATGCGGCACACCCGTGTCCCTCCGTGTGTCCCCAGAGGCCCAGCGGACCTTACCTCTCCTGGCTCCACACAGCGGTCTCTCTGGCTTCCCGCTTCGGAGGGCGTACCGAGCTGATTTAAAGGGCCAGCACGCGATAATTGGCCTGGCCGCTTATTTGCCTGCCGGATCTTGCCGGATCTTCAAGCCACCCCCTAAAGAAGCCCCCTGTGTATCCTGCGTTCCTGTGCAATCCTGCGCTCCTTGTTCCTGATCCGTGTGCCAGTCGTTCCTGTTTTCCTGATCATTGCCAGTGTGTTCCTGTGTTCCTGATCCATGTGCACTTCCTTTCAGGGTTACTGATCTGTGGGCCAGTCCGTTGCTGTTCTTGATCCATGCCAGCTCCTCGTTTCCTGACATGAATCCTACTGTGCCTTCTTGTGCTGTTCTCCCATTGTCACCCCGCTTACAGACTGTTCCTGCTTACTACCTTGGCAGCCACCACAGGCTAGTCCCACTGTGGAACCTTCCGCAGCAAGACCATTCCGCTTTGCGATTTAGGTGTGGCTCCTTTCACTGCACCTGATTGATTCAGAGTTGCGGGACATTGAAGGGACATAACGAAGGCCAAAGGTTTGCAATATTCCCTGTTGATCTTTGTTTTGGGACATTATAGTGGGTGCACAATAAGGGCGTTGTGTGTATATGTACACTACAGTATAAGGACAGTACACTGACCGGCCACTTTCTAGGTACACCATGCTAGTAACGGGTTGGACCCCCTTTTGCCTTCAACTGCCTCAATTCTTCGTGGCATAGATTTTAACAAGGTGCTGGAAGCATTCCTCAAGATTTTGGTTCATATTGACATGATTCACACACAGTTGCCGCAGATTTTGTCGGCTGCCCATCCATGATTTGTGTCCACTCCTGTGTATGACCCCCTCATGTGGCTTGTGTCCACTTCTGTATATAACCCCCTCACATGGCTTGAGTCCATGTGGATTTGAAAAATTTGCAACAAAAAGTCTCAAAAAGAAGCCAAAATGTGCGCCTGCCAAGATAGGAAAAACTGAACATGTACCACAAGTAAAAAGACAGGATCATACATAAGGTGCAAAAAAGAGCCGCCAAATCTCTATAAAATTCACCGAATCTTTTACTGAAATAAATGAGTTTCAGCACAAACTTCTGTGCCATTTTCTTCAAAACTCCTGTAATAACATGTCCATCTGGAACTATCCTCCTAAATTTCCTTCAACTCCTTCTTTGACAAGCTACAATCTGGCTTACAACAAATCACTCCAATAAAACTGCCCTGACCAAAATGGCTTGTGTCCTCTCCTGTATGTAACCCCCTGACATAGCTTGTGTCCTCTCCTGTATATAACATTCTCACATGGCTTGTGTCCTCTCCTGTATATAACCCTCTCACACGGCTTGTGTCCTCTCCTGTATATAACCCCTCACATGGATTGTATCCTCTCCTGTATATAACCCCCTCACATGTCTGGTGTCCTCTCCTGCATATAACCCCCTCACATGGCTTGTGTCCACTCCTGTATATAACCCTCTCACATGGCTTGTGTCCTCTCCTTATATAACCCCCTCACATAGCTTTGTGTGTCCTCTCCTGTATATAACATTCTCACATGGCTTGTGTCCTTTCCGGTATATAACCCCCTCACATGGCTTGAGTCCACTCCTGTATATAAACCCCTCACATGGATTGTATCCTCTCCTGTATATAAGCCCCTCACATGGCTTGTGTCCACTCCAATATATAAACCGCTCACATGGCTTGTGTTCACTCCTGTATATAACCCACTCACATGGCTTGTGTCCACCCCTGTATACAACCCCTCACATGGCTTGTATCCAGTCCTGTATATAACCCCCTCACATGACTGTGTCCTCTCCTGTATACAACCCCTCACATGGCTTGTGTTCTCTCCTGTATATAACCCCCTCACATGGCTTGTGCCCTCTCCTGTATATAACCCCCTCACATGGCTTGTGCCCTCTCCTGTATATAACCCCCTCACATGGCTTGTATCCTCTCCTGTATATTACTCCTCACATGGCTTTTATCCTCTCCTGTATATTACCCCTCACATGGCTTGTGTCCTCTACTGTATATAATCCCCTCACTTGGCTTGTGTCCTCTACTGTATATAATCCCCTCACTTGGCTTGTTGTCTCTAAAATGCACCTAAGAGAGACCAAACTATGATACATGTGCGCCAGTGTGTTTTTATTTGTTAGTTTGCTATTTTTGCAGGTAGGTGTTGAGGTAGGTGACTCTCACTCACCAGCAGCACGAGAAATATGTGAATCACCTGTTGCTTTTAAGATATATTAGTCAGTCACAGTGAATTATTTGAAATGTAATATATATAGTAACTATTACGTGAAGGCCATAAAGGTCATCAACGTCATCTAACACTCTAACTAAAATGTGCCATAAGCCTGACTTCATCTGACACTCTAGACACAAATATAAATATAACACTTTGTAACAGATTTCTCATTAGTACAAACAAGTAATAATTGTAATAAAAGACATTCTGCAATGTTTACATTCACCATTCTCAAGATTCTCTGCTTCTCAAGATTCTCTGCTTGCTGACTATGAATAGACCTGCAGTCTCTGAGACTTGGTTACAATTGTCAATTCCACATAATTCTTTGTGAGCCACAAGGTCTAGACTCCAGGATGATACTTTTGTAACAAAGATCAGGGCAAATAGTGATTTGTACCTCTGATGTACTTAGCCCTGGGAGGATTGTCTAGACTGGTTAACATTGAAGCAACACTCTGCTGTGTGATGTAATTTCTTTATAAAGGACTTCGTCCTCAGGGTTAAAACATCTAAAGAAAACCACTATCTAATTTTTATAGACTTTTAAAACATAAAACATGTTCCAGATTCATTGAGGTGACTATGGCTTGATAATAAATATTTCTTAACTGTTTCAATTTCTATTATAACTTTATCACATTGGCTTACTTTGTGTTATAATTTTGCACCAAACCTTGGCCAAATTCTTGAGTACATTGTTTTATCCCATCCGTCCCATTAGTAACATTACTTTCCTCTATGACTCAATATCAAGTTGGGCAAAATGAGAAAACTAGAACAGATACACAAATTAATCCAGAAGTAGTGTTGAATGGTTTGGTACCCATGAGTGCAAATGGCAGCCCATCGTTCGGGCTTCAGGAAAAACACAGAAGGCTGGCAGATTGACTGCTGAGCAGCCGATCAACCAGATTTCCACCCATAGCAACCACGGACATTTCCCAGTGTGAATGTGGCTGTGATTGGCCAGACAGAACATGTGACTATGCTATATAAGAGCAGGGCCACATATCCCGGTGCCATTAGAGACAGGAGTGAGCAAGCTGCAGCTGGACAGTAAGGGAAAGCACAGAGCTTTATTCATTCCACAGTTGCCCCTTTGAGGATAGAAGTCTTATGGAGAGAAGTCTGTGAAGGAAATATAGAAATAAATGCGCTTTTAAGGGCAGTGTGAACAAATGAGTTAGTTGGATAATCTGACTGCATACTCATCAATTAGAGACATAGCAGTAATCTTACTGCAACATCAAAAGGACAGCGTAGTATTCTTTAGCATGAACATAAGAGCACCCTTTGCTAGAGGCATTACTGGCAGAGTTTCCTTTCAACATTGAGAGCTTTGTGGCAGCTCAAGGAAGAGGAAGCCTCTGCTGCAGCAGGGGCACCAGTGCCATCTTGAGAGTTTGCATGGCTACAATGTGGAAAACCATGTTCACATGGTGGAAGAATGTCTGTTGACATGTCTCCTGGTACTGAAGGAGGAGTCCTCTCCATGCAATTTTTAAGAGGGAAAATTGAACTAGTAGACACAGATTACCGTCTATGTCTTGGTGGTGCTGCCCTGCCTGTTCTGTCAGAGCATGTGCTCCACCTATCCACAGCCAACGTGAACATCCTCATGTTCAATTAGGTGAACCAGGCATTGATACCATGAGACTTCACTTTGCCAGTGCCTGAGTAAGTGTTGGAGAGTCCATTTAAGTCAAATACTGCAATAGGCTGATTGCCTGATTCAAACTTGAAATTGTTAAGTACCACACTCACTTTATTCAAAATTTAAATTGTCAAATTGTGAATTAACTTACGGTAATTCAGAATTGAAATTGTCAAAGTCCCCGTTTCCTGGAACTCGCTGTAAGTAAGAGTTTTGGGTTTTCCCATTGATTCTCTTAGTTCTATGATAATAACTGGATCCTGGCAACCAAAGTGCCTTTCAACTGCAGCGAGAGGAAGGGTTTGTGGTTTTCCCATTGCTTCTTCTAACAATATGAGTATAACTGGATCTGGATCTTTTTTATTATTATTTTTTTCTATTTCTTTGCATATTTAATTTTTATCTTATGTTATTATTTCAAGCACTTTCCTTAGCCCGTTTTTGGCAGGACAATTGCCCTGTTTTTACCCAATTTTTTCATCATTCTACCCCTTACTACCCCTATTTACCAAACATTTTGGGGTTTTTAAATTTGGTTCCCCATTGTTTTCCATGGGGTTCATGTTCATAGTCAGGTCTAGGTCCCCAACCTAATTTTCTTTTGATGTTCAGATGAACTTGTTGAAACAGAATTTCGGCAAACCCACTCATCACTACACAAAACTATTAATCTGCTTTAACCAATTAAAGGAGTTATTACGACTTCAAGAAGATGACTCAGCTACGGAGCTCCATCCATACAGAGCACTTGACAGCTGCTTTTAATATTCTCTTTCACTAACAGCAAACAGATATGTACAAGCAATAAATTCCTGAAAGGGGCAGTTAAGGGGTAATATTACTGTGTAGAGAAATTAAGAGGACAGTATTACTGTGTAGGTGCAGTAAGAAGACACTTTTTTTATATTAGATCAGTAAAGGGACAGTATTATTCTCATTAGGAGGCCCCTTTACTATTCAAAGACACAGCAGAGGCAATGCTGCTGTTTAAAAGCTATAAGAGTGCATTATTGCTGTGACACTAAAGGGTCATTAATACAGTGTGGACTTAAAGGGGACATTATTTCAGACTGGGAACCCATTGTTACCTTATGTTCAACACACAATTTTCAACCTTATGTTCAACACACAATCAGTGGCCAAAGAAGTTACCTAATTTACATAACACTTAAGAATACCTTTAAGCCTTAAGAATACCTTTAAGGTTTTAGGTTTATTTTTCAACAGTTAAACACTTTACAGCCTTGTGTTAAAGCCTTGTTGTTTTCTTCCATTTACTGCAGCAAAAATATCCCTTATTTGAAGATAACTAAGGACGACTTCGTGTTTGTTTCTATTTAGCTCCCCAGACGTGACTTGCAAGCAATGATCATAAACAAAATTGTAAATAGAAGCGTTACCAGGGAACATCCTTAAGTCATATAAGGGCTTGTCACAGCATAGCTGGAAGACAGAACAACACCGCATAATGAGTCCATGGTGAAATCAGAAGACAATGCTGCAAGTGCAACTAAATTGATATTGACTTTATTCGTATATGGGCAATGTGGACCCAACTGTCATTGCCGTAACTGGCAGCGACTTAGACGCTGGTGAAACATTTGTCATTTACTGTACCTCTGAATGTATCATTTTGGAGGAGTTTGAGTAGCAGCAGATTTTCCTGTCTACATTTGGGACTGCAGATCCCAAGCCCCATAAATATTATTGTAGCTGCAGGGATGTAAAAGTCATTTCTCTTCAAGTGTTGCAGTGTTATCACCAGTCCAGCCTTGCGTGCTGTTAAGACAAGGAGCTTGTCCTTGGCATTTAAATCAATGTAATAAAACAACAAGATTTCATAGAAATTCTCCTGAGCAAAAAAAAAAAAAATTCAGCTCCTGAAATTGTATTTTCTATTCTTGATATGTGGCTCTGTTATAGAGAAGGCATGAAAACTGCATATTTCAGGATCTAGGAGCAGTGTTCATTCTGAGATACCTGTTTGAGGAATATTAAGTCATTTTTATTAAAGATAAAGAGGTTTTTTAAAGTGATGACATACTGTATATTTATGGACATGATATTAGTGAAAAAGGCATTCCCATACATAATTTGGGACATATCAACAGGTTATGTACAGTCATGGCCATAAGTTTTGAGAATGATACAAATGTTGATTTTTACAAAGTCTACTGCATCAGGTTTTATAATGGCAATTTGCATATGCTCCAGAATGTTATAAAGAGTGATCAGCTTAACAGCAATTAATTGCAAAGTCAATATTTGCCTAGAAAATGAACTTTTTCCCTCAAAACGCATTTCTACTTCATTGAAGGCCTGCCTTAAAAGGAGCAGCTAACATCGTTTCAGTGATTGCTCCAGTAACACAGGTGTGGGTGTTGATGAGGACAGGCCTGGAGATCAATCTGTCATGATTAAGTAAGAATCACACCACTGGACACTTTCTAAGGAGGCTGGGGCTTGGCGTCATTGTTTCTCTTCTGTTAATCATGGTTATCTCTAAACACGTGCAGGCATCATTGCACTGAACAAAACTGGCCTAACAGGGAAGAGTATCACATCTATCGCATTATCAAGGAATTCAAGGAGAGAGGTTCCATTGTTGTGAGGGCACCCAAGAAGGGCCAGCAATAGCCAGGACCGTCTCTTAAAATTGTTTCAGCTTTGGGATCGGGCTATCAGCAGTGCAGAGCTTACTCAGGAATGGCAGCATGCAGGTGTGAGTGCATCTGCACGCACTGTGAGACTCTTGGAGCAAGGCCTGGTGTCAAGGAGGTCAGCAAAGGAGCCACTTCTCTCCAGAAAAAATATCACAGACAGACTGATATTCTGCAAAAGGTATAAGGAGTGGACTGCTGAGGACTGGGGTAAAGATTCATCATTTTCTCTGATGAATCCCCTTTCTGATTGTTTGGAACATCTGGAAAACAGCTTGTTCGTAGAAGACAAGGTGAGCGATACCACCAGTCTTGTCTCATGCCAACTGTATAGCATCCTGCAACCATTCATGTATAGAGTTGCTTCTCTGCCAAGGGAATTGGCTCCCTCACAGTCTTGCCTAAAAACGCATCCATGAATAAAGAATGGTACAGAATGTCCTCCAAGAGCAACTGCTCCCAAACATCCAAGAGCAGTTTGGTGATCAACAATGCCTTTTCCAGCATGATGGAGCACCTTGCCATAAAGCAAAGGTGATAACTAAATGGCTCAGGGAACAAAACATAGAGATTTAGGGTCCATGGAGCGGAAACTCCCCAGATCTTAATCCTATTGAGAACTTGTGGTCAATCAAGAGACGGGTGGACAAACAAAAACCAACAAATTGTGACAAAATGCAAGCATTGATTGTGCAAGAATGGACGGCTATTAGTTAGGATTTGGTCCAAAAGTTGATTGAGAGCTGCCAGGGAGAATTGCAGATGTCCTGAAGAAGAAGGGTCAACACTGAAAATATTGACTTACTGCATTAACTCATTCTAACTGTCAATAAAAGCTTTTGTTACTCATAATATGATTGCACTTGTATTTCTGTATGTGATAAAAACATCTGCCAAACACATATAAAAACCAGAGGGCAACAGATCATGTGAAAATATAATATGTGTGTCATTCTCAAAACTTATGGCCATGACTGTAATAAGTACATCAAAGATGCAGATCCCACCTCTGGGACCTGCTCCTATCTCCACTGACCAGCTTCCAGTTATGGAGAGTCATTAGTGCAAACAGTCCCCTTTCCATAGCATAGCCACTCTCCATTCAAGAGTATGGCAGTGTCCAAACTAACCAATCAATATCACAACCATTTTCAGCGCACCCATAGACCTAAATGGAGACTGGCTACACATATATTGTGTTACAGTGGCTGCAACACATTTCAATTAAGAATCACACTCCCTAGCAGCTGATGTAATGATAATTGGGAAGCAAGGGGTATGATGCTGGGTTGAGTCCCCTGGAGACCTTTTGTCTTCCACATTTAAAGAGCACAACAACACATAGAAAGTAGGTGGTGAAAGGAGCATGATGTTCCAATACATACTAGTGAAAAAAGAGTGTGCTAAACATTAGTGAGGCTTGAAGAGTAAAGCAGCATGGAATTTTTTATGAATTACAGATGTAGCAAAAATAAACTTGAGTTACCGCAGATTGATTTCTTGCTTCAGCATAAAATAGTAACAAAAAGTGACCTAAATCGAGTGTACCAATGGTTTGACCATGAAAAACTACAGACATTTTTAATACTGGCTCTGTTGATCTCTGTAATGATATGTGTATGTGTCTTGTTAGTAGTGGTAGGACTGTGAAAAATAGTTTTATATCCCAGGATTGTAGCTGGTCTTCAGAATGGAGAAGTGTTTTAAAACTGCCATGTTTTTAGATCTTTGCATTAAACATGCTCTACAGCCATTCGGCTGTTCTATAATATCAAAACAGAAACCTGCCACTGGTCTTACTCAGAGCAGAGGGCAGCGGCTGTGCAGCACACAAGTGCAGCTACAATCCTGAAATGTAATTGCATTTTTAACATTCCTGCTAACTAGTAACATTCACATAAGTGTGGTTACACAGTTCTCCAGGATAAATATCTAACACTTTGAGAAGCTTGATAGGGTTAAAACTGCTGATAGACTCACTTTAACATTCTGTGCCATAGTGTTGCTAACATTAAATGTCACATTAAACACTGCTACTTCTATCCATATGTTCATGTTGTGGAAACAATGGCAGTCTTAACATGTGATACCTTGTCATTCTTAATGGAATTAAATGAAGTTGGACAAGTTTAAACCATACATCAGTAGTGTGGAAAGAACTACTGGAACCAAAACTTCAACAGATCCACTTATCACTGGTAACAAACTAAAATCTTCTGCATATTATAAGATTAGTAATACTGCATTTACACTTGCAAATGAACAGACTGGGGCACATTTACTAAGGGTCCACAAGGCGCATTTTTGTCGGGTTTCCCGTCTATTTCCGATTTGCAGCACATTTAAATGGGGATTTTGGCGCATGCGATCGGATTTTGGCGCAATCGCGCCGACTTGCATGCGACACAAATCAGGGGGAGAAGCCGACGGACAACCAGACTAATTCAGACTAAGCGCTGGATTTACAATTCCAATTGTGTCGCAAGACAATGCACTCACATACACCAGGAAGAAGAAGGTGAACTCCGGCGGACCTCAGCGGGGAAGCGGCAGGTAAATGGATGCACGATCTTGAAGAATCGCACCAGACTTCATCCTTGTCGGAGAACGCACCTCGGGGATCGCGACAGGATCGGGTAAGTAAATCTGCCTCCACTATATGCAAGTGAGAACATTGAATCTATACCAACAATTATTCATTTACCTGTTTCTTTAGGAAATAGTCAGGTTTTCCGTGTAATGTAGGTAAAATAAATAGCTTTATGGTTACACCAGCAGATTCCTATTTCTGAGTTAAGATTAGTGAAGAAAAAAATATCAGAAACTAACCGATTAGAATGAAAGAAACCAAAACCATTTCATCAGATGATAAATATCTCTGTAATTTTGTGCTTGTGTGGGAAGCAATAGGATTAATCCAGTGTGAGCCAGTTTCTTTTAATAATAACTTTGCAGTAGCTTTGCATCTTTAATTAAGTACCTACTTGCCGGAGAGTCCGGGGATTTACATACTTATTCTCCAAAAGAGAAGAAACTTTCTTTATCTGAACTTTGCAACCCGGCAGTGTAATTTGTTCTTGGATTTGGCAGTTTTGGGTTGTCCAGGTACATTTTAATTTTTTTTGTCTGTTCCGCTGCAGAATTTATTATAGTAAATTTCCCTTATTACTCATTTAATCTACACAGAAGCATTATTATTAGCACTTCATTCATCCCTAACTATATATAATATTACTGCATGTACAAGAGCATAACTATAATAATGTTCCTCATATGCAAGTGCATGACGATTTTAATACTACCCCTTATGTGCAAGAATTAAAAAAAAAAAAATGATATGCTTCCTGATTGTTTATACTATAACACTGCCTTGCATGTTTGGTACAAGGCTGGAATCATCATCATTATCTGCCCTCCAGTCTGCAAAATCTTCCGCCTAACTCCCTCCCTCGTGCGGACATGAGCTAACACAGATTTAGGAAGATCTATAGATCTATAGAATATAGATAGAGTAGAGAGCAGATAATGATGCTGATTGCAGGTTAAAGCAATATACTTTAATTAACTAACTGACTTTCAGTCAAACACACAGAAGGCAACCCTACATAGAAGAAACAGAGACCAGCCACAGTGTATTATAATGCATCAATAAAGATTTTATTAGAGAGAGGGAGTCTTGTTCTGCATTCAGATTCTAGGAAACTTACATTCCGGTATAAAGAATTTTACACTTTCCTGATCCTTCTCAGGCAGCACAAACAATTGGGATTTAGCAAGCAATAAATTAAGATAGTGGGATAGCTGAAGCCAACTTGATCACTCTTTCACCAAAATCAGCTCCTTCTACTATTATGGTGGGAAGCCTGTAGTGTTTTATGAAGGTAGATGCTGGAGACCATGTGGCTAATTTGCATATATTTTCCAAGGATATATGACCCATATCTGCCCACAATGCAGCTGCCTTACAGGTGGGACAGCCTTTGACATAAGTGGGGCCTAAAGCCCACTGAGCAAGTAACATTTTTTAACTGTCAGCATTATCCATCTAGCCAGTGTGGCTGTACTGGGTTTTTCATCTTGGTGTTGCAAAAACATATTTTATGCATTTCTAAAATGTTTACATATGTTGAATAGATAGAAGGACTACCTTCCTTACATCCTGACATCTTCCTGACATCTAGCTCAAGCATCTATCAATAGTTTGATAGATGCTTGATCCAAGGACTTAAAGAGTGGTTTAATTAGGACTTTGAAGGCAATTGACAAGTCCCATGAAGGAGTAGTAGGACTTCTTTAACCGCTTAAGGATCAAGCCACTTTTTTGGCTTTTGGACAAAGCCAGATTTTTTAAATGTGTCTTGTATACGTTTTTATGACTTTGTACGCTCTTAACATATCCAGGGGATTTTAAAATTGTTTTCTCGTGACACATTGTATTTAAAATTAGTTGACAAATTTGGGTTTTATCTTTTGCATTTAGTTATAGCGTTTGCAAAAACTTAAAATAATTCTAAATTTTCAAAGTTCAAATTCATTTGCTTTTCAGGCAGATAATCATAGCACCCAAATACCTTCATAACTAACATTTCCCAAATATCTGCTTTATATTGGCACGGATTTTATGCCTCCTCTCATTTTTGTGGCTTATCATTTTGGGTGAATTTTTTTACTTTTTTATGGAAATTGCCAAAAACTGTATTTAGAAGAATCTGTTCAACTTTAAGTGACTTTGAGAGGTAAAGTAAAACCCTGTAAATTATTCCATTATAGAAACTATACCACTTAATGTTTGAAAAACCAACTTTTAGAAGTTTGTTAACTTATTAGGTGTTTTTACAGGGGTTAAAACACAATAGATATGGAATTTACAATTTGTAATTTTTTTTGAGCAATAGATTAATTTTGGCCCTAAAATTAAACATTCACAATAGATTAAATAATAAAAATCAAACTGGTTATTCGCCTTCTACCTACAAAAGGAGATGGGATTCTTGGGTGACATATATAAAGCCATTATAGCACTCACCTCCGCTCCTAATGGAATGATGTATGCCAATAGCACACTATCCACACCCTTTGACATTTTCAATGACACACGCCAGGGATGCCCCACTTTCCCCTCTTATTTTTGTTTTAATAATGGAAACCATTGCTCAGCAAATTCAGAGTCAAATTAAATATTTGGTATTATGGATGCCATTATTCTTTTCTTGTTCAGACCTGAGATATTCCACCCAGCAGCAATGTCCCTGATAGATAAGTTTGGCCAATTATCCCACTACAAATTAAACACACAAAAAACCTAAGTGCTCCTCCTGTTCAGAACCTCTTACACTATTTCTCAACTAAAATCCAAATACCATTTTGACTGGAGAAAGGATTTCATTAAATACGGCCCATCTTTTGTACAAACATAACTATATCCTAGGCAGGCAGGATAGCGGCATATAAAATGCTGCTACTCCCAAGACTTTTATATCTGTATTGCACATTACCCATAACGTTACCCTTGACTTTTTCACAGCAGCGCACAAAACTATGTCCACATTGATCTAGGCAGGTAATAAACCTCGAATCACAGCCAAAATTTTAATGAAACACAACACCAAAGGTGGCCTGGGTATTCCCAATCTAGGAAACCACTATATTGCAACCATCCTCTCATGAGTGAGGGAATGGGGCTCCTAACCACCAATCATGCCATGGACTCAACTAAAGTCAGAACTGAAAGTACCGATCTCTCGCAAATCCCTGCTATCTGCACCATTATGGAATGTCACACCTCCATTTCGCCTCTCCCTAATCATGGCAGCAATAGTTAAAGGATGGCCTGCAGCCCATACACTAGCAGACCAGAAAGCTACTTTAGCATAGAAGAGGTAACTTTAGACGTAGTAGCCCTGGGAATTCATTAAATCGTACCCATGCAGGCTATGGGAGAGAGGGTTTTTAGTTTCTTTATGTTGGCAGTTCAATATACCATAAAATTATCTTTAATCTATGTGTCACTACGATTACAATGATAGCCCATTAATTCCGTTTTTTTTTTTTTACGTTTGACTTATTTTGTAGAATATAGAACTCATTTGTTGAGAAATTTGCTTGTTTTGCATCACCATGAGTGGCAGAAAATTTTGATTTTTTTGTTTACGGAACTGTATTAGGACTTGTATTTTGCATGATACCGGAACAAAGTACAGCTTGTCCCGGTATCATGTCAGGGTAAATGTTATCTTTTGATTACTCTTTATCCTGTGTTTATCAGAAAGGATGTGCCTTTTTTAACAATGTTGACCGTACCATTTTTAACTGTTTTATTTTGTCTCAGGCAGCCTTGGGTCCCTTCATAATACATAGCAAAGAGGATGCCGATTGGCCCGGTAAGTACCCGGTACTGCCCCATAGATGCCGCGGTCACCATGACTTCACGCTCCCGCAGCAATTGTCCGAGCTCTGTCTCTGAGCCTGGATTGATTGCTAAGGCTGCATTTACACGAACATGTGCCTGCCGGGCCATAGCCTATATATGTTCCCCAACAGTCATGTGAGTGTAGCCTAAGATGTACATGTACTTTGGGATGTGGCAATAGTGGTGCTCGTATGTCTCTGCAATGTTTGGAGCTGGCTCTGGCAAGGCCCAGGCTTCCAGGCCTACACCAGAAGTGAATTTTCTACCAAAGATGCAAATCCCTAATTGACAAGTAAAAAAGAATGTGGACAGAATGTAAGCTATGTTGTTGTGATGAAGAAGGAACAAGAAGTGAAAGCCAGTGTAGTAAAAAAAGAAGCAAGTTCCATGTCCAGTTCACAAGGTGCAAAGATAAAGCAGCAAGTGTAAGACAAGCAGAAGGTGCATAGCCCTCGCTCCTGCAGCAAGACAGAGGAGAACATGTCCCAGTGTAGACTGTACAGCAACAGGATTGTGAACATGGGTCATGGTGATGGGCTGACCCAGAAGAGCTCTAATGTTGGAACAGAGAATGGGAACATTGTTGGACACCCTGCTGTACCTAAGGAGTCAGGAAATAGAGGTGAATCACGGTTTGTCTGAAATGCACATTTATCGCAGGATAAAATAGGGCAGTGATGGCGAACCTTTTAGCAGCCGAGTGCCCAAACTACAACCCCAAACCCCCCTTATTTATTGTGAGGTGCCAACCAAAAATTAAAACAGTAACTTATTGCTTCCTGTTCTGCAACAACTTTCAATCATACTGGCCTCCTGAGGACAGAAACACAGTAGAAAGAAAGATGGAAAATTTGCATCATTTTAGCTTCTTTCCAGTGTCCCTCTGTACGCAGAGAATTGTGGGGCCAGCAGAGGGTCCTTCAAAGATAATTCAGTCCTGTCTACTTATTCTCCTTCTTCCTAGAGTCCCAAGTAGCAGAGTAAGTATCACTTTAATATATGACTGAAAGCAACATCTTTTAAGTTGCTTGGAACTGCAGGAAGATTCTTTCAGTCCTGCCTGGTGTGCTGGGGCAATGGCCTGGATGCCCACAGAAAGTGCTCTGAGTGCCGCCTCTGGCACCAATGCCATTGGTTCGCCACCACTGACATAGGTGGATTTGGGGCAGGGGATTGTAGAGGATGATATATGTGACTTCCCTCCCTCTACCATTAACCTCCAAGATGAGTCTGGTCCCCTTACAGCAGATACTACCCCCTTTACCCAGAGCGAGCCTCATGAGGAACCTTCCAGAAATGCCTGGAGCCACATAATTTCCTGCTTTACCTCTGGTGCACACTACACTGGGCCGACGTTTAAGAGGAGGAATGTTGTGCGCTTTAAGAATTGAAGCACCAAGGAAGATCTCCCGGATAGGAGGTTTTTGGTGTGGGATCTTCATTGCAGCCAGATGGGGTTTACATCTGATGACACCCTGATGACACCCTTCAACCTGCCAGACAGACAGGGCTATGATGTCAGATTGAAATTTATGTCTATTCTGGACAGATTCTGGGATAAGTTCCCCCAATTTAGTGACACTGATGGCTAGAATAAGTTTATGTTAGTCCCCATTTCCAAGACTGATATTGTGGTGGTTAATGTAATATTCGGGAATGAGTCAGTTCCTCTTCAGGATATACTGGTGTGGCTCAGACACCATTGTGACCTTGTTTCTGACCTCACCAAGAATAGAAATGCCAACGGTATCTGGAAAGAAGGGTGGAACATGTTGGTGAAGCTGTGGCAGTAAAACAACATCACCCTACACCTCCACAACCCCATCTTTATAGACAGGGAGAAAAGTATCTGGTTTCATATTGGAGAACCACTAAAGTGCTTGAGGTACGGTAAGATTGGTCAAGTGGTCAAAACAGTGTAAATGCATACATAAAACAGTGTTAACATGAAACCTATGTGGAGAGGTTGGCCATCTCAGTGCCACCTGTGAGACTGTGCGGAAAGGTGGGTTGAGATGTTGAGATGGTGCAGCAGACAGACACCTTAGAGGAGGAGGCCTTGGTATTAGGGCAAATTTTGACGAGGCGGGGAGTACAACAGGGGGGGCAGGTGGTACAGTACCAGCAACTCAGCAGACAGACAGTGCGCAGAGCAGTATAGAGGTTGACACCCAGAACCTGCCTCAGGCAGCCGCCTCTTTAATACCTGGTAAATATGTAAAGGCAAAAAACAAAAAAAAATAAAAATTAATTAATCCTCCGACAAACCTGAGGAAGATTGTAACTAAGGCCCAAAAACAAAAATGAATGCCCATTGCGATGCTAGAATTATGATCCTTTCCAATGGGTATGATGCCAATTGTTAGCAAGAGTTACAGCACATTGATAAAGAGTGTGAGGTGGACACATGGGGAACCTCCAACTAAAAAGAAGTCCCCTCCTCTAGAGGATGCTCTAGAGTCAGACATGAAGAAAGGGGTGCTAGGCAGGGGGTCTATGACTCTGACACATGATGATGGGGGTTGCTGCTCTGCTAATTTTTCTTGTAATGACTGGATTCTCTCTGAAGTTTGATTCTAACAATGTCAACAGCATTAAAGTAAGAAGGAGATTGAGATATCTGGACATCAATTTCATCTTCTTGTAGTAGACTCGTGTGACCACCTTAGGGCTAAGCATGAGTGGCGGTCGTGTCCTTCTTACTGGTCACTGGCTGTAGAGCCTACAACGTGATTACCATAATGTTTAACATCAGAGACATGCACCGGCTAACAGCTATGGCAAGGTACCTGGTGCTGGAAGTGACCAGCCATGGAAGGTGGCTCCGGTCGAATAATATCTATGGGATATCTATAAGAGAATCCAGATTTTTAATTAGGCAAAACAATATCTTTTTACTTCAATCCCTGTTATATTGGCAGGTGATTTCAAAGTTACTTTGGTCAAAAACCTACGTGATGTATTTATTGTTTTGCCTTGGGGCTATGGAGGCTCAATTCTAGCATCCAGGATGATCTCTATGTCCAGAATTGTATCCACTCCCTTTTTTCTAGACCAGCTCCAGAGACAGGACTTTTATGACAACAGGGCTGACTGACTGGTGTGAGGATGTCAAGGAGAAGATGAGCTCCCTCTTAAAGAGACTGTCAGTGATGAAGGGTAAGAGTAAGTATAGCCAGTATCTAAAGCTGCACAAAGAATTTGAGACACTGCATGGGGATGACAAACATAAAATTGACAGACTGAAGTCTAAGATAAAGCAGTATCAGTACAGCCTCAGGGGCCCCTGTTCCTATGAGAATTGTGTCTAAGAAATCAATTACAGGTCTCACTGACTCCCAGGTGTTTTGCAGGAATTTCAGAAGGTTTTGGATAAAGACAAAATGGCTCAATTCTTGGCAGCTCCAGGCCCTGACATTAAGGATTTGGATTTCTCTTTTTTGACAGCAGGAATAACAGAGGAGGAGGTTAATGAAGCTATTGATACGTTATGTCTGATGGGATATATATTGATGGGATAACAGCAGAGTACTAAAAGAAATGTAGCCTCAATACTGGAGATTGATTGCCCTTTTGCCCTTTTTTGGCAAAAATTCTGTTTCCTAGGTTAGTTAGTTTGTCCCCCACACTATTGGCAGGCTGTCAGTATCCATTAGTAAAAGGGTAGAACATCTCTGTAGCATTCATCACCATAAGAGAGATATGTTGTGAGTCTTGACCAGGCTACAGCCTTTAACAGGTTGACCACGATTATCTATGGGCCACTTTGTCCAAGTACAGTATTCCAGGATAAATTATTGAGTGGCTGAGAACTTTGCATAGAAAGGCAAAAATACTTGAAGTAGAGACAGGGATAAAACAGGGCAACATGTGTTGTATGTTATAGATTTGTTTCTGTGGTCACAGCAGCGGTGTAATTTTCAGGGGGTGCAAGTACCCCATATTTTTAGGGGTTGCCAGACCCCCATTTCTTGCCTTTGAAGGTAGTCTTCTATGCAGATGATGTGACTGTGGTGATATCTGAACCTCAGTAGGTGGAGATGTTATCTGCAGCCATCAGAAGTTACTTGGAGGTCTCTGGGCTTTGAGTACTTATCCTGTGGGTAAGTAGTGTCAGGGACTGGATATTGCCTTTTGCAGACTCTTGGGGGCCAGGCGGCAGTCTCCAGAGTGGATGAACTTCTGGCTACCTCCCTCAGTATCTGAAGTATCGTGTTTAAAAAAGTAAATAATAGATACAACCTTTCCGGAAAGTAAGACCAAGAAGGACCTCTATGCCAGTGTTTATAAGACCTTTTATATGTCACAGCCAGCTCTGAGGGACAGCACGATGGTCACCCTGCACGAAAATCCAAGGTTCCTCAATAAACCGAGGCTTCCTACAAAATATTTTTACATTGTTTATCTTTGCATAGGAAGCTCTTTGTCAGGGGAAATGTAAAATTCCTCTGATCGTATGTGCCCTTAGGATGTCAGCAGGAACAGACCATGGAGCACTTTATTACCGAATGCCAGGGAGAGATGCAGATATGGCAGGAGTTGTCCAGCAGCCTGAAAATACCAAGTATGCAGTTTCTTAGATATCCAGATAGTATCATCTGTGGGATTACATGTAGCTGGTATTGACAGGGGGACCATGCACCTTATTACCACCATCATAAGATATAATCACTAGCACACCAGGACCAGAATATTCATCCACAACAAGTCCTTCCAGCATATGAACCCTGTCAGAGAGCAGGTGGATCTGAATCATAGAGGTTGGGAAAAAGGGTGAGAATATAAATTTATGGAGGATCATGCATCACGTAATAATGTTTCTTTCTTCATTTCTGCCCGTTAACTGATGATGGACAATTAAGTTAGGTAGTATAAATGTATTATTTTTTGATGTATGATTACTGTTAAATTCTGATGAGAATGTATTATGTGTTTTGTTTGTTCTTACTAATAAAAATTGCCTCCCTACACAAGAATATTACTAATATAAAACTACATTCTATCTACAGGAATATAACTACTATGATATTAGCTCCCTAACAAGTATAAAGCTTTAATAATGTTGCTCACAATTTCAAGACTATAATAACTATAAAAAATGCTTCACTGAAAGTTTCCTGCGGTAAGAAAAGATATAAAGGATCATTTGGAATCAGAATACCCTACATCCTGATTTTCATACGTAGATTTTTCAAAATAAACTGCAAAATAAATAAATACAAATCTTTCATAAAATCTTCATAAATGACAAGTTTTCAATATCCTCGGGTTTCCAATACAGTCACCAAGGTATAAAAACACAAGGAAATAATATATATAAATCCTCGGCAGTTATTGCCCTTTTTAACTTTGAAAGTTTGTGGGAAAGAGCTATTATGCAAACTTTAAATGACAGTAATAGTCTGCAGAAAATAATATGCAATGGCATTTTGCTTAAGGGTAGTCAATAAATCATCACAATACAAAGCCGGATGTTTGTACGTAGCTGGGAATGCTAATATTAGAGAGCAGATGTGAGCGTCTTGTGTATTCATAATTACACGTGCAAACAGCCACACTCCAGAGACACCATCCCCAACTATTCAACACTATTTACTGGCCTAGATTGTGTCCTTTCTTGTTATTATTAAACAAGGCAGAAAAATAAAACAAGTAAATGGTTAAACATAAAACTAATTAAGATGTTTGATGCACGGAAAATATTATGTTGCAGAAGATATAGGGATTATGCCAGCATATCCCCTACACTATATACATATTGCAGAGAATGGGCAATCCATACTAGCATAATACATATTACTATATACAAGCTATATACATATACCAAAAAATGGGCAATCCATACTAGCATCATACATATTGCTATATACAACTTATATGAATATACCAAAAGATGGGAAATCCATACTAGCATTATACATATTGCTATATACAACTTATATGCATATACCAAAAGATGGGAAATCCATACTAGCATCATGCATATCTCTATATACAAGCTATATATTATATAGTTGAAAAAAGTGTAGGCAGCACTCCAAAAATCCAAAATTCCAAAGGGTGAAGTTTATTGAAACACTGGCGTCTCTTTTGTATATATATATCAGAAGATGGGAAATCATTACTTCCATACTAGCATCATACATATCACTATATACAAGCTATATACATACACCAGAAGATGGGTAACCAATTTGAGAATTATACATATCACAGTATTTAAGCTATATACTTATACCAGAAGATGGGCAATCCATACTCGCATCATTTATATCACTATATATACAAACAGTGGGGCACATTTACTTACCTATCCGACGAGGCGCCCGAGTGTGCACTCTGCCGCGATTCACTAAGATAGTGCGGCCGATATCCTGCATGTGTCACTTCCCCTCTCAGGTCTGATGGAGTTCACCTTCTTCTTTCTGGTGCATGTAAGTGCATTATCTTGTGACACAATTTGAAAGCTCTGTCCGAATCAGTCGAATCATCTGATGGCCCGCCCCCCAATTTATGGTGTATAAAAGACACGATCCAGTATGAAGTATGGTGTATGAAAATCCGATCCAGTGCAACATAATCCCAGTGCAGACACCTGTTAAATACCTTTGCAAGCCGTGCAATCCCCCAAAACATTGGAAAGTCTGACAAAAGCCCCTATAAATAATGGGGGTTTGGGGGTAACTTAGCATCAAAGGTAGAAAACAGAGGTCTTTTGTGGTGCTGAGGGCCAAAGCAATAACATGGGAGCTTGTAGCAATAAAAATGAAACAGCTTTATTAGCTTTACAACTATTACAGGAACAAAAATAAAAAACAGCTTAGCCCTTACATAGGGCTCTACCTCACCCTAGCTACCTTCTAGGTTCAAGAAACCCTGATAAGGTTCTTCCTCTGCACTCTGGATCTCAGTGAGCTCAATCAATCAGTGTGCTTTCTTGTCTCTTTCCAGACAGTCTTGAAGGAGTTTCCAAAGATGCTTAGCACTTGTTGGCCTTTCTGCCTTCACTCTGCGGTCCAGCTCACCCCAAACTATCTCGATGGGGTTCAGGTCTGGTTACTGTAGAGGCCAGGTCATCAGGCGTAGCACCCCATCACTCTCCTCCTTGGTCAAATAGCCCTTACACAGCCTGGAGGTCTGGTTGGGGTCATTGTCCTTGCCACCACAAGATGCTGTGGTATCCATGCTGGTTCAGACTACCTTCAATTTTTAAAAAATCCCCAACAGTGTCACTAGCACTTGTTTTTCTTTACTTAGCTGCTTTTTTCTAGCCATAATACAAATTCTAACAGTCTATTCAGTAGGACCTGACCTCTGCACAACACAACTGATGGTCTCAACCCCATTTATAACGCAAGAAATCCCACTTACAAAACCTGACAGGGCACCTGTGGTGTGAAAACCTTTTCTGGTGACTACCTCTTGAGGCTCATCAAGAGAATGCCAAGAGTGTGCAAAAGGTGGCTACTTTGAAGAACCTAAATACAAGACATATTTTCAGTTGTTTCACACTGTTAAGTATATAATTCCACATGTGTTAATTCATAATTTTGTTGCCTTCAGTATTAATCTTATATTTTTATAGTCATGAAAATACAGAAAACTCCTTGAATGAGAAGGTGTGTCCAAACTTATGGTCCGTACTGTATATATACCAGAAAAAGGCCAATTCATACTAGCATCATACATATACATATACAAGCTATATACATATATAATTATAGAGCAAAAAAATGGCAAGGTCATGCCAGCATGCTCTATATAAAGATACAACCAATAGCAGTTGGTTTGCACCAGTTTTTTGTCTGACTTTGCACTGAAAAGAATGGGGGTCATTTACTAAGGGCCCAATTCGCGTTTTCCCGACGTGTTACCCGAATATTTCCGATTTGCACCGATTGTATCTGAATTGCCCCGGGATTTTGGCGCACACGATCGGATTGGGGCGCATCGGCACCGGCATGCACGCGATGGAAATCGGGGGGCGTGGCTGAACGAAAACCCGACGGATTCTGAAAAACCGCCGCATTTAAAAAAGGAAATTGTGTCTCGGAGCTTGCACTCACCTTCATCCAGGATAGGATCGTGAACTTCAGTGCATTTCAGGGAACTTCAGCGCAGCAGCGCCACCTGGTGGACGTCGAAGGAACTGCCTTGATGAATCCCGGCCGGACCCGAATCCACCGCAGAGAACGCGCCGCTGGATCGCGAACGGACCGGGTAAGTAAATCTGCCCCAATGTGCAAACTGCTTGGACATGCATTTTTAAATTGTCTTCGCCAGTTTTGTGTCACGGTGAACACAGTGCAGCTAAAAGGGCTTTCTGGTGCCAGACCGTGCGCCACATTTATTACTGCGACAAGACAGAATTGTGTTGCATACTGTATGTTAAAGGTGCATCAAAAAAATGTTGGTGCTCACTTCCCGTGTAGTACAGGATGCACCAGTATTCAATAATCTGGCGCACTGTGCACATTAGTGTAACAAACTACACAGAGCAGTTTTTTGATAAATGTGGGCCAATAACTCTGATAATTCAATAAACCAATTTATGACCAAAGCTGATATTATTGTTGTCCTGCATGTCTAAACTCATGTATCCTGTAATCACTACTGGTACATTGGGGTTTACTTTTATTATGTAAAGAGATGAATATGTATACTTGACTTTGTTCTCTCAGAAATGATGATTATTTGGGTAATTTAATGCAGAGTTGATTGTAATTGGTGGGATATAATAATAGCTCAGATTTAATATGCTCTTGCCATGTTTGTTTGTCTTGTTATGCTTTCTATCAATGAAAGGTCAAGCAGTGGAAATCAGGAAAATATTGTATTGTTATTTCCAAGTACACTTAGTCTTTAATTGATGTTTTCTGTCATGTCGGCAGATTACGCACTCAGTATAATTTCAAGCAATGCAAACAATTTCATCTCCGGAGATGAGATCACCTGATCTAATAACAATAACAAGTAAGCTAAGAAACACAGGATAATTCAATCACAGTATTTATATTTCTTTTTGTAATATTTTCGTTATATTGCGATACTTGGGATACTGAATAATAGCAGGCATATTCTTGTGGAGAGGCAGTAGAGACTCTATACTCTCAGTCTGATTATAATATTCTATAAGAACAGTTTATAGCCAAAAGTGAATGCTAGAGATGTGAAGGAAGAGATAAACTGTTTTGTTAGAAGATATTGCTTATATAATACTATAGCCAGGCAGAAAGCAGAAAAAGTAAAGAGCCATCTGCATTATAGTAGCTCTATGTGCATTAAACCTGCATAGACACAAATATTCAGGCTTTAATATGGGATCATTTTATCAACATATAAAATGAAGATATAATGTGTAACTAATGGGGAAGGGGACTTTGCAGATCTTTTTTTTAACAAAGCAGAATTTGTCAGTGAGTAATATTAGAAAAATGTTTTCATCCCACCCTATGATGCAATATAAAATAACATCAACTACCATTCAATAAGGGAGGAAGAGAAGTGAGAATTTTAGGATGGTTAACTTAGAAAGACTTGCACGCGACAGAAATCGGTGGGGACATTTAGAATTGTGTCGCAAGACACGCACTTACAAGCACCGGGAAGACGGGAAGAAGAAGGTGAAGTCCGGCGGACCTCAGCGGGGAAGCGACAGATGCAGGAACTCGGGCGCACGATCTTCAAGAATTGAGCCAGTATTCATCTTCGTCAGACCGTCCAAATTGGGGATCGCGACTGGACCAGGTAAGTAAATTTGCCCTATAGTCTCTGTTCCCTATAATATTCCAGTTCATACCAAACAGCCCCCTCATGGTTATTTTATATAAAGCCCCCTCAATGTGTAACTAATGGGGAAGGGGACTTTGCAGATCTTTTTTTTAACAAAGCAGAATTTGTCAGTGAGTAATATTAGAAAAATGTTTTCATCCCACCCTATGATGCAATATAAAATAACATCAACTACCATTCAATAAGGGAGGAAGAGAAGTGAGAATTTTAGGATGGTTAACTTAGAAAGACTTGCACGCGACAGAAATTGGTGGGGACATTTAGAATTGTGTCACAAGACACGCACTTACAAGCACCGGGAAGAAGAAGGTGAAGTCCGGCGGACCTCGGCGGACAAGCGACGGATGCAGGAACTCGGGCGCACGATCTTCAAGAATTGAGCCGGTATTCATCTTCGTCAGACCGTCCAAATTGGGGATTGCGACTGGACCAGGTAAGTAAATTTGCCCCATTGTCTCTGTTCCCTATAATATTCCATAGTTCATACCAAACAGCCCCCTCATGGTTATTTTATATAAAGCCCTCTGATGCTTATTTTAAGTACAGCCCCCTCATGGGTATTTTATATAAAGCCCCCTGATGCTCATTTTATGTACAGCGCCCTCATGGGTATTTTATATAAAGCCCCCTGATGCTCATTTTATGTACAGCCCCCTCATACTTATTTGTATAAGCCCCCCTCACACACTATAGATTCATTAGATACAGGTCCCCTTACCCAATGATTTCTTATGTGGACCCCCTCCCCACAACGACTGGAATCACATGGTTCTATGTTTGCCGCCTAATAGTGCCCTTCCACAATGCTTTCTTCCTGGGGTACATGCATAAGCATCCGCTTCGGGAACTAGTTTTCCCAGTGTTATAACTGCTTTTTGATGGCTGTATCAGAAACACGTCTCATATTAAAAGTGGTTTGCTGTTTGCTCTTCATCACATTTGTGGTTTTAATACAATAGCTTTTACATAGAGGGCAGTATTATAGTATTAATATACTCAAATATAGGAACAGTGATATAGTGGTTATTTTTAAACAAACATTAATTATATTTCAGCTGTATTATAACAACATTGTGCACTGCCATTAAATTGTTTGCTTATTACTTTGTGTTTATGTGTAATACTATATTAATTTTACAGATGGAAGACACAGTTTATTACCTAGCTTTTTAGTGCCAGGTTTCAATGTAGACTTGGCTGCTGGTCCTCATTGCAATAAATCCAGCTGTCTGTGATAGCCAGTGACAGTCTACAGTGTGTTGTGTCCTGCTGCTTCTACAATTGTATAGCCATTCATAGTTTGAAGTGTTTTGTACTCCATTCTTATAATAATGTGTAACTTTATGAATACCTGTAAAAAAAGAAATGACATACTTCTGATGTGAGTCCATCACACTACCTGAGTCCAGTGAGGCCCTGCATATCCAGTTACTTCCACTTCCCTGCCTTCTCATTCCTGATCCCTGCATATCCAGTTACTTCCACTTCCCTGCCTTCTCATTCCTGATTGACAGAACATGCTGCTTCAGAACATTCACTGTCACAGAACATGCTGCTCTGTGGAACATTGAGAGAGATTTGTTACATCATTGACCACCTCATATCATGTGACCAAGGTGATGTCTTTGAAGGTCCTGTTGCATTTGCACAGTCTATCCCATGTATGTATTGGATCGCATGAAATCACAGCAGCCTCCATGGAGAATGGGGATGCGTAGAAGTCATGCCATGATACTGCCATGTGATCAGATACGTACATGTGGTAGACTTTGCAAATGTAACTGGATAAGAACCTTAGATGAAATTAACCTGGTCACATGACATGCTGAGAAGAGGCATGCCACATGGGGAGGTATAGACATGCCCTATCTGATGCCAGGTAATATAAGATATAATTGATTTATGGGGATGTGATGCGTTCCTTTTACGCAAAGGAAAGGTGTTAGTAAGTTAATGGAGCTCTATGGCAACCTTTCACTAGCTGTATTTTTAAAAATGTAGTGACAGGTTCACTTTAAAGGGACAAAAAAAATTAAAAATACTTTAAAAAGATGAAGGAGAAAGAAACTAAAGAATGTGGCCACAAAAGACAGTGAAAAGAAGAAGGTGTATAAAATAACTAAAAAGTAAAAAAAAACAAACAAAACATGAAGGAGAGGAAGGAGACATACAATAAGGGAAATTTATCTTTAGTCAGGACATTTGTTTCTTTTTTTTCCTAAGCCTTACCGAGACTGGAGTTTATTTGTAACTTTTAAACCATTATTGCGACTTTTTCATACATTCACATGTGGAATTTAAAGGAAACCTACCAGTTACAATGGCAGGGGTAAGCAGTAAGTACCGAGCACCAGCTCGTTAGTGTTATTAACCGCTGTATCGCGGTTTTAACACTTTTTAAACTTTAGAGCAGAAGAGGCTTCGGCACTGTGCGCAGCCGTGCGCGCGCAACATCTCCGGCATTTCCTATGTAGGCGCGCACACGAAGCCTCTTCTGCTCTAAAATTTTAAAAGTGTTAAAACCGTGATGCAGCGGTTAATAACACTAACGAAAGTAAGTACCAGCACCAGCTCACCCGCAGGCCGGTCCTTACTGCTTACCCCTGCCATTATAACTGGTAGGTTTCCTTTAAAGATAAATCAGGCGCAACACTAAAAAATTCTTGTGCAGCTAACTTTGTTTCAGTAAGTGGAAAAGCCGCCTATTTAGGCACAAATATATCAAATGTGCCAAAAAATATGATAAATGACCCCCAAAAGGTCAAATAAAGAATGAAGACACTTTGCACATTTGATATATTTGTGCCTAATAGGCCCTTTTCTGGGAGGGAAGGGGAGTAATAAAGTAGGAGGGTGGGAGGACGAAGGGGTGCTAAGTAAGGTGGAGCCAAGAAGGGTGAAGGGGAGGAGGAGTTTAAGAGAATAGGGGAAGGGGAGAGTACGAGGGTGTAGAATGGGGGGGTGGGGGGGAATAAGGAGTGGTTATAAGAAAAGGGGAGCGGAGTAGGGGGGGAGGGTAGGCGGAGAGTGAGGATGTGGTGCTGAATAGGGGAGGGTGTGGGGCAACTGCGAATCCAGTGAAAGGGGGGGTTGATTGAGCGGATCCGAGTAAAAAAGAAGAGCGGGAGGAGAAGGAGACGGAAGGTAGATAGGGGAGAGAGGATCGAAAGATGGGGGGAAAGGATAGAACGGTCAATCAAATGGTGGGAACTATGGACAGGGTTGCTAACAACGGTGGGAAGGTCAGGGAAACAGACGCTAGTCCGACTTAATGAGAGTAGAATTACGGACAAGCCGTGGAGAGAAAATGAGTATAGCTCAAGAAGTGAGTGCGGAAGGAGGTGAGTCAGTAAGAGAAGAAGAGTGCAGAAGAGGGCATTGGGATAAGGGAACAGAGGTTATATAGGTAAGAAAAGGCAAGCACTTACTGAAACAAAGTTAGCTGCACAAGAATTTTTTAGTGTTGGCGCCTGATTTATCTTAAAGGAAACCTACCAGTTATAATGGCCAGGGGTAAGCAGTAAGTACCGAGCACCGGCTCAGGGTGAGCTGGTGCTGGTACTTACTTTCGTTAGTGTTATTAACCGCTGCATCACGGTTTTAACACTTTTAAAATTTTAGAGCAGAAGAGGCTCGTGTGCGCGCCACATAGAAATGCGGAGATGTGCGCCGCACGGCTGCGCATCAGTGCGAAGCCTCTTCTGCTCTAAGTTTAAAAAGTGTTAAAACCGCGATACAGCGGTTAATAACACTAACGAGCTGGTGCTCGGTACTTACTGCTTACCCCTGCATTGTACCTGGTAGGTTTCCTTAAATTCCACATGTGAATGTATGAAAAGTCCAATAATGGTTTAAAAGTACAAATAAACTCCAGTCTCGGTAAGGCTTGGAAAAAACAAGAAAAAGACAATGTCCTGACTAAGATGAATGACCCTTATTGTATGTCTCCTTCCTCTCTTCATGTTTTGTTTTTTTTTTTTTACTTTTTAGTTATTTATACACCTTCTTCTTTTCTCTGTCTTTGTGGCCACATTCTTTAGTTTCTTTCTCCTTATCTTTACTAAAGTATTTTTAATTTTTTTTGTCCCTTTAAAGCGAACCTGTCACTACATTTTTAAAAATACAGCTAGTGAAAGGTTGCCATAGAGCTCCATTAACTTACTAACACCTTTCTTTTGCGTAAAAATTGTTCTCACATCCTCACATCCCCATAAATCAATTATATTTTATATTACCTGGCATCAGATGGGGTATGTCTATACCTCCCCATGGGGCATGCCTCTTCTCAGCATGTCATGTGACCAGGTTAATTTCATATAAATTTCTTATCTAGTTACATTTGCAAAGTCTACCACATTACGTATTGATCACATGGCAGTATCATGGCATGACTTCTACGCATCCCCATCCTCCATGGAGGCTGCTGTGATTTCATGTGATTCAATACATCAGAATGAGAAGGCAGGGAGTGGAAGTAACTGGATTCAGGGCCTCATGGACTCAGGTAGTGTGATGGACTCACATCAGAAGTATTCTATTTCTTTTTTACAGGTATTCATAAAGTTACACATTATTATAAGAATGGAGTACAAAACACTTCAAACTATGAATGGCTATACAATTGTAGAAGCAGCAGGACACAACACACTGTAGACGGTCACTGGCTATCACAGACAGCTGGATTTATTGCAATGAGGACCAGCAGCCAAGTCTACATTGAAACCTGGCACTAAAAAGCTAGTAATAAACGGTGTCTTCATCTGTAAATTAATATAGTATTACACATAAACACAAAGTAATAAGCAAAACAATTTAATGGCAGTGCACAATGTTGTATAATACAGCTGAAATATAATTAATGTTTGTTTAAAATAACCACTATATCACTGTTCCTAATTTGAGTATATTAATACTTAATACTGCCTCTATGTAAAAGCTATGTATTAAAACCACAATTGATGAAGAGTCAAACAGCAAACCACTTTAATATGAGACGTGTTTCGATCAGCCATCAAAAGCAGTTATAACACTGGGAAAACTAGTCCCAAGCAGATGCTTATGCATGTGTACCCCAGGAAGAAAGCATTGTGGAAGGGCACTATTAGGCGGCAAACATAGAACCATGTGCATTCCAGTCAGGGTTGCTGGGGGAGGGGGGGTCCACATAAGAAATCCATTGGGGTAAGGGGACCTGTATCTAATGAATCTATAGTTTGTGAGGGGGGCTTATACAAAAAAGTATGAGGGGGCTGTATTAAAATGAGCATCAGGGGCTTTATAAAATACCCATGAGGGCGCTGTACATAAATGAGCATCAGGGGGCTTTATAAAATACCCATGAGGGGCTGTACTTAATAAGCATCAGAGGGCTTTATATAAAATAACCATGAGGGGCTGTTGGTATGAACTAGGAATAATTATAGGGAACAGAGACAATGGGGCAAATTTCTTACCTGTCCAGTCGCATCCCCAATTTGGACGGTCGACGAAGATGAATACCGCTCATTCTTGAAGATCGTGCGCCCGAGTTCCTGCATCCGTCGCTTGTCCGACCGAGGTCCGCCGGACTTCACCTTCTTCTTCCCGGTGCTTGTAAGTGCGTGTCTTGTGACACAATTTCTAATGTCCCCACCAATTTCTGTCGCGGGCAAGTTCTTTCTAAGTTAACCATCCTAAAATTCTCACTTCTCTTCTCCCTTATTGAATGGTAGTTGACTTTATTTTATATTGCATCATGGGTGGGATGAAAACATTTTTCTAATATTACTCCCTGACAAATTCTGCTTTGATAAAAAAAAGATCTGCAAAGTCCCCTTCCCCATTAGTATACACATTATATCTTCATTTTAATATGTTGATAAAATATCCCATATTAAGCCTGCATATTTGTGTCTATGCAGGTTTAATGCACATGAGCTGATATATGCAGTTGTTTGAGCAGTGGCTCTTTATTTTTCTGATTTTGCCTGGCTATAGTATTATATAAGCAATATCTTCTACAAAACTTTTATCTCTTCCTTCACATCTCTAGCATTCACTTTTGGCTATAAACTGTTCTTATAGAATATTATAATCAGCTGAGAGTATAGAGTCTCTACTGCCTCTCCACAAGAAATATGCCTGCTATATTCAGTATCCCAGTATCGCAATTAACGAAAATATTACAAAAAGAAATATAAAACTGTGATTGAATTATCTGTGTTTCTAGCTTACTTGTTATTGTTATTAGATCAGTGATCTCATCTCCGGATGAAATTGTTTGCATGCTTGAAATTATACTGATGTGCGTAATCTGCCGACATGACAGAAAACATCAATAAAGACTAAGTGTACTTGGAAATAACAATACAATATTTTCCTGATTTCACTGCTTGACTTTCATTGATAGAAAGCATACACAGACAAACAAACATGGCAAGAGGCATATTAAATCTGAGCTATTTATATATCCCACCAATTACAATCACTCTGATTAAATTACCAAATAATCATCATTTCTGAGAGAACAAAGTCAAGTATACATATTCATCTCTTTACATAATAAAAGTAAACCCCAATGTACCAGTAGTGATACAGATACATGATTTAGACATGCAGACAACAATAATATCAGCTTTGGTCATAATGGTTTATTGAATTATCGAGTTATTGGCCCACATTATCAAAAAACTGCTCTGTGTAGTTTGTTACACTAATGTGCACAGTGCGCCAGATATTGAATCTGGTGCATCCTGTACTACACGGGAAGTGAGCACCAACATTTTTTTGATGCACCTTTAACATACAGTATGCAACACAATTCTGTCTGTCGGCAGTAATAAATGTGGCGCACGGTCTGGACCAGAAAGCCCTTTTAGCTGCACTGTTGTTCACCGTGACACAAAATGGCGAAGACAATTTAAAAAATGCATGTCCAAGCAGTTTGCACATTGGGGCAGATTTACTTACCCGGTCCGTTCGATCCAGCGGCGCGTTCTCTGCGGTGGATTCGGGTCCGGCCGGGATTCATCAAGGCAGTTCCTCCACGTCCACCAGGTGGCGCTGTCTGCGTGAAGTTCCCGAAATGCACTGAAGTTCACGATCCTATCCTGGATGAAGGTGAGTGCAAGCTCCGCGACACAATTTACTTTTTTAAATGCGGCGTTTTCAGAATCCGTCGGGTTTTTGTTCGGCCACGCCCCCCCCCATTTCCGTCGCGTGCATTCCGGTGCCAATGCGCCCCAATCCGATTGCGTGCGCCAAAATCCCGGGGCAATTCAGATACAATCGGCGCAACGCGGAAATATTCGGGTAACACGTCGGGAAAACGCGAATTGGGCCCTTAATAAATGACCCCACATTCTTTTCAGTGCAAAGTCAGACAAAAACTGGTTCAAACCAACTGCTATTGGTTGTATCTTTATATAGAGCATGCTGGCATGACCTGCCATTTTCTTGCTCTATAATTATATTGTTTATAGCTTGTATATGTTTACGAGTTAGAAGAGATGATTCCCTTCTTCCTTCTTCGGTATATATACAGTACGGACCATAAGTTTGACCACCTTCTCATTAAGGAGTTTTCTGTATTTTCATGACTATAAAAATATAAGATTAATACTGAAGGCAACAAAATTATGAATTAACACATGTGGAATTATATACTTAACAGGTGAAAACAATGAAATATGTCTTGTATTTAGGTTCTTCAAAGTAGCCCCTTTTGCACACTTTGGCATTCTCTTGATGAGCCTCAAGAGGTAGTCACCAGAAAAGGTTTTCACACCACAGGTGCCCTGTCAGGTTTTGTAAGTGATTTCTTGCGTTATAAATGGGGTTGAGACCATCAGTTGTGTTGTGCAGAGCGTCAGTGTCCTACTGAATAGACTGTTAGAATTGTTTATGGCTAGAAAAAAGCAGCTAAGTAAAGAAAAACAAGTGCTAGTGACACTGTTGGGGATTTTTTAAAAATTGAAGGTATACTGAACCAGCATGGATACCACAGCATCTTGGGGTGGCAGGACAATGACCCCAACCAGACCTCCAGGCTGTGTAAGGGCTATTTGACCAAGGAGAGAGTGATGGGGTTCACGCCAGATGACCTGGCCTCTACATCAGCGCCCTGAAACCCCATCGAGATGGTTTGGGGTGACTGGACCGCAGAGTGAAGGCAGAAAGGCCAACAAGTGCTAAGCATCTTTGGAAACTCCTCAAACTGTCTGGAAAGAGACAGAAAGCACACTGATTGATTGAGCTCACTAGATCCAGATGCAGAGGAAGAACATTATCAGGTTTCTTGAACCTACGAGGTAGCTAGGGTGAGGTAGGCCCTATGTAAGGGCTAGACTGTTTTTTATTTTTGTTCCTTAATAGTTGTAAAGCTAATAAAGTGTTTTCCTTCATTTTTATTGCACAAGCTCCCATGTTATTGCTTTGGCCCTCAGCACCACAAAAGACCTCTGTTTTCTACCTTTGATGCTAAGTTACCCCAAACCCCATTATTATAGGGGCTTTTGTCAACTTTCCAATGTTTTGGGGGATTGCACGGCTTGCAAAGGTATTTAACAGTGTGTCTGCACTGGGATTATGTTGCACTGGATCGGATTTTCATAACCATACTCATACTGGATCGTGTCTTTTATACCCATAAATTGGGGCGGGCCATCAGATGATTCGACTGATTCGGACAGAGCTTTCAAATTGTGTCACAGATATGCACTTACTGCACCGAAAGAGAAGGTGAACTCCATCAGACCTGAGAGGGGAAGTGACCATGCAGATTATCGGCCGCACTATCTTAGTGAATCGCGGCAGGTGCACACTCGGGCGCCTCGTGGATAGGTAAGTAATGTGCCCACTGTTTGTATATATAGTGATATAAATGATGAGTATGGATTGCCCATCTTCTGGTATAAGTATATAGCTTAAATACTGTGATATGTATAATTCTCAAATGGGTTACCCATCTTCTGGTGTATGTATATAGCTTGTATATAGTGATATGTATGATGCTAGTATGGAAGTAATGATTTCCCATCTTCTGATATATATATACAAAAGAGACGCCATGTTTCAATAAACTTCACCCTTTGGATTTTTGATTTTTGGAGTGCTGCCTACACTTTTTTTCAACTATAGAATATATAGCTTTATATAGAGAGATATGTATGATGCTATATGGATTTCCATCTTTTGGTATATCATATAAGTTGTATTAGCATATTTTAACTAGTATGGATTCCATCTTTGGTATATCATATAAGTTGTATATAGCAATATGTATATGCTAGATGGATTTCCCATCTTTTGGTATATGCATATAAGTTGTATTAGCATATGTTGATGCTAGTTGAGTTGCCCATCTTTTGGTATTGCATAAAGGTTGTATATAGCAATATGTATGATGCTAGTATGGATTGCCCATTTTTTGGTATATGTATAGAGCTTGTATTAGTAATATGTATTATGCTAGTATGGATTGCCCATTCTCTGCAATATGTATATAGTGTAGGGGATATGCTGGCATAATCCCTATATCTTCTGCAACATAATATTTTCCGTGCATCAAACATCTTATTAGTTTTATGTTTAACCATTACTTGTTTTATTTTTCTGCCTGTTTAATAAATACAGAAAGGACACAATCTAGGCCAGTAAATAGTGTTGAATAGTTGGGGTTGGTTCTTGGAGTGTGGCTGTTGCACTGGTAAATTATGAATCACAAGACGCTCACATCTGCTCTCTAATATTAGCATTCCCAGCTACGTACAAACATCCGGCTTTGTATTGTGATGATTTATGACTACCCTTGCAAAATGCATTGCATATTATTTTCTGCAGACTATTACTGTCATTTACAGTTTGCATAATAGCTCTCACACAAACTTTCAAGTTAAAAAGGGCAATAACTGCCGAGGATTTATATATATTATTTCCTTGTGTTTTTATACCTTGGTGACTGTATTGGAAACCCGAGGATATGAAAACTTGTCTTTATGAAGATTTTTATGAAAGATTTGTATTTATTTATTTTGCAGTTTATTTTGAAAAATCTACGTATGAAAATCAGGATGTAGGGTATTCTGATTCCAAATGATCCTTTATATCTTTTCTTACCGCAGGAAACTTTCAGGAAGCATGTTTTATAGTTATTAAGTCTTGAAATGTGAGCAACATTATTAAAGCTTTATACTTGTTAGGGAGCTAATATCATAGTAGTATTCCTGTAGATAGAATGTAGATTTTATATTAGTAATATTCTTGTGTATGGGGCAATTTTATTAGTAAGAACAAACAAAACACATAAACATTCTCATCAGAATTTAACATTATCATACATCAAAAAATAATACATCTACTACCTAACTTAATTGTCCTCATCCGTTAACGGGCAGAAATGAAGAAAGAACATTATTACGGATGCATGATCCTCCATATTTATATCTCACCCTTTTTCCCAACCTCTATGATTCAGATCCACCTGCTCTCTGACAGGGTTCATATGCTGGAAGGACTTGTTGTGGATGAATATTCTGGTCCTGGTGTCTAGTGAAATATGATAAATGACCCCCAAAAGGTCAAATAAAGAATGAAGACACTGTAAGATGAAGCAAGTGAAGAAAACATAAAGAAGCTAAATAAAAGTGAATAAAAGAGATATAGAAAAATAAATATTGTAAAGGAGAAAAATGTATGTGTAATACAAGCCAAAATATTTATTTAAAGGGGTATTCACAAGAAGACACGTTTCCTAAATGTTCTCAGGATAACAAAATCAGACAAGTCCAACTGTCTCTATCAGTCCTGGTGTACACAACTTTGGTTGCGCCTAGACCCGACCCTGGATCTTCTCACTTTAGGGTCGGCGGGCATCTTGTATTTCTGTCTGATGCTGAGCTGAGCTCCTCTCTGCTCACTGTCTCTAGCCCCCACCTTTTCATTCCAGGAGGAGCTCACACAGAGACACTGACTTTCTGCTGGAAAATAACACATCACATTGTGAGGAGAGTAAAGCTACAAGCTACAGACCGATAAGATCTTTATCCAGGGGAGGGGGGGTATGCAACATCCCCCACCGGGGCCTAGCCTTTTCTCGGGCCCCGGCTGACTCCAGGCCCCGAGAAAAAAAGGCCGCGAATCAGAATGGAAGACGGGAATTCCAAGGGGTAACAGAGGAAATCAGGCCGAAAAAGGGGGGGGGCACAAACAAGGTGAAAAGCAGTGTGGTGTGCAGTGCTTAATAATTAAGGGGTGCCAATGCGTCCAAACAGGAGGAGAGAGGGGGTGGATCTCGGAATGCAGAAAAGGGGGGGGGGGGGGGGGGAAAAAAGGGGAAAAAGGGGGGGGGGGGAAAGGGGAAAAAGGGGGGGGACAAAAGGAAGGGAGGAAACCGAGAAAAAATTCGCGGCGTGGGTGGAGGGCTTGGTGTGTCGTCTTGGGTTTCCCCACCAGTGAAGGTTTTGTCGGGCTGGAATTACTTGCTGCGCCACAGTTTCTGAGGTTACAATCTTCAGGCGCGCGGCAGCGCGTATGTAGCCGAGCTGGTACAATGAGTTCTTGCAGGGATTAACCTCTTAGGTGCTGGAGCGTCGCTCGACAGCATCGTGGCAGCATTAACAATAACAGTTCATTCCGCAGAAACCCCAATCACCTTGGGCCTGAACCCGATATGGTCAGCAGGGTTTAGGTCAGCACAGTCTTTTTCAATAAAAAGGAAAGTCTTTAATGCCGGAATAAGGCACAGGAGTATTCAATCCTGTTCGTGACAGCACTGCAACAGCCCCCACCGGGCCTAGCCTTTCTCAGGCCTGGAGTCAGGCCGGGGCCCGCATACCTGAGTGGCCTGGCGGTTGCGGCCTAGGCACGCTATGTCACGGTGCTTGGTATGGGGGAACGGAGGCTGTCCTACACCTTGCAGGTCTCAGCAGGGTTGTGTTTGGCCAGAATGATGAGGAGATGCCTGTATAGGGGTCTCCCTGGGTCCCAACCCTTTGTTGTCCTAGAGTATGAGTGCCTGTGTGGTGGACAAGGTGCCTGTGATGATGGCAGCGTAGTATCAGGACCAAACAGTAGGGTATAGAACAGTGAGGGAATTATGTCTTGGGAAGGAAGAAATAGGGGAAGGGGAGAGATGACACGAAAGTAGAAAAGCCGATATGGGTGAAAGCGTGAAAGGCGAGGAAGAGTCCATATAGATGGGGGGGCGAAAGGAGGGATGGGGGAGAGGGTGATGAGGGTGAGAGTGTAGTAGAGGAGGCAAACAAAAGAACGAGGTGTTGAGCAGGGTGGAGAGGAGTAAAGAATGGTAAGAGGACCTGGGGGGGGTCAAAGGTGAGGGTGAATAGGTGTGGATGTGGACCAGACGGAGGCAGAGTTGAACAGAACACTTACAGTTCTTTATTGGAACCGACAGGACATCAGCAACGTGCCTTTAACAAGATGGTGGAGTACTGGAGAGGTATTTGGAGGGAGCCACAGGATGTTAGATCACCAGCCTGGATGCAATGGCAGGCTGGGAGTAGCTGTGTCCTAATAGGATGCTTCAGCTTGATCCTGGATATCTTCAGGTATCACCCTTGAAGGTAGGATGACCCCTTTCCTCACTACCTAGCTATTAGCTCCACTTCAGGCAGGGGCTAGGCTCTTCCTGCTCTGGTCTGGTGTGCTAGCTGTACAGACTCCGAAGAGTCTGTACTGGAAAGGCTCCAGTCGGCTTCTGGCTACTGCTCAGCTAACTGCTCTCTAGAATATTCTTGGCCAGGGTTTTATTATCTCCCCTTGTCAGGTGGTGGCTGCTCCTCCAATTACCTCTCAGCTCACAGAGACAGGATGTAACACAGATCATTAGATACTAGACTCTTACATCATTCACAGATTAACTTCTGCCTTGCCAGGCAGGATTAACCACTGCAATGTCCCCTGTGTAACGTGATGACATGCTGTGGGGCTTATTCGCAAGCACTCCTTCGCCATTGCATCGGCGAGGGTGTTGCAGGTATATAACAGAACTGTGTTATAGGTGAGTTAGCAGTATTGGGGAGTGTCTCTGAGTGTTACATCCATCTCATGGATCTCATCATCTCTCATTTCTGATCTGTCTCATCTCACTTTCTATGTGTCAGATACTAATACTGCATATAAGGTAAATAAAATAATGGGATATACAAAGAGAGGAACAACTTCTAATGATAAGGACTTAGAGGGCATTTATCAGTGCTTCTACACCAGAAGCAGTGAAATAATTGCAATTATAGCCGCCCAACAAATACATCAACAAGCAGTGGGGTTTGATCCATGTCCCCCATAGTTTTCCCTTATACAAATCACTGGTTAGACCCCACATGGAGTTTTGGGCACCATTGTATAAAAAGGAACTAGAACAGGTGCAGAGAAGAGCAATCAAAGTTTACACCTGAAACAAATTAGCTGTTTTTCTCACTTTACAGTGGATGTGTATATTTGCAAATTTGTACACCATTTCTATTGGCAAAGATCACCTAAAGAAATCTATCAGATTGTTGTCAAGTAACACCTTCCTGATCATGTTTCTTTCATGGCACAGTATGGCGGCATCATCAGAAAAATCATCTTTGAAGTGAGATGCAAATCTACCACATTATGTTGAGATACAACACACTTCCTGTGAAGTCTGGTGAAGTCACAGCAGAGGGAACATTCTGAGGCAGGGAGAGCTTGACTTCAGTGCTAAACTCTACACCTCATTAACTTTAAACAACCAGTTTACATATTGCTTCAAAATCGATTTTCTGCATGATGCCATTATGCTGGCCCCTAAAAAAAAGTTAATCTGGAAAGTGTTAAGCTGCTTGACAACATGCAGTTAGTGGTTTATTAGGTCAATTTCTGCTGACAGGTTTCCTTTAAGCCATGCCTTTTTATGAAATCCATAATACCTTTCTAATAAGCCCCACTCATTTATCAGACAAGTCAAAAATGTGAAAATTCTGGAGTTAGACATGTTTATCAGCCCCCTTATTGTCTCATTAATGATGTCTTCTCGTATGTTACATAATATTGTAAGTGAGTTTTGTGTTAATGGGATAAAGATGGTGGTAACTGACCTGAAACATACCCAGTGTACTGTACTAAGCCAAACGAGAATCTTGAATTTGTTTATTTTGCTAAATAATCAGCATTAAATGTTAACATTTATTGATGCTGTACACGTCAATGGCCGTCCGAGATGAGAAGCCTTCACACAAGAACACTTGGCATGAAGAAAAAGATATATTGATTGGAATAAAGAGAGGTGTGAATTTCAGCATCTGCGTTCAATACATATTATATAGCTTCTTAGTTTGAAGCAAAACCTCTGTGGACCTTCACATCTAGTCAGGTACTTCTAGAAATGTCAAATCGTGATCAAGGCTTGATGAACACTTGTCTCTCTCATTTCTTTCATTTAGCCAAAGACTTAAGGGATTCCTAGCCACAGAATAAAAAAGGAGGAAAAAATTGTCCTTGTTCCTCAGATTCGATGATCAGTAATGATTGCCCATTCTAAACAAAGATAAAGAAAGTGTGAAACCTAAATAGATGGTAAAATATAACTGCCATTGTTTTTTATTTTCAGTCACTTCATTATTAATTATTCATAATTGAATTTCTTGGGAAAAATAATGAATCTCTACAAAATGAAAGACCCCTTTGATATAGCAGCTGTAGTAGTGAACTTTTAGTACTTACACTTTTGCTATATGCCTCAACCTTTACTGACCTTCTTCATTACTGTACAAGGATTTACATGATACATCTGTCATATGTCATAACATTTGGGTTACATTTACTCCAGATGCCTTCTTTAGCAAAAGCGGGTTCGTATTCCATCAGCTAAAATGGGATAGTAGACAATTCTGACCAGGACTAGCTCCAGGTTTCAGTGGGCCCTTGGGCCCTTTTGAAGTAAACTTGTGTAGCAGCATGGATTCATTATATACAGCCTCTCCGACCCCATAAATTAATAATATGCACCCCCTCCATGAATTAATAATATGCAGCCACCTTCCCCCCATAGATTAATTATATTCAGCATTAGACCCTTCACCACCCATAGTTTAATTATATGCAGCCCCCTCCCCCTTGATTATATGCATCCCCCACCACCCATTACACGCAGACCCCCTCATCACTCAACATGCATTATATGCCGCCCCCTCCCCCACATAGATTATATGCAGCCCCCTATCCCCCCCAAACATTATATGTAGACCCCCGTTTTCACCCCCCATACATTATATTCAGCCCCCTTCTCACCCCATACATTATATGCAGCCTCCTCATCATCCCCCATTCAATATATACAACCTCCTCCACACCCCCATTCATTATATATAGGCCTCTCCTCATCCCCTTTTCATTATATACAGCCCACTCCTCATCCCCCAATCGTTATATGCAACCCCTCCCTCCCATTCATTATATACAGCCCCCTCCTCATATTAGTACTCACCTCAGGCCTACTGCCGCACAGCGCTACAAATGCAAAAATGCACAGCAGCGTCCAGCAGCACATGGAGCGCTACTTTACGGCACCAGCACCCAGCATGGCCAGGCTGTTGTGGTACTTACTGTATGAACGCTGTGGATTGTTCTCTTCCCTCCTCTTCTGCATGGTCTGTATCTCTGTCAGGGGTTGTAACTTTTATGCTTGTTTGCAAGAGGCTATAAAGCGTTGTCAGCCCTTACGCCACAATCTGCAGCCATTGCAATTGTCTTCTTTTTAATGTTTACAAGTTCCGGAGATGCAATTCAAATCTTTTTTTTTCTTATTTCTCAAACTAATTGGTATTAAAATAAAAAACAAATGAGCTTTGTAGATGGAATTTTATGATGCCTGACACAAAACTTTCACTCTTTAAGACATTTTGGCAACACAGTGATAAAAATAAATTGAATCTTTAAATATCACAATAAACTATATTTATGAATGGTTAAAAATGGTAGCAAGGAGCTTCCCATAAAACACGGCGCTGTAACCGCCACACAGTCATTCCTTGAGTCTGTGATATGACTAGATCTTCTAATAAAAGCTTTTTATTTCACTTCAGATTACTGTAAGTTGTATACTATTGCTGACTTGTCATTGAAATGTTTCTTGTATACCCTGTGGCAACCTCCTGAAATGTGGGCCAAATGGCAAACAGTTGATTGAAATGGAACAGCAGTTGTACTGCATGGAAATACAGTCTTAAATATAGTATACAAGCCTAATGGACTGCTTGAAAAATGTGATGATACATGCCATCCTTCAAAATCATTGGCCATGTGATCATAAAAGAAAAGAGTGTTATGAAGTTGCTAAAATAACAACTTTATTGATTTAAATTAAAAAAATGTACCTCAATATAAGAGCGTTTCAACACAGGACTAATACACCAATGTCAGGAACCACAAGCAAAATGTATAAAACAAACCATAGGTCTGACCAACCTGTATAGCCGAGAACTTTAGCCTGGCCTCTGATAAGATAAAAAATGAATCTGTTATCATGGTTAAGGAGTGAGAGGTCAATTCATCTGAGGGGTCTGTATCTCTCCCTCAATGTCCCACATGTAGCGCCTAACCTTACAAGGGCAGTGCCATGAAGACTAGGGTGGTGCAGGGGTGGGGGGAGAGGGTGGATATACACTCACCGGCCACTTTATTAGGTACACCTGTCCAACTGCTCGTTAACACTTAATTTCTAATCAGCCAATCACATGGCGGCAACTAGGCATGTAGACATGGTCAAGACAATCTCCTGCAGTTCAAACCGAGCATCAGTATGGGGAAGAAAGGTGATTTGAGTGCCTTTGAACGTGGCATGGTTGTTGGTGCCAGAAGGGCTGGTCTGAGTATTTAAGAAACTGCTGATCTACTGGGATTTTCACGCACAACCATCTCTAGGGTTTACAGAGAATGGTCCGAAAAAGAAAAAACATTCAGTGATCGGCAGTTCTGTGGGCGGAAATGCCTTGTTGATGCCAGAGGTCAGAGGAGAATGGGCAGACTGGTTCGACTGATAGAAAGGCAACAGTGACTCTATCGCCACCCCGTTACAACCAAGGTAGGCAGAAAGCATCTCTGAACCACAGTACGTCGAACTTTGAGGCAGATGGGCTACAGCAGCAGAAGACCACACCGGGTGCCACATCCTTTCAGCTAAGAACAGGAAACTGAGGCTCACAATTTGCACAAGCTCATCGAAATTGGACAGTAGAGATTGGAAAAACGTTGCCTGGTCTGATGATCTCGATTTCTCTGCCGCGACATTCGGATGGTAGGGTCAGAATTTGGCGTGACACACATGAAACATGGATCCATCCTGCCTTGTATCAACGGTTCAGGCTGGTGGTGGTGTCATGGTGTGGGGAATATTTTCTTGGCACTCTTTGGGCCCCTTGGTACCAATTGAGCATCGTTGCAACGCCACAGCCTACCTGAGTATTGTTGCTGACCATGTCCATCCCTTTATGACCACAATGTACCCAACATTTGATGGCTACTTCCAGCAGGATAATGCGCCATGTCATCAAGCTGGAATCATCTCAGACTGGTTTCTTGAACATGACAATGAGTTCACTGTACTCAAATGGCCTCCATAGTCACCAGATCTCAATCCAATAGAGCATCTTTGGGATGTGGTGGAACGGGAGATTCGCATCATGGATGTGCAGCCGACAAATCTGCGGCAACTGTGTGATGCCATCATGTCAATATGGACCAAAATCTCTGAGGAATGCTTCCAGCACCTTGTTGAATCTATGCCACGAAGAATTGAGGCAGTTCTGAAGGAAAAAGGGGGTCCAACCCGTTACTAGCATGGTGTACCTAATAAAGTGGCCGGTGAGTGTACATTAGGGACAGTCATACTACCCTTGTAAGGGCATGCCCTATATATAGGTCACTTGGGTACAGACCCGTCTACTCAGGATGAAATCCACTAACCAATTCAGTGTACCTGCCCAGCCAAACTGACCCTATGATCTTTAATTGCTGACCCATAGTAAGAGATTCATTTTTGTAACAGATGCCAGGTATAAATGCTCGGGTTGGTCATATCAACAGTTTGTTTAATGCCTTTTTATTATGGTTCCTGACTCTGGTGTTAAAAAACACTATCATTGAGGTGTGTTTTTAAATTTCATTCTATAAAGATGTTTTTTTTAGCAATTTGATACCACTCAATTTTTTTGGTTTACAAATCTAATAATTTCTACTAACTTTTGATACTCCAGTGTGATGCATGCCACTGCAGGATAGGTGACCTCTTCTTAAATACCAATAAATAGAGGTCATCACATAAAAATCCTTTTGATGTGGTACAGGAAGTTGACCAGCTACAAATAACACATTGTACTGTATTGTACGTAGTGCTTTTTAAAAGGTGTATTTATAAACCCATAGGGGGTGCATGCCCCTTTCCTGCCCCTTAGGTCAAGTTGGATATAATAAGAAGCTTTGGTTTTTAAGCATAGCTGGCACATGACATGGTGGACCAATTTCACTTTAAACTGCATGAGGATTGGGGATAGAGACGGTGAAAGGTGTGGGGGGGGGGGTTGCAATTCCTGTCTGTCAGGAATTGAAACTTTCTTGAGGCTTGTATCCCAGTACAGGCCTTGACAAGTCCCCTCCATAGGGTTATATTTATCAAAGGACATACTGAAGGAATTATTCACACAGACTATTATATGACTACCATCATTTCCCAAAACATTTGTAGATAAAGACTGGGATTGTATTTGGCCACATGTGAACATATTATAAAAAGACCATGTTAGCTGGGACCACCAGTAATGTCCTGTCCTGAGTCCTGTATCATTCTATCTACCACCACAAGAGTCTAAAAACAACCTGAGTGGTCCGAAGCGCTCAGATCAAATACTAGGGCCTCTGACATTCCTGCTGTAAATGTCAGCCATGAATCAGCCGCTCGCCAGCCTGAGCACAATCCGATGGGGAATAACATTAACTACATACATTAAAGTGCATTTCTTCATTCTATATTGATTCCAAGGTGGAAATCATTTTATCTTCACATCCCCTTCTCTCATACAATATCAATAGTTACACACCTAGGATCATTTATTATCTTCAAAAACAGATAGTTCTTATTCCATGTTACGTTGTGGGAAATAAATGGCTATGCCTAGGAAGTTTGTGATTACACTGTAACGTTATTGAGCTCAATTTTGTCTGAGATAATATTGTGATTTAAGGGTTTATACAGTGTACTTTTAATTGACTGCTAATTTAATACCTCTAAAATGGAGAAAAAAAAGCAGGTTTTTAGAGTTCTGAATTCACAGCTCCCAGGAACACCTATATGATGGGAGGGAGAAACACTTTATTGTACAGCGTCTTTGTAGTTTGTAAACCTTAAAATGTAACAGTGTAAGAGCTTCAGAGACTTACACAATTGTGAAAAAAATATTGAAAAATATGAAAAAAGAGCAGCCGCCATTATTGGATTATCTGGCGCAAAATGCACATTGGTGAGGTAAACTGTACCAAGGCAGATTGCACTAGTTTTGATATATTTGGGCCTATGCCTCCTATAGGATTTCTATTTTAATTAAGAACAGGCACTTGGCCAAGAAAGACCTTGAAATAGTCTTAAGGGGGCAACAATGAAAGTCAATGATAAGTCTAGTAAGAAAAACCTGATCTACATTTTATTCTTTATTTTACTCATAGATTCATTTACACAGACCCCTCCTGGGCATCACTGTTGATTATGGTCATTTGTATACTTGTCACTTTATAGGCACAGTACACAGATTCAATTAAACAGCTCATGTGTACACAAAATCGAGTGGAAAAGCAAATATTTAGGATCTTCCATTTTATCTGTAGATCTTATGTTTCTTTGCTATGTAGTGTGTTGTGCTATTATTTAATTGCAAAATACTGTTTAGAATACAGCAGGTTAATCATTTGTTGCTATTTGTTTGTTCAAAGCAAGTTTATTAAAAACCGGTAAATTAATGTCCAGCACAACCTGTCCCCGAGAAAAAGATCATAGCTGTATTAGAACATCTTAAAACTATGTGCATAAATATCTGAAGCATTTCAAGCAGATGCTACTCTTTACAGTGACATGTAAATGACAAAACACAGCATACAAGGTATCATAGTATCATAATTTATACGGTTGGAAAAAGACACATGTCCATCAAGTTCAACCAAGGAAGGGAAGGTATTGGATGAGGAAGGGATTTAAGGGAAACAATTCTATATAACATAACAATCAATGTTATTTAGGTGTAAAAAGGCATCTAGACCCTTCTTGAAGCTCTCTGCTGTCCCTGCTGTGACCAGAGCCTGAGGCAGGCTATTTCTCATAGTGAAAAAGCCCTGTCGCCTCTGGTGATTAAACCTTGATTTCTCCAGACGGAGACAGTGCCCCCTCGTCTTTTGATGTGCCCCCTCGTCTTTTGATTTGATTTAATCTGAAACAACTTACCACCATATTTTTTGTATGGACCATTCATATATTTGTATAAACTAATCATGTCCCCTCGTAGTCGTCTCTTTTCCAGACTAATTATTACATCCCTATCCCGAGAGTCCATACCACTTTTGATACATGACAAGATCCTACCGGCTTTAGGGGCAGCTGATTGACATTGCATGCTGTTATTCAATTTATGATCTACTAGAACCCCCAGGTCCTTCTCAACAAGGCACTCTCCCAGATTTACTCCCCCAAGGACACATTTTGCCTTTGGATTATTAGCCCCCACATGCATAACCTTTCATTTATCCACATTGAACTTAATTTGCCAAGTGTGACAATACAATATAATATATATATCAATTACTCCAATCACTAAATGCAAATATTCTGAAAAAGATACATCACATATATTAAACCCCTGTGGTAATGTATATATATATATATATATATATATATATATATTCTATTTAAAATAAGCACTGTTGATGGTCACATCCCTGTCAGGTTATATCCAAGCCCCTCTGAATGATCAGACTGTCCATGTGTACTTTTAATATGTCTACATCCTCCTCTTTGCCATATTGCAAAAATTATTCTGCATTGTTGGCATCTACTAATGCTTCAGTAACATCAACAGAAGTATATGTCCTAGTAATGTTCCCAGCACTGGGACATAACCTCTCAATGATCATTGCGTCTTTTTCATTTGACAGTTATTTAACAATATCGAAGCCCAAAATAATTACATTGTATTAAATAAAAGTGCAGTCCCGTAAGTAGAATTATGGGGAAATTTAAATCACAGCCTTTTCCTTGCAGTTAATGTCGTCTGGTTATTTATGAGATTCTTATTTCGATTAAAACAATACATCATGAAGTGTGCCTCAGAGAGTAATTAAATTGTGGCTGCATTGTTAGCCAGGGAGACGGAGAAGATCCTAACATGTTATTGAGCTATCCATACCAAGGGGAACATTGCAGTGCTGTAGCCCAAAGCGCTGTTTTCTGTAGAGAATATCCGTAAATTTGGAAAAGGAAAAAAATAAGTGAGGGCTAGACTCAGACTGCAGTTTTACTAATGAACTTTTCTGTGATGTGCTTTACCAGAAATCTCACTTTAGCAGTGATGCTGTGTATTTCCAACTGTGGCATCCCCATTATGGCTGTAAATCGATACCTCTGTTTCCAGTACAATGGTCTATAATTATTATAACCTACAACAAGCCATATGATAGTTCTTAAAGTACAATGGGCCACAGAGTATACTTGTCTATGATATACAAAGGGCCATAAAGTACAATGGTCTATTGAGTAGAATTTCAATGGGCCATAGAACAATTGGTCATAACCATGGGTTATATAATGGGTTATTCATGACAAAAGGCCATTAAGCATTAATAGTATAATTGGTAATTGGTTAGGAAATCATGATTTATTTACTTTGATCTTCCTGAAATGTCAAATTTAATGACTAGATGGACAATTGGACAGAAAGAGGTTTTGGTATCATCGAATTCAGAGGTTTGTTTGACCCCCACATTATTAAGCCATTATTAAGGACACACCAGGCCCCATATTCCATTACTTTATGCTATGGAATAAATGCAGACATCCAGATTGATGGTCAACCAGGCCTTCACATTTTGGATCCAACCCTGTAACTTAAGAAATTAAAACCACAAGTCACCCACATTTAGGTCCCACCCTTCATTCTTAATTTAGGAATTATCCTAACCACAATATTTTAAAATCATCCACACTTTAATTTACAAACATTGAGTCAGGTATGAGGAGCCCATCTAAACGTCTATCACTGATGCTCCATCAAGAGTTTTACATCCAGAGCTCATCCAAATATCCACATTCAGGAACCATCTAGGCTTTCATGTGTTGATTCTTATCCATAATATCTGTAATATCTGTGCTGGCATCATGCTCTGTCCGCAGAATACGGCTAAGAAGTTGTTATTGTCTGTTTGTATTTCCCGTGTGTGAACTGTGGTCTAGCTTTTTGTTTAGTCCTGCATAGTCCTGCCTAGTGTGTCTGGGAATCCCGTTATATACCTGCCTAGTTCCACTTTACCCTGCTAATAATAGATTATACCTCAGCTTTGTATCCCTCTGTGTGTGCTGTTACTATTCTATTGTGTATTCTAGTTATAGATCTCGGCTATTGTACCCTCGACCATCCCTTTCTGGACGCTGATTCTGTACTGTACTTCTGAACCGGACCTCTAGTGATTCTTCTGTGTTATTTGTTTATTTTATCTTGTTCTGTGCCTGTACATTAGGGAGGGATCATCCTTGTGGTTGTCCCGTGCCACCTCTATTGCACGGGAGGCAAGAAGTAGGTGACAGCTTTGGGGAACTTGGCTTAGAGTTCACTGTCCTGTCTGTCCTGCGTCTCCTTGCCACTCTTCTTACACCTATTCATGATTTTAGGCATCATACGAGAATCGCTATATATAGAAGAAGACAGGGTAATAGTACATTTTCCCCTAGAAATGGCAGGCTTTGAACCCATTCATTCTCCTATCTATAGAGAGATAATACCTACAGTACAATATCACTTAACATAAATTTACCAGGCAAACACACTTCACAAAGAGCATAAAGCAAATAATCAGGCAATGGGAAATGCAATGTAATAATAGATTAAGTGAATTAAGAGGCAATTCATCTTCTTAATGTAATTACAAAGAAACAATATCTGATTATCTTGTAACTTCACTAGATCATGTGGATAAGATTATCAACAATGTACTTTATAGTGGGATTACTGTGTCAAGGTTTGCATTGATTATAGTGGAGAAGCAACAGAATTTTAATGACAGCATTTTCTTGTGGGATTAAATCTGTCTGCAGTGACCAGCCATTCTAGTTCAAGATATGGGACAATGTTGCTATCATTTACCTTACAAAAAGAAAAGTCAGATTGTGTAAAATTAAAACATATTTTGGGGTAATCACCATGCTACTTTTTGAAGTCAATTTGCTGGAGACATGGCAACAGCTTGGTTCATCTTTAAGTTTTTCCAAAGATTTTACTCCTTTCTATTCTATCTCTTAACTGGAATGAGATTGAGACAATGGGGGAGGGATTATAAGAGCTTGTACACCAGTCTGGCATAAAAGCCTTGAAATATTATATCCATTCTTATGCCAGTTCGACACCAAGTGGGCTTGAAGGGGGCTGTGAAGTGGAACTGGCATCTAATGGAACATCATAACCCTTCAGGTCTCCTGTCAGCCAAACTAAAAGTTTTGTGCCGTCATATTGTGTAAAAGGTTTGAACAGTTTTGGTTTTGTTCGAGCAAGTTCTAGATTTGACTCCCTGCCTTATCTTCTCTATGTCCCTGTGTTATTGCTCCACTTAAGAACCTTAAGGGCCCTTTTCAACCACCATCAGAGACAAAGTACACCCCACACAAGTGCGACCAGCAGCCAAAAGTTGTGGGAGAGATTGACAGGGACTAGCGATGAGCAGACCAGTTAAATTTTAAGAATCTGTTCAGGACTGGGTTCTGATACTGAATCCGCACCTCCAACAGTAACACCGGGATTGGTGCCAGCATCCATGGGTCTTAACTCTTAAATGTTTAAATGACATAATAAGGGAGCTATCAGCCTTACTGTTACTGCTACTGCATCCGCCATCCTCTACATCCTTTATCTACCCTCTGAGTTTCTTCTACAGTTGTTTCATAATACACCAAGAATTGTTATAATCCTAAGGGCATGGAGATTAGAAGTATAGCTTGATAAGGAACAGGTTGTATCTTCCATATAGCCTTTTGGAAAATACAAACAGTAGACAAACAAATTTAGTGGCTCAATGCAAAACATGAATTGCCCATATCATTAATTAATCTATATTTACCCCTGTCTAACCCCTTAAGGACCAGGCCCTTTTTCGTTTTTGTGTCTTTATTTTTCACTCCCCACCTTCACAAATCTATAACTTTTTTATTTTTCCATGTAAAGAGCTGTGCATGGGTTTTCTGCGTAGCAAATTGCACTTCATAGTGATGGTATTTAATATTCTAACCTTTTGATCACTTTTTATTGAATCTTTTATATTTTTTAAAATGGCAAAAAAATGCCATCTGCGACTTTGGGCGCTATATTCCCTAACTGGGATAAACGCAGTGAAAAAACGTTATTATATTTTGATAGATCGGCATTTTCAGACATGGCGATACCTAATGTGTTTATGATTTTTACTGTTTATTTATATGACTTCTAAGGAAAGGGGGTGATTTGAATTTTTAGGTTTTTTTAATATAATTTTTTTTTCTACTTTTTTAATTTTTCTTTTACTATTTTTCAAACTCCCTAGGGTAATTTAACACTTGTCTGTTACTTGTGAATCTCATAATTTGGGGCACACTTTATGCTATCCCTTCATATGCATGACTGTGGTAATAATAGCAATTATTGATGTGTGAACCATAGAATGAAATAATATACCCTGTAATGCAGTCATATGTTCTCTGTCTCATCGGACCTTTTATTTGGATTTCCTCTGTAAATACATCAATTATTTTATGATAATACAACTATGTGTTGTCTTGTGTAACAAATAAAGGTTGATATTTATTGCTTTTACAAAAGAACGTTGTAACTCCGTTTTTTGTGGTAGCATACTAATTTAACACTAGGTTGTCTGATTGATCCTACCCTATACTGCCATACTACAGTATGGCAGTATATGGGGATTTTGCACATCATCTATTATAATGTGCAAATCGCACATTGTAATAGATTGCCTAAAACATGATAGCCTCGGATCTTCGTGTGACCCGAGGCTGTCATGGCAACGGATCGGTGCTCCCCGATGACGTCACAGGGAGCAACGATGGTGTGCCAAGACAGTGGCGGCAATCAAAGGGCAAACACCTGCGAGCTTCATTGTATGAATGAAGAGGGCTTAGCCCGTGAGCCGCCATGTGCAACAAGACGTAAGGGTATGTCCTATTGCGCTATGGGGTTAAATACTAATCCAACATTTTGTGACAAATAAGGGATTACAGAAACATTTTGAATATAGTAATGCTATACAATAACAAAGTAATATAGCACAATTGATTTAGTTGAACATCATGCGAAAATGAAACTACTGCAGATGGGATGGTAGAGGGCACAAGGACTTTGCCCATAGGTCAAAATAAAAAAAACATAGGGGATTATTTATCATGAATAGGCTACTTGTGATAGTTCTGTCTGCCTCTGGAGCTCTGTTGCCCTACAGACTTGGTAAAGTGGTGTTGGCTCTTTAATAAATCTCTCTTGGATTTTTGTTAAATAATAGTAAAACAATTGCAGCAGTGATGGGAAAAGGCCCTTGAAAAAAAAACCATTTGAATTTGCTTTGGCTCTTTTAGCCACAAAATCAATTATAAATAACACCCAGATGTTTTATTTATTCTTTATTCGTTTTCCCCTTTCCCCTTTTCCCCTTAACAATTGCCGAATTTATGCAACCTGCCCACTTCCATGCAAAATGATGTGAGAATAAAACTAGTAAACAAGAAACTAAAGAATGAAGTAGGATTGATGAAGAAGTTTTGTTAAAGCAATTTCTGGAAATAAAACAAAAACTAATAATTAACTGTGTATCTTGAATTCCCGCAACTTGAAAGCAATCCTGCTAATTACTATAGTAAGTACATTCTGTATTTTAGCGCTTAATTTAACTTTTTTTTTTTTTGTATGATTGATTTGCTTTCATTGTACTCGTTCAACTCGGGCAATCTACACACATAAAAGTAGGGCTGCCAACTGTGTTAATTAAAATGAATGAACGCATAGAGCGAACACTTGTATGTGATATATCCGTTTTCGGTTCTGAAAATGAAATAAAACAATAAAACCAATTACAAAATGAGAAGAAATGCAGTGATTGCTAATTTCATATCAAATGTATTACTTTTAAAATCACACCTTGTAGGCTTGCTGTTTACTATGGAAAAAAACCTTTGCCACTTATCATAACTTTTTATATTAAAATGGTGTATAAATGTTTAAACAATAAATGAGATCTTTTTCCGAAAGCTCCAAAAATAACTATTTCATAACGGCCTACTTGTTTTAGTAACTACTTGCAGAATAAGCAACAATATTTCTGTTCAATAAGATTTTATTTAATTATCAATAATTTATTACATGTACAGCTTTATTGTACAAAATTAACCATAAAAAAATTTTAATTTCCAAAAACAGTAAAATGAATGAAGGCCATAAAACATACATCATAGCACAATTTAAGGGCCTAATGAAGCCATACATTGAATCAGATTAAAATGCATAGTTCAAATAAGCAAACACTACAATTGTACTTAGAAAGAAGGGGAAAATGTAAAACTTGAAAGAAACATCTAACAAAAAAAAGACATAGACAGGAGGAAAACCGGACACATGGGATGGAGCAAATATGGGGAGAACAGGACTGATCTACAAAACAGCCAAGGGACAAGCTGATGACCCCAAGAGTGAATTCATAGGAACGCTGAAAAACTATCCTGGGAGATCAGATGCATTTGTATACCACAAACCAACATACAAAACAACCTACCTGAGAAATGACAGATTTCACCCTAAACACACAAGGCAATCCATTGTATACAATCAGGCTATACGTTACTTCCGTATCCGCTAAGACAAGACAGACATGGAAAAACACATCATTGGAGCTTAGGTCTGAATTTCCCCAGTAGGGCTACTAACCAAAAGTGACTGACAATCAAATAAGCAAAGCAACCGCAACCAACAGAGAAAGCTTACTTGCAAACAAAGAGATCCACCAGGAGATCCGAGCATCCCTAGTAGCCACCTACAGCCCCCAATTGGAGATCCTTCTTTGAAAATGCCAGGGTACTCCAAATTATTCTTTATAAAGACTACAGTAGATGCAAGACTAAAAAAAATATTCTCAGTCCCTCCTCTGCATTCCTTCCGGCAACCACCAAATCTGAAACAACTTGTTGTCTGGAGTGCCCTGAAGCCCCTGTTAGAAAATGCACCTCACCCTGCCTACTAAATGTGACCATGTACCTGTATCACTTTCACAGTAGGTACATACGATCAAGGGGACATTTTCATGGAGGTCTTCCAATGTGGTATACCTTATTATGTATGAACAGTGTCCTACCACAGCACTTTATGCAGGGGAAACAAGCCAGTGACTTCATCAGCACATGAACTCACACCTTTCTGATATCAAAAAATAAGAAAAGATCTCCCAGTGGCCATACATTTCTATAGAGAGAACCACACTATTAAGGATTTGCCAATTAAGGTTTTGATGGGACATTTCAAAAAACTGTGGGGAAAAGAGAGAATGGGGGTATAAATTAATGCAGAGACTTAACACCTTGCAAAGTGGTCTAAATATCTGGTTATGTGCTGCTGGTCACTACTTCCACTTACCCAGCATTTCTGGAGCTGGAATTCCTCAATTACCTGCAGGTACTGACATGCCCTTTCCAGTTAATGTAAATTCAAATTCCACCTAGTTGGTAAATCACATATGAGGCAGTGGGTGGGCAGGCCAAAGTTCTTTTGCAGTGCAGGTAGACAAGAGGCAGCAGGGTATAAATGCGAAGACGGTTAAAATGCGAAGATGGCAGCTCTTTTTATTTGGCCAGGACCCATTGCACCACCAAGCACATATGGAATACTGAACATGTGATGTGCGTCAATTTGGCTCAGATGAAAGCTGCTACTAGGTTCTGGCTGTTGTCATTCACCACTTTGTTCTGCAGCAGCAAGGTCTCATCTGTCTGCTTCCAGTCAGATGAGTCTAATCCCAGTCCACAGCTCCCTGGTGGCCTTTCCACATGGCTTTGCTAATAGTGGTCCTGTTGGATGAGTGCTGACTGTATTAGGAAGGAGAAGAGGAGGAAGCTGAGTTGGAAGAGGAGGCAACTGAAGGCAAGGAGTGATGTCTGGCAATCCTGGCTGGGGGCAGAATGCAAGCCAAGGCACCTACTGACTCAGGACTAGCTTCCATTGTATTAACCCAGTGGGAACTTAAGGAAGTGTATCATTGCTGCCCCTGCTTACATGTGTCTTTTGTCTATGTGTATTTTGTACACTTTTTAAATGCTTTTATGAAATGTGATGCATGGCATCATTTGTGTGTGTTTTCTATATACTGGAATGAAATAAAACTTATACACTACTTAGCCTTTACACACCAACTTGTTCTTTGTTTTTGATCATATGTTGTATATGGTGTGCTGGCTACATGATTTACTGTATTACATATCTTGTATCAAATCTCCACTTTTTTATATATATTTCGGATTTCCACTTATACCTTATAACAGGAGCTTCCTTTATACACCTAAGTGCCCTGAACAGGACAATTACTGCTTGTCTGTCTGACCCTATGATGACCAGCAATCTCTCTCTGGACGTGTCTTGTTTATAATGATGTCTGAACGTGTGACCCTGCTCTTAAACTACAGAGTTATATGCCTAGACTGCTTTAGCAGCAATCAAGCAACTTTGCACTTTTTACCAAACATGGACCTAGAACCCAAACAGCTCAACTTGTTCGGTCCTTGGATTTGAGGGTGCTGAACCGCCAAATTCAGTACAGACCCAAATTGTGTGTTTTGAGTTTGCTCATCACTAATATTATTCCATTTAATAACTGCAACACTGGCTGCAAGCAGTGATCTTGATAAAGGAAGACATAACATACGTTCAAAATTTGTATTATTTTCATTAAGCAATGAGTGAGCTTTGTATACATAATGTTATGTGAGAGAAAGTGATGTTGGGGGCTGTTAAACTGAAGTAATGTAACAGAATGTATAAAAAGCAACACTTACGACTGAGATGACAAACCTCCACATCTGCTCACTGAATTGACATTTGAGTGCTTAAATGTAAGGAAGCCAATCTAGTCAGATCAATGTCTACTGTAAGTTCTTAAAGCTTTCTCAAACTTTCATTACAGGAGGGAAAAAAGCAGCAAAATGCAAAAAATAGTCCTTGCACCTTTTTGAGACAGCAGTTTTGAACTGAAGACTTGAAAGGGAGGGGATTATATATATATATATGGCGCGCTGGCCCTTTAAATTTGCCGAAGGTGGCGCGCGCGCGCCCTAGGAGGCGGGGACGCGTGCGCCGTGCTGCCGGAGTCAGCATGGGAACGGGACGGGGTAAGTAAGAAGCCGGGGAACCGGGGCAGCCCCGGGAGGGAGGTCACAGAGGCACCCGTGACATTGAAATTGTTTGCTCAGAAAAGTTGGAGCTACAGATATAATTCTAGCTGTTCCAGAATCAGTGGAACAATGCCTGTTAAAGGGATTACGTTGGGTGTACGTTGGGGTTGGTCTTCTTTAACCCCTTGACGCCAAAGCCTGACTATTAAGTTAATTTCTCTCTAGTTTGGTGAGGAAAAACGAAAAATGAAGACACCAAAAATATAAATAATTAATTGTTACAAAATTTAGCATTGAATTATTACAGTTTTGGTCTTATAGAACACTGGGGGGAATCTATAAGCCACATAACCTGGGCCAATTGAATACTGCTAGGGCCACGGCACGACACACTGTAATCACTAAAAGTCAGGCCTGGTGTACATTTCAGCTTTAAGATGTCAGTATTCTGGCACAAATTCACTGTCCTGTCCTGTCAAGCCCACTTTTCAGAAAAGTGCTATAAAGAGTGGTGAAAGGTGGGAAAGGTGGTTGTGTGCCAGGAATTGCAACTATTTCATGCCTTGTATGCCAGAAAGACTTGCCACAGGAGGGCACGTACATGCTTTCCTGGCTATCCTATCAAATGGCTTCCAAAGGCTACTTTTGGTTAGTATACCTCTCAATGAAAATTAGATGACTATTAGAGATTCTACAATGAACTCCTGCTTACACTGTCCCCTAGTGCAGCATGCCCCCCATAATCCCTCCCTTTCTCTTTGCTGTGGAAAAAAGTCCAATACTCACCAATCCCTATTCCCTTGCAGCAATTATTCTCTCTTCTCTGCAGTGGCTGTTGTCGGCAGGTTTAATGCGATGACATCAACATGCCTAGTGGCTTCAGAGCAGTGTGCACACATGGAAGAGGAGTGAATAGAAGAGTAGGCTGCTGCATAAGGATGATGAGTTTTTCCACAAATTTCTTGGCCCACCAGCCCAGCTATTGGGGGTCTTTCATCTAGAGGGTATTATTAGACAACCCTTGCCGTTAATTTCTTTATACTTAATTTTTGTTTAATCTATTCTATGATACTGAGATTTTGATTTCCGCATGACTGATCCATTTCTTTAAGCAAGAGGAGAGTACAGCTAACTTTCTAATATCTCAGGTTTACACCTATGATGCATTCTTCTCATTTCTCAATGGTTTATATTACTGTAATTCGAGGGACCTTCAGTGACTTGTAAATGTATGCATCCCATGATTGGTACTTTTCAATAGTTCTAGAGTTGTATGAAGAGTTCCACGGTTTAATTTTCACTTACCGTCTGATGTTACAGTTGTCTGTCAGCTACAATTACTGGAAAGTCCAAGTCTGCAGCCAGGCACTCTCCATTTAGTTTTCATAGGGTAGCTTTACATTTGTTTGTCTTTTTTCTGTGAAATTTCTGTGACTGTTTAATTTGTCTTTATTTGTCTGCAAAACACTGTTGCAAACAAAGAACAAAACAAATTTTAACACAAAATCTGTTGTACATGTATCCGCACTAAGGCTACATCAATGCTGCGGAGAGGAGCAGGGGATGAGCCGTTCCGCTCCCGTGCGGCGCCGTGAGGCCATGTAAATATATGGGGGACGTATATATACGCAGTATATACGTTAGCCGTATATACGTCCCCCATACGTTCGTGGAAATGTAGCCTAAGGGCGCATCCACACTGCCGTTTCCTGCCATACCGTAGCATGGCAGGCACACGGCGACGCCAGGGAGAGGAGGTGAGTGCTGCTCACCCCGCCCCTCTCCATAGGAACATACAGCACCCGGTGCCATATTCAGTAGAAAGATAGGACATGTCCTATCTTTCTAAGGGCTAAGGAACAGTTCGGTGCCGCACCGTACCGCTCCCGTACGGCACAGCAAGGCCATTTAAGTGTATGGGGGACATATATATGCTGTATATATGTCGGCCGTATATATATACACACCCCATACGTTCATGTGCATGTAGACTAAGGGTATTTGTAAATATAACATTTTGTTTTGTTTTTTTTGTAAAAATCGAAATTCAGATTGTAAAAAAGCATGTGCTTGTCAATAAAAAAAAAACATTCCACAGGATTGAACCAATCGGCAATTGCCGCTACCTACAGACAATCTTGTTGAATCCCGGCTCTGAAGGCTCACGGGGTGATTCCTCTTCATTTTAGGTGGGTTTTGCTGGCATTTAGAAGACTGCGGCGCGTGGGCGCCACCATCTATAATATGATCGTTGCTTTCAGGGATGTCACGGGGGAGCGGCAATCGGTTGCCATGACAGCCTCGAAGTCTCTGACCGGAAGCTGCATGACTTCTGAAGATTTGTTACAGTATACAGTAGGAATGATCAGACCATCTAGGGTTAATAAACATGAAAAATCACAAACATGTTAGGTATCTCAAAATGCTGGATCTAGCAAAAAATAAAAACAATTATTCCCGGGGGTGATCCCCATTACAAAAATAGCGCCCATATGTCCGAAACGCTACTTTTACACCCTTTTAAATTACATATAAAATGTAATGAAAAGTTATCAAAAGGTAGCACAGTCCTCAAAAGGGTAGCAATGAAAACGTCAGCTCATTTAGCAAAAAAATTACACCTCACACACCTCCGTACACCAAAGTATGAAAACTTTATTAGCGTCAGAAGATGGCAAAACTACTTTTTTTCGTACACATTCATTTCTAAAAATGGAATTTTGAAGGTGGGTTAAGGGGTTAATATTTTACCTCATATAAAATATACACTAATAACATGAACATGTCACATTCCCAAATTCCAATAGGGAATAAAAAAAACTAGAAAAGCCAAAAAAAAGGAAAATAGAATTAGTAATGGAAAGGAGTAAAAAGAAGGACAAAAGAATTTTAGGTTTTAAGAGCAGAAATATTTTAATACTGAAGTTATTAACCTACAAAAGATATATATTTCTTACCTGGCTAGAAACCTCATTTGTCTTCTAATTAACTACTTAATTTTCTAGTACGGTATAATCATATAATATAGTCATGTGCATCTGCCCTAAATTGAACGAATGGTAACTGAAACCATTTTGAGCGTGAATGAGTACATATATATATATTATGTATGTATGTATATATGTACAGCAGATCACATCCTATATCTGACTTCATAAATCCTAGTGAAAACACGGTCATGAAACACCAGTACACAAATAATTATGGCTGGGAAAAGTCCCAGTTAAGTTCATCAATTTGTCCTATTTTTAATGCAGTTTCCATTTCTATGACAGCAGTCACATTCAATAACTTTTAAAGTAAGTCAGTCTACCCCCTGAGGTAATCTCACTCTCCCAAATTAGTTAACTGTGGTGGAATAACTAATGCAGCATTAATGGCACTGGAGTGGACAGTATTCTTCTACGTTAGTTGTTAATCTGTTTGGGTAATCCGTTGTTCATACTGAGAGACTAATCCATATCGAGCTCTGGATTATGAGAAGAATGCCCAGAGAGAGAGAAGATCAGCTGTGACAGAATGCAATGCTGGATTTTGGAGCAGTTGTGAAGAGGTATTAGGGCCGAGAGCAGTGAATTTAAAAGTAGAATTAGAAGCTTGGGAAGGCTATGGAGAGGGCTGTACTAGATACATACTGGTATGTAATAATTGTGCGATCTAGGACAATACTTAATTATTATTAACCACAATGGGATAATACTTCTACTATATTCACTAATCGTTGATAGTGGAACATTCCAATACTGTGGTGAATTAATAGGCATGACACAGGACAAGTTATTCTCTATTAGATTGGAATTTTTGCTTCCTTTACTGGTATTTAGAAGAGATAACTGGACCAAAGTTACTATCTGCTATTGTATAGAATTATTACTAATTATAATAATGCTACTGGTATTGTTATTCTCAGGGGCCAACATCCCTATAATGCATCCCACACAAATGAGTGGGGCCCCAGAAATCCAAGGGACCATGTGTAAGGGGTCACACAGACAACTGAAGTAAAAGTCTCTATGGATTATAACGGCGAGCCGGATTAGCAGGAGCCAATAAGAAGGACGCTGGCCCTTTAAGGCTTGAGAAGTCCGCGGGCGCGCCCTCTAGTGGTGAGAGCAAGCGACTGCAGGCAAGGAGCATGCGGCCTACATGCTGGGAGCCAGAGTACAGGCCAGAGCCAGGAGAGGTAAGTGAGGGCTGGGGGAGCGGGGACAGCGGCAGCAGAGCACGGGTGTACCCGCGATCCGCGACATGGATCGCGGGAGCACCCGTGACACCATGCACAGTGGTGGGATACAAGTTAACCAGCCATTAACCTGCCATTATTTTCAGGGAACCAGAACAGAGAAAGATGAAGATCCACATGCTCCTTGTCCACCCCTAGACTAAGAGGAGGGGGAGAACAGTACTGGGCAGGAATGTGTCGCACTGAGGGGAAGAGTTTAGTATTAGGAGGACCCAATACATACAATACAACTCAGTTATTTATGAGATTAGCAATAGTTTATCACAACTTGTCCATTTTAATACTAGAAGACATTCAAGACTTAATAATTCTTCTTATGTAAAATATAACAATGTTGTAATGATGTTAAATTCCTACAATTCACACAAATAAGAAACTGAAGGCACATGAAGCTGTAACATGCTGCTAGGCCCCAGTGCCATATCTGTACTAGGATCTTTAAGTAAAATGTATTGTTGGCTCTTTGAATAGGAGAGATGTGCCTTACAGGCCTCTAAAGGTCCTGAGTATAACTGTGCCCTCTTGCCCCCTGAATTCACATGCCTGCCTGCATTTACATACAGTTATCATGTTGATGACTATCCAATGATAAACTTAAAGGGGTATTTCAGGAATCAGCATAATTCATATACAAATGGGTCCTTAAAATATAAGCTAATATGTCATTAGTTGTTATGACATCGACTGCAATGAAGAATTAAAATGCTACTGGCCCTTTAATCAGTCCGTGGATTTTCTCTGCACGGAGCAGGCATGGGACAGAAGATGGCCGCTGGTCACATGTCCACATCACATGTCCTGCACCCGCCTGGTGATGTGATCATCACTATGATGAGATGTAGTCGGTTGGTTGCAGTGGATCCATTATGGCTGGTTTTGTGGTGAGACACCTCAATGAGGCAATGTGCAGTTATGGCAGTTACACATCATTGCTATGGCAACAGAGCAGGACATTCTGTTACATCATCACTGGGAGCAGAGCATAGAACTCATGGGACTTGTAGTTTTCAGTGGCAGTTATCCTGGTTATAACTCATCATACTATTTGATTTTGGAAATTTGTGAATCATAAAATCAAACTATCTAGTTTTGTTATGTTCATTTATTTATAGTATTATGGGTTTTTGTATCAGGTGTTCATATTCCCGGAATACCCCTTTAACTGAAACTTTGCATATTCACATACACAGTGTCGGACTGGGATACCTTGGGCCCACCAGTAAAACTGATCTTGGGGCCCACCACAGCTATAAGTTTGTTACATAATCTATTAATATAATCATATAAATACATAGGATAGTTCAGATGCTCTATGCTAAATATATGTATAAATTACAGGGACACACTTGTCCAGCACAACCAATACAGGGCCTGGGTGCCCACCTAACTCAGGAGCCCACTGGTGGATCCAAGTGTGGGCCAGTCCAAGCCTACACATACAGTAAAAAATTTATTTCAAGTAAAGTTGCTCCAACATGCAATAAGATCTACCAAGTAGGGCATGCAGATTGTACAGACCCTTCATATGGGAACTGTATTTCTTGTTTGCTTCTGCATTGGTGTTGAAGAATACTTGAAGACATGCTTCCCAGATCCACAGAACAATTACAGATGACCAATTGGGATTCAGGCAGCAATCAGATGGCCTTCGGGGGACGTATATAGGGCCGACATATATAAGTCAGATATACGTCCCCCATAGGCTGGCAATGGGCGCACTATGCCATATGGAGCACCATTCCGTAGCCGGGGAAAAGATAGTTTCCCTGGAATATGGCGCCGTTCGCCATGTTTCTTTATCGAGACGGGCGTGGGTGAGCAGTGTGCTATGGCACAGTGGGCACACGTTCATCTGAATTTAGCATCAAACAGTAGAATATTTTAATATTTTTCCATCACAACAGCAACTTTGAGAAACCTAACTACGGTAATCATTGGTCTCCATTATGCAACAGAACTGACCCAGTGTTGTTGGTAATTATTTAAATGGACCAATGGCAACCTTTACAATTTCTGTGCTTATTTGTGTGGGCTTCTTCAAGGGACTCCAATTTCCTCCCACATTTCAGAAACATAAGCAAATTTATATTGTGGACCCTAAAAGGGACAGTTTGTGATGAAAAAGTCTGCAAAGTACTGCAAAATATGTAAGCGATATATACACACCCAGTATAAATTACAGATAACACTACACAGATGTGAACAGACCCTTAAGTGCATTACATTTGCATTTGTTGGGTTATCCGTAAATAATAACACATCTACCATGTATTGCAACACTGAAAAAACCTGATCCCCTGTACTTCATGATGTGTCAATTGCTTCCTTTTCTCTAGGAGCACTACATTAATTACATTCTTGAATGTTATAGTATCTCTTCCCAGCACCTTCAAGCAACAGGTGGGAAAAAGGAATAAACATCTCTCCGTAATGAAAACCTGAAGGTACCTGTCATTATCTAAGGATTGTCTACTTAGCTAGGGAATAATTGTGTTGTGCAGTCACAAGAAAGATGTTGCTCTCCTATCATATTGTTAACATCATTATGGATTATGCTTAAAGTAATAATAGGCTCATTTAGTACTGTTGTATAAATTATCGCTATATTTAAACATAATAGATGTTGTTTAATATGGTCCACTGGAAAACCCAGGTGTTTAGATCAGCTTAAAAATAATAACCCCCTCCCCTACTGTGAGCTTTCTCTTCACAATAAGCTCAGCTTTTACTCCTGGTAATAAAGACTATCTCAGACAGGAAATTATCCACCTGATTGGCCTTTGCAAGGCCCAGTGAGTAGAGATTCGGAGCTTGAGAGCTTATTAGTGGACAGCCATGTGATTAACCTTAGCTGGCCTGTATCTTTTCACACTTGGTTAACAGCTTCCATTGTTGTTTCTCAGTGTCCTAAGGAAGCAGTTTATTGGCAGTATTAAAATGCACAACCACGAACACCAAGGAGCAAGCCATCTAGAAAGAATCTAGGACAGTCCTCCCTGATAGAAAAGGTATTGCTTCCGTCTGACCCCTCACTTAGTTTAATCATACAGTCCCTTTGTGACGTCACTTTACCACATACTGCAGTATAAATAGTGTATAGGTACTGCTTGGAATATCCTGAGAGTCTGGGTGACATACTGTACAACATAAGGTGGATTATTTAGAATGCATTTGTGTAAATGACTACATGGGAGATGTTTTTATCAGCATCATATACAATGTTTATGATTCAGCTTCCAGAGTTCCATCACTAACTGTACTACTCTTACAGTCAGCTATCTTCAGCAGTCCAAGAGTTTAGATGTGTATGATCACCACTCCATACAAATTCTCATGATTGGTCATGTGATCCTTTTTGTGATCAAACACTTAAAAGGTCTTCATAGTAGAATCCCATTAATAGACATATTACAAAGAAGGGGACCAGGTATTCAATATCAGAAATAAATATACCAAACATAATAAATATGTGTCTGAAAGAATTTCAAGTAGTCTAATTTGGTACCCAGGTATCTTTAGATCTTCATACTGCTCCCCTGAAAATACCCCAATCACTAAATAATGTCCGCCGGATAACAGCTATTGTGCTCCCAAACGATATATATATATATATATACATATATATATATATATATATATATATACACTCACCGGCCACTTTATTAGGTACACCTGTCCAACTGCTCGTTAACACTTAATTTCTAATCAGACAATCACATGGCGGCAACTCAGTGCATTTAGGCATGTAGACATGGTCAAGACAATCTCCTGCAGTTCAAGCCGAGCATCAGTATGGGGAAGAAAGGTGATTTGAGTGCCTTTGAATGGGGCATGGTTGTTGGTGCCAGAAGGGCTGGTCTGAGTATTTCAGAAACTGCTGATCTACTGGGATTTTCACGCACAACCATCTCTAGGGTTTACAGAGAATGGTCCGAAAAAGAAAAAACATCCAGTGAGCGGCAGTTCTGTGGGCGGAAATGCCTTGTTGATGCCAGAGGTCAGAGGAGAATGGGCAGACTGGTTCGAGCTGATAGAAAGGCAACAGTGACTCAAATCGCCACCCGTTACAACCAAGGTAGGCAGAAGAGCATCTCTGAATGCACAGTACGTGCGGAAAAATGTTGCCTGGTCTGATGAGTCTCGATTTCTGCTGCGACATTCGGATGGTAGGGTCAGAATTTGGCGTCAACAACATGAAAGCATGGATCCATCCTGCCTTGTATCAATGGTTCAGGCTGGTGGTGGTGGTGTCATGGTGTGGGGAATATTTTCTTGGCACTCTTTGGGCCCCTTGGTACCAATTGAGCATCGTTGCAAAGCCACAGCCTACCTGAGTATTGTTGCTGACCATGTCCATCCCTTTGTGACCACAATGTACCCAACATCTGATGGCTACTTTCAGCAGGATAATGCGCCATGTCATAAAGCTGGAATCATCTCAGACTGGTTTCTTGAACATGACAATGACTTCACTGTACTCAAATGGCCTCCACAGTCACCAGATCTCAATCCAATAGAGCATCTTTGGGATGTGGTGGAATGGGAGATTCGCATCATGGATGTGCAGCCGACAAATCTGCGGCAACTGTTTGATGCCATCATGTCAATATGGACCAAAATCTCTGAGGAATGCTTCCAGCACCTTGTTGAATCTATGCCACGAAGAATTGAGGCAGTTCTGAAGGCAAAAGGGGGTCCAACCCGTCACTAAGGCCTCTACTGGTTATTGCATGCAACAAAATCAGCCTACCACTCGCCTCTAATGCTTAGTGTCAGGATTTATGGGTAGTGGACCCACTGAACCACCACAAGCAATGATGTTAGCTGACACCTGGGAGCGTGGGTATAAGTGACACCCAGCTTTAACCAGAGCCTGCCTCAAAGTGGTTTGGACTTGCTGCGGCAGAATACCACCAGGTCGCTCCACAGGCGCTACTTTGCTTGGGGTGGTGGCTAAGGCAAGTTGCAGAGTCGTGGACATGCAGGAGGTCAGCACAGGCATCATGGGATCAGAGTCAGGGAGGTAGCAGGATGTCACAACGGAAATCAAACAGGCAGTAAGGTATGTCACAGTTCGGAGGGGCCAACTGTCTGAGAGTCTCTGGACCCTCTGGACCACTGCGGGAGGTGATGGAGCTAGATGCAACCCAGGACCAGTGGCAACTAGTCTTCACCGGAGCCCGCCGCAAAGGGGGATGGTCTTGCTGCTGCGGGGTGCCACCAGGTCGTTCCAGGGGTGCGAGTAGACCCGCTGTGGCAGCCAGGAAAACAGAGGTAGCAAGACACAGTCCGAGTCTGCGATGACAGCAGGAGTTAGGCTTGGAAGGATGAGCTGGAACTCACAGCAGGCAGGCAGCAACGGGCACACAACCCAGGCAGACAGGAATGGAGAGGTCCTTGGAGGAGAGCTGGTGGTTTGGAGGCGTCTGGGAACGCTGGGAACACGGGAGCCACCAGGAGCATCTGTGAACACTGGAGACAGGAGACAAAGAGGCGTCTGGAAACGCTGGAGGACATGAGCGTCTGTAAACACTGGGAGACACACAGGAACACGGAGGCATCTGGAAACGCTAGAAGAACAGGAGCATCTGGAATCACTGGGAGGGCTTTCTCCTCAACAGGAACCGCTGTGAGAAGCGAGGTGTGGAAACCTTGGAAGTTCCTCTTAGAATGCTAAAGATCTGGCAAGGCAGGAAGGGAAGCGCCAGAATAAAAGGGTGAGGCCGGATTAATGAGCTCCAATCAGGAGGACACTGACCCTTTAAGGCCCTAGGAGCGGGAGCGCGTGGCTTAGAAGGAGCATAGTCCGGGACGGGAGCAGGACAGCGGCAGATGGGACCACAGCACCGAGATGGGAAAGGGTGTGCCAGCAATCCGCGGCACGGATCCCGGTGACACCCGTGACAAGGTACAGCTTTCTCAGAGGCATAGAGCACAAAGATCCGTCGGGGTTTGCAGGAAGAGGCCGGCTATATATGGAGGACCAGCCCCAATCAGCGGCAAGCTGGTACGGATGCCCTAGGAGGCGGGGAAGCACATAGGCCCCCATGAGACATTGTTGGAGTGCGGTCAGGTGAGTCAGGCTGCCGGCTCCGTGCAGGGGAACAGAGGGGTGCATGGGTGCATAGGATGCAGGAGCACCCGTGACACTTAGAATCAGTCTTTGGCCTCCTACTTGTCTCCATTTCTCCACACACATCACACCACTGCTCTGGACACATGCAGCAATTGTTGTTTATAATGAGGGTTATTTTCTTTATTGTTAATTCTTTTCCAAGTACAGTGTGTTGCGTTGCTCTATATATTTCACTCTAAAGTGCTAAGTCTAAGATGTTGGTCAGGAATGAGAGAAGGAGCCAGCACTCATTATACGCGAACCAAAAGGAAATACAGTATTACTATGACTATATCCATTGTCATTCCCATTTGTATTTGTTTCAGCCCAATACAGGAGCAGAAACATCTCTTCTAGAGATGGGCGAACTTGTTGAAATTTCCCCAAATGTTTTGAAAAATTTCAATTCGACCCGAATCGAATCGTGACAAGCATGTAGGGTGTTGTAGAAAGTTGTGGCATGCTTAAATATGTAAAGGAAGAATGGTTTGGTATTCTAAAAATGCTGTGTTTTAGTATGACACGCACATGACAGCCGGCGCTCTTAGAATCACTTCACTCTTCAATACCATGTGCATTTACAGAGGCCAACTTCACCAAATAAACAAAGCTGGAATGCAGCCTGTCAAGGTAACGTCTGAGCCAGCTCGAAAGGACTGAGCTGAGGGCCAAGATCCCACTATAACATCAAAGAGTGCACACTTTTTACAATGACATCAGATGATTCCACAGATAACGACAGAAGCTGTTCTGTTAAACGCGGATACATGTAGAAAACCCCCAAAAGAGTGGAGAGGGTGTCAGTAGTAATTCTGCTTTGAGGTCACTGATCATTTCGCCCTTCATTTCATCCATCAGTGTTCGCTTTCAATCGGTCAATTATCCATCGTAAGTATTGCTAAAACCAAAAACAAAGAGGAGTGGATCCAAAACAGAGATGACCATTAAATGTCCTTTGTGTTCTGTATCCACTCCTGCTTTTGGCTATAAATCTTGAGGCTTTTTATTACTTCAGATGAAATAAAGGGGAAAACTAAATATAGTGACCCCGTCATAGAGCAGTGGAGGGTGAAAACAGCACTATGAAAATAACAGGGTGTTCCAGGGAGACAGTGGTCAGTTAGTAGCAGCATGAAGAGGACATAGAGTGGCACAATGATACAGTGTGGAGGTGGCGGCAACCTGATAAGCCACAAAGTGGCACAATGATACAGTGTGGAGGTAGCGATAAGCTACAGAGTGGCACAATGATACAGTGTGGAGGTGGCGGCAACCTGGTAAGCCACAAAGTGGCAAAATTATACAGTGTAGAGTTGGCTGTAAGCCACAGAGTGGCACAATGATACAGTGTGGAGGTGGCGGCAGCAGCAGGAGCCCACAGAGTGGCACAATGATATAGTGTGGAGGTGGCATCAGCAGCAGGAGGCCAAAAAGTGGCCCAATGACAGAGTGTGGAGGTGGCAGCAACATGGTAGGCTACAGAGTGGCACAGTGACAAAGTGTGAAGGTGGCAGCAGCAGCATGAGGTCAGAGAGTGGCACGATGACAAATTCTTAAGGTGACACCAACATTCTAGGCCGCAGAGTGGCACAATGACAGAGAATCGAGGTGGCATCAACATGGTAAGCCACAGAGTGGTACAATGATAGAGTGTGGAGGTGGCGTCAGCAGCAGGAGCCCACAGAGTGGCACAACGATACAGCGTGGAGGTGGCTGGAGCAGCAGCAGCAGGAGCCCACAGAGTGGCACAACGATACAGCGTGGAGGTGGCGGGAGCAGCAGCAGCAGGAGCCCACAGTGATGCAGGAGCAGTGTGGAGATGGTATCGGCAGCAGGAGCCCACATAGTGGCACAATGATAGAGTGTGGAGGTGGTGGCAACAGCAGCAGGAGCTTGCAGAGTGGCACAATGATACAGCGTGGAGGTGGCGGCAGCAGCAGCAGTAGCCCACAGAGTGGCACAATGATACATCATGGATATGGCGGCAGCAGCAGCATCAGGAGCCCACAGAGTGGCCCAATGATACAGTGTGGAAGTGGCGGAAGCAGCAGCACTAGCAGGAGCCCACAGGTGGCAGCATCATGGTGGAAGCAACAGGGAAAGCCACAGAGTGGCACAAAGAAACAGCGTGGAGGTGGTGGCAGCAGCAGCAAGAGCCCACAGAGTGGCACAAAGATACAGTGTGGAGGTGGCGTCAGAAGCAGCAGCATCAGGAGCCCACAGAGTGGCAAAATGATACAGTGTGGAGGTGGCGTCAGCAGCAGGAGGGCACAGAGTGGCACAGAAATACAGTGTGGAGGTGGTGGAAGCAGCAGCATTACCAGGAGCCCCCAGGTGGCAGCAACATGGTGACAGCAACAGGTAAAGCCACAGAGTGGCAAAATAACACGGCATGGAGGTGGTGGCATCAGAAGCAGGAGCCCACACAGTGGCAAAAAGATAGAGTGTGGAGGTGGCGTCAGCAGCAGCATCAGGAGCCCACAGAGTGACACAATGATGCAGTGTGGACGTGGCGTCAGCAGCAGGAGCCCACAGAGTGGCACAATGATATAATGTGGAGGTGGCGCCAGCAGCAGGAGCCCACAGAGTGGCACAGTGATACAGTGTGGAGGTGGCGTCAGCAGCAGGAGCGCACAGAGTGGCACAATGATACAGTGTGAAGGTGGCAGCAGCAGCTGGAGCCCACAGAGTTGCATAAAGATACAGTGTGGAGGTGGCATCAGCAGGAGGAGCCCCTCAGAGTGGCACAATGACATAGCGTGGTGGTGGTGGCAGCAGCAGGAGCCCACAGAGTAGCACAATGATACAATGTGGAGGTGGCATCAGCAGCAGGAGCCCACAGAGTGGCACAATGATACATTTGGGGGAGGCATCATGGTTGATCTAGTCTGATGCATAAGGCATTGTGGAGTTGAAATCCGGGCCAATCCAAGCTTGGTTCATCTTGACAAAGGTCAGTCTCTCCACATTATGGGTGGACAAGCGGGTTCTTCTTGGAGTAACGATGGCCCCCACTGGACTGAACACCCACTCTGATGCCACACTACTGGCCGCACAGGACAGCTTCTCTACTGCAAACTCCGCAAGTTGCGGCCACGAATCAAGTTTGGCTGCCTAGTAGTCCAGAGGGTTCCTCTACCTGGGGTAGTAAAGTGCTTTCCAAGTAGGCCACCACCTGCTGGTACAGGGTCTGCTCCATGTCCTGCTGTTGCTGCTGGTGGCAGCTACCCCCCTCACTAGGTGGGTGAAGGAAGTTACTCATTAAGGACTCCAGACTTAAGCTGCTGCTGATGGAGCTGCTACTGCTTCCTCCCCCCCCATCTCCCCACAGCAGCCGTGGCAGTAGTACATGAGCGATCACTGCCAGGAATCCATTGGTCATACCTGACAGAGGATGGACAATGGTGCACAAAGGCAGCGGCCAACTGTCCTTTCAGTATTTCTCTATAGTGTGCCAGTTGTTCCTCTCTCTCGACAGATGGAAAAAAGTCACCCATTTTTGACCTGTAGCGAGGGTCCAAGAGGGTGGAGAGCCAAAATTCATCCCTATGCCAGATGTTGTCTATTCGGGTGTCACTAGTTAGGCAAGGCAGCATGCTGCAGGCCATCTGCGCAAGTGACTCTGAGGGACTCCCGGCCTCCATCTCCTCTGTATACTGCATACTGCTATTGTACTGTGCGATTCTTGCTGCAATCCCTCGCTGTTCTCTAAGAGGGTTCTATATACCCCAAATAGCAGTTCTATTTAGTGACAAAATCGAATAGGAAGAAATCTGTTTTACTTTCATGCATCTGCAGTAGTGAGCTGTCAGTTGTGGGTTATCTGTATAACGCACATTGCCATACCTTTTAGGGGCTCTAGTTTACAGCCATATTTACGTGTGAAATCCACATAGTTTATACAGTGATTTTCACTGAAATTACACTGTTAGTTATGGGGTATCTGTATAACGCACATTGCCATACCTTATTGTGGCTCTAGTTTACAGCCATATTTACGTGTGAAATCCACACAGTTTATACAGTGATTTTCGCTGAAATTACACTGTCAGTTGTGGGGTATCTGTATAACGCACATTGCAATACATTTTGGGGGCTCTAGTTTACAGCCAGATTTACGTGTGAAATCCACGTAGTTTATACAGTTATTTTCACTAAAATTACACTGTCAGTTGTGGGGTATCTGTATAACGCACATTGCTACTGATGCCACCTTCACACTATATGATTGTGTCACTCTGCGGGCTCCTGCTGCTGCTGCTTCTGATGCCACCAACACACTATATCATTGTGCCACTCTGCTGGCTTCTGCTGCTGCTGCTTCTGAGGCCACCTTCACACTACAGGCGGTCCCCTACGTAAGAACACTCGACTTACATACAACCCCTGGTTACAAACGGACCTCTGGATATTGGTAATTTATTGTACTTTAGACCTAGGCTACAATCATCAGCTGTAACAGTTATCAAATGTGTCTGTAATGAAGCTTTAGTGTTAATATTGATTCTTATGACAATCCAACATTTTTAAAATGCAATTGTCACAGAGACCAAAAAAGTTCTGGCTGGGATTACAATGATAAAATATACAGTTCCGACTTACATACAAACTCAACTTAAGAACAAACCTACAGACCCTATCTTGTATGTAACCCAAGGACTGCCTGTATATCATTCTGCCACTCCGTGGGCTCCTGCTACTGCTGCTGCTTCTGTTGCCACCAACACACTATATCATTGTGCCACTCTGCTGCTCTTGTTGCTTCTGATACCACCTTTCCACTATATCATTGTGCCACTCTGCGGGCTTCTGTTGCTGCTGCTTCTGATGCCGTCTTCACACTATATCATTGTGCCACTCCGCGGGCTCCTGCTGCTGCTTCTGATACCACCTTCACACTATATCCTTGTGCCACTCTGCTGCTCTTGCTGCTTCTGATGCCACAGTCACACTATATGAATGCTCGCAATTGAGGGCTCCGATGCTTTCTGATGCACCTTCACATATATCATTGTGCCACTCTGTGGGCGCCTGCTGCTGCTTCTGATGCCACCTTCACACTATATCATTGTGCTACTCCTGCTGCTGCTGCTACTGATGCCACCTTCAAACTATATCATTGTGCTACTCTGCAGGCTCCTGCTGCTTCTGATGCCACCTTCACACTATATCATTGTGCCACTATGTGGCTTTCCCTGTTGCTGACACCATGTTGCTGACACCTGTGGACTCCTGCTGCTGCTTCTTCTGTCGCCACCTCCACACTCTTATCATTGTGCCACTTTGTGGCCTCCTGTTGCTGCTGCTGCTGCTGAGGCCACCTCCACTCTATATAATTGTGCCACTCTGTGGCTTTCCCTGTTACTGCCACCATGTTGCTGCCACCTGTGGGATCCTGCTGATGATGCCACCTGCACACTAAATAATTGTGCCACTCTGTGGCTATCCCTGTTGCTGCCACCATGTTGCTGCCACCTGTGGGCTCCTGCTGCTGCTTCTGCTGCCTCCACCTACACACTCTTATAATTGGGCCACTTTGTGGCTTACCATGTTTCTGCCACCTCCATAACTTGCATTGTGCCACTCTGCAGCCTACTCATGCTGCTGCCAACTGACCGCTGTTTCCCTGGAACACCCTGTGATTTCCATAATGCTGTTTTCACCCTCCATCACTCTATGACGTTGCCACTATGTTTGGTTTTCCCCTTCATTTCATCTGTCAGAAGGATGAAAAGCTTCAGGATTGATAGCCAAAAGCAGGAGTGGATACAGAACACAAAGGACATGCAAGTATCCCATTTTCTGCTCATTTCTACTCCTGTTTGTACTGATGGATTATTGACCGTTTGAAAGAGGACACTGACACGTGAAAAGAAGGGCAAAACGATCAGTGATGTCAATGCAAAATTACTGCCGACATTCTCTGCACTCTTTTGGGGGGCTTTCCACATGTATCCGCATTTAGCAGAACAGGTTCTGTCGTAATCTATGGAATCATCTGATGTCAGTGTAAAAAGAGTGCACTCTTTGATGTTATAGTGGGCCTAAGCTCGGTCCTTTCGAGATGGCACAGACGTTACCTTGTCAGGCTGCGTTCCCGCTTTGCTTATTTGGGGAAGTTGGCCTCTGTTTGGCCTGCTGTCATGTGCGTGTCATACTAAAACACAGCATTGTTTGAAGACCAAACCACGCTCCCTATGCATATTTAACCATGGCACAATGTTCTACAAAACCCTACAGGCTCTCTGCAGCTAGGAAATGCCTGTTTTTTAACGTGATTCATTTTGATTCGATTCGGGTCAAATCAAATTTTTCCGAAAAATTCGGCGAATCGGGATGAAACGAATTTTGACAAATTCACCAACCTTGCAACTGACAAATAACTTTTCCTCTTCAAAGGGTCTGGGCAAACGGCAGGTGTCACGCATGAGCTGCCAGTGGCTGACATCAAAGTTACACAGGGGAGTACACCGGTCTGCTTGCATAATCACAAAATCATTAGTGGATTTTCTCTGTTCATACAGGCGGTCTAACATATGGAGGCTGGAATTCAAATGGGTGGAAACATTGCATATCAGACTATGTTGGGGGAGGCCATTCTGACACTGCAACTCGAGGAGGGTGTGCTTGGTTTTGTAAGAATGGCTGAAGTGCGTGCACAGTTTCCTGGTCATTGTTAGAATGTCTTGCAGATGGGTGGAAGACTTGAGGAACCTGTTGACAACCAGATTGAACACATGTGCCATGCGGAACTCATGGGCCATCCCTCCTCGTTGCAGCGCGGACACCATTTTCCCCCCATTCCCCCCCACGTCTGTCACCATGGTTGCGATTTTCAGTTGTCGCAGAGAAAGCTACAGATTGATTTCTTGTTGCATGACCTGGAGCAATTCCTCCCCTGTGTGACTTCGCCCTGGAAAACCAAGTGTAGAACTGCTTGACGCTGTGCCCTGCACATGTGGTATGATGGAGCAGCGCTTAGACTTGTGGAGGCTGAGGTGGTGGTGAAGAAGGAGGAGGAGGTGGCAGACACTGGCGCAGGAGCAGAAGTTTGACAACGTGGAGGAGAAAGCGGCGTCTTTTGTTCAAGTTGTTGGTGTGGCTGAGCAGGAAGCATATTCACCCAGTGGGCCATAAAGGACATGTACTAGCCCACACGTCCATGCTGCACCTTGGAAGAAACCGATAAGCTCAAGGACTGGCCCACCTTCTGTTTTACATATTTGTGTAGGGCTGGCAGTGCCTTTTTGGAAAAAAAATTGTGGCTTGGAACTCTCCCCCTCAGTTCGGCACAAGCCATAAGGTCTCTGAAGGGTGCAGAGCCCACGACTTGGAAAGGGAGAGACTGCAGTACCAACAACTTGGACAAGAGCATGGTCAACTTCTGCACCTTAGGATGGATGGACGCATAGATTTGTCTCTTTGTAATCTGCATATACACACGCTCAGCTCCTTTGGTGTCTTACAAAAAACTGCCACACCGCCAAGGTGGTGATTTTACTGCCAACACTCTGCAGTGAGTGACTACTAACTCCGTTGCCTTGCTGACCCCCTGTACCACTGCCTACTTGGACCGCTGAAGCGGGGTTTATACCCCACAGCCGTTTGGTTCCTGTCCTCTCACTACTTCCACCCTGCTGACTCACAGCCACAGTAGCGACTTGCTGCCTGCTCCGCTGCCTGACACGCAAGCTGAAACTGTCTTTGCACGACTATGATGAATCCTTAGCTACACTCGGCTCCCAAGTGTGATCAGCCACATCATCATCAATTTGTGTTTCCCTGTCACTGCTATTCTCCTCAATGGTGTCTTATGCACAGCCTGCCTACTGCACGAAGCAGCAGATGTCTGCCCCACCTCTTCACTGCCAAGCAGCTGCTGACTGTCCTCAAACACTTCCTCCTCGCTATATAGTGGCGATGAACCAAGACCACCTAGTAGCTTTCTGGCTGTGGGAAAAGAACAGGACAGAGGCTGGTTGAGGACAAATGAGGGCCGCGGACCTGCTCCTTTGCCATGCCAACTAATTATTGTATCTGACGAACCCACAGACTCTTGGCTGTGGTTGTCCAATATTATATTTGAGATGTGCAGGTACTACTGGTATTCCAAGCTTGTATATTGGTAGCGCCTCAAAAGGATATCTCGGACTCCCGTTCTTAAAATCAATATCATGCTTTATTTCAATAAAAGCATAACTAAAACTTTGCAACACGTTTCGGTTCCGAACTAGAACCTTCTTCAGGCGGATATATAAAACATATATCCCTACATTTTTATTGTGAAGCATGTGACTCTTCTCTTGTCCCATCTTGCTTATGATAATCCCCGATATGTCTTTTACCGATATTGTTGTTTTATTGATTGATCTTGAAAAAAACTTGGCACTCCTGTGATACTTGATTTGCATATTTTATTATAGTGAATTGGCAATCCAAAATTAATGCAACGTTTCGGTCTTATAACATCAGACCTTCTTCAGGCACTGTACAGAAATTGAAATATGTAAACAAAATAAATACATACATCTCAGTAATAAGCAAAATAATAGGTATAATTAACAAAAATGACAATAAAAGGATCATGATGAGTGTAAGCCAAATGTGATGGTGGCCTCGAGGGGTTATGTGGAGGTGAAGTGGACATAACCATCCAGGGGTGAAGACACGGCCACTAATGAGGTCTAGATAGATGATGGTGAGAACTATATTAGAAGATAAAAAAGGGGATCCAAGTGTACAGGCACAATGAAACGGAATGTTAAGGAAGCATAGAGAGGAACCAAATGTACAGGCAAGATGCGATAGAGCAATAAGGAAGTATTGAGAGGATATTGTTTGTGTCCAGCAGGTGTATAAAAAGGTATCAGTGGTGTGATATCTGGCAACGTGGTGTCCAGTAATGTAACCCTATAGTGTCCCAGGGCGAAACTGTCTTACCGGATTGCTGGGCTTGCGGTGGTGTGAATACGGTTCTATGACCGTTGTGGCGCTTGGGGAGCTGTGGAGCGCGGGAGACCCCGCTGTAGGTTGGCTGCGCTGGTGTTATGTCATGGATGGCGGGTATTTAAGCTGTGGGACCGGAACCGGAAGTGATTTTCCCGGAACCGGAAGTGACGTACCGGAACCGGAAGTGACGTTCCCTTCTATGCGTTCCAGCGTGGAACGCGGAAGTGCATAGAAGCCGGTAAAAAAAAAAAAAATTATTGGGAGGAGCTGTGTATGATATGGAGGTGTAGTGCCGCTGAGTGATGATGATTGTGTGTGAAGTCATGGCAATGGTGCCTAGTAGAAGAACAAAGAACAAAAAAAAAAAAAAAAAAAGAGAGAATCCGAACAAAAGAAACGTGAAAAAATTCATCAGGGACACCCAAGATTACTTACTAGAACATCTCCTCCTCCAACCTGAGTCCTGCACAAATGGACCTCCTGCAAAAAGGATTGTCCTTTTGCCCAGCGCAAAAACTTAATACATTTCAGTTGGAACTTGACTTGCAATGGTTCTACAGAACCGTGAGACTTAAGACTTTCTTCTCCACTGAAACCACTCACACTTGGACCCCCCAGGATTCCCAATCAGCCCTCATCCGACTAAGTGATCTGGGCCTCAGCACCAAAAGCAGCTTTTCACCACCCAAAAACGACCACGCAGTCGAGAATTTTATATCCTTAGTTAACAAAGATTTTCTTAAATTTAAACGCGACATAGAAAGGGGTCTCCTACATTATCCAAGTAATTTTTCAGTCACAGACCGCCAAGCCTTAGAGTCTCTCATCCATGGTAATGTGACCTTTCCTAGCCTTGATTATTCTACCACTGTGAAATACTGTCCATAGCCGGAGGTGCTAACGGTGAAAATACTTTTTCATAGAAGTTCCTTTACAGCTCAACTTCTTGTCGTATACAGCTGAATTCCATTGACTCAATCGATCCTGAGACTCACCTGCCTGGATCACAGGAAAAACTAAGTAGAGCTCCATAACAAAATAAAACTTTCTTTTATTGAAACATATTAAAATGCAGCAGCATGACTATCCCTACTAAACAGCTGACATATTTTGGGCAAAAGAAAAATCACATGGCAGCAAAAACTATGTAGATGACTTGAAAAGATTTTGGGTCTAAGCTCCGTAAAAGGACGTCCAAGACGAGGAGGGGAGCACAAGGACCCACGATGACGACCCGATCGCAGGTAATAGCTCGACCGCAGGTAACCACATTCTCACCACCAGTCCCCCCACCCCCTGGTAGTGAACATCTCCTCCTCCAACCTGAGTCCTGCGCAAATGGAACTCCTGCAAAAAGTATTGTCCTTTTGCCCAGCGCAAAAACTTAATACATTTCAGTTGGAACTTGACTTGCAACGGTTCTACAGAACCGTGAGACTTAGGCTTTCTTCTCCACTGAAACCACTCACACTTGGACCCCCCAGGATTCCCAATCAGCCCTCATCCGACTAAGTGATCTGGGCCTCAGCACCAAAAGCAGCTTTTCACCACCCAAAAACGACCACGCAGTCGAGAATTTTATATCCTTAGTTAACAAAGATTTTCTTAAATTTAAACGCGACATAGAAAGGGGTCTCCTACATTATCCAAGTAATTTTTCAGGCACAGACCGCCAAGCCTTAGAGTCTCTCATCCACATTAGTGGCCGTGTCTTCACCCCTGGATGGTTATGTCCACTGCAGCATCCACGATACCCATCGAGGCCACCATCACATTTGGCTTACACTCATCATGATCCTTTTATTGTTATTTTTGTTAATTATACCTATTATTTTGCTTATTACTGAGATGTATGTATTTATTTTGTTTATATATTTCAATTTCTGGACAGTGCCGATTCACTATAATAAAATATGCAAATCAAGTATCACAGGAGTGCCAAGTTTTTTTCAAGATTTATTGAGAGGTGTTGCAGCCTACTTGTGCACCCATACCACCAACATTGAGTGACGTGTACTACTTCCACAGTTTTATTGATTGATGACCTTGCATCCCGGTAACTGTCCGAACCGGATGCAATCCAGAGACACCAGAGGTCAGATTTCCAGTGTGTATGTATTTATGTCCAACAATACAATGTGTGTTTTATGTATCCGCCTGAAGAGGGTTCTAGTTCAGAACAGAAATGCGTCGCAATGTTTTATTTATGCTTTTATTGAAATAAAGCACGATATTGATTTTAAGAACGGGAGTCCGAGATATCCTTTTGAGGCGCTACCAATATACAAGCTTGGAATACCAGCAGTACCTGCACATCTCTAAAAACCATCCACCGGTGCCCCTGGAACACGGAGGACGGGACCTGCTTGTGGAAAAGCTGCCAGGATACTCAGGAATTGATCATATATGCACTTTGATCCACCACACCAGGTAAGAGTCCAATCGCTTACAAAGGAGGAATTTTATCATGACATATATCGTTTAATGCATAAGGAGAGCGCTCGTATCTCTTGTCTTTTGTTAACCTATTCAATCACGAGAGGGAGAGCACATATAACTCTGTGCATATCTCCTCTCGCTTCCAGGTCTACCCCAATATTATATTTGAGGAATTAAGTGACCTAGTCAACCAATAAACAACCTTTGGGTTGTTGATCTACACACTGCTACTAGATGACAACGGCAGTTCTGGCCTCACAGAGTCACCCCTGCTGCGACATCCCCTTACTGTGCTGCCACCTCTGCCTGCTCCACCTGCCACCTTTCTGTCTGACATAGTGGTTAATAAACTACTTGGATTTGACACATATTTCTTGCTCTCAACTTTAGCAACACAAAAGTATGGGAATTTGCGTTATACAGATACCCTACAACAGACACCCTGGGAGAGGAGAAGAAATCACTACAGCACATGTGTGAATATTAAACAGATTTCTTCCTAGTGGCTTCAGTAACAAAAAATATTGCTATTTGGGGTATACAGATCCCCCTAAACGCACACCCTGGGATCGTTGCATTAATTTTGGATTGCCGATTCACTATAATAAAATATGCAACTCAAGTATCACAGGATTGCCAAGTTTTTTTCAAGATTTATTGAGAGGTGTTGCAGTCTACTTGTGCACCCATACCACCAACATTGAGTGACGTGTACTACTTCCACAGTTTTATTGATTGATGACCTTGCATCCCGGTAACTGTCCGAACCGGATGCAATCCAGAGACACCAGAGGTCAGATTTCCAGTGTGTATGTATTTATGTCCAACAATACAATGTGTGTTTTATGTATCCGCCTGAAGAGGATTCTAGTTCAGAACAGAAATGCGTTGCAATGTTTTATTTATGCTTTTATTGAAATAAAGCACGATATTGACTTTAAGAACGAGAGTCCGAGATATCCTTTTGAGGCGCTACCAATATGTAAGCTTGGAATACCAGCAGTACCTGCACATCTCTGAAAACCATCCACCGGTGCCCCTGGAACACGGAGGACGGGACCTGCTTGTGGAAAAGCTGCCAGGATACTCAGGAATTGATCATATATGCACTTTGATCCACCACACCAGGTAAGAGTCCAATCGCTTACAAAGGAGGAATTTTAACATGACATATATCGTTTAATGCATAAGGAGAGCGCTCGTATCTCTTGTCTTTTGTTAACCTATTCAATCACGAGAGGGAGAGCACATATAACTCTGTGCGTATCTCCTCTCGCTTCCAGGTCTACCGCAATATTATATTTGAGGAATTAAGTGACCTAGTCAACCAATAAACAACCTTTGGGTTGTTGATCTACACACTGCCACTAGATGACAACGGCAGTTCTGGCCTCACAGAGTCACCCCTGCTGCAACGTCCCCTTACTGTGCTGCAACCTCTGCATGCTCTACCTGCCACCTTTCTGTCTGACATAGTGGTTAATAAACTACTTGGATTTGACACATATTTCTTGCTCTCAACTTTAGCAACACAAAAGTATGGGAATTTGCGTTATACAGATACCCCACAACAGACACCCTGGGAGAGGAGAAGAAATCACTACAGCACATGTGTGAATATTAAACAGATTTCTTCCTAGTGGCTTCAGTAACAAAAAATATTGCTATTTGGGGTATACAGATCCCCCTAAACGCACACCCTGGGATTGGAGCAGAAATCGCTATAGCACAGTACAGTAGAAGCAGCTGGACACTACAGACAGCACATGCAGTGTGAAATGCCGAGATTGCAAATGGCTGACAGTTTTTATAGGGCTGCGTGACATCACATAAGCCTGGCGGTCGCTGATTGGCTTACAGATCTGCAGATGTCATTGAGGGTGTTCCTTTGTGTTCCTTTCATGGGGAGTTATCTGCCGCATGTAACACGTTGTGCTCATGGCCATTTAGCTAAAAAAGCGGGGGAGGGGGGGAAAACTTTGTCCCCACAAATCAGCATAAGCTTCGATTTTTTCGGTGAAATTCGGACCGAATTCCACTTTGTTAGAATTGAGTTGCCCATCTTTAATCTCTTCCATTTATGGTGATCAAATGTTGAGGACCCCCTCTATGAAGTTACATGTCTTATAATATTCAATATAATCATTTTCAATATTTGTATTAATTGAATTTGGATTCTTTAAATCTTTTTTCAATTTTACCTTTCTTTTTAAATAAATGAAAACTCAAAAGGACATTGTATGTGTTGTTCGGAGGTTCAAAAATATGGATGCTTTCTTCTGAAAAAGACACCTAACTTTGGTTTGTGCTGGTACTGAAACTCAGCTGCATAGAAATGAATAGAGCTGAATACAGGTACAAATGATGGTCAGGTGTTGGGCATTTTTTTCAAGGAAAGCATCCATGTTTTTTAACCTCCAGACAACCTCTTTGATGCCAGTGGTTTGCATTCCTAGCTTCCAAAATAGATGTTCTTACTTGTGTCTCTTAGATATGGAAAGGATGCCAAATAGTGATTCTGACATATATTGGGGTCATTGGCTTCAATTTTAGGATCAACACTACAGGGTTATAGGATGGCTTCATGGACAAACATTTGAAGAGGAAAAATCTGAATAGATTCTGTGAATAATTCTATGAAGTTGGGTGATCAATTAACCAAAGATTACTCTCTGTATTCTTCAAAATGGCTGCCTATGTTCTTAGCGTCTTCCAAATACAGAATGAAGAGAAGCCTAAGTGCCCAAACCGCTGCTCTCAAGAGTGGAATAATAAGCCTTAGTGTTCCTCCATATAGGAAAGGCTTTCCATAGATAACCATTTCCATAAAATGTGTGTTGTTTTAAGCTATGCACATATTTGCTTTAGACTCATTATCATCTGTACAAAGATTCCCAGTAAATAAGTCCCTTATGGATTTCTTCTGCTTCGACATATGTAAGATAAATAAGAATATTTTAGTGTACGAGTTGGTATCTAAAAATATGTTTTCTGTTACGTGAGGACATAAGGGAATCATCCCTGCATAATTTATATGAATGAAGAAAGATGGAAATCAGTGTGGATGGAAAGGGTCCCTAATGATCCAAGAGCTGCTAATGTAACATCTGTACTTATTTTCATCCTCCTCTAGCCCCAAGGCTGTTTGTCACATAAGCGCTTGATAGAGGAGCTGTGAACACTTTATGGATCCTCATATATTTTGCAGTTTTACTTTGTAAGTTTAACATAGATGAAAATATAGATTTTTTTTTTCTTAAACCAAGAAGCTGACACATGGTTTACCTGTAGAACATCCGCTGGGGCTATACCAATGAATACATTACCAAAAAAGATGGGAATGTTAGATACCTTTAAAAATAACATTATATAGAAGTGATTTTGCCACAAGGCATAGACTGCTTCCCCTGCCATCCTATAGAAAGGCTCTTCTGGGTAGTGTAAATATTGGTATGAGATTGTTCACTGTTAGACATGGCTATACCATGGACTCTAAGACATTTAACCCAGTTTACACACTTTGGCTAGACAGATTTGTTTAATAAAACTAAGAGATGAGGGTTCTGGTGAGTTTTGTCTGCTTGCTTAATGTCAATACTTGATGCTGCCTTCGGGATGCACAATCAGCGATACTTTCCTTTCCTGTTTTTTCATGTCCATTTTTCACTCCCCACCTTCAAAAATCTATAACTTTTTAAACTTTAATAAATGATTATATGGCTTCTGTTATCATCTGGAGGGGAGCATAGTCCTCTATACCTACCACTGAGCCCTCAGATGGGAACTCCACCACTTGTGCATTCTCTTTTTATAGTGTGGATCCAGCAATGGGAAAATGCAGGGCATTCCTCTCACTGTCATAAAAGATGCTACTGAAAACACCTGGCCTTTCCTCTCACTGCCATGAAATACAAAATACGTATCCAAACACACCTTTGGTCTGTTCATCACTAAAGAAAAAATGAGTTGTGTAGTTTGTTTTTGTAAAAAAGTTTTTTTTGAAACTTTCTGTTTTTCAAAAAAGTTAACGTTTTTCTTTTTCAAAAAGTTTCAGTCACTCTAGTAATTTTGAGCTAATTTTTCCCTACTTTGGATGGAGTGTGATCTTTCACTGAAATAAATGAGTTTCAGCACAATCTTCTGTGCCATTTTCTTCAAAACTCCTGTAATAACATGTCCATCTGGAACTATCCTCCTAAATTTCCTTCAACTCCCTCTTTGACAAACTACAATCTGCTACAACAAATCACTCCAATAAACTGCCCTGACCAAAAATGGCTTGTGTCCTCTCCTGTATATAACCCCCTGACATTGCTTGTGTCCACTCCTATGTATGACCCCCTCACGTGGCTTGTGTCCTCTCCTGCATATAACCCCTGACATGGCTTGTGTCCTCTCCTGTATATAACCCCCTCACATGGCTTGTTGCCTCCTGTATATATAACCCCTCATGTGGCTTGTGTCCACTCCTGTATAAACCCCCTCCATGGCTTGTGTCCTCTCCTGTATATAAACCCCTCACAGGCTGTATGTCTCTCCTGTATATAACCCCCTCACATGGCTTGTTCCCTCCTGTATATAACCCCCCCATGCTTGTGCTTCTCCTGTACATAACCCCCTGAAGCTTGTGTCCATCCTGTGTATGACCCCTACGGTGGCTTGTGTCCACTCCTGTATATAACCCTCACATGGCTTGTGTCACTTCTGTATAATAAACCCCCTCACATGGCTTGTGTCCAGTCCTGTATATAACCCCTCATGTGGCTTGTGTCCACTCCTGTGTATGACCCCTCATGGCGTGTCCATCCGTATATAACCCTCACATGGCTTGTGCCTTCCTGATATAACCCCCACATGGCTTATGTCCTCTCCTGTATATAACCCCCTCACATGGCTTGTGTCCTCTCCTGTATAACCCCCTCACATGGTGGTGCCTCTCCGTTACATAACCCCTGACATGGTTGTGTCCACCTGTGTATGATCCCTCTCACGTGGCTTGTGCTCCACTCTGTATATAACCCCTCACATGGTTGTGTCCACTCCTGTATATAACCCCCTCATGTGGCTTGTGTCCACTCCTGTGTATGACCCCTCATGTGGCTTGTGTCCACTTCTGTATATAACCCCCTCACATGGCTGAGTCCATGTGGATTTGAAAAAATTTGCAACAAAAAGTCTCAAAAAGAAGCCAAAATGTGCGCCTGCCAAGATAGGAAAAACTGAACATGTACCACAAGTAAAAAGACAGGATCATACATAAGGTGCAAAAAAGAGCCGCCCAATCTCTATAAAATTCACCGCATCTTTACTGAAATAAATGAGTTTCAGCACAAACTTCTGTGCCATTTTCTTAAAAACTCCTGTAATAACATGTCCATCTGGAACTATCCTCCTAAATTCCTTCAACTCCTTCTTTGACAAGCTACAATCTGGCTTACAAACAAATCACTACCAATAAAACTGCCCTGACCAAAAATGGTGTGTCCCTCCTGTATGTAACCCCCTGACATAGCTGTGTCCTCCCTGTATATAACATTCTCACAGGCTTGTGTCCTCTCCTGTATATAACCCTCTCACACGGCTTGTGTCCTCTTCTGTATAAACCCTCACAGGATTGTCTCTCTCCTGTATATAACCCCCTCACATGTCTTGGTTCCTTCCGCTATATAACACCCTCACATGGCTTGTGTCCACTCGTATATAACCCTCTCACATGGCTTGTGTCCTCTCCTTATATAACCCCCTCACATAGCTGTGTGTCCTTTCCTGATATAAAATTCTCACATGGCTTGTGTCCTTTCCGGTATAACCCCCTCACATGGCTTGGTCCACTCCTGATATAAACCCCTCACATGGATTGTATCCTCTCCTGTATATAAGCCCCTCACATGGCTTGTGTCCATCCAAATAATAAAACCGCTCACATGGCTTGTGTCACTCCTGTATATAACCCCACTACATGGTTGTGTCACCTGATACAACCCCACATGGTTGTATCCAGTCCGTATAACCCCCTCACATGACTGTGTCCTCCCTGTATACAACCCCTCACAGTGCTTGTGTCTCTCCGTATATAACACCCTCCCACGGCTTGTGCCCTTCCTGTATATAACCCCCTCACATGGCTTGTGCCCTTCCTGTATATAACCCCCTAATGGCTTGTATCCTTCCTGTTATTATAACTCCTCACATGGCTTTTATCCTCTCCTGTATATACCCTCACATGGCTTGAGTCCTCCTGTATTATATCCCCTCCACTTGCTTGTGGTCCTCTACTGTATATAATCCCCCTCACTTGGCTTGTTGTCTCTAAAATGACCTAAGAGAGACCAAACTATGATACATGTGCGCCAGTGTGTTTTATTTTGTTAGTTTGCTATTTTTGCAGGTAGGTGTTGAGGTAGGTGACTCTCACTCACCAGCAGCACGAGAAATATGTGAATCACCTGTTGCTTTTAAGATATATAGTCAGTCACAGTGAATTATTTGAAATGTATATATATAGTAACTATTACGTGAAGCCATAAAGTTCATCAATGTATCTAACATTCTGTGCCATTTTCTTCAAAACTCCTGTAATAACATGTCCATCTGGAACTATCCTCCTAAATTTCCTTCAACTCCCTCTTTGACAAACTACAATCTGGCTTACAACAAATCACTCCAATAAAACTGCCCTGACCAAAATGGCTTGTGTCCTCTCCTGTATATAACCCCCTGACATTGCTTGTGTCCACTCCTATGTATGACCCCCTCACGTGGCTTGTGTCCTCTCTGCATATAAACCCTGAATGGCTTGTTCCTCTCTGTATATTAACCCCCTCACATGGCTTGTTGCCTCCTGTATACTATAACCCCTCATGTGGCTTTGTGTCCACTCCTGTATAAACCCCCTCAATGGCTGTGTCCTCTCCTTGTATATAAACCCCTCACAGGCTGTTGTCACTCTCCTGTATATAACCCCCTCACATGGCTTGTGTCCCTCCTGTATATAACCCCCCATGGCTTGTGTCTTCTCCTGTATACAACCCCCTGAAGGCTTGTGTCCATCCTGTTGTATGAACCCCTACGTGGCTTGTGTCCACTCCTGTATATAACCCTCACATGGCTTGTGTCACTTACTTTATTATAAACCCCCTCACATGGCTTGTGCCAGTCCGTCATATAACCCCCTCATGTGGCTTGTGTCCACTCCTGTATATAACCCCTCACATGGCTTGTGTCCTCTCCTGTATATAACCCCTCACATGGCTTATGTCCTCTCCTGTATATAACCCCCTCACATGGCTTGTGTCCTCTCCTGTATATAACCCCCTCACATGGCTTGTGTCTTCTCCTGTACATAACCCCCTGACATGGCTTGTGTCCACTCCTGTGTATGACCCCCTCACGTGGCTTGTGTCCACTCCTGTATATAACCCCTCACATGGCTTGTGTCCACTCCTGTATATTTCATGTCCATTTTTCACTCCCCACCTTCAAAAATCTATAACTTTTTTATTTTTACACGTAAAGAGCTGAGTAATAGCTTGTTTTCTGCGTAACAAATTGCACTTCATAGTGATGGTATTAAATATTCCATGCCATGTACTCGGAAGCGGGGAAAAAATTCCAAATGCAGTGAAAATGGTGAAAAACTCATTTGCGCCATTTTCTTGTGGGCTTGGATATTACGTCACCTAAAATTTCAAAATCACCCACCCCCCATTTCCCGAGAACACATAATATAAATAACAGTAAAAATCATCAAACACATTAGGTATCACGCGACCGAAATCCCCATATATATCATATGAAAATAACGGTTTTTTCAATGCGTTTAACCTCGTAACAGAAATAGCGCCCAAGTCTAAAATGGACTTTTTGCCATTTTGAAAAATATAAAAAAGTCCTATAAAAAGTGATCAAAGGTCGTACAGTCCCTAAAATGATAGTAATTGAAAATATTATCAATTTTCGCAAAAAAATTACACTACCCACACTTCCGTACAACAAAGTTAACAAAGTTTTTAGCGCCAGAATTTGTGGCAAATCAAAAAAAATAATTTTTTGTACAGGAGTTTTTATTTTGATAAATGTAAACATTATAAAACCTATACAAATTTGGTATCCCCCTTAATCGTACCGACCCAAAGAATAAAGTAGACATTCCCATTTGGGGCGCTCATGAAAGACGTAATATCCAAGCCCACAAGAAAATGGCGCAAATGCGTTTTTTTCACCATTTTCACACTCCATTTGGAATTTTTTTTCCCCGTGTTCCTCCGAGTACATGGCATGGAATATTTAAATACCATCACTATAAGTTGCAATTTTTTTACGCATAAAACAAGCCGTCACACAGCTTCTTTAACGTGTAAAAATAAAAGTTATAGATTTTTGAAGGTGGGGAGTGAAAAATGGACATGAAAAAACAGGAAAGGAAAGTATCGCTGATTGTGGCTCCCGAGGCAAGCATCAGTATTGACATTAAGCAAGCAGACAAACTCACCAGAACCCTCCATCTCTTAGTTTTATTAAACAAATCTGTCTAGCCAAAGTGTGTAACTGGGTTAAATGTCTTAGAGTCCATGGTATAGCCATGTCTAACAGTGCAATCTCATCCAATATTTACCCAAATACCAGAAGAGCCTTTCTATAGGATGGCAAGGGGAAGCAGTCTATGCCTTGTGGCAAAATCACTTCTATATAATGTTTATTTTTAAAGGTATCTAACATTCCCTCTTTTTTGGTATGTATTAATTTTCATCTGGTATAAGCCCCAGCGGATTTCTACAGGTAAACGCATTGTGTCAGCTTCTTGGTTTAAGAAAAAAAAATCTATATTTTTCATCTATGTTAACTTACAAGTAAAACTGCAAATATATGAGGATCCATAAAGTGTTCATCAGCTCCTCTATCAAGCGCTTATGTGACAACGCACTCTGGGGCTAGAGGGAGGATGAATAATTACAGATGTTAGATACAAAGCTCTTGGATCATTAGGACCCTTTCCATCCACACTGATTTCTTCCATCTTTCTCATTCATATAAATTATGGCAGGGATGATTTCCCTTATGTCCTCACTAACAGAAAACATATTTTTAGATCCACCAACTCGTACACTAAAATATTTCTTATTTATCTTACATATGTCGAAGCAGAAGAAATCCATAGGTACTATTTACCTGGGAATCTTTGTAAAGGATGATATGAGGTCTAAAGCAAATATGTGGCATAGCTTAAACAACACAATTTATTGGAAATGGTTTGATCTATGGAAAGCCTTTCCTATATGTAGGACACACCCATAGCATTCAGATATTATCACTCTTGAGAGCAGTCGGTTTGGCACTTAGGCTTCTCTTCATTCTGTAGTTTGGAAGACGCTAAGAACATAGGGCAGCCATTTTGAAGATACAGAAGAGTAATCTTTGTTACTTGATCACCCACTTCATGAGATTATTCACAGAATCTATTCATATTTTCCTCCGTCAAATGTTTGTCCATGAAGCCATCCTATAACCCTGTAGTGTTGTCCTAAAATTGAAGCCATGACCCCAATATATTCAGAATCACTATTTGGCATCCCTTTTTCCTATCTAAGATACACAAGTAGATACATCTTTTGGAAGCTAGGAGCAAACCACTGGCATCAAGAGGTTGTCTGGAGGTTAAAAAACCTGGAATGCGTTTCCCTTGAAAAAATGCCCAACACCTGACCATCATTTGTACCTGTATTCACTCTATTCATTTCTATCAGCTATTCGTACAGCACAAACCAAAGTTTAGGTGCTCTTTTTCGAAGAAAGCATCCATATTTTTGAACCTCCGAACAACACATACAATTCCTTTTAGTTTTTCTTTTATTTAAAAGATAAGGTAAATTAAACAAAGATTTTAAAGAATCCAAATTCAATTAATACAAATATGAAAATGATGATATCTGTTTACATATTATAAGAACATGTTCACTTCATAGAGGGGTCCTCAACTTGGCCCCATCAAATATGGAAGAGAGTAAAGATGGCACTCAATTCCTACAAAGTGAATTCGTTCCGAATTTCCATCCCGAAAATCGAAAGCTTTTAGCGGATTGTTGGGACAAAGTTTCCCCCCCTCCCCCGCTTTTTTAGCTAAATCCATGAGTCACAACGTGTTTACATGCCGGGCAGATAACTCCCCATGAAAGGAACACAAAGGAACCCTCAATGACATCTGCAGATCTGTAAGCCAATCGCGACCGCGCAGCTTATGTTGATTCACGCAGCGCTATAAAACTGTCAGCCTTTGCAATCATCGGCATTCATCACACTGCATGTGCCTGTCTGTATGTCCACTGCTTCTAACGTATCTGTGCTTATAGCGATTCTGGCTCATCCCAGGTGTCGTTTGGGGGAATCTTTATACCCCAAATAGCAATATTTTTTTACTTAAGCCACTAGGAAGAAATCTGTTTAATATCAACCATTGCTTGTAGTGTTTCTTCTCTCCCCAGGGTGTCTGTTGTTGGGGTTCTGTATAAACGCAAATTCCCATACTTTGTGGTTGCTAAAGTTGAGAGAAAAATATGTGTCAAATCCAGTGTTTATTAACCACTATGTCACACGAAAGGTGGCAGTAGAGCATGCAGAGGTTGCAGCACAGTAAGGGGACGTTGCAGCAGGGGTGACTCTGGTGAGGCCAGACACTTGCGTTCATCTAGTGGCGTGTTAGATCAACAACCCAAGGTTGTTTTATTGGTTGAGCCTAGGTACTTATTCCATCAATTATAATATTGCGGTAGACCTGAACGAGAGAGATTACCAGATGTTATATGTTCTCTCCCCTCTCGTGATTGAATAGTGTAAAAGAACAAGAGATCGAGCGCCTCCTTATGCTTAAACAAATTATATGTCTTTACAAATTCCTTCTGTTGTAAGCGATTGGACTCTTACCTGGTTGTGTGGGATCAAGTGCATATATGATCAATTCCTCCTGAGTTCCTGCAGCTTTTTCCACAAGCAGGTCCCGTCCCTCCGTGTTCCAGGGCACCGGTGGGATTGTTTTCGAGAGATGTGGCCAGGTACGCTGTATTCCAACTTACATATTGGTAGCGCCTCAACAGGATTATCCGGACTCTCCGTTCTTAAAGGTCATATCGTTCTTTATTTCATAAAAGCATAAATAAAACATTGCAACGCATTTCCTGTCTGAACTAGAATCCTCTTCCAGGCGGATCATAAAACAACACAATTGTGTTGGACTAAGATCATACCACTGAACTGACCTCTGGTGTCTCTGGATTGGCATCCTTCGGACAGTTTACCGGGATCAAGGTCATCCCCAATCAATAAACTGTGGAGTAGCATACACGTCACTCATGTTTGTGTATGGTGCACACAGAACTGCAACACCTCTCATAAATCTTGAAAAAACTTGCATCCTGTGATACTTGAGATTGCATATTTTATTATATGAATCGCAATCCAAAATTACATGCACGTTTCCTGTCTATAACATCAACCTTCTACAGGCACTGTAAAAATTGAAATATAAACCAAATAATACATACATCTTAGTATATAGCAAATCAATAGGTTAATTACAAAAATGACAATAAAAATGATCATGATGATTAGTAAGCCCCAAATGTGAAGGTGCCTCGTGGGTATCGTTGGAGCTGCAGTGGACATAACCATTCCATGGGTGAAGAGCACGGCCCACTATAGGTCTAGATAGATGATGGTTGAGACTAATATTGAAGATAAAAAAAGGGGATGCCAAGTGTACGTGCACATGAAACCGGAAATGTTTAAGGAAGCATAGAGAGGACCAATGTACAGGCAAGATGCGATAGAGCAATAATGAAGTATTTGAGAGGATATTGTTTGGTCCAACAGGGTTATAAAAAGGTATCTGGTGTGATACTGGCCAAACGTTTGTCCCAGTAATTAACCCTATAGTGTCCCAGGTGAACTGTCTTACCTCTTAGGCTTGCTGGCTTGCGTGGTGTGAATCGGTTCTATTACCGTTGTGTCTGGTGGAGCTGGTGGATCGCGGGATACCCCCGCTGTAGATTTGGCTTGGGCGCTGGTGTTATGTCCATGGATGGCGGGTATTTAATCGCCTGTGGGACCGAACCGAAGTGATTTCCCAAACTGGAAGTGACGACCGGAAGTGGCGTTCCGGACCCGAATGTGGCGTTCCGGGTATGCGTTCCATCGTGAAATGCGGAAGTGTCAATAAGCCGTAAAAAAAAAAAGAAATATTGGGAGGAGCTGTGTATATATATGGAGTGGTGTTCCGCTGAGTGATGAATGATTGTGTGTGAAGTCATGGTACGAAGGTTCCTAGGAAAGACAAAAAAGGGACAGTACAGAGACCGAGATAATTATACCTTATATACCATTTCTGTCACATGAGTCCTGTACTCATATTCCCGTTCATTCCCTTGGGGGACTAGCTCACGTCTATGGTATCCAGAATGCGTTTCGCGGAGACGGAGTTGTTTAACTCTTGTCCCTCCGCGTCGTTGGAGCTGGTATCATGGTTCCAACTACTTGGAACTTTTAGCTTGGATCCTGTGATTAGCCTGTTTCAAAATGATGGGTAAAGGTAGCAGCAGTTTCTTGCAGCGAATATCTGACTTGTGCTTCAGTTGCGGGTCCCGCTTATATGGTTTGACGGTCCTCGCCCACATATATGAGCCGCAAGGCATTTTATTACACGACGCCAGCAAACAGAATTAACATGTAAAATAGTCATTAATTGGGTATGCTGTACCCCCGTGCGGGGGTGGTAGCACCTTGTCTCTCTTTTGAACATTATTGCATTGGCGACAGTTTGAAGACATGGAAAGCCCCTGTTTGGGTGTGTTCAAACACCCGTTGGCTTGTTTGTTGCCCTTAGTGGAGCCTCGTCCGCCTTGACGTTTTCCCTCAAGTTAGGTAGTCGCTTAAGCAGGCGAATGGAGTGGATAATTCAGGACGCGAGGGAGGAAACAGGTTTTTTTATTATAATTTTTTTTTTTAACTTTTTTTTATTTTTATTTTTATTATTTTTCAAAATCCCTAGGGTACTTTAACCCTAGGTTGTCCGATCGATCCTATCATATGCTGCCATACTACAGTATGGCAGTATATGGGGATTTTCCTCCTCATTCATTACAATGTGCAATAAGCACATTGTAATGAAGGGGTTAAAACGAAATAGCCTCGGGTCTTCCGAAGACCCGAGGCTACCATGGAGACGGATCGCCGCCCCCCGATTACGTCACGGGGAGCGACGATCCCATGTAAGATGGCGGCACCCATGCGCCGCTATCTTTTTGAGGCTGCCGGCAGCTTTGCCGGCAGCCATCGCTGTGAAAACACCCGCGATAGGTGTTAAACATGCCGTTTATTACATCAATAAGTTATCAACATATATCAGCATCAAAAGTCTATAATTCATCTAAAATTGATATAGGATCTCTCTTTAACCATCTAAATTGGAAAACACAATAATGTATATAATACAATGGCATTTTTTCACTTAGATAGCTAGACATTTGGCACTCAACTCAATGCATTGTAATCTCCTGTTACTCCTACCACTCCATTTGGGTACAAAAATGAGGCTTGGCTAGATAAAAATAAGTCTTATACTTAGACGCATTGGGATGTTGCAGATCTATTCTATATTTTTTATCCTACATTTTCTGTTCCCTATGAGGTAGGGGTAGTAGATCTTGCACCCACATTTTTGTAACCATTTTGTAGGATTATGTACAAGCAAAAAAGCAGCACTCCAACACAGCCAATAAAGAGTAAAAAAGGTGATAACTTTATTTCATAGTGCTGTGCGTTTTGGCTCACCCTGAACCTTTCTCAAGCAGTGGAGGACCTGAATGCCTCTTATTAGCATGTACCCATTTATTCTACAATTGTGCTGCTTTCCCATTTCCTTAAGCATTTATAGAGTTAGAGAGAACAATCATACATTTTTAGAGGGCAGAAGGGGTTAACACTCACAGCTGTGTAACAAACGGGAGAGAGAACCCATGTTCAGTCTGGTAGACAGATTTGCCATAGCAACGTAGAAGTAAGGGGCACTTAGTAGTCTGTTTCTTTACAAACTAATTTTTTAATGAAGTACCATGAATTTTGCCATGTAAAATGTTTTACCATGTAGTAAAAACTCTAGGTGAGCACAGCACTCACTGGTATTAGGTTGTTTGTGCAAATACTGATCAGTATTTCAGCACCACAGCACTGGACAGCGCTTCCATTCTTCATCTACAGTAGTTTGCTCAGAGTACAAGATAGTAAAAGTGCCAAATGTGCCAAACCAAATCATGCGTCATTGCAAACGTGGTAGGTAATAGATTATGGACATGGGATGCTTTGCCACAACAAATGAATGTTGTTAATATTAAACCAATGTTTGCATTCAGTGATTTAGGTTATAGTGAGTGCTAATGGTCTGCACAAGAAGGAAAAGATGCAGCTCACATCTATGATCTTGTTTATTATCAGTCAGAAGAGAACTTTAGTAGAATTTAAACACAATGGAGACATTTAATATGATATTATTCTCCCCCAAAGCTCCCATGTTTGTGAAGTCTGCTTAACTATGCTTTACAGAGAGAAAGAGAAGGGGGATTTAATTTTTAACTTTGCTCACTAAGGGATAAGCAGCAGACATGTATGCACCTATTTGATACTGACCTTTAGTTTTAACTGCTTACCACTTATTATATGTTTCCATTATAAGGGATAAATTATCAGCATATTGTAGTATATTTTTTGTCAACTTTGAAAAAGGATGCAGGTCCATAAAGTCCACCTACTATCTCATTCATCTGATGGTAATCCAGTGGAAGGAGGACAAAATATACGCTACCACTGAAAAGTTTAGGGTCACTTAGATATTTCCTTATTTTTGAAAGAAAAGCACATTTTCAATGAGGAACACTTTAAATGAAGCTAACATTAAATGAATAATAAATACACTCTATACATTGTTAATGTGCTAAATGACTATTTTAACTGCAAATGACTGTTTTCTAATGCAATATCTATATATGTGTATATAGGCCTATATCCAAAAACCATCACTCCAGTGGTTTAATGGTACATTGAGGCAGATTTACTTACCCGGTCCATTCGCGATCCAGCGGCACGTTCTCCGATGCTGATTCAGGTTCTGCCGGGATTCACTAAGGTCCGTGCGTCTGATGTCCACTAGGTGTCGCTGCTGCACTGAAGTCCAGCGGAGTTTGTTGAAATTCACCTCCTTCGGTGTATGTGAGTGCTATTTTTGCAACACAATTTTTTTTTTTAATTCAAGGTTTTTCCGAATCCGTCGGGTTTTCCGATGGCCACGCCCCTTGATTTCTGTCACATAAAAGCCGGAGCCGATGCGCCACAATCCGATCGAGTGCGCCAAAATCCCAGGAGATTTCGGCGCAAAACAGAAAGATTCGGGAAACGCAATGTAAGTGTGACGTTCGGACCGTTAGTAAATGAGCCCCATTGCGTTTGCTAGCTGTGTAAAAAGGTTAACGGATGTTAAGAAAACCCTTGATAACCCTTGATCAGGTATGCTAGCACAGCTAAAAATTGTTTGGCTGTAAGCTATAAAACTGACCTTCCTTTGAGCTTGTTGAGAATCTGGCGCAACACATTTGTTTGTCCTATGAAACTCTGTCTTGAAAACAAACTAAACAAAAACAACTAAACAAAAGACAAGTACTATGACAAGCAGCGGATTGTGAGGCCACTGTGCTATCTAACTGGTTTGACTTTGGGCCACACACTAAAGGCTTTATCACTGGACCTCTCCAGTATTCATCCTTTTACCCATGGATTTGGACTTCACTCCGGAAAGATTGCAAGGCCACTACCTCTTGTGGTGGTCTCAATATAGATAGCAGCTTGCCCAGCAGGCACAGAGACACAAGGGCGTGGTACCAGGGGGTCAGACAAGGTCGGTAGTCAGTACCAGACTGCAGTCAAGGTAGGCAGTGTTCAATCAGAATCCAGGGACAGACAGAGGGTCATGGCAGGCAGCACAGGTTAAAAAAAACAAGCTGGGGTTGTATACCAGGGAGCACAAATCAGAGTCAGGAGCAATCCGGGGGTCACACACAATTACCAGAAACCATACAGCAGTACGTGCAATCTAGGAACCTTTGCTGAGACACAGAGAATAGAGGATGCTGGACTATATAGCGGGAGGTGCATGCTGGTGTTATGGACAGATGAAAGTTTGAGGTGTTTGGTTCACACAAAATAACATTTGTGAGACATGGAACAACTGAAAAGGTGCTGAATGATAACTGACACCAATAGTCAAGCATGGTGGAGGTAATGTGATTCAAAAGGATTCTGAATAACTAAGGCCATTTTGCAACGCCATGCATTACCCTATGGACAGCACTTGATTGGAAACAATTTTATCCTACAACATGACCCAAAGCTCACCTTAAAATTATGCATTTAGGGAAAAAGCAGACAGCTGATATTCTATCTGTAATAGAGTGGCCAGGCCAGTCACCAGATCTCAACCCCATTGAGCTGTTGTGCGAGCAGCATGACCATATGGTACGCAAAAGTGCCCATCGATCTACTCTAACTTGTGGGAAGGGCTTCTGGAAGCTTGGAAGCTTGGGGTGAAATTTCTCCTGATTACCTCAGCAAATTAACAGCTAGAATGCCAAAGGTCTGCAATGCTGGAATTACAGCAAAGAGAGCTTTCTTTGATAAAAGTAAAGTTTGAAGGATAAAATTATTATTTCAAATGAAAAGAAATATTGTACACCGGGTCAATATCTGGATTATATTTTCTATTAATTTTGCAACTCATTTTTTCTTCATGGAAAACACAAAATTGTCTGGGTGACCCCAAACTTTGAGTGATAGTGTACTGCAGGCAGTCCCAGACTTAAGACAACCCCTAAGTACAGTGGCACCTCTCTGGACACTTTGACCTCTGGTTAAGCTCTGTGGATGCTGGTAAATTACCAAAATTTAGCTCCAAACTCCAATGGTCTACTTGAGAGTTATCAAAGTTGTCTGCAATCAAGCTTTGTAAATCCTTGTTCCCATGACAGAAAAAATATAATAGAAAAAAATGAACGATATAATAGAAGTGATACGGTTCACCATGTCCGCTTATAGCCTCTTGTCTGCCCTTGGAAACACCTGAGAAATGCTGTGGTCCATAGGGCATACAATCAAGAACAAAACTCAAAGTAGCTCTTTAAAAACTTTTTTTTTCTTTATTATGGCTTTTAAAATCGAACAAGCAGCATATTAGTGGATACAGAGTACAAGGACAACATGCTTATGTTTCAATGTAATGCCTTCATCACAGACACTTGTTCAATACTAGGAAGCCATAAAAAGAACAAAATTTTCAAGGCATGAAGGGTGATCTCGCAGGACCCCAGCATTGAGATACATACAACATCATGTCATATAGTGACATGACAGCAGACTGTGGAATAGTACTGAGGTAAAGATCGTAATGTACCGACTGCGGGGGTCCACCCATCCTTTTCAACAATAGTTGACAGCACAAGATATAGACGAGAAGGGCATAGCTGGGTGGGGAGCTTATCGCCTATTTTCAATGCAAGGGTCCTGAAAGGTTACAATTTCAAGTAAAGAACTTATTATTTTTAAGCAAAAAGATCCTGAAAGGCCGGGGTTAGCTGGTATTCCTCCAATGGGGTCCACACTGTGGCTGAGTTCCTGTAGCCACTCCACAGCCGTGAGTGGATAAGAGCTCTTCCAGTGTCGAGGGATCACTGTCCTTGACGCCGTGAGAAAGTGGCAAAGGAGTCCTTTTTTGATGGAGGAGATGGTGCCCGGTAACACTGAAAGGAGGGCAACCTGTGGGCTGAATTGTATAGTCTTACCAAACACTCTGCTATAGGTGTCAAACACCATTCGCCAGAAGACCTGTATTATCGAGCAGCTCCACCAAATGTGAAGAATGGATCCCACCTCCGCACCGCACCTCCAGCAGAGCTCCGAGACTCTAGGGTAGATCCTATGGAGTGTGAGGGGGCACCTGTACCATTGTCATAAGATCTTATAGTTCTTCTCCTGAGCGCTGCAGGGCAGAGGGAGTTTATGGGAGAATAAGAAGGCTTTGTCCCACTCTGCTTCCGTGAGTGTGGTTGATAAGTCCGTCTACCACGCTGACGCAAACCCTGGGTTCCCCCGAGAGGACTCAGCGAGCAATATAGCGTATAGCTGAGACAAGTTGTGGGCTGGGGGTGATGAAGGTCTAAGGAATGCCTCAAACCTGGTTAGGGATGCCCCAAAACTAGAGTTGGTGTCTGAGCTTACATATGATGCTAGCTGATGGTACTCCAGCCAGGACAGTGGAGTGTCTGGGATAGAGGCTCTCAAAGAATCCCAGGAGGGTAGGGTATCTCCGGACACTACCCGGCCCATACAAATATCTGCTCCCGCTTCCCAACACAGGAATCTCCCTCTCCCCATCCCTGGGGGGAATGCTGGGTTGTTAAATAGGGCTGTGAGGGGGCCCTGCGGTCTAGCTAGGGTATCCCGAGAATCCAGTCTGTCCAAGACTGGGGAGAAGAGTGAGTGATTGAAGATCTTTGGTCGTTGTGCCTGCCGTATCCATGGAATTGTGCGCAAATGGGGGTGAGTAAGGTCTGTTTCCAGAGACACCCATTGCTTGGTTGCTTTATGATAATGCCAATCTACTATGCGCATGATTGGTGAAGAGTGAAGAGTGGTAAAGTTTGGAGTCAGGAAGACCCACTCCACCCGCAATTTTGGGTCTAGCCAATGTGGCCTAGCTGATCCTGCTTGTCCCACCTCCCCACACAAATCTCCAGAAAGCCGCTTTGAGGCTTGTAAAGAATGAGCTGGGGGGCGTATCGGCAGGGTTTGAAATAAGTATAAGAACCGGAGCATTATGTCCATTTTCAGGACATTAATCCGACCGAACCATGATAGGCTACTGTTGTGGCATCTGGCCAGGTCACGTATTATGCGATCCAGGAGAGTTTTGTAGTTGAGGTTGTAGAGATGGGAGAGGTCTGCTGGGATGTCAATTCCTAAGTAGTGAATGTGGGATCTCTGCCACTTGAATGGAAATAGGGATGCTAGGTGGGATATTTTGCTCTCGGGGAGGGAAATGTTCAGGGCTTCTGATTTCGATAGATTTACATTGAAATTGCTAAGGAGGCCAATGCAGGAAAACTCCGCCAAGATGGACAGGAGGGAGACCCGGGGATGTGATGCAACAATATATTGTTTGGATCCAACCTAGAGACCGTGCACACTGGGGTTGCCACGAAGCGCCACCGCTAGGTGTTCCATGACAATAATATACAAAAGTGGGGAGGGGGAGCAGCCCTGGCGGGTTCCGTTCTTAATCGAGAACGGCTTGGAGGAGGTTCCAGCTTTAATCATACTCAGAAACCTAGGGCCCACCCCAATTTGGTCTAGGGCCACCCAGAGGAATCCCCAGTGCACACGGACCTGCCCCCCCCCCCCCCCTTGTACCTTAGGGTTGTAGGTGGTAGCTGACTTTGAGTGGAGGAGCCTCGCTAGGGGACCGCCGCACTTGTTAGAGTGTTCATAAAAAAATCTTTTATTCCCGTCTCTGTACCTTAGGTGTTTTTGGTCAAATATGTTCCGTAGTTCCTCTCTGGTATTAAGCAGCTCGTTCAGGACTGCCTGTGAGCCACCTGCCTTGTGCGCTGTCTCTAATGCCTGGATTTTACTGAGTAAGTCCTGAATTTTGGCGGCTTTCTCTCGTTTTAAGGAAATAGAAAATTTAAAAGAGCTACTTACCTTGTGCAGTGCTGGAGTTTTGTTTTTAATAGTATGTCTTGTTCCACCACAGCCCACAATTGGAATAATCCAATTGTCACAGGGATACATAAAATACTTTTTCTGGAGTTACACTTACAAAAATATAATAGATCTGATTTCCATACTAATTCAACCTCTACTACTACTGCTTGTATAAGGCAAGACAATAAATCCCTGGATCAACATCATAATCTAGCTCCAATGACATGATGACTTGGGTTCTGATGGCTGGGTTCCTTAGCAACAATCAAAATGGGTGACTGCAAGTGCCCCCCATGTGAACCAAGCTTTGGTGCACATGCTTCACTAGCAATTTTATGGGACTGCAGGAGATATCCAACCAGATAAAAAATGTAATCATCCTGTGTATTATTTTTCCATTTCCAATGGGAATACAACTTGTGTCATAGCTATGGTTTCCATTGGTCAGACCATCAGTCATCAAACACTTATCTCCTATTCCGAGGAAATTGAGTATATACAATGGAAAACCCCTTTAAAGACTTTGTTTGATAATCAGTAGAGATGAGCGAACATACTCGTCCGAGCTTGATGCTCGTTCGAGCATTAGCGTACTCGAAACTGCTCGTTGCTCGGACGAATACTTCGCCCGCTCGAGAAAATGGCAGCTCCCGCCGTTTTGCTTTTTGGCGGCCAGAAACAGAGCCAATCACATACCAGGAGACTCTGCACTCCACCCAGCATGATGTGGTACCATTACACGTCGATAGCAGTGGTTGGCTGGCCAGATCAGGTGACCCTGGGATAGACTAGCCGCTGCCCGTGCTGCTCGGATCATTCTGTGTCTGGATGCCGCTAGGGAGAGAGCTGCTGCTGGTCAGGGAAAGCGTTAGGGTGTTCTATTAGAATAGTGTTAGGCAGGAGTGATTCAACAAGAACAGCCCTTCTTAGGGCTACAATAACGTTATACTTTTTTTTTTTTAAAACCCCATCGTCGCCTCCACGATCCTCCACAGCATCCACCAGCGTTCAGCTCTCCATACCCCAGACGCTGGAGCGGAAACGGAAATATAGTGCAACCCACCCGCACGCCCAAGCCCTTAATGTCCACATCTCCAGATTGCTAAGCCTGGAGATGCTGCCCTATAGGCTAGCAGAGACCGAGGCCTTTCGCCTTCACTGTTCAGCGTGTATGGGCAGAAGAAGAGGAGTTGGAGGAGTTGGAGGAGGAGGAAATGGACAGTCAGGCCAGTGAGGGGAGTGAATTCTTACGCGTTGGTACTCTGGCGCATATGGCAGATTTCATGCTAGGCTGCCTATCCCGTGACCCTCGCGTTCAAAGAATTTATTCCAGCACCGATTACTGGGTGTTCACTCTCCTGGACCCACGGTACAAGCAAAATCTTTCCACTCTCATCCCTGGAGAGGAAAGGAGTGTGAGAATGCATGAATACCAGCAGGCCCTGGTGCACAAGCTGAAACCGTATTTCCCTTCTGACAGCGCTAGCGGCAGAGTGCGTAGTTCTGCGGGTGCTCCTCTGGTTTGAAAACTTTTTTGGACTGCCACATACAGGCACTCAATCTATTTCATTTTTCTGGAGGCCACCTACCTGCTCCTCTGGTTTGAAAACTTTTTTGGACTGCCACATACAGGCACTATCCAAATTAAATTGTCTCCATAGCATCGAATAACGAGTACCCGAGCATTTTAGTGCTCGCTCATCTCTAATGATCAGCTATGTTAACCCCTAGGCGCACCACGACATTATACTACGTCCCCGGGGCTACATGCTTAGAGCACCGGGACGTAGTATAAAGTCCTGCTTCTGGCACCGGCTCATGAACGGAGCCGGCACCAGAAGAAGCGGCTGTTAGTTGTCTATTACAGCTGACAGCTGTGCTAACACCCGCGATCGGAGCCGACTCCGATCGCGGGTGTTGACCCCTTACACGCCGCGGTCAAGCATGACCGCGGCGTGTAAGGGTGTTTGCGATATGGATTGGATCCCCCGATCCACTTCTGGGCAGCTCTGAGGACTGGCATGTACCCCGGAGCTGCCCAGTCTCCCTGGCAGATAGACCCCTACCGGGTCTGACTGCAAACTGTCTGAGCATGCGCGAGCATGCCAGACAGATTACACTGCTCTACAATAAAATAGTATTGTAGAGCAGTGTATTGAACTTGAACCAGCGATGAGAGCAAGTTCAAGTATGTAAAAGTTAAAAAAAGAGAAAAACACTGAACACTACACATTAGAATATACTCGTGTATAAGCCGAGTTTTGCAGCACAAAAAATGTGCTAAAAGACGCGCCGCTGCTGACGTCATACTAGGCGCCACCTGGGAGAAAAACAATGGCGGCGCCCAGCAGAAGAAAGAAGATGGGCGCGGAAGCCTGAAGAGGACCCGCGCGGACATCGGGGGAGCAGCGCTATGCATCTGGGCCACCGGAGGGTGAGTATATACGTTTATTATTTTTTTTAATGCTGGGCTCGCTGTATATTACTGGGGGCAGGCTGTATATAACTTGGGGCAAGCTGTATACTACTGGGGCCAGCTGTATATTACTGGGGCAGGCTGTATATTACTGGGGGCAGGCTGTATATAACTGGGGGGAAGCTGTATACTACTGGGGGCAAGCTGTATACTACTGGGGCAAGCTGTATACTAATGGGGGCAGGCTGTACACTACTGGGACAAGCTGTATGCTACTGGGGGCAGGTTGTATACTACTGGGGGGGGCTTATACTCGGCTTATACTCGAGTCAATAGGTTTTCCTAGTTTTTGATGGTAAAATTAGGGGCCTCGGCTTATACTCGGGTCAGCGAATACTCAAGTATATACGGTAAATAAAAAATAAATACATTAAAATATAAGCCCCTAAAATGTCACTTTCACATAAAAACACTTAATAAAGTATTATTATGTGCAATGTTGCTGTAACATCCATGTCAAAACAACCCTCTATTCGTAGTTTGCAGAATAGGTGATTTTTGAGCCACACCCTGCCCTCTGCAGTTCAGGAACTGCCTTGTACACCTGCCTACTCCCTTTAGACATTTCTAGTTAATCAGTCTTCATTCCTATCTAGTGCTATTGCTATTTTGTTAGCTACTCTGTGTTATTTGACCTTTGCAGCCATCTTGGTTTTGACCAAGTTTCATCTGACGCCTCTTGTCTGTCAGTGTCCTGTATCTCTGTCGCAGGTGCACTTGGGTCACAGGCGTACCCCTGTGTGCCCCACCAGGATGGCCGCAGGCTCTCTCACCTCTCCTCGCTCCAGCATCGGCTTCTGTGGTCCAGCGCGTGCTTTCCCATCTTCTAGGGTACGCACGCACCAACTCTGTGAAATTTAAAGGCCCTGATAAATAGCCTGCCTCCTCCTGTGCCCCCTGCTGGATCTTTGTATCTCATAGCCTAAGAGAAAGCTGTATACTGTGATACCTGTGTCAGTTCCTGACCCCGATTCTCTGCCGCCTGTCTTGACCTTCTGCTATGTCCCGACTCTGATCCTGCGCCACCTGTCATGACCTTCTGCCTGCCAATTCTGTACCTCTCCTTGGCCACAACCCCAGGCAAAGTCACACTTGTTGAGCGATCTGGTGGTATCCCACTGCAGCAAGTCCAACCTGCTTTGCGGTTGTTCTGGTTAGTACTGGATGCCACTTATACTCCACTCCCAGGTGATGGCTTACGTCATCACTCACAGTGGCTCAGTGGGTCCACCACCACTGAGTCTGACAATCTCCCAGTGTGACCCCGCTGATCCCTGTCTCAGACTTGTGTTGGCTTTCAGAGTACTAGTGTGAAAGCTGATCTATATCTGAATTTCTGTTACCTGTCCACTCCACCAGCCAGACAAAGTAAGTCCTCCCCGTCACATTGTAGGGTCTCACAGGGATCGTTTAGTTCCTGTTAGTGGGTTCACCCTTGTCAGGGCAGTTTTATCTGCTGTAGGCAGCGCATTAGACTGCAGGGATATTGCAAGGTGAGTTCTCTACCACTTACCCAGTGTGACAGCTAGCGCCAAGCCTAGTTGTGGTTGTGCTGTTGCTGGACAGGCTGTGGTTGCACCCACCACTTGTAAGCATTTCACAGATAGATATTACACCAATATACAAACAGGCTCCAATACCTCTTTATACAACTACTAGGATCACTGTCACAGGAAGTCAATTAACCTGTCAGTAGGTTCTCAGCCTGAAGGAATCCCCCACATAAATAAGAGAACATATGAACTTCAAGCAGATGGTGACCTGATCAGAATGAATCCCATGGTCTTAGAGCTAAAGGCAACAATGCTATATAATGTATGTTTATTCAAAGAAAAGAAAAGCAAGTAGCAATACAAGATTGTGTCTTTTTAAATCTTAATGGAATAGAAATACAATAGATAAGTACATACATCCTATTACCCAAGTAATATTTACAAAAGGAGCCTGGATTGTCCCCAATGTTTGTATGATGAGTTAAATGAAATCGATAATGATATATATAATAACATCCACAACGATTTTGTAGATCACCATTTTTGCCCAAATATTCATGATTTTTTTTTTTACTTAAAAAATCTAGAAACTGTATTTGTTTTTATTTGTTGAGTTACATTGTAGCTTTCTTTTTCTGTGACAAATTTTACTTTCTCATGACCTGTTTTGTACAAGGCACTAAGAAGCTAGGAATAATAATTTTGGTAAAATTAGAAAATATAGTATTAACATTGATCCCTGCCACAGTTGTAGTAAACAAACTGTATGTCTGGAAATCTTCAGAAGGCTCCTAAATGCGTGGAAAAAGGAAGAGTTCCCTGATGTTACTCATGTTACTCATTTAATATCTGTTCCAACAAAACTGAAAGTATCCTCTCAAATTCCATGGCCTCATTTGACCTCAGCATCTGAAGGGTTTGTGGTCATTGATAGCAAGTTGTCTGTTTTGGGGTCTCTTTAGCTGCTTGGAATATACCTCTTCCAGATGGCTCTTTCCACTTCACTGGAAGCCATACCCAGGTCCTAGCACTTTTAGGATTGTAGGCCATGCACACTGAGCACCTTTTTTTTAAAAGCCATTGATTATATATTCACATTCATGTAACTTTGAGTGTACCAATCACCAAACACCTTGGGTTATTTAAGATATTTGTACATTCCCAATTCTCCTACATATTAAGAATCTGTCACAAAAAGTCCATCAAAAGGTACACAGAGAAAGAAAGATTAAGAACATGGTAGAGATAAACTGAGATGACATTGACAAGTGGAGTAATACAGATTCATAAGGAAGTTAGTCCAAAGCAAGGTAAAAAATACAGAAACAGAAGAAATTATTGCAAACCAGACTACAATGTATTAGTGAATGAACCACAGACATGAACCCTCTGGCATAAAAATCCAGCCTCAGGGTTGTTTTATAGGATACCAAGTCACAGCTAAACAAACAACTATAGATGTTTACCCTTAATTATGTCTCAGACCTGAACTGTAGACAGGGAATGTGAAATTATATTTTAAATTTTTTTTACTTGTGCTTGCCTTCTCCCTAAATAGACTACCTTGTGCTACCTGACCAATACCCACAAGCTCTGCCTGCCCTTATCTTGGCATGCCCACTGATCTACACATCTACCAACTTCTTTGATGCCACACAACTGTGTTGCGAGACCTGCCTAGATCAGCTGTGTCCGAGGGAACAGTGTAGGCCCACACAGACTGTATTTACAGTGATAAATATTGACTGTTAGGGCTCTGCATCAAGGGGCCTCGCAACAGTGAGTTCCATTGGCTTGCAGCGACAGTCCTACCATTAAAAACGATTCATTCCATCCTCTATATATCCTGGTATTAGCCATACTTTATTGGTATTAGATATGTTAATAGTAATATTTCATAATAGAGATAAAGTGGACTAGGTATTGAATGTTCAGTTCACTAAGGGAAGACATTCTACATTTGTATATGGGAACAATGGATCTGCACCATGCACTGTACTTCCTCTGGCAATTGGAATTGGTTGTTTCAACACTATGTAGGGTGTGTTACTGATGGCTATTTATAGGGCAACAAATTGTATTGACTGGTTGACTAAAGTGCAGTTAAAGAGAACCCATCACCACATTTTCACACAGACAACTATTGATAGGCTCCCATAGAGCCCTATTAACTAAATGAAACCCTTCTTTTAGCTAAAAATTGTTTCCCCTTACATCCCAAAAAATCTACTTTATTTTATACTACCTAACATGAGAGGGGCATGTCCTGCGTGACTGGTGCCTCCCATTTATACCTCCTCATATCCCATACCTCTTCTCAGCATTCAGCATTCAATGTGATGAAACCAGGGTTATATCATCTAAGGTGATGTCATCTAATTTACATTTGCAATGTCTACCTCATGTACTGTATATATGAAATCACAGCAGCCTTCATAAACTTCTACTCCATTCCAAGCCTCCATGGAGCCATGCTGGGTTTTCATGTGACCAGATATACACTCACCGTCCACTTTATTAGGTACACCATGCTAGTAACGGGTTGGAACCCCTTTTGCCTTCAGAACTGCCTCAATTCTTCGTGGCATAGATTCAACAAGGTGCTGGAAGCATTCCTCAGAGATTTTGGTCCATATTGACATGATGGCATCACACAGTTGCCGCAGATTTGTCGGCTGCACATCCATGATGCGAATCTCCCGTTCCACCACATCCTAAAGATGCTCTTTTGGATTGAGATCTGGTGACTGTGGAGGCCATTTGAGTACAGTGAACTCATTGTCATGTTCAAGAAACCAGTCTGAGATGATTCCAGCTTTATGACATGGCGCATTATCCTGCTGAAAGTAGCCATCAGATAAAGGGATGGACATGGTCAGCAACAATACTCAGGTAGGCTGTGGCGTTGCAACGATGCTTAATTGGTACCAAGGGGCCCAAAGAGTGCCAAGAAAATATTCCCCACACCATGACACCACCACCACCAGCCTGAACCATTGATACAAGGCAGGATGGATCCATGCTTTCATGTTGTTGACGCCAAATTCTGACCCTACCATCCAAATGTCACAGCAGAAATAGAGACTCATCAGACCAGGCAACGTTTTTCCAATCTTCTACTGTGCAATTTTGATGAGCTTGTGCAAATTGTAGCCTCAGTTTCCTGTTCTTAGCTGAAAGGAGTGGCACCCGATATGGTCTTCTGCTGCTGTAGCCCATCTGCTTCAAAGTTCGACGTACTGTACGTTCAGAGATGCTCTTCTGCCTACTTTGGTTGTAACGGGTGGCGATTTGAGTCACTGTTGCCTTTCTATCAGCTCGAACCAGTCTGCCCATTCTCCTCTGACCTCTGGCATCAACAAGGTATTTCCGCCCACAGAACTGCTGCTCACTGGATGTTTTTTCTTTTTCGGACCATTCTCTGTAAACCCTAGAGATGGTTGTGCGTGAAAATCCCAGTAGATCAGCAGTTTCTGAAATACTCAGACCGGCCCTTCTGTCACCAACAACCATGCCACGTTCAAAGGCACTCAAATCACCTTTCTTCCCCATACTGATGCTCGGTTTGAACTGCAGGAGATTGTCTTGACCATGTCTACATGCCTAAATGCACTGAGTTGCCGCCATGTGATTGGCTGATTAGAAATTAAGTGTTAACAAGCAGTTGGATAGGTGTACCTAATAAAGTGGCCGGTGAGTGTATACATGGGGTAAATGCTGCAAATGTAACTGGGTAAAGGGCATTAGATGACATTACCCTAGTCACATAACATGAAGTGCCCAATGATGTAACAGAGCTCTCTCTCAATGTTCCACACAGCAGCATGTCCTAGAGCAGTGAGACTGGATAATAAGAACAAGGAGGCAGGGCAAATACAGAAAATCATCATAGAGAAAAAAGAAATGGCTTTCTTTGTTTTATAGGACTTTCTGTAAAGTGACATGGACAGGTATATGTTTTTTCGACTATTTCCTGAAGTAATCCTGTGAATTGCATCCAAATGGCCATGAACTAATCACTTTGGATTCTGTAGTTAGTACTAGTCCTAGTCGGAAGGGTCAATGTGGCCTCAGTCTGACCTCTGTCTGGTATTTACTTGGATGAGATTAAGATGCAATACCAAACACAACCATGCACAAAGATGGTGCTTTTTCAGCGAAACAATGGGGCATATTTACTTACCGGTCCGGAAGAGATTCCGAAAGTGCATTGCCCGACGACAATGCACTGTGCTGTGATTCACTATTATTGTGCACCCAATACCCTGCATCTGTTCCCGGTGTATGTAAGTGCAAAATTTGAATCTTAAATTCTGCTCTCGGCCCCGATTTCTGTCACAAGAAAGCCAGCACGCTGCGGGAAAATACGATCGCATGCGACACAATCCCCTTCTAAATACCTGTGCCAAGATGAACAATCCTACGGAAATGTGATCCGCGGACCCTTACTAAATAAGCCCCAATGGTTTAATTTTATTCTAACTTAACAGTTTCCTCTTTAAATCCAAAAGTTTTCAAAGATCAAATATGAGAATTCACCATATTGCTCGCCCTTGAACGGTTCTCCTTAAAATTACCCATGTTTTATTTTTCTGTGAATAAACGGAAAGTCAATGCCATATTCATCTATTCACATCTACAATTTATGTTGGATGCTTTTCTCCAGAGTACACTACATGCATTTTAAATTATGTTTCATTTACAGTTGATTTGTGTAATTTTGTGACAAAAGTAAGATTTTTTCCCACTCTCTCTTCTAAATGTAATTAGATTTTACCCGGCACTGGCCAGATCGGTGTCCAGCTTTATGCGACTTGTTGGAAAATTAAACTCATGATTCTACACTTGTAAGTGTAAAATATGTGGGTCTTTCTTATTCCCTAATTAATTTTTCTTATAATATTATATTATGCTGAATGCTTCTTTCAAAAACTATTGATTATTTTAGATTTAATTTAATGTTTTTCAGTTGGAAAGTTCTAAATTGTTAATTTAAGACTGGATATCATTTTTCCATTCCTATCTATAGTGTAGAAGATTGTCTTCAAACTCCAAATGGCAAATTAAAGGGAAAATAAAATAAGGGAAATAAGATTAAATAAACTAGCAAATAGACTAGTTTATAAAAAAGGGTAATTATTTAATAATAATTTAAAGGGAACCTGCCATCAGTTATTGGCCTAACCACTACCAGTATACTGTCAAACTGCATTATACCTTCTAGTTTTTATATTTCATGGTTCAGTGTGATGGCATTAGCTAGAAAATCAACTTTGAAGTGAGATGTAAATTGGTTGTATAAAGTCAAGGAGAGTTTAACATTAACGTCAAGGTGGGGAGCTCTGATCGCCTCCTCCTCTATGATTGACATTATGCATTGGAATTCAGGAGATCTGGTTAGTGATGACTCTGCATGCAGGACCATCAATTACAGTAAAGGGGGCTTTCTGAAGAAGAGAGAGCTTGACTTCAGTGTTAGAATCTCCATCTCCTTGACTTTCTACAACCAGTTTACATCTCACTTCAAAGTTGATTTTCTGGATGATGCCACCACACTGGGTCATGAAAGAAACATGAAATGGTAGTTGCTCAGCTGCTTGACAACATACTGGTAGTGGTTTATAAGGTTCCCTTTAACAATATGATCAACTTTATATGCAGATCATTTTCTAGAAGAGGACACCTTTTTCTAAATTACCTAATACCTAAAATAAATATCTAATATAATATACCTAATATACCTATTAGGTGTATTATAGCTAATATACCTATCATCTAAAATAATCTATGGACTATAAGACACACTTATGACCTTGGATCCCTGTGACCTCTGTAATGGTGATGGGGTCAAGTGCGTCCCATCAAAATCACTGCCACCAGGCAATCCGTCTTGCCCAATTCTCATCTGCATATTACACTTGACAAAGATCGGGATATTATCCTAAGTAAAGCAAGAGAGAAAGAGAATCTACAAATTAATGGCAGTCGTATATCCATCTTCCCCGACTTTTCTGCAGAGTTGCAAAAACGAAGGGTGACATTCCAATGGGTGAAGAGGTGCCTTCGACAATTGGAATTGCAATTTTATGTTTTCTGTTTTACCCAGCCAGATTGCGGGGGATTGCTTTGCAAGACACAGATTTTTTCAGTTCACCTGAGGAAGCTACCAACTGGCTAGGTAGTCCTAGGCGAGACTGATAAATCCCTGGACGCCTTCACCAAAGTGATATTCATGTTGCAGTGGTCCAGAGGGGGGCTCCAACCTCATGACAGGGTGCATTCTCCTCTAAAATAGAATCTGATAGAGGTGAGAATAGTATGCGACTTGACGGCTGCAGTTACTATTTTTTCCCAAGGTTGTGCCAACAGCATAATGTTTCATGTTTGTATGTAAAGTTGGTTGTATTTGTTTTGTCAGGACACATGCATAAGGTTAAATTGTACACTTATATGGCTAGGAAATTATGGGACTACAATGGCAGTTAAAGGGAGAACAATAGCATGGAATACAAGGGGGTTGGGGGACTCTGCCAAATGATACGCCGTGCTCACAGCTATTAAGCAATATCAGCTAGCGGTGCTGTGTCTCTCTGAGACACACTTTACCGATTCTACTGTAACAAATATTGGTCAGTGGTACCAACTACCACTCCACATTCTCCTCACAATCAAGGGGAGTAAGTATTCTCATACCCAAGTTAATACCCTTTCAGGATATAAGTAGTACCGTTGACTCAGAAGGGTGGTTTGTAGCTCTTACATGCAAATCATAACATAAAGAGATTCTCCTCATAGTAATCTATATCCAACCGCCCAATTCATCAGCGATCCTAAACAGGGTACTGGCGGCAGAGTCCCCTGAGCTTGCCACTTTAATCATTGGTGATATTAATAATTACTTAAAACCCTACTACGACAAACATCACTGTGGCAGAATTTCCCCAAACAGCTCTGACATGGTATTGGCAAAATTCTGAGGGAGGTAGACATGGAGGACCTATGGTGACATAGTTAACGGGAAGTACTCCTGTTTTTCGAGTTCACATAATTCACTATCACGGATTGACCTTATAATAGGAAATGATAAGATGATAGCGATGACAGAGTATGCCCCGAGAAGTGTGTCTGGCCACTGCCCTGTGTTGGTTGCGCTTAGATTGACTGCAGATATGGGGGGGGGGGGGGGCAACACAGGTGGAAACTCGATCCCTTCTGGAACCAAATTTTGTGTCCTTCAGGTATTTTGCCAGGGGAAATAGAGGAGTTCCTTCGAATCAATCAAGGGACAACTTCCCACTTGGTATTGTGGGAAGTGCTTAAGTCGCATAAAAGAGATTGTTTTAACAGGCAAATCATTATGCATAAAATTAAACAAAAACAGTATTTGCAAGCCCTAAAGAAGAGGGTACAGGAAACAGAGAGGGAATATGTAAACATTGGGTCGGAAGCAACTCATAGGGACTGGATAGAAGCGCAAGATTTACTAAAATTCCATACTATTGCAACTGCTGAAGCAAAAGAATTCTTCCAACAGAAATATTTGGAAGGGGGAGAGAGTACAGGGAAATTGCTAGCCTCAGTTATTAGGATTCCTCCCATATTCAAGTACTCACAAATGCTCATAGGAATAGCAGTCCATACAGATAAAGACATCCTGGAGACCCTCAGGAACTTCTATGAGGACATATATTCCTCTAGACTAGACTCAGTGTTATTACAGGTGCTTACCGAGGACCAGAGAGGGGCATAAGATGCCCCACTCACGCTAGAAGAATTTGAAACGGCAGGGCCGGATGGCCTATCAGGGGAGGTATTTAAAATGTACGGTTCTCCTCTGCTACCAGAACTATTGGAAGTTATCAAAGTGGCAGAGGAATTGGGCAAATTCCCAGATTCCATGAGGGATGCAATAATTGTAGTCTTGCCCAAACCGGATAATGTCATGATACTGCCAGAGTCCTATTGTCCAATTTCTATTTTGTGCTTGGACGTTAAATTGATTGCCAAAGCACTAGCCACTAAACTGATAGGAGTTATCTTGGATTTAGTCCATGAGGATCAAACAGGTTTTATGCCTGGCAAATCTATGGCCATCAACATTAGGCGACTATTCCTTAATCTACAAATGTAACAAGAAGGGGAGGGTCCCAAAGCTATTCTATCGCTGGATGCAGCCAAGGCATTCAACAGTGTCGAATGGCCTTTTCTCTGGGCTGTCATGAAAGAAATGGGATTCGGACTATGGTACATCAAGTGGGTGCATATGGTGTACAGGGCACCAAGAGCACAAATAAGGGCCAATGTGCTTCTATTTACACCATTCTTCCTCCACAGAGGCACTTGGCAGGGCTTCCCACTGTCCCCATTCCTTTTTGCCCTGGCTATTGAGCTGCTGACCTGCCTAATTAGAGCTTCCTGCAACATACAAGACTTCAAATATGGCGATGTGGAAGAACGAATCGCACTATATGCAGATGATATGTTGTTATTTGGTGCTTATTGGTTAGGGCCAATTATGAGCCTGCTCTCTGACTTTGGTCAATATACTTCGCTGCCCATCAACTGGCACAAGTCATTGTAAATGCCTCTAGTTCCCATGCCAGTAGACACAGACTTGCATCAGATTCAAACGGTCCCCAAATTTAAATATTTGGGCATATGGAATTCACCTAGTGTACAGGATTACACAACTCTTAATCTTGCTAGAAAGGTCGACAGACAAGGTGGACGCCTGGTGCAAACTTCCCCTTTCAGTTATAGGGAGAAAAAACTTATGCAAGATGGTGCTTATGCCCCAACTTCTCTATATGCTACATACCTGTACATTTTGTTCACCAAAATGCAGAAACTATTTAGATCTCTAATTTGGTGTAAGAAAATAGCATGGCTAAATATCAGGGGGGATTGGCAGTTCCCAACCCCTGGCTATATTTCCTAGCTGCACAACTCGAGCATCTCAAAGGTTGGGGTCAAACTGTAGGTCATGGCACCTCTGAAAAGCTGCTAAGATATCTGGGAAGGGGGAGGTGCCCATTGTTAATTCTTCAGCTTGGAACACAGGGTAGGCCATCTGATCATATACATACAATGACATTGATAAGCAAAATCTGACAGAAGATAAAATCAATTCTGCACATAGAGGGTCACACTCCTTTCGCTCCACTGTGGCGGAATCCAAGCCTAAGAGAAATAATGCGACTAGAGGGCTTCAGTAGGTGGGAGACTAAAGGAGTCCATACCTTAACCCAATTGTACGAAGAAGGGGTGGTTAAAACATTTGAACAACTCCGTAACGAGTTCAATCTTCCACATGATCTCTTATATCAATACTTACAGCTTAGCCATGCCCTTGAAGTACAACATAGAGGGTATCAATCAACATGAGATTATGGCGGATATATACGTCATAGATGGTACTAAGGGGTACATCTCTGGAATTTACAACATACTGCTGGAATCTATAAACAAAACCCCCTTACCATCCACAATAAGTGGAAGGAGGACATAGGCCCAATCTCCGAAGAACAGTGGTCAGAAATACTGGAGAGGAAGTACAACATAGAGGGTATCAATCAACATGAGATTATGGCGGATATATCCGTCACAGATTGTACTAAGGGGTACATCTCTGGAATTTACAACATACTGCTGGAATTTACAAACAAAACCCTTACCATCCACAATAAGTGGGAGGAGGACATAGGCCCAATCTCCGAAGAACAGTGGTCAGAAATACTGGAGAGGGTTCCTTCACTAACTCTATGTGAAGCCCACCGATTATCACAACTTTACATAGGGTATATTGCACACAGCAATGGTTACTCAGGGTGGGCCTCCGCAGGGTTGATTGCTGTCATAGGTGTGTAAGAGATGGGGCACACTTAATGCACATGATGTGGGAGTGCCAGAAATTAGGGCAATTTTGGAAAGATGTGTTACACCTCATCTCAAGAGTGTTTGGAATGGCTCTGTCGGCCACTCCCATTGTTTGTGTTTTGGGTAACATAGAAAGTGACAAAATATCAGATGGTACATTTTTAGGGGTTAGCAGGATGCTCTACCAAGCCAGGTAACTTATAGCTATGTACTGGCTCTGTCCTGAAGCTCAAAACATAGAGGTGTTTATTAAAAAATAAACAATGTCATTAGATTGGAAAAATGCATTTATTGCCAATGGAAAGCAAATGCTAAGTTTGAACATGTATCATCACACTTACTTAGCAACCCACTTACAACATTCCTTACAACATTACAAATATTTTAGGAAATACTGTATAAGCTGTACTTTGCTCTTTAACATATCTTGAAAGGTGACTGTATACTATGCAACTTGTCCGGACTGTTCGGGAGGGGGGGGGGGGGGGGGGTCTTCTTGTTGGGGGGGGGAGGGGGGAATGGGGGGAAATGTTTGTTAAAGCTGCTATGTTCAATAAAAAGTTTTAATTAAAAAAAAAAGAAAGCAATGGAGCCATGAGTTAGCCACAGTTTGGTCATATGGTTATGTACATGGTCGTGTGCATGAGACCTTTCAAAAAATATACATTGGCCCACATTAACTAAAAGTAAGGCAACGTGCAATAAGTGAGACATTCATAAAGCCTGGAGCCCGGTCTTCATAATTGTATGCTCTCGTAGTGTATGAACTGTGCGCCACATGTCTGTCAAACTTTCCAACATAAATGTGGCTGCCACTGCGACTACGCACCAGAACACCCTTTTCTGTGTGGGAGATAGTGTCGCTGCATTCATAGTGCAGCCGTAAAATATTACTAGCACAAACACTTCATAAATACATGTGCAATTACTTTGCACATGTCTTTAGGTGCAGTCTACTCCAGAATTCTGCATAATAAATGTGGCCCATTGTGCATATAAAAATATAAGCACAAATATGTGGAACTATGTAAATTTAAACACTATTGCATTTAGGTACAAACATCCATTAACACAAATTAAACAATGAATTCAAAAATAGAAACATAAGTAACAGTATCACATTGCACAATGGAACAATGCTAAACTGTTTCAATGCTTTTCTATGTGATGAATACAATAATTTTGTACTGTACAAGGTCACGTAAAGATACATATGAATGGAATAAAATATAATCCTTACACATGTCAGAAAATATTTCCTAGTAATAGATAGTGAAGGTCACTTGGCTTAGTGTTATACAGTTCTGATGAACAGATGCCTTCAATGGTAAACAGTTATAATCCTCTTTAGCGGATGCTAGAAATTCCACAATTACAGAAGAATTAATATGTTTAGTATTATTATTGAACAAACCTTGTCATATGAAATTATAAGACTATACAACTTCAATTCAAAGTGTTTGTTTTAATCCGTTTATAAACAGATAATTTTTTTTAAATGGGCAAATCTGGTAGGTGACATTTTCTGCTATGTTTAGCTCAGGTCCACATACCTGAAAGATGGCAACTAAATTATAAAGATATAGGGTAGTTATGGCAACTATTCACGCCCCTTTAAATTTTAACTCTTTGTTTACTTGCAGCCAATTGGTAAAATAAAAAAAAAAATGTAACTCATTAATGTACACTCTGCACCTCATCTTGACAGAGAAAAAAATAACAAAAATTTTGATATTTTTGCTAATTTATTAAACAAGAAAAACTGTATTATCACATGGCCATAAGTATTCAGACACTTTGCTCAGTATTGAGTTGAAGCAGTGTTTGAGCTAGCATAGTACAGCCATGAGTCTTCTTGAGAATGATGCAACAAGCTTTTCACACCTGGAATCGGGGGTCATCTGCCATTTTTCCTTGCAGATCCTGTCCAGTTCCCACAGGTTTGTTGGTAAACAGCCATTTCCAAGTCTCTCCAGAGATAAGTTTAGGTCAGGGCTCTGTCTGGGTCAGTCAAGAATGGTCACATAATCATTCTGAAGCCACTGCTTTGTTATTGTAGCTGTGTGCTTATGGTCATTGTCTCGTTAAAAGGTGAACCTTCGGACCACTCTGAAGTCCAGAGCACTCTGGAGGAGGTTTCCATCCATCCCTTGATAAAGGAAATGAACCCTGTCAGAGATTTTTTAGGGAACCAGCTTCAATATACTATATATCCCTATAAGTCCCTATGACCCTGACCCGGCACTAACACCATGTCCATACATGACGTATAGATGTTCATTCTAGGAATCCCCATTACAGTAAAACATTTTATTAGGTATCACAGGAACACAACATGTTTCAGAGTCAACTGTGACTCCTTTATCAAGTTGAAAGAGACTGTAGCATTGGTTGAAGGGTTAACTACCTGAGGCTTACCAGCAGATATGTAGAGTAAGCCCTAAAACTAGACTCCCCAGCTGTCCCTACCTAATTTCACATCCTATGATTTGCAATAGAATGGGAAATTAGTTCTACATTCCCTTGCTGGTCCAAAGTGAGACACAAACAGGACAAAACAAACACAGAACAGATATGGATGAAAACCAAAATATCCAATGCAGTACAGAAAAATGAATAGTCAGAAAAAAAGGCAAAAGGTCATAGAATCCAAAATACTGAAATATAGAAAATGATTCTCAGCTCCAAAGAAGACTTACTGTAGGCACTAGGCCAGTGATGGCGAACCTTTTAGAGACTGAGTGCCCAAACTGAAACGCAAAATGTACCTACTTATCGCAAAAAGCCAATAAGGCAATTCGCACTCAGGGCCAGTTCCTGATCAGTAGTAACTCCTCTCTAGTGCTTCTAAATTGAATTGTGTTTTAAAATGCAAACTGACCAATAATGCCAACATAGATAACTAGACAATCTGCTGCAGTCCTAGGTTAGTAATTAATAAAAAAAAATAGATCACTACATACATAGGGAGCTACAGGGTTTAACAGTCCAGTGTTAAGTTTACACAGAACTGCTGGGATACCAGACCACATATGTTACACAGTCTGCCTGCTTTCTTTTCTTGCATAGGACTGCTACCTTATACATCACTGTTTTACATGAAGGAAGAGGCAGCAGTCCTATGTAATGAATGAAAACTGTCTAGCTACAGAAGTCCTATGTAACTTATGGAGCAATAAGATGCAGCAGTCTGTTACTCAAATTGGCTTTTGTACCGAGCAGTGCTGTATTTTACACAGGACAGCTGCAGCCTATTGTCCCATAGTTTACTTAGGACTTCTGTATTTCCCTCAATGTGACACAAAAAGTACAGGGTAAAACCTTTTACATGACTGCCTGAGGGAGGGTGAGGCAGCAGTCCTATGTATGAATCTTACATAGGACTGCTGCTTTTCACTCCATGTAAAGGAGACAGTCCTGTGTAAGTACAATAGTGCTGTTCCATACACAGGGCTGTCTGATAGGGATTGGGATCCTGCAGTCCTATGTACAGTGAGTGAATAAGCATCAGGGCTGTTTGTGGGGTTGGGTGACAAAGGAGGCTAAATGCAAGTGGAATGAGCAGAACTGAGAGCTCACCCAGCAGCTATCACCCGGCAGCCATCACCCAGCAGCCAGCTCACAGCCTGGACTCCTGTGCTGCATCTGTAGCTTATCCTAAGTTCTTCCTGATGACAGGCGGTAGGAGAGCAGGGACTGATGCAGGAGACTCTGTGTGAGTGTCCAGTGTCTGTGACTCCGCCCACATGCAACCTCTGACCTCTGTGGCCGGCTCCATGCTGCTGCATGCTGAGGCATGTGTTAGCTGTGAGCAGACAGCAGCGCTGGCACACAGGAAACTCCACAGTGACCTGACACCTTCATAGCATGAAGATCGGCTGAGCAGGGTCAGTTCCAGTGAGCCTCCGACAGTGGTACAGGCATCGGTGCGCGTGCCCACAGAGAGGGCTCTGCGTGCCCTCTCTGGCGTGTGTGCCATAGGTTCGCCACCACTGCACTAGGCAGTGGGCAGTCAAGTCTCTTATAAGATATGCTGGTGATTGGACAGCTACCCTGACATCCATACTGACAGGGAAGCAATTGTGGTATCCGTCAGATCATAGCTAGTTAAAGGGGTTGTCCACTTTCATCAAATAATTCATATGGTTAGTGTATGGTAAAGTTATCCAAATTTCCTATATACTTTCTGTATCAATTCCTCACGGGTTTCTAGATATGTGCTTGTTGTCCTTCTATAGAAAGCTTCTATGTTTACTTCCATTGCAGAGAAATCTGTCGATAGTGATGCAATGGCCACCCAGGTGCATGAACTGTTATAATCACAGATCCAGTTGTGTGATAATAACGGCTTGCACACCTGCCTGTCCATCATATGAGTGGTACAATTGAATTTACATGCACTACTGTACTTCTCACGTAAAAAATATTAAAGTATATTGAGAAAGTTTTACTGTAAAAACATATATAGGAATAGCATAATTTTTTTTACTTTAAAAAGGTAATTTCCAGTGCTTGTATTTTACAGTAAGTAACTGATTTTTTGATGCTTTTATTTATTGATGATCTTTTGAAAATGAAATAGTTTGAATTAAAATATACACTCACCGGCCACTTTATTAGGTACACCTGTCCAACTGCTCGTTAACACTTAATTTCTAATCAGCCAATCACATGGCGGCAACTCAGTGCATTTAGGCATGTAGACATGGCAAGACAATCTCCTGCCAGTTCAAGCCGAGCATCAAGTATGGGAAGAAAGGTATTTGAGTGCCTTTGAACGTGGCATGGTTGTTGGTTGCCAGAAGGCTAGTCTGAGTATTTCAGAAACTGCTGATCTACTGGAATTTTCACACACAACCATCTCTAGGGTTTACAGAGAATGGTCCGAAAAAGAAAAAACATCCAGTGATCGGCAGTTCTGTGGGCGGAAATGCCTTGTTGATGCCAGAGGTCAGAGGAGAGTGGGCAGACTGGTTCGAGCTGATAGAAAGGCAATAGAGATGAGCGAGCACTAAAATGCTTGGGTACTCGTTATTCGAGACGAACTTTTCCCGATGCTCGAGTGCTCGTCTCGAATAACGAGCCCCATTGAAGTCAACGGGAGAGTCGAGCATTTTTCAAGGGGACCAAGGATCTGCACAGGGAAGCTTGGCCAAGCACTGGGAACCTCAGAAAAGGATGGAAAACACACGGAAATGACAGGAAACACAGGGCAGGCATGCATGGATGCCTCTGAGCTGCTTACGCACCATTATGCAAAAACTATGGGGCAACAGAGGGCAATGACAGGCTGACCGAATGTGGCTAGATAGCATCTAAAAACCAAATAATTGACTCCTGACACTATAGGGGACTATGCAGAGAGCAGCCGGCAGCAGCGGGCAAGATAGAGAGTGTCTTGGCAACATACCCCAAATGGACTCAGGCTTAAAACCAATGGGTGGCAGAGAGGAACCAAAGGAGGTGAGCAAGAAGCGCTCAAAATCAATCGGTAAATGATAAAAGTTTGCCAGGTATATTTTGGGATTACACAGCAGTGGGTGGCGACAAAGTACAAGTGTTTGATGAGGAAGCCATCGAAACAACCAAAATGCTGCCTGACACAGCTCGTTTGATAAGGGGACAATGTATGGAGGCAGTGAACTAGTCAGTAGATTAAAGGTGTCTGCAGTAAAACTATGTTAGTTGGATCTTGGGATGGAGCTGGCGCCTCCGCTGCCTAGGTCGGAGTCTTTCGCCAATCAAGCCCCTTCTCTAGGCTACTCCTCCCAAACAGCCACTTCTAAGAACCTTTTGTATAAGATCAATGTAGTAGAGTTCTTATAAGTTTGGGTTCTGCGGGTGAGGGATGTAAACAGATGCGCAAGAAGCGCTGAAATAATATTGGTAAATGATAAAAGTTTGCCAGTATATTTTGTGGATTAACAGCAGGCGGTGGCGACAAAGTTAACATGGAAAGCCATGAAACAATCCAAATTCTGCCTGGACACAGCTCGTTTGATAAGGGGACCCATGTATGGAGGCAGCTATAGGACTACTTTTGGATGGCAGTATGGCGATGAAGTGGGGGGTGTGAACAGGTAGCAATGGAGACAACGTCGTGAGGCAGCTAAAACGACGACGTTGTGAGGCGTATGGAGACAATTTAATTTGGATAGTGCCTGTATGTGGCAGTCCAAAAAAGTTTTCAAACCAAAGGAGGCAGGTAGCTGGTCCTCCAGAAAAATACATAGATTGAGTGCCTGTATGGGCAGTCCAAAAAAGTTTTCAAACCAGAGGAGCAGGTAGCTGGTCCTCCAGAAAAATTACATAGATTGAGGCTGTATTGTGGCACTCCAAAAACTTGTTTTTAAAAAGAGGACAGGGTAGTTGGCCTCCAGAAAAATTAAATACATAGAGTACTATAGCCAGAGCCAGTGGCCTGGCAAAAAAAATAGCAGTTTCCCTTGCTTTACTGTACAAAGAGGAGGAGAAGAGGACAATGAGGAGAAGGAGTGCATAAATATTAAGGTTCAGCTTCTTTCGCCTGGTGGAGAATGGAAAATGCGGGGGAGAAATCCAGGCTTTATTCATCTTGTAAGACGTCAGCCTGTCAGCGTGTCAGTCGACAGGCGTGTACGCTTATCGGTGATGATGCCACCAGCTGCACTGAAACCGCTCGGACAAACACGCTAGCGGCGGCAGGCAGGACAGAACCTCAAGGCGTTACAGCGCCAGTTGTGCCACATGTCCAGCTTTGAAACCCAGTAGTGGTAGTTGTAGGGAGCCTGTGTGATCATTTAGGGACGACGAGGTATGGTCAGTAGTACTCCAAACATCTCAGGTTATGCCGTTCAAATGCCAAATTTGGGGGGAGGGGCCAGACTTGGGGGGAAGGACGGCTGAGTGGAGGAAGCGCGAGGAGTGCCGATTTCGGTGACATGGGTGGACTGCGTGGAAGACTGACTGGTGGACAAATGGCTAGAAGCATTGTCGCAATCCACGACAATCACCTTTCGCACTGTTCTGGCCTCAACAGTGCTCTACCACGAGTCCCAGTAATTGAGACATGATGAACCTAGGGAGTGTACCTATGCGGCGTTCCCCAGCAGTGGTTGTCTCACCCCGCCCCCAGGACCACGGCCTCTGACCCTGCAGTGTTGACGCCCACGTCCACGCCCTCGTCCTCTACCCCTAGCCCCGGGTTTATTCAATTAAAATTTCCAAATTAAAGTGTAAACTTTTTAGTTTTTTATTTTTTTTAACAAAAACGATGCTATCCTATGCTATGGCTAGTTTCTAACCTACACTGACAGCACACAAACGGATTTTGTGCTTTGCAAGATGAGTTTGGAGCTATAAAATGAAATAAAGGTAAAAAAAAAAAAAAAATCAGCAGACTCTGCCTAATTCTACTCAAAACCCTAATAATTGTCCCACTTCGGTTTGTTTGAGGTGGATATGAGTGTCACTAAGAGAGTAAACACAATGGTCGCAGGTTCTCCCAGAAAATTCCTCACAGTATGGTACCAGCTGCACTACTAGTGCCAGCAAGCCCAGCCACAAGCAAACAAAAAAAAGAAAATATACGCTATGTAGGCTAGTAAGCCGTGGGGTTTCTCCTATGGCTATTTTGTAGCCTACAATGAAAGCACACTGCTTTGCAAGAGTGAGTTTGAGCTATAAATGAAATACAGGTAAAAAAAAAAATAATCAGCAGCCTCTGCCTAATTCTACTCAAACCCCTAATAAATTGTCCACTTCGGTTGTTGGAGGTGGGATAGCGTGTCACTAAGGAGTAAACACAACGGTCGCAGGTCTCCAGCAAATCTCACAGTTATGGTACTAGCTGCACTACTAGTGCCAGCAAGACAGCCACAAGCAAACAAAAAAAAGGAAAATAAACGCATTGTAGGGCCTAAGTAAGCCGTTGGGGTTCTCTATGGCTATTTGTACTACAATGAGAGCACACTGCTTTGCAAGATGAGTTTGAGCTATAAAATGAAATACAGCAAAAAAAAAAAAATCAGCAGACTCTGCCTAATTCTACTCAAACCCCTAATAAATTTCCACTTCGTGTTTGAGGTGGATATGCGTGTCACTAAGAGCTAAACACAATGGTCGCAGGGTCTCCCAGAAATTCCCACAGTATGGTACCAGCTGCACTACTAGTGCAGCAAGCCCAGCCACAAGCAACAAAAAAAAAAAAAGAAAATATAACGCTATTGTAGGCCTAAGTAAGCGTTGGGGTTCTCCTATGGCTATTTTGTAGCCTACAATGAAAGCACACTGCTTTGCAAGATGAGTTGAGCTATAAAATGAAATACAGGTAAAAAAAAAAATAATCAGCAGACTCTGCCTAATTCTACTCAAACCCCTAATAAATTGTCACCTTCGTGTGTTGGAGGTGGATATGCATGTCACTAGAGTAAACACAACGGTCGCAGGTCTCCCAGCAAATTCCTACAGTATGGTACTGCTGCCAACTACTAGTGCCAGCAACGCCCAGCCACAAGCAAACCAAAAAAAAGGAAAATATAACGCTATTGTAGGCCTAAGTAGCCGTTGGGGTTTCTCTATGGCTATTTTTGTAGCCTACAATGAAGGCACATGCTTGTGCAAGAGAGTTTGAGCTATAAAATGAAACAGCAAACAAAAAAAAAATCAGCAGACTCTGCCTAATTCTACTCAAAACCCCTAATAAATTGTCCCACTTCGGTTGTGTGAGGTGGATATGCGTGTCACTAAGAGCTAAACACAACGGTCGCAGGTCTCCAGCAAATTCCTCACAGTATTGGTACTAGCTGCACTACTAATGCCAGCAAGCCCAGCCCACAAGCAAACAAAAAAAGGAAAATATAAACGCTATTGTAGGCCTAAGTAGCCGTTGGGGTTCACTAGGCTATTTTGAGCCTACAATGAAAGCACACTGCTTTGCCAGAGAGTTGAGCTATAAAATGAAATACAGGTTAAAAAAAAAAAATCAGCAGACTCTGCCTAATTCTACTCAAACCCCTAATAAATGTTCCCACTCGGTGTTGAGGTGGATATGCGTGTCAATAAGAGCAAACACAACGGTCGCAGGTCTCCAGCAAATTCCTCACGTAGTATGGACTAGCTGCACTACTAGTGCCAGCAACCCAGCTACAAGCAAACAAAAAAAAGGAAAAATATAACGCTATTGTAGGCCTAAGTAAGCGGTGGGGTTCTCCTATGGCTATTTTGTAGACCTACAATGAGAGAACACTGCTTTGAGAGGAGTTGAGCTTAAATGAAATACAGCTAAAAAAAAAAAATTCAGCAGACTCTGCCTAATTCTACTCAAACCCCTAATAATTGTCCCACTTCAGTGTTTGAGGTGGATATGTGTGTCACTAAGAGTAAACACAAACTGTCGCAGGTCTCCCAGCAATTCCTCCACAGTATGTACTAGCTGCAATACTAATGCCAGCAAGCCCAGCCATAAGCAACCAAAAAAAGGAAAATATAACGCTATTGTAGGCCTAAGTAAGCGTTGGGGTCTCCTATGGCTATTTTGTAGCCTACAATGAAAGCACACTGCTTTTGCAAGATGAGTTTGAGCTTAAAAATGAAATACAGGTAAAAAAAAAAAAAAAAAATCAGCAGACTCTGCCTATTCTACTCAAACCCCTAATAAATTGTTCCCACTTCGGTTGTTGAGGTGGATATGCGTGTCAAAAGAGCTAAACACAAACGGTCGCAGGTATCCCAGCAAATCCTCACAGTAGGTACTAGCTGCACTACTAATGCTAGTCTATTCCAGGGTCACCTGATCTGGCCAGCCAAACCACTGCATCGACGTGTAGGGTACCACGTCATGTGGGTGGAGTGCAGAGTCTCTGGCTTTGATTGGCTGTTTCTGGCCCAAAAAAGCAAATGGCGGTTAGATGCCCATTTTCTCAGAGGGGCAAAGTTTCGTCCGAGCAACGGAGCCAGTTGTCGAGTACGCTAATGCTCGACGAGCTGCATCAAGCTCGGACGAGTATGGTTCGCTATCTCTAAACAGGCAACAGTGACTCAAATCGCCACCCGTACAACCAAGGTAGGCCAGAAGAGCATCTCGAATGCACAGTATGTTGAACTTTAAGCGCAGATGGCTACAGCAGCAGAAGACCACACGTGGTGACACCCTTTACCAGACTAAGAACAGGAAAATGAGGCTTCAATTGCAAAAGTCATCGATAAAGCCGACAGTGAGATGTGGAAAACGTTGCCTGGTCTGATGAGTCTCGAATTTCCTGCCGACACGTTGGCATGGTAGGGTCAGATTTGGCGTGAACAACATGGAAAGCATGATCCATCCTGCCTTGTATCAACGGTTCAGGCTGGTGGTGGTGGTGTCATGGTGTGGGGAATATTTTCTTGGCACTCTTTGGGCCCCTTGGTACCAATTGAGCATCGTTGCAACGCCACAGCCTACCTGAGTATTGTTGCTGACCATGTCCATCCCTTTATGACCACAATGTACCCAACATCTGATGGCTACTTTCAGCAGGATAATGCGCCATGTCATAAACCTGGAATCATCTCAGACTGGTCTCTTGAACATGACAATGAGTTCACTGTACTCAAATGGCCTCCACAGTCACCAGATCTCAATCCAATAGAGCATCTTTGGGATGTGGTCGAACGGGAGATTTGCATCATGGATGTGCAGCCGACAAATCTGCGGCAACTGTGTGATGCCATCATGTCAATATGGACCAAAATCTCTGAGGAATGCTTCCAGCACCTTGTTGAATCTATGCCACGAAGAATTGAGGCAGTTCTGAAGGCAAAAGGGGGTCCATCCCCTTACTAGCATGGTGTACCTAATAAAGTGGCCGGTGAGTGTACACTTAAATTAAAGATTCAATCAGTTATTTATTATAGTTAAATGTATTTGTATCCATTTTTACATTTTGTCATTTTGCTGCTATAATGGTGTGTTTTCTTTTTTATATTATTTTATAATAATTAATAATAGTATTTTTAATTCTTTTCATACTATTTCTTCCTTTAAATATATTCATTGAATATAATTTGTTTCCATTATCATATGTATCAGAAAATAAATATTCCAACAATTTTACACATTTATGTGATTTTAATATTGCTATTCTTCATGTGAAAGGTTTTAACAACTTTAGAAACTTGAATTTGCCAAGTATTTTTTTTTCATATCAATGTAATTTTCTCTGAATGTTGTTAATACCACTTATCATGAACACGTTAAAATGTTTCTAATGTATTCCATATTTTTACGCATTCACATTTTCAATGTTGACAGTAAAGTGGAGTCGTTTAGATAATCTGCCATTGCAAATGGAAATTTAAAAGTATAATCCAATAATTTATGTGATCAATGAGTTAATATAACAAAACTACAATACTTAAATAATAATAGTTAAATAATACATATTTATTTATTTCCTTTAAATATGTACCCAAAGAATGTGGTTGGCACCAGAGACCTCATTGGGTGGCAGTCCAACCCTGGCAACATTTTACTAGAGGGACATCATTCTTTGAGTTAGGAATCACTTACTATTATTAATTTACCTACTAAACCGTGTTAATGCTAAAGTACTACACTGGTCCTAAAGAGGTATTCTCACCTTTGACCATATGGCCTATCCATAAATGTCCAAGTATGTTGGTCAAGCCTCTGGCATCCAAGGCCATCTTAAAAAAAAGGATCCTTTGACAAGTCTTAACAAGTGTTAGATATCCCAGTAGAAGTTTCATTTCTTTAGTTCAATGGCAGGCATACTGATGGTATGTAGATTGAAAAGATAGCACCTTTTGTCAAAGATTTTTGGTGGCTTTGCAACATGCTGTTATGTCTTCATCTGAGCTACTGCATCATCCCTTGAATTAGAAAATTGTAACAGCCGGGAAACTTAAATTATTAACCAGAGCTAAAATACAAATACTCTGATGTTTTCCAACTACAATGTTAAAAACAACCATGTAATACAATATTAAATTAAAATACCCTCAGATTGGTCAGCTGTGGGGCAAATAGCCTCTCTGGAGGTGTTAGCATTATTTATGGCAGGAGGTGTCATGGTGTGGGGAATATTTTCTTGGCACTCTTTGGGCCCCAAGGTACCAATTGAGCATTGTTGCAACGCCACAGGCTACCTGAGTATTGTTGCTGACCATGTCCATCCCTTTATGACCACAATGTACCCAACATCTGATGGCTACTTTCAGCAGGATAATGTGCCATGTCATAAAGCTGGAATCATCTCAGACCGGTCTCTTGAACATGACAATGAGTTCACTGTACTCAAATGGCCTCCACAGTCACCAGATCTTAATCCAATAGAGCATCTTTGGGATGTGGTGGAACGGGAGATTTGCATCATGGATGTGCAGCCGACAAATCTGCGGCAACTGTGTGATGCCATCATGTCAATATGGACCAAAATCTCTGAGGAATGCTTCCAGCACCTTGTTGAATCTATGCCACGAAGAATTGAGACAGTTCTGAAGGCAAAAGGGGGTCCAACCCCTTACTAGCCGGTGAGTGTACACTTAAATTAAAGATTCAATCAGTTATTTATAATAGTTAAATGTATTTGTATCCATTTTTACTTTTTGCCATTTTGCTGCTATAATGGTGTGTTTTCTTTTTTATATTATTTTATAATAATTAATAATAGTATTTTTAATTATTTTCATACTATTTCTTCCTTTAAATATATTCATTGAATAAAATTTGTTTCCATTATCATATGTATCAGAAAATAAATATTCCAACAATTTTACACATTTATGTGATTTTAATGTTGCTATTCTTCATGTGAAAGGTTTTAACAACTTTAGAAACTTGAATTTGCCAAGTAATTTTTTTTTTCATATCAATGTAATTTTCTCTGAATGTTGTTAATACCACTTATCATGAACACGTTAAAATGTTTCTAATGTATTCCATATTTTTACGCATTCACATTTTCAATGTTGACAGTAAAGTGGAGTCATTTAGATAATCTGCCATTGCAAACGGAAATTTAAAAGTATAATCCAATAATTTATGTGATTAATGAGTTAATATAACAAAACTACAATACTTAAATAATAATAGTTAAATAATACATTTTTATTTATTTCCTTTAAATATGTACCCAAAGAATGTGGTTGGCACCAGATACCTCATTGGGTGGCAGTCCAACCATGGCAACATTTTACTAGAGGGACATCATTCTTTGAGTTAGGAATCACTTACTATTATTAATTTACCTACTAAACCGTGTTAATGCTAAAGTACTACACTGGTCCTAAAGAGGTATTCTCACCTTTGACCATATGGCCTATCCATAAATGTCCAAGTATGTTGGTCAAGCCTCTGGCATCCAAGGCCATCTTTAAAAAAAGGATCCTTTGACAAGTCTTAACAAGTGTTAGATATCCCAGTAAAAGTTTAATTTCTTTAGTTCAATGGCAGGCACTAGAGATGAGCGAGCACTAAAATGCTCGGGTACTCGTTAGCCATGCCCACGGATGGTAATTCGGAGGAGGAGGAGGTGGAGGAGGGTTGGGAGGAGGTATAGTAGGCCTTTGAGACCTGGACCGAGGTAGGCCCCGCAATTCTCTGCGTCGGCAGTATATGACCAGCCCCAGGGTCAGACTCGGTCCCAGCCTGCACCAAGTTAAGTGTAGTAGCGTTCTTATAAGTTTGGGATATGGCGGGTGAGGGGAATGTAAACAGATGCGCAAGAAGCGCATGATGCGCATGGAGCTGGCGTTCCGCTGCCAGGCGAGCTTTCGCCAATCCAAGCCCCTGTCTCTAGGCTACTCCCCAAACAGCACTTCTAAGAACCTTTTGTATAAGATCAAATAGATTGAGTGCCTCTATGTGGCACTCCCAAAAATTGTTTAAAATAGAGGACCGGGTAGGTGGCCCTCCAGAAAAATTAAATACATAGAGTACTATAGCTAGAGCCAGTTGGCCCTGGCAAAAAATAGCCAGTTTCCTCTGCTTTAGTGTACAAAGAGGAGGAGAAGGAGGAAAATGAGGAGGAGGAGGAGTGCATAAATTATTCAGGTTGAGCTTCCTTCACCTGGTGGAGATTGGAAATTATGAGAAATCCAGGCTTTATTCATCTTAATAAGCGTCAGCCTGTCAGCGCTGTCAGTCGACAGGCGTGTACGCTTATCGGTGATGATGCCACCAGCTGCACTGAAAACCCGCTCGGACAAGACGCTAGCGGCAGGGCAGGCAAGAACCTCCAAGGCGTACAGCGCCAGTTCGTGCCACATGTCCAGCTTTGAAACCCAGTAGTTGTAGGGAGCTGTGTGATCATTTAGGACGATGGTATGGTCAGCTACGTACTCCCTCACCATCTTTCTGTAAAGATCAGCCCTACTCTGCCGAGACTGGGGACAGGTGACAGTGTCTTGCTGGGGTGACATAAAGCTGGCAAAAGCCTTGTAAAGCGTACCCTTGCCAGTGCTGGACAAGCTGCCTGCTCGCCTACTCTCCCTCGCTACTTGTCCCGCAGAACTACGCACTCTGCCGCTAGCGCTGTCAGAAGGGAAATACTGTTTCAGCTTGTGCACCAGGGCCTGCTGGTATTCATGCATTCTCACACTCCTTTCCTCTGCAGGGATGAGAGTGGAAAGATTTTGCTTGTACCGTGGGTCCAGGAGAGTGAACACCCAGTAATCGGTGCTGGAATAAATTCTTTGAACGCGAGGGTCACGGGATAGGCAGCCTAGCATGAAATCTGCCATATGCGCCAGAGTACCAACGCGTAAGAATTCACTCCCCTCACTGGCCTGACTGTCCATTTCCTCCTCCTCCAACTCCTCCAACTCCTCTTCTTCTGCCCATACACGCTGAACAGTGAAGGACTCAACAATGGTCCCCTCTTGTGTCTCGCCAACATTCTCCTCCTCTTCCTCCTCCACCTCCACCTCCTCCGATATGCGCTGAGAAACAGACCTAAGGGTGCTTTGTCTATCAACAAGGGAATCTTCTTCCCCCGTCTCTTGTGAGGAGCGCAAAGCTTCCGACTTCATGCTGACCAGAGAGTTTTTCAACAGGCCAAGCAGCGGGATGGTGAGGCTGATGATGGCGGCATCGCCACTGACCATCTGTGTTGACTCCTCAAAGTTACTCAGCACCTGACAGATATCAGACATCCACGTCCACTCCTCATTGTAGACTTGAGGAAGCTGACTGACCTGACTACCAGTTCTGGTGGAAGTTGACATCTGGCAGTCTACAATCGCTCTGCGCTGCTGGTAAACTCTGGATAACATGGTCAGTGTTGAATTCCACCTCGTGGGCACGTCGCACAACAGTGGGTGAGCGGGCAGTTGGAGGCGGCGCTGCGCTGCCCTGAGAGTGGCAGCATCTGGGCTGGACTTCCTGAAATGCGCACAGATGCGGCGCACCTTCGTGAGCAAATCAGACAGATTGGGGTATGTCTTGAGGAAACGCTGCACTATCAGATTTAACACATGGGCCAGGCATGGCACATTTGTCAGTCTGCCGAGTTGCAGAGCCGCCACCAGGTTACGGCCGTTGTCACACACAACCATTCCCGGCTTGAGGTTCAGCGGTGCCAGCCACAGATCAGTCTGCGCCGTGATGCCCTGTAATAGCTCTTGGGCGGTGTGCCTTTTGTCGCCTAGGCTCAGCAGTTTGAGCACCGCCTGCTGTCGCTTAGCGACGGCACTGCTGCTGTGCCTAGAGCTACCGACTGATGGCGCCGTGCCCACGGATGGTAGTTCGGAGGAGGAGGTGGAGGAGGGGTGGGAGGAGGAGGAGGCATAGTAGGCCTGAAACACCTGGACCGAGGTAGGCCCCGCAATCCTCGGCGTCGGCAGTATATGAGCAGCCCCAGGGTCAGACTCGGTCCCAGCCTCCACCAAGTTAACCCAATGTGCCGTCAGCGATATATAGTGGCCCTGCCCGGCAGCACTCGTCCACGTGTCCGTGGTCAGGTGGACCTTGTCAGAAACGGCGTTGGTCAGGGCACGGATGATGTTGTCTGACACGTGCTGGTGCAGGGCTGGGACGGCACATCGGGAAAAGTAGTGGCGGCTGGGGACCGAATACCGAGGGGCGGCCGCCGCCATGAGGAGCATCAAGCTCGGACGAGCATGTTCGCTCATCTCTAGCAGGCACCTTTTGTCAAAGATTTTTGGTGGCTTTGCAACATGCTGTTATGTCTTCATCTGAGCTACTGCATCATCCCCTGAATTAGAAAATTGTAACAGCCGGGAAACTTAAATTATTAACCAGAGCTAAAATGCAAATACTCTGATGTTTTCCAACTACAATGTTAAAAACAACCATGTAATAAAATATTAAATTAAAATACCCTCAGATTGGTCAGCTATGGGGCAAATAGCCTCTCTGGAGGTGTTAGCATTATTTATGGCAGGATGGTGTGATACATCTTGATAACCCCTGACCTCAAGCATAGTCTCTGCAAACCTTGAAGAGATAAATGGACATCTATCCACCCCATTCACCAACCCTTCTCTGAAGACTTGGAGATAAAGAAAATGTTCAAATATTCCTGGTCTCTCCCCTTAATTAACCATTTGGCCAATCGTGAAAGACACTGTGGACTAATCAATCAATGGGTGCTTCTGAAACCTGGACCAAATAGAGAAAGTATAAAACAATGTTATATGCAGGTAAAAGTTGTATCTACCGTGTTTCATGTTTCTTCTACTTCCAAGGAATATATACTACCATATACTTCTGTATAACTCATATTAAGCAACAACAAATCCTACAGCAAGCCCTAGCAGTATACATGTAACCGCACACGTGCCCCAGCAGTATACTGGTAGCCCCCACATGTGCCCCAGCAATATATATATATATAGAAAGAGAGAAGTCCAAGGCAGCACAACCTGTTTGTCTGGGTGCAGAATCTGTATATCCGTGGCAAGGATCCGGTAATATATTCAAGGAAGGCAGCAGCACCTATCTATCTATCTATCTATCTATCTATCTATCTATCTATCTATCTATCTATCTATCTAGAAAAGGAGAAGTCCAAGGCAGCACAACCTGTTTGTCTGGGTGCAGGATCTGTATATCCGTGGCAAGGATCCGGTAATATATTCAAGGAAGGCAGTAGCACTCCAGTAGATGAATTATTCATCTACTGGAGTGCTGCTGCCTTCCTTGAAAATCTATCTATCTATCTATGTATCTCTCTGTCTGTCTTTGTCTCTATATCTCTGTCTGTCTGTGTGTCTCCCAGTCTCTCTCTATCTCTCTATTTCTATTTCTCTCTCTCTCTCTCTCTCTCTCTCTATCTCTCTCTCTCTCTATCTGAGAGTGGCACAATGACAAATTCTGGAGGTGGCAGCAACATGGTAGGCCACTTGGGGTGATAGAGTGCTGTCCACATAGGCCACCACTCCAGGGTCTTCTGCATGTCCTTCTGCTGGTTGCAGCTACCCTCCTCACTAGGCGGGTGCAGGAAGTTGCTCAATAAGGATCCCAGGCTTAAGTTGCTGCTGATGGAGCTGCTACTACTCCTTCTCAAACATCTTCCCACAGCAGCCATGGCAGTAGTTCCTCCGCACTGCATAGTGGCGCTGAGCCCAGACCACCTAGTAGAACTCTGGCTGAGTGAAATGAATAGGACAGCGGCTGGTTGAGGACAGGTGAGGGCCGCTGATCTACTCCTGGGCCATGCCAACTAAGGGTTGTGTCTGACGAGCCCACAGACTCTTAGCTGGGGATGTCAGATTTCATTTGGGAGGAAGTGGATGACCTAGTCAACCAATCGATAACCTTTGGGTTGTTCATCAACACATTGCCGCTAGATGACACTGGCAGTTCTGGCCTCAAAGAGTCACCCCTGCTGCAACGTCCCTTTACTGTGCTGCGACCTGTGCCTGTTCCACCTGCCACCTCTCTGTCTGACATATTGGTTAATTAACTATGTTGATTTGACACAGATTTCTTGATATCAACTTTAGCAACAAAAAAGAAATGAAATTTGGGGAATATAGAACCCCAAAAACTGACACCCTGGACTTTGAGAAAAAAAAATCACTCCAACAACTATGAGGATTTGACACAGATTTCTTGATATCTACTTTAGCAACAAAAAATAATTGAAATTTGGGGATTACAGAACCCCATAAACTGACACCCTGGAGCAAAAATGATTCCATCAGCAATTGAGTCTGTTTTCATAGGGCTGTGACATCACATAAGCCTGCTGGTCGCTGATTGGCGTACATGTCTGCACATGTGATCGAGGGGGTTCCTTTCTTCTTCCCAGTTTTCTCTCCCCCATGTAACACGTTCTGCTGGCGGCCATTTTGCTAATAAAGGGGGAAAAAAATTGTTCCCACGAATCACTGTAAACTTTGGATTCGCGCCGAACTGAAGTTTTCCTGAAATTCGAAACAAATTGCACTTTGTTAGAATTAATTCGCCCATCTCTAATAACTATCCCTTGTTCTCTCTGTAAATGGGAAAAAATTTGGCTGTTAGAATAAGGAGGTGAAAAACGAAACTGGGTTGGTTCTGAAGGGGTAAAAAAGGTAGTGTGGATTAAAATCTAAACTAAACCCACAAAAACAGAATAGGAATATTGTGATTTTTGCTTCCACACTGTGCTATTTATATTTATATTTATACACTGACAGTAATTTTTCTAATGCAAATGTGGCTTGATCTGCCAAATCTGAATGAGATTATACAGGAGGATTACAGTCACTTTGAAAATAGAAAGTCATTTTGGTAATGGTAACATTAAAAATATCATAGGATGAAACACATCTGAGAGGAAAACAAAGATGTCTTATGTTTGACAGCAGAAATGCAGCCTGGAAGTGGACCTCCTTCATTTCACTTTATAGAAAAGTCAACTGAATGTTTTTTTGACCTGTTGTTGCAGTTGTTATCTACAGTATATACAGCCATTTTATTGCCATTTATGTTAGTTTTATCTATGAGTTATACCTCGTTTATACTTGCAATGTTAATTGTTAGAACTAGATGGCTGAGTAATTCCAAATAGTTCATAAACAGCTGTAAGATGGATGTTAGTTAATATGGTGGATGAGGCCATGTGGCCAGTAATTATCTCTTAGGCATCATTCTCACGGCCATGTGCTCCCCTGGACTGGATTCCAGGGGAGCCCAGGGCATGGGGGGATAAGAGGGAGGGATAAGCGCTCTTCAACTTTCCTCCCCCCATAGGCAGATAAGCAGCCACACAAGGTCCTATACTTTGGGGTCGCCCTACTCAGTTAGGTCGGGTGATGCATTCAGTGCTAGCTGTGCCATGACCCACAGCCACAGAGGTCTATGGGGGTAGTGATCTGGTCGTAAATTATGTGACCAGATCACTGTCCCCCGTAGCGGCCACCTGAATGATCCTTTATGATGGGAGAGAGAGAAGCTAGCTTGGGGGAGAAGAAGAAGGCAAAGTGGCAGCAAGGTACTGGGTTAAGTAGCAGCATAGAGCAGTAAACCTTGGAAAGTGTGGGAACCATTAATCCAGGCTCTATGAAGCTTTCCTAGTAATACTGTGTAATGAAAGGGAAGTAGATAAAAGCTAATAGAACCACAAACTTCAAAGAGTAAGATTGACTTGAACGTTTATGATACAGAACGTAAGTCCAAAACAACAAAGTTGCCTTTAAAGGTGTTGAAACATAGATAGAACCAAATGCCAGTGGGGGTACTTCTGCATAACTGCCTCACTCTGGGCGATATAGATTGGAGATTATCGTTATATATGCATGGGTTCTCACGAAAGGGAGATAAGACATATAGACAAAAGTAAAGCGCCAGCAATATCCGTCAGCTCCATTCATCTGGGGGAGCATTGGACCCCAATTCTCTTGATCTGTGGGGTCTCAACACTGTGTGGGCCTAACTTGCTTGGTGGGAAAACCTCTTTATATTGCCATGTTGGTGCTCAGTCTCAAAAAGGTTTGCTCTTTTTTTGTTAACCATCAGTGCTTGTACTGTCAGTTTACAATGATTGGTCGTTACATCACCTTTTCTTTATCATGCAATTGAATATTTGCATTGAAGTGAGGAGGTAGAGCCAGGTGGAGACTGAACCATTACCCCTCCCATCTCCTTTCCCCTGCTAATTTTTCTGGGTAAAGTAAAGTAAAGCATTGCATTTGTAGTTGTTTTGCTTTATCTGTTGCCTGTGAGAGACACAAGACACAAATTGCTCAATAACCTGACCTCCCTTCCCATATAGAGCTGTATCATGTACACCTCCCTCACACAATGTTGGTAGCTAAATCTTGGCTCCTCTTACTTACTGTTGGAGGGGAAGCCATAAATAAGCTGGACATACCTTCAGAAAAGACACTTATCAGACTCACCCCAGCTCATAGAGCTTTAGAAACTGAATGTCCATGCTTACAAGCATGGAGACGGACAATGGAGGGATAGAGGTAATGCTTTCTAATGGCAGTTTATGAAAATATATTTAGTTTGGGGGATTTGTTAATTTGACTGACAGGTTCATTTTAAGGAAATAGCTGTAGAAGAGTAATAGTACATTAATTCATAGGAAGCCCAGTGACTGCAATGGCCCTCAGAGACTTAGAAGAATTAGCAACACAAATAATGCCTAGACTGTGCACACTATTGTAGAGATAGTTGCCTAAGACACATGAGAAATTTTGTTGAGTGAAGCGCAGTCCCTTGACATCCAGCAAGAGCCTGCTCATAATTCTACAACTATTCTCATGTTCAAAATATTAACTCCACCTGGAAATATTAAGAAATCATAAAACAAAATACGTGACATGGTCATTTGACAATTAAATATTCATATTTCTGTGTTTTACCAACATAAAAACGTAGGTCCATATGAAAGGGCTCAGAGCCTAGCCAAAAAATATATGTACCTATATACAGGCCTTATACAACAAAGTACACAAAATAAATGTATAAATACCATAATATGGAAAACACAAAATTTTATTGAACAAAATAATAATACACATATGATCACTGCAATAAAAACAACCCATAAAATCAATCCCTGGTGGACTAAAGGTACACCGCCATTCCTGTACAATCACATTGTAAACCACAGTCAGTCAATTCATTACAGGTGTAAACATAAGGTTTCAATGTAACACACAAGTCAATCGATATAATATATTACAAGTGTAAACAAGGGGTTTATAATGTAAACCTAATCTAAATAACATGGAACCTGGTAGGAGGTCATATAAACCAAACAAGACAAAATAAAGTGCATCGTGCAAAATAGCTATATATACCAACCAGGCTGCATATTGAACAGGAGATGTGGCGCTGTACCAGACAACCCCGACGCACGTTTCGCCGTCGCTTCCTCAGGGGGTAATGATGTTAGGTAGGCATGTACACTTATTTAAGCTCACAATAGTATTGGAAGACCAATCAGGAGACACGATGACATCACATATGGGCCGGCACACATGGGCAATCATCCAATCATATATCGCAAACACATACACTCACTTCAAATAGCCATAATTAGTCTCAAAACAGAAAGGGCAAACCTTATGTATAGTTTATCGGCGCCTCCTATGCAGTCTGTAAGCGCTAATAGTCATAACATATAGTAAATCGCAATCCAGTGCAGTCGCGCGAGACTATGACCAGTCGTGCGACACAATTTATGATGCGCCAAAAAAGTGTCGCACTGTAATACGCTCATGCGCAATAGGCAGAGACACAAAAAATGCCAAAAAATGCCCCATGATTTTTGGCTCAGATATTAATAAGTATTAGTTTTATTTTCTTTGACTGGAGATTGAAAAGGGTCTTTTTGCAGAACACTCTTGTAGTTTACTAGTGTTCATAGGTCCCAGGTAGTTTGCAGTTACCTCCAATCTCGATAAAAGCTAGCAGGGTTACTTATATCATGATTCATATCTCCTTGGATTCCAGTAAAATAATGGCATTTAATAGCAATAGAAAAATCACTTGCTGCAGGTGAGGTGAATTAGTGGCAGCTGCAGGTAGAGAAAATGCAGTCGTGAATAGTACAGACCCCCCCAGATATTAGCTAGTATTTACTCTGGATGTGGTCACTATGCCAGACATCAACACTGCAGATGCTCACTCCTGCAAACACCATAGGAATAAGAAATAGCGGAAAGTATCAGGTCAGAGAGTTCTTACAAACCCACCATCTTATAGAAAATCTACCATCAAAATCAAACATGGATAAACAAGCAACACTTAACCATAGATCCAGCCACCGTAATAATCATATTTTTGTTATGCATGGTCTTCTTTCTAAAATTAACTTTTATAATTATGCTTATGATCCAGAAGGGCTACTGGGGGTATTTCAGGTTAAATCAAATCAAAAGACAAGGGGGCACTGTCTCCGTCTGGAGAAAAAAAAGGTTTAATCACCAGAGGTAACAGGGCTTTTTTACTATGAGAACTATAAATCTGTGGAGTAGCCCTACTCAGGTGCTGGTCACAGCAGGGAAAGCAGAGATCTTCAAGAAGGGCCTTGATGCCTTTTTGCATCTAAATAATAATGACAGGTATGTTTTATAGAATCGTTTCACTAAATCCCTTCCCTTCCTTGGTTGAACTTGATAGATACATGCCATTTTTCAATGGTATATACTATGTAACCAAAGCCCCTCCGTGCTGCAGCTTCACATGATGTCACACTGTGCTGAGCACAAGTGCTTTGAAGCTACCTCATGGAGGGTCTCTGGCAATGCCCAATATAGCTCTTCTTGCTAATTTTAAATGTTGATTTTAGAATGAAGGAGAGCCTGGATCTAAGTGTCCCTGGTTTATCATACTTGATTTTGATGGTAGATTTCCTTTGACTAGTCACAGGGCATGGTGCAGCTTTATCTAATTATATCACACACTGTGAGTTGATGGACATGACCCTCTCTGTCTGACTCCAGCCTGAAGTCACATACTGTCTGTCAAAAATGATGTGATTAAAGCCAGTTATACACAAGCAGGTCTGAGAAGATACAGTATACATGCTTCATGTGTCTGCATGAACTCAGATCTCATCTAACTGGTTTTCTATTAGATTTTTAAAATAGAAAATCCAAATTACAGCACTAAATATATTGCCCCCATACGACTACACTGGTTTCTGTTTTTATTTTAGTATACAGGCAGTCCCCGGATTATGTACAAGATAGATATTTTTCAGATTTGTCCTTTAAGTTGAATTTCTATATAAGTCAGAATTGGTATGTTTAGTAAGTCACTCCAGATAACTCGGGGACTGCCAATACTTGCTATTAATGGCATTGCAAGGCTTATTTCCTCTTGATAATGTACACTGCAGTTAGGAATCTTATTGCAATTCAAAACAAAATATTAACATAATTTCAGATTGTATATTAATAATGCAAATTTTAAATACAAGTTCAGATAGTTATCTATATTATATATAACTTTACTTTGTAGTTTAAAAAGCTATATCTATGTACTTCTTATCTGAGTTGCCTTGAAGATATATCTCCAAAAACCTTGTAATGTCTAAAATGATCTTTAAGGACCGGGCCCTTTCCTGTTTTTTCATGTCCATTTTTCAATCCCCACCTTCAAAAATCTATAACTTTTGAACACTGTACTTATTCAAACGATTTGTCATTGTTTGTTTCCCCCACATGTGTACTTCTTTTAGTAGTGTACATGTTGGCGGATACGTTTTTGACGTTTAGTTACAAAAAAAAATAGAAAATAATGATCCATTTTTTTGAACAATTCATTTTTCGAAATTCTAATTGCATTGCGTTTTCAGAGCATAATTACCACCGTAAATAAGTTGGCATAATACAGTCTCCCATTTGTCTGACTACATTTGATACATATTCTGAAATGTTCTGGATAATTTATTTTGATGTCACGGGCTTCACAAATAGAATTCTCTTTTCCGGTTTTCAGAGAGACTATTCTGGGATAAATATCAGTTTTGAATGAAATTTACAATATTAGCATCAAAACCCCTAGAAATCTACCCATTTTAAACTTAGCCCCCCAAGCTATCAGAAACCGCTTTCGAAGATTGTTAACTCCTTGGCAATCTTCATAGTAATATGAATCAAAAATGGAGGTGAAATTTGGGAATGGCGTCATATTTTCCTTATAGTTCATTAGCACTAAAATTACACATTTCCAAAATATAAAAAGAGAAACCCACCATCCAATTTGTTCTGCACATTTCTCCTAGTACAAAGACCCCCCCACATGTGGGCTGTGACTTGTTTTATGGGGCACAAGCGAGGTGCAGAAGGGAAGGAGCCCCCTGCAGCTGCCAGGATTTTAGTCCTCATTGGCCCTTTTGAAGGTTATAAAAATTTTGCTTTTTCGTTAGTGGGGCCATGTGATGGCATTTTTTTGCGGGATGAGATGCTTTTCCATTGTTACCATTTTGGGGTTGGTATCGCTATTGTTGAAAATTTAGGAACTTTTTTTGAGGGCAGGAGTAAAAAGCACATTCTGTTGGATTTTTACTTTTTTTTTTGGTGTTCACGGTATAGCCTAATAATCATGTTATCTTTATTCTATGGGTCGATACATTACGGGGATCAGGACATGAATATATTTTCTTACGTTTTACTAAATTGTCAAACAAAACCCTAATTTGGGGAAAAATCTTCATTATGTATTGCTGTCTTCCCAAGTGGCATAACATTGTATTTTTTTGCTACGGAGCTGGTTGATGGCGTGGTTTTGCGGACATGTTGTACTTTGCACCAGTATTGTCTGAGTACATATGGTTTTTTGATCGCATTTTATAGCATTTTTTGTGGTATGAAAAGTGTAAATCATAATTTTTGGAGGGTTTATAACGTTTTTTTTTACGGCGTTTATCGGGGGTTCAATAATGATTTACTTTATTTCACGGGTTTGTTACGGATGCGGTGATACTATATATGTGGGGTGTGTGTTGATTTAGACTTTTTTTTTAGTTATATGTCTCTTTATATGTTTGGGGTTTGGGGCATTTTTAGTGATTATGACTTTATTTTTTTATTGAATAACTTTTTTTTTACTTTTTCACTTTTATACCATGGGAATTGAACATAGCAATCATCTGATTGCTTCTTCATGATAATATTCTGCATACTGATGTATTGCAGAGTATTATCAGTTGTCAGCCTATACACTTGCATAGGCTGGCACTGTGCCAGTAAATGACGTCACAGACGCCATCTTACCGGCAATTCTTGCAAGTAACTCTGGGGTCCAGATCGACCCCAGAGTTGCTATAAAAGCAGATCGCGCCACTCCGAAAACGGTTCGGGGGGGCCGATCGTGGGGGAAAGACCCCCCAGATGCATGTTAGATACAACTCCGATCGCGGGTGTTACACTGTTTCCCAATGCCGGTTCGGCTCTGATCCAGAGCCGAGCCGGCATAAGCGCCGTGGCGGATATATCCGCCACTGAGCGCTAAGTCACTGCGCTCCGTGGCGGATATATCCGCCACAGAGCGTGAAGGGGTTAAGGACCGGGCCCTTTCCTGTTTTTTCATGTCCATTTTTCACTCCCCACCTTCAAAAATCTATAACTTTTTTATTTTTACATGTAAAGAGCTGTGTGACAGCTTGTTTTCTGCGTAACAAATTGCACTTCATAGTGATGGTATTAAATATTCCATGGCATGTACTCGGAAGCGGGAAAAAAATTCCAAATGCAGTGAAAATGGTGAAAAAAAGCATTTGCACCATTTTCTTGTGGACTTGGATATTACGTCTTTCATTGAGCGCCCCAAATGACATGTCTACTTTATTCTTTGGGTCGGTGCAATTAAGGGGATACCAAATTTGTATAGGTTTTATAATGTTTTCATACATTTACAAAAATTAAAACCTCCTGTACAAAAATTATTTTTTTGATTTTGCCAACTTCTGGCGCTAATAACTTTTTTATACTTTGGTGTACGGAGCTGTGGGTGGTGTCATTTTTTGCAAAATTTGATAATATTTTCAATGATATCATTATGTACAACCTTTTGATCCCTTTTTATAGATTTTCTTATATTTTTCAAAATGACAAAAATGTGCCATTTTCGACTTTGGGCGCTAATTTCAATTACGGGGTTAATCGCATTGAAAAAACTTTATCATATTTTGATATATCGGGCATTTTCGGACGCGTCAATCCCTAATGTGTTTATGATTTTTACTGTTTATTTATAAATTCAGTTCTAGGGAAAGGGGGGGTGATTTGAAATTTTAGGGGGTTTTTTTTAAACTTTTTTTTATTTTTATTTTTACTATTTTTCAGACTCCCTAGGGTACTTTAACCCTAGGTTGTCTGATTGATCCTATCATATGCTGCCATACTACAGTATGGCAGAATATGGGGATTTTCCCCCTCATTCATTACAATGTGCTATCAGCACATTGTAATGAAGGGGTTAAAACGAAATAGCCTCGGGTCTTCGGAAGACCCGAGGCTACCATGGAGATGGATCTCCACTCCCCGATGACGTCACGGGGAGCGGCGATCCCAGGTAAGATGGCGGCGCCCATGCGCTGCTATCTTTTTGAGGCTGCTGGCAGCTTTGCCGACAGCCATCGCTGTGATAACACCCGCGATCGGTGCTAGCACCGATCGCAGGTGTTACCGGTAAGCCTTTGCTGCAACATGCAGCGCGACCCGACCGCCGCCGTGAATACACGTGTGGCGGTCGCGAACCGGTTAAGGTCTAGTTGATTGCAGCAATAGTGGTAATTATGCAGTGCAGAGAGCATCAATGGGGCAGATTTACTTACCCGGTCCCTTCGCGATCCAGCGGCACGTTCTCTGCAGTGGATTCGGGTCCGGCCGGGATTCAATAAGGTAGTTCCTCCGACGTCCACCAGGTGTCGCTGCTGCGCTGAAGTCCGCTGAAGTTCACCGGACTATACTTGGTGAAGGTAAACGCGAGTCCCGCGACACTGTTTTTTTTAAATGTGCCAGTTTTCCCGAACCCGTCAGGTTTTTGTTTGGCCATGACCCCCGATTTCCGTCACGTGCATGCCAGCGCCGATGCACCACAATCCGATCGCGTGCGCCAAAATCCCAGGGCAATACAGGGAAAATCGATGCAAATCGGAAATATTCGGGTAACACGTCGGGAAAACGCGAATCGGGCCCTTAGTAAATGACCCCCAATGTGTTTGCCAGGAAACAGACTCTCCGATTAGAGTGATTTTTATCTGACCAGCACTACCATTGATTTGATGAGAGCAGTGTAGGAGGGCTCTAGGGAGGAGGGGGGTTATTTTTTTTTTTTTGAGGGAGTCTAAGGTAGAGCAGGGAGTAGCTGGTAGGGGGCAGGAGGGAGGAGGGTGGGGAGGGGCGGGAGGGGAAGGGGGGTAGGGGAGAGGAGGAGAGGGAGGCAAGGGAGGCAGTGGGGGGGTGGCGGAGGGTAGGAGGGATGTGAGAGTTGGGGAGGCGCAGAGGAGGGGGGGCAGTGCAGGGGGAGGGGGGGAGCAGTGGGAGTGGAGGGGGGGAGGGGAGGGGCGATGGAGGGTGACAGGAGAGGTGAGAGAGGGAGGGAGGAGGAGGAGGTGGGAGGGGAAGGAGAGGGAGAGGGGAGGAAAAGGAGAGTGCAGTAGGAGAGGGGGCAGGGGGAGGGAGGAGAGAAGGAGAGGGGGGACAGGAGGTGGAGGAGGGGGTAGGTGGGGGAGGAGGTGGGGGGCGACGGAGGGACTAGCAGCCTAACCTCCAGCTTATAGGAGTGGGAGGGAAGGGTGGTTAGTGGGAGCAGGCAGGAGTAGTGGAGGGGGGGGGAGTGAGGGCAGAGGGCAGGTGAGGCTGGGAGGAGGGGGACAGTTAGAGGGTAGGAGGGGGGGGAGCGGGTGAGGGGCAGAAGGGGGGAGGGGGGGGGGGTGATGAGGGGGAGAGGGAAGGCCAGGGGGGAAGAGAGGAGCGGGTGAGGAGCAGGAGAGTGGGAGGGAGGGGTGGGGGAGGGTGTGGGCACTGTTAGGGGGTAGGGGGGAGACAGAGAGGGGGGGAGGTAAGGGGCAGAAGGCGCCTCCCCCCCTCGCCCCCAACAGACCCCGGGAAGGGGCGTGAGGCCGGTAGGAGGTCGAGGGGGGGAGAGGCGAGGAGGCAGAAAGGTCTAGAAGGAGAGGGAGAGGGAGGGTAGGAGAGGGGGGAGAGGATGGGGAGGGAGGGGGGAGAGGGGGGAGGGGGGGAGCGAAAGAGCAGGGGGAGTAGGGAAAGGGGGAGAGGAGAGTAGCGTAGGGGGAGCGAGGGAGTAGAGGGTGGGAGGGTTGGGTTAGAGAGTGGGGGAGGAGGGGGGCGAGGGGGCGAGGGGGAGGAGGGGAGCGGAGGAGGGGAGGGGGAGGGGAGGGGAGGCGTAGAGGGTAAGGGAGGAGGAAGGCAGGGAGAGGGAATGCGTGAGGCGAGGGGGGAGGGAGGGAAGAAGAGTAGGGAGGGGGAGGGAGGGGGAGGGGAGGGGGAGGGAAGGGAGAAGGAGAAGTGGAGGCAGGAGGGGAGAGAGTTATTTTTTTAGTACATGAGTATTATTATATTTTTTGTGATGATTGATTTAATATGCAAGATTAGGTATATCATGGGAGGGAGGATTGTAGGAGTTTGAGTAGGGTAAGGAGGGCTAGGAGGGGGAGGACAGGAGTGGATAGAGGGGGCGGAGGGGGGGAGGAGGGTAGAGGAGGGGAGGGCCGAGGGAAGGGATGGTGAGAGTGAGGATGAGGAAAATGGGAGGGGATGAGAAGGAGAGAGGGCAGATCGGGAAGGGGGAGGAGGATCAGAGGTTGGGTGGTGCGGGGAGGGAAGGGAGGCGCAGAGTGGAAAGGGAGGGGGGAGAGGGGGAGGCGAAGAGTCGAGGAGGAGGGACAGGCGGTGAGGGAAGGGGAGGGAGGGTAGGAGCGTCGGAGAGGGGGGCGAGGGATGGAGGGCAGGAGGGAGGCAGGAGAGGGGGAGGAGGGAGAAGAGTGGGAGTGAGGCTGACAGGAGGGGAGGATAGGGGTAGGGGAGGGAGGGTAGGGGTAGCGGGGAGGGAGGGAGGGAGGGAGCCAGGAGGGCGGAAGGAGGAGTCATGGTGGGGAGGGGAGGGCAGGAGGGGGGAGAGGGAGCGGGGGAGAGGGTGGAGGTGAGGTAGTGAGGGGGAGGGGGGGGGGGCGCGGGGGCAGGGGGGGAGGGAGGGGGAGAGACTACACGACGAGGGGGAGGACGCAGAATGGGGGGAAGGAGGGGGAGGAGGGAGAGGGGTGGAGCGAGAGGGAGGGGAGGAGGGAGGGAGGGAGGAGAAGTAGCAAGGGGGGAGGAGATGGGGGGGGGAGGAGGGGAGAGGTGGAGGGATGGGAGGGGGAAGATCAGGCGGAGGAGTAGGAAGAGAGGAGGGGTGGAGAGGGGACGGAGGGAGGGGAGACGAAGAGGGAGGGGAGGGCGGGGGGGGGAGGAGGGCTTAAAGGGGGGGAGGGAGGAGGGGGGGGAGGAGAGGGGAGGGATTGAGAGGGTAGGGGATAGGGAGGGGAGGGGAGGGAGGATAGAGAGGAGGCAGGGGAGTGGAGAGGGGGACAAGGGGGGAGGGGATGTAGGGGAGGGAGGGCGGAGGAGGGAGAGGAGTGGGCAGAGGGGTGGGCAGGAGAGAGGGAAGGGGAAGGCGAGGCGAGGGGGAGCGGAGGAGAGCCGAGGAAGTGGAGGCTAGGTAGAAGGCGAGGAGGAAGGAGAAGCGGGAGGGGAGAGGAGAGCTCGGAGGAGGAGAGGCGAGGTGAGGGAGAGGGGGGGGCAGGGAAGTAGGGGAGAGGAGGGACTATAGGTAGGAGAGGGGCAATTGCTTTTGCCTTGTGGTTTAAGAGTAGACGGAGGAGGAGACGGGCGTGGGGAGGTGGAGGGGAGAGAGGAGGGGAGTAGGAGGGTAAGGGGAGGGGGGGAGACGGAAGGTAGAGGGAATGGCGAGCAGGGAGGGGGGGGGGAGGTCACTAGTAGGGGAGGTAGGGGGAGGGGGCGAAATGGGAGGGATGAGGCAGGGAAACAAGGGAGAGGGGAGGGGGGAGAGGGGAGGAGGGGGGTGGAGCTCTAGCGCTTCAGTCCTAGAATGAGGTAATCGAAGCGGAGGAGGTAGAAAGTAGCCCCAGGAAACGAGCGGGAGGCGGACATAATTGGGATTGAGGATGGGGTGTTTTTGTGGGAGGGCCATCTACTGAAGGAATATGTAGTGTGGGAGCGCTGAGGGAGTGAAGGCGAGAGTAGGAGAGTTAGTAGGGAAAGAGGAGGAGTCGAAGGGAGGTGGGGGAGGACAGGATGGTAAGCGAGGGGAGGGGTAGGGGCGAGGGGGGAGGGGAGGGCAGGGAGAAGGGGGGTCGGAGTGAGGAGGATTAGCCGAGGAGCGGAGAGCAGGGGGGAGGAGGAGGGGGGGGGGAGGTAGAGGGAGGGAGAGCGGGGGGGGTAGAGGAGCGTCGGGCGGGGGGGAGGGGAGGAGAGAGGACGAGAGCAGGAGGAGGGGGAGGATAGGAAGAGGAGGGAGGGGAGGGATAGGAGAGAGGAAGGAGGGGGAGGCTCGACAGGGGGAAAACAGGGGGAGAGGAGGGAGGGGGAGGGAGAGGGAGGGAGGGAGAGGGTGGGGAGGGGCAGGGGAGGGTGAGAGGACAGTATAGAGGAGGGGGAGGAGGGGCGAGGGAGGAGGGTGAGCAGGGAGGGGAGGTGAGGAGGAAGGAGGAGGGGAGGGGAGGAGGGTGGACGGGGGGAGGAGGGGCAGAAGGAGAGAGGAGAGGTGGAGGGGAGGGAGGAGTGGAGAGCGGAGAGATCAGGGAGGAGGGAGAAGGCGGTGCTGTAGGCGAGGGGGGGATGTATAAGTAGTGAGGGGAGATGGTGGTAAGTGGAAGCAGGGAGGGACCCGGATGTTTTTAGGTGTAAAGGAGGGCTTGCAGAAGCAAGAGGAAATTTAGCGCAGAGGAGGTATGGCGTGTTAGGGATAGCGGGAGTGGGCTGGGCTGGAGGAGTATGGACAGAAGAGGGCAGGAGGAGACGAGGAGGAGAAGGGCAGGAGAGGGTGGAGGGGGAGGGCAGGAGGGAAGTAATCCAGAGCTAGTACATTAACGTCTAGAAGACGGTATTCAGCATTATTTGATTTTCGAATCTAGCCAAGAGGATATTAATAGTGTTCTACGATTGCGAGTCGTTTAATTATTCTGATTTATGAAATTGGTAGTAATGAAAAGTACTAATATTAGTATATTATTAATTGCAACAAATCCTAGTAATACTTATGAAAGTGAGCAATATGTGCTTATGGTATTCATGTTTTTGTAGTCACAGGCAACCAAATACACAGTTCCAGGATATATTGTACAAAAAGAATAAGGAATCACAGTTGTCATCAAAGTTTCCTTTAGGTTTCCAATGTACAGTACCGGTGGAAGAGCAGGGAAGTGCAGCAAAAAGCCCCTTGGAGCAACCTTTTGCATTAACTTGGCCTTTTGGGCAGTTCCACTGATGAATAGAAATCCAATAGACAGCCAAAGATATTATTAGTGAGTTCAATAAAAAATTGTCCTAAATGATCTAATCTAATGTATGTGTAGCATATTTATCAATGGGAAATATGTTATAATATATGCTGTATGTTAATAGAAGCAGCAGGATTGTAAATAAAAGGTAATTTATCCCAGGATATGGATAGTAGATGGATATTATTTTCCTGAAACTGCAGAGTTCTTTAATCTTTGCATTCAAAATGCTTCTTCCTTGTTATATCTAACCAGAAGACTGCTACTTCCTAAAGGCTACAATCCTGGAATATAAATCCATTTCTCACAGTCTTGATGCTACTAACAAAACACAATGGGGTTATTTATCATATGCCAGCACTGTGCATCGAGCTACGGCCTCTTGAGGTACCCAGCGGGGTCCTGCAAGGCGCTTTTAAATGCAGCCGGCCCCACGCCCGCCAACTCCCTGCCGTGAGCGTCCACCTCCATGCCCACTGGAGTGAAGGTGGCGGATTGTGGAAAACAATTCAAAGTGCTAGCTATAAGCTGATGTAGACCAGCTCCCAATGACGTGGTGCAGAAGCCCTGGAAAATATCCCCCAATATGTATGGTTACACAGATCTCCAGGACCAATAACACTAACTTCTGCTGCTTTGCTTAGTCCAAACAATTGGTATGTTCTCTTTAACAATGTTTTCCGAACATTACATTGTATAATGGATAAATGGATAGGTCACTTTCTCCTACAAGAACAGCACACCCTTCTCTTGATGCTGAGATTCTTTGGCTACAGTGCATCTTATTCTTCCACAAGTTCCTAGCAATCACACGTAGTTCCATTATTAAATACATAATCACATGAGTTGGCTGGACACTTTCCACAAGTTGGAACATTCTTTCCCTTATGATGATATTTTTTTTGATTATCTTAAAGCTTGTAGGGTTTTCTGTGTAAATTACCTAAAAATGAACAATTAATAACATCACAGCTAATTTATCAACCAGTCCATTAACATTCTAAATTCCGCATTCCCTCCTGATGATAAGTGCTAAGCCCTGGTGATCTGTAAAGTGGTTTCATCTTTTTGTCTCTAGGGTTGGAATGAATGGTGGCTTTCCAAAGTGTGACGCAAGCAATCTCTATACAAACCAATGAATGATACTTAATGATGATGAGAAGAACATCTGTTTAATGTGGGTTTACAATAGAAAACCATGTAAGAGATCAGAGGGAAACAGCAGCAAACAGTGTCATGATTATAAATTATTATGGGTGCTGATACATTAGAGGCTACTTGTCATCTGTGGCCAACACGAGCAGTTCCCATCTGTGCTCGGAGCTGGCACTGGTTCAATGCTTCTGTGTCTATTGAAGTGATGAGCAAAGCCAAGGGTTTGCTTTACATATTTATTCTATAATAAAGCCAAGATGGAGGAAAGAAAAAAAGGGACAAAAATGAATTACTTGGTAGAAAAAACTAATAAGACGCAAGCAGGCAAGGCTGAACCAGAAACAGATTGTGCTTCTTTTATCTTCTATCACAGCTTATTCCGATTGAATGTAGCTATCCCCATTGACATTATCACAAAGAGATTTTTTTAAATGTTGGGGGCTGACCTGCCCTTGAATGGGAAGTTATATGTATATTGATGTAAAAAAAATCCCCATTGACTGCAAATGGAAAGGTTTGAAATGGAATAAAATCTCTATTCTTCAACTAATCTATTCTACTCCCGAGAAAACTAGCAAGCACAGATTGAAAGGTAAAATGGCTATGTTCTCCCAGTCAACCATCATGATTAATTCTTTTTTCAATTTCATTTCAATAGATTTCACTTGCACCTTGAATGTCACATAATTCAGTTATAACTAAATTCTAACAAGGCCAGCCCTTTGTATGGGAAACTCCCATTCCTACCATTGAGCTTTGAGGTCTTTATGTTTAATGCTTCAAAGAATTCTCGTTTCAGGGGATCAAGTCTTAAAGTTTTGCTACATTCAATACACTTTTCTTTGTGTGAAACATTTGCTTACTTACAAGAGATACTTTTAGGGTCAGGAATTGTAATTCAGCAGTTCTTCCATTGGGCCACGTTTATCAAAACTAGTAAATTGTCTGTGGAGTATCCAGTGGGCACCAGATAATCAATAAATCTGGAATTTTTGTTTGGTGCACTTTGTTCATGCTGCAGAATTGTGGTGCACAACAGTAATAAATGTGCCACAAACTCCAACTAAGCAGTAATACACCCCCTTTAGGTGTATATTTTCTCTGCCTTATCGGACACAGTGCAGCCACTGGTGCAGACAATTTATAAATACATATTCAAGCTGTTTGTTCTTTTCAGTGCAAAGTCAGACAGAAATCTGGAGCAAATGCTTTAATAAATGTGGACCATTGAGTTAAGAAGAGCCTTTTATGATAAAATAATTTTTATTTCATGCTGTAAAGCTGACCTTGGATATGACTGGACTGTGAACAGGTCATGGTGTTGATAGCAGTGATGTCACAGACCGGGCAGTTTGTACGTACTTTGTTGTACAAGGCAAACCTTAAGAAAATCAACCACCCCACTTCCCCCAAGGCCATTATATACAATGAACCCGATTTTAAGATCCCACCCCCAAATGAAAAATTTGGAACATGCATTTATGTATGCATTATAGTGTAAGCAGCACTATCCCACCTAATTAGCTTAGACACTGCTCCCTCAAATTAATTTTAACATATTCAGTGTCTTTAAGTAAGTAAAATGTACTTAAGTAAACTGGACTGTGTCATTCAAATTATAATATTGTGACTCTCATGAATTATTATAATAGTGATTTACATATATACTTTGCCAGGACAAAGATTAGTACACAAATACAGCACCAGTATAGAATTCAAAGCAAAAGTACAGAACCGAGAACCGAGTTTTATACAGAAACACAGCACCAGGACCAATTCCCGGTCCCTATGTACATATATACAGGAGGTCCCCTACTTAAGAACACCCGACATACAGACAACCCCTAGTTACAAACGGACCTCTGGAAATTGGTAATTTACTGTACTTTAGTCCCAGGCTACAATACCCCCCAGTATAAAACACACTGACACCCCCCAGTTTACAGCACACTGACCCACCATGTATACAGCACACTGATCCCCTATGTATACACCAAACTGACCCTCCCATGTATACAGCACAATGATCCCCCCAGTGTAAAGTACACTCATCACCTCCCCAGTATACAGCACACTGACCCCAACACATAAAAAAAAGATAAACTCAGTACTACATTTTAATTTAACTGCATTTATTCTTTTGTACATTATGACAGAACTCCTAAAGGTAACAGCTGTAGCTTTGAACTGTACCTTGACAAAGTCAATCAGAATGTTGCTGTCAGGCTTTAACCATGTGAACATTGGAGCAGGAGTTTACAGAAATTTCATAGTTATGAGGAAATGTGAAATGCATTCAATGATCTAAACTGGTACTTGCAACAATTACCTGCAAGAATCTTTGTCACTCCTCCACTAAAGGCTTAGTATTCACATTGGGAACGTTGCTCTTTGGAAGATGCTGATGAAGTATATTCTCATGATAACAGAGTATACGCCCTCTGTGATTAATCACACCCAGATTTGTGCTGATAGGGTTTTTAAAATACTTAAGATAATTGTAGGCTATCAGCATCCAATGTGTCAGACAATGTTGAAAATTATATTTTACATTACAATTAATACAAAATTTTTTAAATATATTCTGCTGTGAATAATGCCAGTAATAATGCCAGCTGTTGTTTAAAAAAGATGTTTTAAGGCAATGCGACTAAGAAGTGGCCATTCATTTCTTAGTTCCGTCTTCTTGGTTGGTTCTGTATAGTAAAGCTGTAAATGTATTTCTTCAAGCCAAAGAAATTGTATAATTTTATTCCTTATTCCAAATCAATTAACTGTCAGTATAGAAACTGAGGGACTCCAAAATGGGTCCCACCACCTCGGTTCCTTATTTTAGGATGTTCAGGTAGGAGGGACAGCAGAGGCTACTGAGGCATGGTGTAGCCTTTACTCCCACAGCCCGGAGAGGCTAATCTACCTCCCTGTTTTGGGCTTTGGATGTTTGTAGAAACAAACCTTCCATCAGATTTAATTTAATAGGTAGACTCCTTATGGTAGATTTCTTTTAAGGACCATTTTACGTGCAGTACCATTTTTGTGGTCTACATAATTAAATTAAATTTAATAAGGCCCTTGTGGCCTTATCTATGTCAAACAACCCATGCAGTTGGCACGTGGATAGGCCAACATAAATCCACAATCTGAAACCTCGTGGACTTAACAGAGACTACAATATTACTAGTTTTATATGATTACATCAATAATTTATCAACTACATTTTGTAATAATTGTATTTTATAATGGCGGCTGCATTCTCTGAATACTAACCAACTATCATATGAGTAGTTCTGATTTTATTTCTATTTCTGTGATTCTATATTTTGTTAATGCCCAGATCTATTAATAGGGGTTCTCCCATAATGGAGGTTGCCTGTCTGTTCTTGCTTGTACCCAATCTGGAGTAGAGAGGATGCTTTTGATGTCTATTTGGGCAAACTTCCAAATAGCTTCATGTGCCAATGATGTTGTTATGATAATACATGTGGCGTACCTCCATTCTCATTTCATGTCATGGGTTGTAATTACACTAGAGTAAATAAAACCATGCCCACCTAACAAGATGTCTTTATGCTAAATGTTACTCTCCTAGCTCCCAGTCAAAGATTTGCTGCCACCGCCTGTACTTTACTTATTAATGTATAATAAGAAGGCAAAAAGACAACCCAACCAGCTATAAGGTTATTGAAGGACACCTGTCAACAGGTCTCTGTCACTATTTCTGTCACCTCTACCTGTTAGAGCAGCTCACATGGATCCCATCCCAGTCTTTATCTAGGCGATTCATACATTAATCATTATAAAATCATCTTTTCATTATGATGTAAATGAGGCTGGTCACATGGTCAGAGGCAGTGATGTCACCCCTGTTCCCCTTCTCCTCTCCTCCCCCTGCTCATGTCTGTGTGCAATAGTTAAGCATTTCCAGTGTCTGTGTTTTACCTGCTGACATGCTCTCCCTCCTAATACAAATGTGTGAGACACAGACATCAGCTACACATGAATCTGACATGTTCTGCTATATACATGGCTGCCTAGAGCTGTTGTATCTCTGCTATACACACACACAGGCTGCAGGGGGTGTGTCCGCCAGCACCAGGAAGCACATGGAGGAGCCATTACACCATTATACCTCACATCATTATACAGGCTGTCAGTCAAGCACTGGGGGTGTGGCTGTGCCTCCCACTTATGAATAATCTGGACAGCTTGAATTTGATAATGACTGATTGGACATCTCACAGGTCACTTGCATACAGCTTTAGCACCTCATTGCTTAAGTGTACAGGCATGTAGAGGGGCAATGAAGGGATAGAGGCAATGCTTTCTAATGGAAGTTTATAAAAATATATTTAGTTTAGGGCGTAAATTTGCCTGATTGGTTCTCTTTAAACAATAACACTATTGTTATCTCTTTAGGAACTTAAGTTCTTTTAAGGCTTCACGTAGAGACCTACTAGGTTTTAAAGATTTAATATATGGATATTCAGTGCAGACATGAAAAAGACAATTCTCTGATACAAAAAAGGAAAACGGTTACAAAAATACAAATGCATACAATTGTAATCAATCAAAGTGTAGAAGGGAGTTGGTTGCATAGTTTTTCTGAAAGCAGATGTACACATCTCCCCTCTCATTTCAGTAACCCTAACATCAAGGAAATCAAGCTCCTTTTCTCCAAATAAGGCAGTAAAGCGCATATTCATTTGATTCATCACAAAAGAAAAAAGTTGGGTGCGGGTGCCCTCCCACACAAAAAATGTCATCCACATATCGAAAAAATGCCTTCATGTTTGAGATGAAGGGGTTGTCCAGAGAAAAGATGTAACGGTTCTCGAAGCCAGAAATAAGTTGGCAGAAGTACATGCAATGGGAGTACCCATTACAGTGCTGGTTCTCTGGACATACCATTTGTCATCGAACATGAAGGAGTTGTGGGATAGCACAAACCGCAACCCCTCTGTAACGTCCGTGCCTAAACTTTGCTCTATCCACAGTTGGGAGAATAGATGGCGTTAATTTGTGTGTGAACTGTGGCTAAATGCTTGTGTTTGCTTTAACGGAGCCACACCCTGCTCCTTGCATTTCAATCCTGCCCAGCAAGGGTTACTAGTCTGATAGACAGTTTCCCCAGTGTGCTGGAGCCGTGTCCGGGAACGGCCTTATGTACCTGCCTCATCCCATCAGACCTTGCTGGTTATTCTTCTAGTCTTACCTGTGTATCTAGTGCTCTTGCTATCTGGTTTGGTATTCTGTGTTTTGTACCCGATTCTGTACCTTTGCAGCCATCTTGATCTTGACCTGTCTACACTTGTCTCTCTGTATCTGTATCTGAACCTGACCTGTATATAACCCGTTTAAGTCTTGTCTTACCTGTGTATCTAGTTTAGTTTTACCTGTCTCTGTTTGTCTGCCTGTATCTGTACCTGACCTCTATATAATCTGCTTGATCTTGATCTTGACCTGACCTGTATATATCTGTTTTTTTGTCCCTGTCTTAGTCCTGTGTTTGTATTTTGTGCACCAGTGTGCACCAGTGTGAACACCACTGTATTCCAGTTACCTGTCCGCTCCACCATCCAGCAGCTGCCAGACTAAGTAAGTTTTCCTTGTCATTTTGTAGGGTCGCTCAGGGACCATCAGTTAGGTTCCTGACAGTGGGTTCGCCCTTATCAGGGCGGTTTATCTGCTTTGGCAGGGCCTTAGCCCACAGGGATGAGCTTGCCACCACTTACCTAGTCTGACAGCTAGTGCCAAGTCTGGTTGTGGCTGCACTGTTGCTGGACAAGTGCTGACACCCTCACATACAAACTCCACATAAAGGGGACTTTTTGAGCATTAATTAAAATGTTGTGCATGCATTGTACTCCCAACTCCTGTGGGATAGAGGTGTATTGACTCTCCACATCGTTGGATGCCAACATATAGTTATCACTCCAATGTATGTCCCTAATAACTTTCAAAAAGGAATTGGTATCTTTTAAGTATGAAGGTACATCCAACAACAGAGGACGGAGAAGCCAGTCAAGATACTGTGACAGGTGCTCTGTGGGAGAACCAATGCCTGTCACAATAGGACAGCCAGGAGGGGCCGACATTGACTTATGCACTTTAGGGAGGAAATACACACTGGGTATCTCGGATGTTCAGATAACAATTTAACAGCTGCGTGTTCAGAAAGGATACATACTTCTACACTCCTCCTAAGAAAGGTCCGTAATTGGGCTTGGTATCTTAAAGTAGGGTTACTATCAAGATGGATATAGGTCTCAGGATCCTCCAGTTGTCTTAGGGCTTCTGTTCTAAGATAAGATAAGATAAGATAATCCTTTATTAGTCCCACAGTGGGGAATGTTCTATATATATTCTATAATACTATTAATTACTATACTAGTAATATTCTATAATACTCCCTGGTCATAAAAACCACATTGCCCCACATTTGTACGTGACATGAAGGATTTTGAACAAGCTACTATTTTTGAGTGGGGATGCAACAAAAAACTGATTTTTAAAAAAGGAGGAAACAGTCAAAGAAGAAAACTTACCAAAAATATAGAATTCTGGACTCATGTAACAGCTGTGTGTTATGCAAGTTGGGTGGATCTTGTAAGTTTTGTGTCTACAACAGACAATTAAAGCTGATCCAATTGGGGGGCATCACACAAAAGGTTGATTACTTTATCTCATGCAAATCTACCTTTGTCGTATATGTTGTTTTCTGTCCATGTAAATATTTTTACATTGGTAAAACTATACGTAGATTGTATATAAAATTTAGGAAACATTACAAATCTATTAGTTCGGGGAATTGGTGTCCCCGACTTATCATACATGTCAAAAATTGTCATGATGAAAATCCTGAGGTTTTGAGGTTTGCAGGCATTGCACAAGTTAAAGTGGACCCCCTCAGAGGAGATAGGGACCGTACTCTATTGAGACAGGAAAGCAAATACATTATCAAATTTGATACGACAGGTTTATTGGGATTGAATGATAAAAATGATTATAGTGTATTCCTATAACTGTTCCGTTTGTGAAGAGGATCGGTAGTCCTTATTATATAATGTTCTTTTCTAATAAAGATAGAATACATAATAATGGTATGGTAGACTCTAGATATTCTTTTGCTAAAGTGTAAGACTAGTTAAGTATCCGCATCTGTATGTGCCCCTAGATGTTTAATCTGCTGAATTGTTTTTAAAGATATCTTATTATTATTCATGATTTTATACTTACTATGCATGCTGTCCGGCACGTCAGAATGTATACACTGTTTCCTTGACAACATCCGCCGGCTTCTGCACATATATTGTGCGCAACGCAAACGGTTTACGTCAACGGCTTGAAAATGCACTAGGAAGCACAAAATGGCTTGTCGCCAGGCCCCGCACCTCCCCTGTACCATGGATTCGAAATAAAGGATTAATGTACAGTCTGGTGAGTGCAGCATGTTTACCATCGGCAGAGCACCACCATTTGTGTTGTTGTTATACGACAGTTCTGTGTCTTGGACTTTACTACTGTCCGGTTTGGGTTATGAGTGCCCTGCATTGATTGGATGGTGCTTAGCGTTTCTGTGCTATTTTTTCATATTTCTCATCAGTTGTGTGTAGCTTCTAATGTTAAATTTGCAGGGGGACATCATATGAATATCAAGTGGTGTTTGCATTAGATGGACATTCAATGTGTATGAATGGCTACACTAGCTAATATGTATTGTGATATTTAATGACATAATGCTATTTATTGTTATATTTGCAGAGGTGTATACACACAGAGGTTATCAAATAACTCACCCTCCATCCAGAGTGAGTAGGTAGCAGCCGCCCCTCCCCTCTATGAAAGTGTATCGTTTGTGTAAACAATCTATGGTCTCACAGGGTTAATCAGCACAGCCAGGGGAGATGGCTACCACAGGAACGGTCTAAACTGAGCAGGGCAGCAAAGAAACAGCTAGGCATAAGTAATGAAAGTCAAAGACAAAGCTGTTTTATATCACAGCTATGGATTTGTCGAAAAATATTGGAATATAAAAGCTATCACGCATCATGCAATTTTGAGGTCTCAAAGCATATTGATGTTAGGGTTTTAAAATGTTAACTTATTGCTGGCTTTTTGCCTCTAGTCCACTTCAGCACACCTTTTCCCAACCTACCTATCCACAGGGATACTGATTATGTCAGAACCTAAACACTTATTCTGTTGTTGCATGGTCTAAGCAATAGGAGTTTTAGACAGCCTCACCAATTTAAACAAAAAAAGATACAAGACTGAAAATTGTTTTCTTGATCTTCAGAAAAAAAAAATATTGATTTCATGCCAGATGTATTAAAATTTAGTAGTGCAAACTTTCCAACAGCACCTCATGAGCAAGAGGTGGCACAGGAGCATGAACTGAATTTTGTGGTTAAACTGCAAATTTTGTTGAACCTTAAAGGGGTCTGCCCATGATAGAAAGTTCTCAAACTTGAATCCCCTGGTGATGTTTACACAATGGAGATACTTTTTAATCCCCTTACTTACAATTTTACTCAGTTTTATTGCTGTTTTTGCTCTTATAACTCAATGATAGTTATTAAAAAATGCCAGAGTGTGGATGGGGACTCTCTAAGCAGACAATTCTTGATCCCTCTATTGCTGTGAGATGCTGTGTGCTGGCAATGTGCTTGTGCCTATCAGGGTATCAGACACAGAAAAAGATAGATGAGAGATTATGAGATCCAAGAGATGGATATGAAACACAATGACACACTCCAGCTCTGCTAACTCACCTATAACACACAGGGGGTCATTTACTAAGGGCCCGATTCGCATTTTCCCTACGTGTTACCCGAATATTTCCGATTTGCGACGATTTTCCCTGTATTGCCCCAGGTTTTTGGCTCACTCGATCGGATTGTGGCGCATCGGCGCCGGCATGCACACGATGGAAATCTGAGGGCGTGGCCGAACGATAACCCGGCGGATTCGGAGAAACCGCCGCATTAAAAAAAAAAAAAAGGGTTGCGGGACATGCACTTACCTTCATCCAGGATGGCTCGGTGAACTCCAGTGCGTTCCGATGCTCTTCAGCGCAGCAGCGACACCTGGTGGATGTCAGAGGAACTGCCTTAGTGAATCACCGGAAGATCCGAATCCACCGCAGAGAACACGCCGCTGGATTGCGAATGGGCCGGGTAAGTAAATCTGCCCCACAGAGTCAGCTCTGCCATAAGCCTCCCTCCTGGATAAAGACCTTATTTGCCTGAAGCTAGAAGAGTAAATCTCTGTACACTGCTGTTTGCTGGTAGGAATTGCCCGTGTCTGACCTAGTCTTGTAATGCGGGGAGGAGGGGCAGGGTGCAAAGAGAACAGCAGTGTGCAGATAAGAAAAGCTATTAATAATAAGAATTTCAGCGTAGTCAGAAATTTTAGGTCATATCCAGATTATATCTGTGAAATGATGTATTTTTGCTAATAACAGTGAATAAGAGAATGTGTTATTTTGTTATCCTGGGTATATTGAAGAACCTTGTCTTCATGCGAATACCCCTTTAAGCACCTTAGAATTTTACAGACAGAGGTCCAGTGTCTGAAACCGCCCTGTGACTGACACTTATAGTAGTGGTTGTGCCTATTATTGCATAAAATAATCAAAACAGATAGCCCTTTTAACCACACTGTAGGTAGCTAAGTCTTCCTTCACATCCACTATATAATTTTCTCGAAAGCATTAACTGCCAGCTGCAATGATTAATCACTATAACAAAAAAAAAATTATAAAAGCATATGAAACATAGTGACATATTCTTATTAATCATCAATAGGGTGGGAGCGATGGAAGCTTTGCCTAAGACAGTAAAGAGGTTTTCCTACTGTAGACATCCACCAATAAGGGGATACGATTTTAATTGTGAGGAGTGTTGGATTTCTTTTGGTCACAAAACAGGGGCCCACAAGTTGGACTATGGAACAATTAAAATATATTGAGATATGGCTAAATAGCATTTGCAGTCCTCAACATCTTCTCTACTTGGTGCAGTGTTAGTCACATCCCAAACACTGATCATTGTGTACAGTAGAAAGCCCTGTTTAAAATCATAAAGTTTGGAGAAGCTAGTTGGCCTCAGCTATATAATGATATTCCCAGTGAAAGCAGAGAAATATCATCTGTTCGGCACTGCGGAAATATGTAATAAATAATATGGAAGTCTGCACAGTGGTTGTCAATAAAAGATCTTATCATTGGCCGCGCCGTTGTGTTTTTATTAAACCCAGTAGTGTAGAAAGTTAAATCTCTGAAGCCCTCGCTCCCGCTCATTCCAAAGTTTAACTCTGGAACATTCTTAGTTGATATCAAGAGAGAATTTTCTTCTTTTGGAGTCAACCAAACATTATTTGCAAGCCGGAGCAGAGCAGTGTAATGAGGACGTTCCTCTTGAGGTAAGTTAGTTCTGAAATGCTTGCTGACCCAGAGGGTGTAAGGTAATTTTGAATTACATTCTTGTCAGTCAAGAAACAGCAATCACAAGGGGTTCTTGGATACAAGAAAGTCAGAGAGTACAAATAATTTTTAATAGGTGACAGGGCAGGAAAAAAAGACATTGGAAACTCTGAGCCGTTGTCACCTCCTCAGACGATGTGTTTCACAGGTTTGTAACTTGTAATTCTCTAGCTGTTAAGAAGAGACATATCCCAGCATCTCCTGACAGCTGAAGGACCACAGGCTAGTGACCACTAATCTACTCATTTGTCAGGTAACTTTATTTAATCAATGCAACTACAACTTCCAGCATGTCCTGGCAGTCACAGTCTGTCAGAGCCTTGATGAAGTGTTATTTATGTAACTGGAAAAGCACAGGTTGAACATAACCACAACGTCTAAGATACTGTGATAATATTTTAGTTTTGTTGCTCCCCACATCACCCATCAAGTTTGAAAGTCCTTCAAAGGTATTTACGCTGCAGAACTGAAAGAGGACATTAAGGACAAGCCTAATTTTTTCCCAAGCCACATGGTTCCGGTGCCATATGTAGACAATAATTGTGGAACCATTTGACTTGCTGGGGGCCCACAATTTTCATACAGCCCTGGGCCCATGGCAGTCTTAATCCACCCCTGTTAGTGTTTCCCCGGTTAGGAAGTATTAATCTATTTGTGAATACTTTAAATGCGGTTTCTGGGCTCAAATATATTAATGACTATTCTGAGTACTAATGTAACACTTGCGTTCTTCATGGTATTATCATGCCGTAGACTAGCGGGCCTCAACCACTTGGACCGTGGCCACAAAAAATGTTTTATACTTTTTCTTCCACATTTCCAGTTCTCTCTTTTCCTTGTTTCCGCTGCTGTACACTCGGCTGGATCCATAAGACACAACGATGTTCTCAAATCATGTCTGACAGCATCACAGATGCGTACAGCTGCAATACAAAGAATAGGATTGCTGTAACTTTGTGGAAGCAGGTAAAGGTGGGTTCATGGGTGTTTTTTGTCTTATTCACATTAAGTGTGGGTGGAGGGTGCATACATTGGGGGATTGCAGATATGGCTGCCTGTATATGTGGGGGGCTAGAGAAAAGGGGTTGTCATAGGAGGAGCTACAGATAAAGAGGTACTTTAAGGCAAGGGCTACAAAAGGCGGGCATTATAATGTCAAAGGTCATATAAGGAGTGGTGGGAGGAAAGTGGGCAGTCCTAAAGGGCAGTTGAATAATCAGGGGCATTAAAAGGGGCAGCTGCAGGAGATGGGACATTATAAAGGGGGCAACTCACGGATGCAGGAATTATAAGAGGTGGGGCTGTGCAAAAGGGGCATTAGGTACGAGACAGGGTGGGGCAAACACTTTTTTTCTGGGACTATAGAGGGAAGAATCACACCCCCATTGGATCCTGGAAAAAAATGTGCTCTGGAGCCGGTCGCTTTATAGAAAGGTTGTACACAGCTGCTATATAGGAAGCTATACAGGAGAATATAGGACCAACTGTTTCTATTCACAGACATAAATGGGACAGATAAAGATCAGCAATTCAAACCTATTTTAGGAAATTATATTGCTTATGAAGTACGAGTTCTGTTGCATCTTTTCAATTGTATTGTGATGTCGCTCTATTATTACTGCAATTACTACAAAATAGTAAAATTGCTGCAGAACTGCAATGTGAGAATCCAGCCTTATAAAACCCTTATTAGCCGCCGATATGGCCTTTGGTCTTAAATGCAGGGTGTGCTGAAATTACCACAAAATTGCGGTAAGAAAAACTAATTTTTTGCCACAAATTCATGTTAAAATTGGGACAAAATCATTATGTGCAAAAACAGACTTCTATAAGTAATTAACTCCCACTCTCTGAAAGATACCCTGGACAATAGAGTCGCAGTTGACAGACTCAGTCACGTTCCTGCAACGAGAAGTTCACCTCCGAGCCAACAGGATAAAAAGAAGGTGGCAGAGCCATCACTCTGGGCAGTGTGACCTCCTTAGCCTCACAGAGTATGTGCCCTGCCCTGCTGCCCACAATGTCCTAATGCAGTATAACATCGGTAGACCCTCTGTGCAGAGCTATGAGTGTGAGCTATGAGCCCTCTGCAGCCTGGATTTGTAACCCAGGAAGACAACTGCCCGACTGCACAGCAACATGCTGGAATTGACTTCATCTCCTCCCTCCCTGGCACAGGCTTCAGGTCTGCTGCTGCACCCTAGTGCTAAAGGTGGTGCTTGAGGACAGTGCTTAGCACACACACTACGGCAGTTATGAGTTATCAGATGCCATCCTCTGCTATGCCTGCACACCCTGCACTAACGGATGATCATCTGTGTAAATGTGCAGAGGTCAGTGGGGATTACAGATGAGTGAATGCCAGTGATGAGCACGAGGAAAGTTTTTTCACAAGCTATCTTATGACCCCTTGTGTCAAAGCATATGTGACTCCCAAGGCAGTTGCCCACCTCTGCCTTCCCTGTGTCCTCAACCTGACCACCAGACTATACTGTAATTAGGTTATCAAACTCCAAGGAAGGAAGCAGCACTCCAAGATAAATAGTGAATATTTATTCCACCAGTGGTAACTGCTTCGTCTCGGCTGACTCTATGCAGCCATTCTCAAGCACAGAGTCAACCGAAATGTAGCACTTACCACTGGTGGAATAAATATTCACTTTTTATCTTGGAGTGTTGCTTCCTTCCTTGGAGTTTGTATGCATATGGGATCCTGAGTCAGTTCCTTGAAGCCTGCACCCACATTGGATTTAATCTGGTCATCCACAGTGCTGCTCCTTCTACCTATCCTACTTATATGACTAATTAGGTTATCAGTACGGGGTGGCAATCCATGGCAGAATGTTACAGGACATCAAAGAAAAGTACTGCCAAGCTGTGACTTTTATTCTGTGTCTTGGTAGCCAGAGCCTCATTAGACCAAAGGGACACACATTGTTTCTCCACAAAACTTGTGTAATTATAAGACCAAATGATGAAGTATTCAAAAATAATAAAAATATTTAAAATGGCAAAACTAATAATAATGCAGTGGCAACGAGTATAAGGAGTACAAGGTGTGAGTGAAGCTAAAAACAGAAATGGAACACTATTCAAGATACACATACATACGACAGATTGCAAGGGGAAACACACGGTAAATAAAGTGCTCAGAGTTAACACTGTATGGTAACGTTAACGGCATTGTTAAAAATGACCAGCAGTGAAAAAACAACAATACACAGCGGTGACTTTATCTTCCATTTCAGCAAATGAATGTTTATTGTTTTATGATAAAAATGTATACAATTTGCCTATATACTTTCTGTATCACTCCCTCACAGTTTTCTGCTTGCAGTCCTTCCAAAGGAATCTTTGTTTACTACCATTGGACAAAAAGCTGACCATGGTCACACAGGTGTACAGCTCGTAATATCGCAGAGAATAATCACATTTTTAAGTCTGCAATCATGTGTATGTTTTTTTTAAGGTTTTGGGCTTGTTTGGTTTATTGGTGGGCTGATATAGAGGCATGTGAGTATGTTTGTTTTTTGAGACTTTAGTCTGAAAAGTAGCAAAAAAGTTGCAAATGTGTAAGAAACGGCCTCCACTGGACTGCAGTGTTTTTTGCTACAAAACTTTTTTGCAGTGATTTGTGACTTTTTCAGTTGTCTGGATTCTTATACGAATCAAACGCAACAGAAAAAAAACTTGCAGGGCGCGTGTAACAGCTACAAATTTTGGCGCAACTGTGAAAAAGCCATAGCTAACATTTCCTTTCATTTTATCTGAAAATGTTATAAAGCAGACAAGATACTTACAAATAGTTTCCTCACAATGCTGTCATTTCTATAGTGATATAAGAGCTCCGAGTTTTCTCCATGCAGCCGAGTTTCGCTATGTATGAACTTTGTTTCAAACACTAATCCAAAGTATACTTAAATTAGTCACATTTCTGCTTCCCTTTAAAAGCTCACCAGCCACAGAGCCTTAGCTGGGTTTTGCTTTACGCTGCCATTGGTATAATGATTTTACGATTTGCCTCCCCTCTGCCCACTCAGGCGTTGGTTGTCTAGAAATGCCAAGTGTGCACACAGTTTTCTAGCACCATGTTGAGACTGCAGTGGAAGCTGTACCATCTGCCTCTTGTAAATGCTTTTAGTAGCAAATGTGTTATTATTTTTATTCTCTGCTTGAAATGTGTTGCATGGGGACTGTATACACAGCACGGTGTTGATATGGCAACGTTAATGTATCTACTCAGGTGACAAATTTCACAGAACACTGAAAGCACTGAATGTCTAACTTTATGAATAGAGTCAGAAAATCATTGAATTGCGTCCTTTTATTTATTGGCTCTGTGATACGGAAGCGCTTACATCACAGAACGGGTAATGGCCACTCCTTTTCACAGTTTCCTTGAAGAAATTACAGCCCCGCAGGCTATTTAGCAATGTGCAGAGAGAGAAATAACAAGAGGAGCAGAATTCAGCCACATTGAACACTGGCCATGTGCTGGGTTACAGGTGCTTCATGTGGATGCAGAAAATTACAACAGACTGTTATGTATCTCTGCGGCAAAAAACAAGATATATATTTAATCAATGCTTTGTCCAGAACATCTGAGAAACAAGCCGCAAAACATTGGGTTAAAAGAGTTTCTTATATTCAAAGATTTAACAAGTAAGAATCTCCATGCCATAGAATAGATCGAAAGCTATGAGATGGAGAGATTATGTTATTGCTCCATTTTTTCACCGATGCAGGGTCTGATCCATCTCCTCAGCTTCTCTTCTGTACTTAAGAGCAATTTTCCTTTTTGTTCCTTTCTGTGTTTACTCTAGAAGTTATCTGTTCAGTCTCGGAATGTCCACATCATTTTACGAATGTGGTTGAACATGAAGAAGTGTAAAAAATGATGACTCCAGGAAGGTCAAGAAAGAACACAAGGAGCAGCTGAGCCCAAAACTGCTGCCTTCATTTTATTGCAACCTTGGTTTGGAAATGTTTTTTTGCAACACCTAAGGTGTATCGCTCATAATTTAGATCCTCTAAACAGCCTCCAGGGGGACAGGATCTGCAAGCCCAGTATTATTTCAGTTCTCATATTAAAATTTCTTTATAAGTGAGTTTATAAATAATGTCTCATTTTCCATTACTGTGTGAGCCACAGACAAACTGCATAAGCCCTTGTCCTCTCACACCCTCCATTCTGCATGTCCTAGAGTTGACGGTCATCTATAGAGGCAGGCAGGTATTAGCACCCTCTCATTTAGGCACTTTTGTCTGTAACGTCACCTGATCTACCATCTCCCCAGGTGCAGTAGGTTCTTTGGAGGCCTTGCAAATTCAGTTACAGAGGGCCGCCTAAGTAGTTGCATAGAAAGTCTGGTTACCATGACTCTTGCAGTGTATCTTTAGGTCATTCCTAAGAGCAGTGGATGGATAATATTTGTGACATAAAGGGTGGAATAGTAGATACCCAATGTCTGGTGAATAGCAATGAGTTGAGTTGGGTTGAAATGCGTGTTCAATGGGCTCCTACAAATACGGGGAGAAATTTGATTTGGCACCCGGACTTCAGCACAAAGTTGATCCTGAACCCAAATCCCATTAAAGTTAATGGGACCATAACTCTACACACAACATTGATGTAAAAGGGGATAGTAAGAGTCTACAGGGGTAAAAAATTGTGTGAATAAGAGGCTGATGGCCCTGTTTCAGTAATACGGAAAGGCAAATTGAAAGTTCATTTGCGCCATTAATGGTCAAACTTCAAATTCATATAGAAAGTCAAATGTTCAAGTTATTAGCCAGAAAAAAACAAATCCCCGTTCAAGTTCAGATAATACTTGATATTCAAATTCCAAGTTCAATTTCTGGCTATATGGAGAGTCAAATTGACGTTCAAGGTCTGCAAATACAGGAGGTCAAAATTTCAAGTTCAAGTTCCTGTGGAGCTGGTGTGTTATTCATTTTTGCTTTTGATAAATGAATAACGTATCGCCAAGTCCCAAAATGCCCGATCTATCAAAATATAAAAACGGTTACGGCCGGCGGTGACCTCCGAGGCGGGAAATGGCGCCCAAATGTCCGAAATGCGACTTTTACACCTTTTACATTCATAAAAATGAAAAAAATGATCAAAATGTTGCACAGACTCAAATGGTGCAATGAAAACATCGCCTCATTGCAAAAATTACACCTCACACAGCTCCGCGCCAAAGTATGAAAAAGTTATTAGCTTCAGAATATGGAAAATTTTTTTTTTCTTTTTTGTACCATTCGTTTCATTTTTGAAAATGTATTAAAACACACATAAACCTATATAATATGGTATCACCGCGATCGCACCGAACCAAAGAATAAAGCGAGGTGTTATTTTGAGTGCACAGTCAAAGTCGAAAAAACTGAGCCCACAAGAACGTGACCCACGTGCGTTTTTTTAAAAACATTTTTCCACATTTGGAATTTTTTTTCAGCTTTGCAGTACACGGCATGTTAAAATAAATAACATATGTGGAAAGTAAAATTTGTACGCCAAAATAAGCCCTCACACAGGTCTGTACACGTAAAAATGAAAAAGTTATGGATTTTTGAAGTTGGAGAGCAAGAAATGAGCAGAAAAACCCTGCATCCTTAAGGGGTTAAAGAACTCAGTTCTGTTTTTGCTGTACCACTGTCTAAAATCTTCTGGGATTCCATAATGTCAGGTGTGGTGCCAAGTGACTGAGCAAGGCAAATGTGGTGCCAATATAAAAAGGGCTCTAGAACTTTGCCAGGCAATATACAGGCCTGTAAGCTTAACTTCCATTGTATGGAAAATACTGGAAGGTTAGTAAAAGACTATATACTAGAAGTATGTGACATCAAATAGTGACGCCAGCATGGGTTTTCTAGAATATAAGTTGTCAAACTAACCTGATCTGCTTCTATGAAAGGTGAGCAGGTGCCTGGAAGGAGAGCTGCTGTGATTGTGTTCTTGGACTTTGCAAGGCATTTGACACTGTCCCTCATAGACGTCTGATGGGTAAATAAGGTTGATTTCCATTGCAATCAATTGCAATTGATTGAGAACTGCTGAAGGATCGTATCCAGAGAGTTGGACCAATGATTCCTTCTCGGAATGGTCACCAGTTATGAGTGGTGTACCCCAGGTTCTGTGCTTGGCGCACTACTTTTTAATATATTTATTATGATTAGAGGTGGAAATAATAGCACTGGTGTCTTTTTTGCAGATGACACCAAGCTGGGTAGTGTAATACAGTTTAATAGAGGATATTCATAGGCTGCAGGGTGACTTGGAAAACGAATTTTGGTCGCCCACTTGGCAAATGAGGTCAATGTGGATAAATGTAAGGTTATGCACGGCGGCTAATAATCCAAGCAAAATATGTCCTTGGGGTAAATCTGGGAGAGTCCCTGTGTTGATAAGGACTGGGGGTACTAGTGGAGTCATAAATGAATACCAGCATGCATGTCAATCGCTGCCTCTAAAGCCAGTAGGATCTTGTCATGTTTCAAAAGTGGTATGGACTCTCATGATAGGGATGTAATATTTCCACTGTGCAAGGCATTGGCTCGGCCTCACCTGGTCCCACAAAAAGGATGCCTGGAGCTGCAGAGGGTTCAACGTGGAGCCACAAAAATGATAAGGGGTATGGAGGGTCTTAGTTATGAAGAAAGATTAACAACTAGATTTATTTAGTCTGAAAAAAGAGACTACGAGGGGTCATGATTATTTATATAAATATATGAATGGTCCTTACAAAAAATATGGTGGTATTTGTTTCAGATTAAATCAAATCAAAAGACGAGGGGGCACTGTCTCCGTTTGGAGAAATACAAGGTATAGAGACGTCACTCTGTGAGAATAGCCTGCCTCAGGCGCTGGTCACAGCAGGGACAGCAGAGAGCTTCAACAAGGGGTCTAGATGCCTTTTTACACAAAACATTGATGGTTATGTTTATAGAATGTTTCCCCTAACTCCTCCTCATGCAATCCCTTCCCTTCCTTGTTGAACTGATAACAAATGTCTTTTCAGAAACTCAGCCACCGCAGATCAACCAGAAATCAAATATATAGAACGCACTGTAGGCTTCAAGAAGCTATTTGTATTCTCTATGGCTATTTTCTAGCCAAGTACAAAGGAAGCAAACTACTATGCCAGATGAGTGACACTGAGTTATTGCCTAATAGAAATCCAACCCCTACTGAATTTTGCACTTCGGGCTTTGCTATGGATATGTGTGCCACTAAGAGCTAAACACAAACGGTTAGCAAGTCCCCTGCTAATTACTCACAAAATGGTAAAAGATGCAAATTAAATAAAAAAAGTAGAACGTTATTGTAGCCCTAAGAAGGGTGTTGGGTTTTTGAGAATCACTCCTGCCTAACAGTAGCTAATAGAACACCCTAACGCTTTCCCTGACCAGCAGCAGCTCTCTCCCTAGCGGCACCAGAGACAGAATGATCCGAGCAGCGCGGCCAGCGGCTAGTCATCCCAGGGTCACCTGATCTGGCCAGCCAACCACTGCTATCGGACGTGTAGGGTACCACGTCATGCTGGGTGGAGTGCAGAGTCTCCTGGCTGTGATTGGCTCTGTTTCTGGCCGCCAAAAAGCAAAAGGCGGGGAGCTGCCATTTTCTCGAGCGGGCAAAGTATTCGTCCGAGCAACGAGCAGTTTCGAGTACCCTAATGCTCGACGAGCATCAAGCTCGGACGAGCATGTTCGCTCATCTCTAATCCTGACACATCCATTAAAAGAAATCTGCTATTAGATTCAGTGTTATAATGAGCTGCGGGGAGCGATATGGCGGTGGAAATTATAAATTACGCTTATGAAACAGAACTTGGTTCAGATGGGTGTATGAAGGTTTATAGAGGTTTCAGGTGAAACCCTGGTACTCATCAGGTCAGTGCAGTAGTAGAGGTATAGCAGTATTTTATGTGAGATATTGCAGGATGTACATAACAGATTTTATTAACAGCATTATATGGGATCTGTATTACTGTATGTAGTGGCTGTTATATAGCAGTATTATATGGGATCTGTATTGCGGTATGTAGTGGGTGTTATATAGCAGTATTATATGGGATCTGTATTGCAGTATGTAGGGGGTGGTATATAGCAGTATTATATGGGATCTGTATTACTGTATGTAGTGGGTGTTATATAGCAGTATTATTGGGATTGTATTGCGGTATTGTGTGGGTGTTATATAGCAGTATTATAGGGATCTGTATTGGAGTATGTAGGGGCTGTTATATTAGCAGTATTATATGGGGTCTGTATTGTAGTATGTAGGGAGTGTTATATGAGTAGATTATATGGGATCTGTATTGCAGTATGTAGGGTGTGTATAGTAGTATTATAGGGATCTGTATTGTAGTATGTAGGGAGTGTTATTATAGTATTATATGGGATCTGTATTGGAGTAGTAGGGGTGTTATATAGCAGTATTATATGGGATCTGTTGCGGTATGTAGTGGGTGTTATATAGCAGGTTATAGGGGATCTGTATTGCAGTATGTAGGGGGTGTATAGCAGTTTATATGGGATCTGTATTACTGGTATGTAGTGGGTGTATATAGCAGTATTATATGGGTCTGTATTGCGGTATTAGTGGGTGTTATTAGCAGTATTATATGGATCTGTATTGGAGTATGTAGGGGCTGTATATAGCAGTATTATATGGGATCTGTATTGCAGTATGTAGGGGGTGGTAATAGCAGTATTATATGGGATCTGTATACTGTATGTGTGGTGTTATATAGCAGTATTATATGGGATCTGTATTACTGTATGTAGGTGGGGTTTATAGCAGTATATATGGGATCTGTATTGCGGTATGTAGTGGGTGTTATAAGCGTATATATGGGATCTGTATTGGAGTATGTAGGGGCGTATATAGCGTATATGGGTTCTGTATTGTAGTATGTAGGGAGTGTTATATAGTAGTATTATATGGGATCTGTATTGCAGTATGTAGGGAGTGTTATATAGTAGTATTATATGGGATCTGTATTGCAGTATGTAGGGAGTGTTATATAGAGTTTATAGTGGACCTGTATTGCAGCATGTAGGAAGTGTTATATAGCAGTATTATATGGGTTCTGTATTGCAGTATGTAGAGGAGTGTTATATAGTAGTATTATATGGGATTGTATTGCAGTATGTAGGAGGTGTTATATGAGTATTATATGGGATCTGTATTGCAGTATGTAGGGGTGGTATAGCAGTAATTATGGGGATCGTGATTGCATTATGTAGGGGGTGTATTAGCAGTATTATATGGGATCTGTATTGCAGTATGTGGGGTGGTGATATAGCAGTATTATGTGGGATCTGTATGCAGTATGTAGGGAGTGTTATATAGTAGTATTATATGGGATTGTATTGCAGTATGTAAGGGGTGTTATTTATCAGTATTTATGGGATCTGTATGCAGTATGTAGGGGCTGTTATATAGCAGTATTATTATGTGGGATTGTATTGCAGTATGTAGGGAGGTTATATAGCAGTATTATATGGGACCTGTATGCAGTATGTAGGGGCTGTTATATAGTGTATTATATGGGATCTGTATTGCAGTATGTAGGGCTGTTATATAGCAGTATTATGTTGGGAGTGGGATCTGTATTGCAGTATGTAGGGGGTGGTATATAGCAGTATTATGTGGGATCTGTATTGCAGTATGTAGGGAGTGTTATATAGTAGTATTATATGGGATCTGTATTGCAGTATGTAAGGGGTGTTATTTATCAGTATTATATGGGATCTGTATTGCAGTATGTAGGGGGGCACACTAACCCATTAATACATGCTATATAACAGCCCCTAATGCTGCAATACATAACCCATATAATACTGCTAATAACAAGCCCCTACATACTGCAATACAGATCCCATATAATACTGCTATATAACACCCTACATACTGCAATACAGATCCCTATATAATACTGCTATATAACACCCCTACATACTGCAATACAGATCCCACATAATATGCTTAAAACAGCCCCTACATACTGCAATACGAGCCCATAATACACTCTAATAACAGCCCTACAACTGCATACAGTCCCATATAATACTGCTATATAACACTCCCTACTACTGAATACAGATCCCACATAATACCTGCTATATAACAGCCCCTACATACGCATACAGATCCCATATAATACTGATAAATAACACCCCTTACATACTGCAATACAGATCCCATATAAAACACTATATAACACTCCCTACATACTGCATACAGATCCCACATAATACTGCATATACACCCCCACATACTGCAATACAGATCCCATATAATACTGGATATACACCCCTACATACTGCAATACAGATCCCACATAATACTGCTATATACCACCCCTACATACTGCAATACAGATCCCATATAATACTACTATATAACACTCCCTACATACTGCAATACAGATCCCATATAATACTACTATATAACACTCCCTACATACTGCAATACAGAACCCATATAATACTGCTATATAACACTCCCTACATGCTGCAATACAGGTCCCATATAATACTGCTATTAACACTCCCTACATACTGCAATACAGATCCCATATATACTAATATAACACTCCCTACACTGCAATACAGATCCCATATATATACTACTATATAACACTACCCTACATACACAATACAGAACCCATATAATACTGCTATATAACAGCCCCTACATACTCATACAGATCCCATATATACTGCTTAATAACACCCACTACATACCGCAATACAGATCCCATATAATACTGCTATATAACACCCACTACATACAGTAATACAGATCCCATATAATACTGCTATATAACACCAAACATACAGTACTACAGATCCATATAATCTGCTATACTCACCTACATACGCAATACAGATCCCATATAATACTGCTATATACAGCCCCTACATACTCCAATACAGATACCTATAATACTGCTAATAAACACCACACATACCGCAATACAGACCCATATAATACTGCTATATAACACCCACTACATACAGTAATACAGATCCCATAATAATACTGCTATATACCACCCCCTACATACTGCAATACAGATCCCATATAATACTGCTATATAACACCCACTACATACCGCAATACAGATCCCATATAATACTGCTATATAACAGCCCCTACATACTCCAATACAGATCCCATATAATACTACTATATAACACTCCCTACATACTACAATACAGATCCCATATAATACTACTATATAACACTCCCTACATACTGCAATACAGATCCCATATAATACTACTATATAACACTCCCTACATACTACAATACAGAACCCATATAATACTGCTATATAACAGCCCCTACATACTCCAATACAGATCCCATATAATACTGCTATATAACACCCACTACATACCGCAATACAGATCCCATATAATACTGCTATATAACACCCACTACATACAGTAATACAGATCCCATATAATACTGCTATATACCACCCCCTACATACTGCAATACGATCCTCATAATACTGCTATATAACACCCACTACATACCGCAATACAGACCCATATAATACTGTATATAACAGCCACTACATACAGTAATACAGATCCCATATAAGATGCTTAATAAAATCTGTTATTGTACTACTGCAATATCTCACATAAAATACTGCTATACCATCTACTACTGCACTGACCTGATGAGTACCAGGGTTTCACCTGAAACTCTATAAACCTTCATACACCCATCTGAACCAAGTTCTGTTTCATATAAGCGTAATTTAAAGTTCCACCGCCATATCGCTCCCCGCAGCTCATTATAACACTTAATCTAATAGCAGATTTCTTTTAAGGATGTGTCAGATTAGAGATGAGCGAACATGCTCGTCCGAGCTTGATGCTCGGTCGAGCATTAGGGTACTCGAAACTGCTCGTTGCTCGGACGAATACTTTGCCCGCTCGAGAAAATGGCAGCTCCCGCCGTTTTGCTTTTTGGCGGCCAGAAACAGAGCCAATCACAAGCCAGGAGATCTGCACTCCACCCAGCATGACGTGGTACCCTTACACGTCGATAGCAGTGGTTGGCTGGCCAGATCAGGTGACCCTGGTATAGCTAGCCGTGGCCGCGCTGCTCGATCATTCTGTCTCTGGATGCCGCTAGGGAGAGAGCTGCTGCTGGTCAGGGAAAGCGTTAGGGTGTTCTATTAGCTTACTGTTAGGCAGGAGTGATTCTCAAGAACCCAACGCCCTTCTTAGGGCTACAATAACGTTCTACTTTTTTTATTTAATTTGCATCTTTTACCATTTTGTGAGTAATTAGCAGGGGGACTTGCTACCGTTGTGTTTAGCTCTTAGTGGCACACATATCCATAAGCAAAGGCCGAAGTGGCAAAATTCAGTAGGGGTTGGATTTCTATTAGGCAAAACTCAGTGTCATCTCATCTGGCATTAGTGTGCTTCCTTTGATACTTGGCTAGAAAATAGCCATAGGAGAATACAAATAGCTTCTTGAAGCCTACAGTAGCGTTCTATATATTTGATTCTGGTTGATCTGCTGGTGGCTGTCGTTTCTGCAGTGCATGTACTTGCCAATTCTGAGCAATTTGTAGTTGAGAATTGCGACCGCTGGTTCGCGTTAGTGAGCGACCTATCCATAGCAAAGGCAGTGGCAAATTCAGTAGGGTTGGATTTCTATTAGGCAATAACTCAGTGTCCTCTCATTGGCTAGTAGTGTTGCTTCCTTTGATACTTGGCTAGAAATAGCCATAGGAGAATACAAATAGCTTCTTGAAGCCTACAGTAGCGTTCTATATATTTGATTTTCTGGTTGATCTGCTGTGGGCTGTAGTTTCTGCAGTGCATGTACTTGCCATTCTGAGCAATTGTAGTGAGACTTGCGACCCGCTGTGTTCTGCGTTAGTGGCGCACATATCCATAGCAAAGGCTGAAGTGGCAAAATTCAGTAGGGGTGGATTTCTATTAGGCAATAACTCAGTCATGTATTATCTGGATAGTAGTGTGCTTCCTTTGATACTTGGCTAGAAAATGCCATAGCAATAGATAGGATGTTTGGTTCTAAAAACTCAAAAAAAAACAAAAAACACAAAAAAAAAAAAACAAAAACACAACAAAAAACACACAAAAAAAAAAAAAAAAAAGTAAAAAAAAAAAAAAGTTAAACTCTCATTTTAAAAAGTTTAACCCCAGGGTAGGGGTAGAGGCGAGGGCGGGGACGTGGGCGTCCAACTACTGCAGGGGTCAGAGGCCGTGGTCCTGGGCGAGGGTGACACCACCTGCTGATGAGGGGCAGGGGAACGCCGCAGAGTACACTCCCTAGGTTCATGTCTAAGTTACGGGACTCGTGGTAGAGCGCACTGTTAGGCCAGAACAGTGCGAACAGGTGATGTCGTGGATTGCTGGACAATGCTTCGAGCAATTTGTCCACCCCAGTCAGTCTCCACGCAGTCCACCCATGTCACCGAAATCCCCACTCCCCAGCTCCTGCACCTCGCCTCCTCCCCCCCAGTCTGCCCCCTCATGAAAATTTGCCATTTGAACCGGCATACTCTGAGGATGTTTTTCTGGACCTTCCCACAGTCACAAACCACTTGTCCGGTGGCTGCTGAGCATTTTCGATTCCCAGGTTTTCACCAGTCACAGTCTGGTGGTGATGATGACCTTTGACGTAGTGGAGTGTGTAAAGAGGTGTCCGACGATGAGGAGACACGGTTGTCGACCAGTGGGGAAGTTTGTTGTCAGGGCAGGAAGTCCGAGGGGGAGCAGACTGAGGGAGGAGGATGATGGAGTGATGGGGTGAAGACCCAAGCTGGGTTGAGAGGCCGGGTGAACACAGTGCTTTGAGAGGGAGAGCCTCGACCTGAAGGTTGGAAGAGGCAGTGGTGGGGCCAGACGGAGAGGCAGGGCCAGCTTGGTGCATCTACGCCACTGTCAACTAGTGAGCTCCCGTGGTGAGGGCTCTTGCGGCGAGGGCTAGATCTTCAGAAGTGTGGAGTTCTTTAAGGAACAACGGATGACCGACGGACTGTGGTGTGCAACATTGCCAAACCAGGCTCAGCAGGGGTTCCACCACTACTAGCTTAACTACCACCTATGCGCAGGTTGAATGCTAAGCACCCACCTCAGTGGCACAAGGCCCGTTCACCTCCGGCCGTGCACACCACGTGCTCTCCCCTGTGTCAGCTGCTAGTCAGCCCCCTGCCCAGGACCCTGGCCCAAAAACCCATCGTCGCCTCCAAGTCCTCCACAGCATCACCATCGTTCAGCTCTCCATCTGTAATTTTTTGTGAAATTTGATAATATTTTCAATGATATAATTTTTAGGACTGTATGACCTTTTGATCACTTTTTATAGATTTTTTTATATTTTCCAAAATGGCAAAAAAGTGCCATTTTCCACTTTGGGCGCTATTTTCTGTTATGAGGTTAAACGCATTGAAAAACCGTTATCATATTTTGATAGATCGGGCATTTTCAGACGCGTCAATAACTAATGTGTTTATGATTTTTACTGTTTGTTTATATTTATGTCAGTTCTAGGGAAAGGTGGTGATTTGAAATTTTAGGTTTTTTTATTATAATTTTTTTTTTTAACTTTTTTTTATTTTTATTTTTATTATTTTTCAAAATCCCTAGGGTACTTTAACCCTAGGTTGTCTGATCGATCCTATCATATACTGCAATAATACAGTATGGCAGTATATGGGGATTTTCCTCCTCATTCATTACAATGTGCTATAAGCACATTGTAATGAAGGGGTTACAACGAAATAGCCTCGGGTCTTCGGAAGACCCGAGGCTACCATGGAGATGGATCGCCGCCCCCCGATTACGTCACGGGGAGCGGCGATCCCAGGTAAGATGGCGGCACCCATGCGCCGCTATCTTTTTGAGGCTGCCGGCAGCTGTGAAAACACCCGCGATCGGTGAACGTAGCTCTTACCACTGGTGGAATAAATATTCACTATTTATCTTGGAGTGCTGCTTCCTTCCTTGGAGTTTGTATGCATATGGGATCCTGAGTCAGTTCCTTGAAGCCTGCACCCACATTGGATTTAATCCGGTCATCCACAGTGCTGCTCCTTCTTCCTACTTATATGACGTAATTAGGTTATCAGTACGGGGTGGCAATCCATGGCAGAATGTTACAGGACATCAAAGAAAAGTACTGCCAAGCTGTGACTTTTATTCTGTGTCTTGGTAGCCAGAGCCTCATTAGACCAAAGGACACCACATTGTTTCTCCACAAAATCTTGTAGTAATTATAAAGACCAAATGATGAAGTATTCAAAAATAATAAAAATATTTAAAATGGCAAAACTAATAATAATGCAGTGGCAACGAGTATAAGGAGTACAAGGTGTGAGTGAAGCTAAAGAAACAGAAATGGAACACTATTCAAGATACACATACATACGACAGATTGCAAGGGGAAACACACAGGTAAAATAAAGTGCTCAGACTTAACAACTGTATGGTAACTGTTAACGGCATTGTGTAAAAATGACCAGCAGTGAAAAAACAACAATACACCAGCGGTGACATTTATCTTAAAGGGGTATTCCCACTTCAGCAAATGAATGTTATTGTTTTTATGATAAAAATGTATACAATTTGCCTATATACTTTCTGTATCACTCCCTCACAGTTTTCTGCTTGCAGTCCTTCCAAAGGAATCTTCTGTTTACTACCATTGGACAAAAAGCTGACCATGGTCACACAGGTGTACAGCTCGTAATATCGCAGAGAATAATCACAGCTTTTAAGTCTGCAATCATGTGTATGTTTTTTTGTAAGGTTTTGGGCTTGTTTGATTTATCTTTGTGGCTGATATATGAGGCATGTGAGTATGTTTGTTTTTTGAGACTTTAGTCTGAAAAGTCGCAAAAAAGTTGCAAATGTGTAAGAAACGGCCTGCACTGGACTGCAGTGTTTTTTGCTACAAAACTTTTTGCAGTGATTTGTGACTTTTTCAGGTGTCTGGATTCTTATGACGAATCAAACGCAACAGAAAAAAACATTGCAGGGCGCGTGTAACAGCTACAAATTTTGGCGCAACTGTGAAAAAGCCATAGCTAACATTTTCCTTTCATTTTATCTGAAAATGTTATAAAGCAGACAAGATACTTACAATATAGTTTCCTTCACAATGCTGTCATTTCTTATAGTTGATATAAGAGCTTCGAGTTTTCTCCATGCAGCCGAGTTTCGCTATGTATGAACTTTGTTTCAAACACTAATCCAAAGTATACTTAAAATTAGTCACATTTCCTGCTTCCCTTTAAAAGCTCACCAGCCACAGAGCCTTAGCTGGGTTTTGCTTTACGCTGCCATTGGTATAATGATTTATACGATTTGCCTCCCCTCTGCCCACTCAGGCGTTGGTTGTCTAGAAATGCCAAGTGTGCACACAGTTTTCTAGCACCATGTTGAGACTGCAGTGGAAGCTGTACCATCTGCCTCTTGTAAATGCTTTTTAGAGCAAATGTGTTATTATTTTTATTCCTCTGCTTGAAATGTGTTGCATGGGGACTGTATACACAGCACGGCGTTTGATATGGCAACGTTAATGTATCTACTCAGGTGACAAATTTCACAGAACACTGAAAGCACTGAATGTCTAACTTTTATGAATAGAGTCAGAAAATCATTGAATTGCGTCCTTTTATTTATTGGCTCTGTGATACGGAAGCGCTTACATCACAGAACGGGTAATGGCCACTCTCTTTTCACAGTTTCCTTGAAGAAATTACAGCCCCGCAGGCTATTTAGCAATGTGCAGAGATGAGAAATAACAAGAGGAGCAGAATTCAGCCACATTGAAACACTGGCCATGTGCTGGGTTACAGGTGCTTCATGTGGATGCAGAAAATTACAGACAGACTGTTTATGTATCTCTGCGGCAAAAAACAAGATATTTAATTTAATCAATGCTTTGTCCAGAACATCGGAGAAAGCAAAGCCGCAAAAACATTGGCTTTAAAAGAGGTTTCTTATATTCAAAGATTTAACAAGTAAGAATCATACACATGCCATAGATAGATCGAAAGCTATGAGATGGAGAGATTATGTTATTGCTCCATTTTTTCACCGATGCAGGGTCTGATCCATCTCCTCAGCTTCTCTTTCTGTACTTAAGAGCAATTTTTCCTTTTTTGGGCGTTTCTTTCTGTGTTTACTCTAGAAGTTATCTGTTCAGTCTCGGAATGTTCCATCATTTTTACGAATGTGGTTGAACATGAAGAAGTGTAAACAAGATGCCCTGGGGAAGATCAATAGAATAGAATCAACATAATGGAGCAGCTGAGCCTAAACTGCTGCCTTCATTTTATTGCAAGCTCGGTTTGGAAATGTTTTTTTGCAACACCTAATGTGTATCGCTCATAATTTAGATCCTCTACACAGTCTCCAGGGGGAGCAGGATCTGCAAGCCCAGTATTATTTTCAATTCTCATATAAAAATTTCTTTATAATGTGATGTTTATAAATATTGTCTCATTTACCATTACTGTTGAGCCACAGACAACTGTATAAGCCCTGTCCTCTGCACACCCTCCATTCTGCATGTCCTAGAGTTGACGGTCACTATAAAGGCAGGCAGGTATTAGCACCATCATCATTTAGGCACTTTTGTCTGTAGCATCACCTGATCTATCATCTCCCCAGGTGCAGTAGGTTCTTTCGAGGGCCTTGCAATAATTCAGTTACAGAGGGATGCCTAAGTAGTTGCATAGAAAGTCTGGTTACCATGACTCTTGCAGTGTATCTTTAGGTCATTCCTAAGAGCAGTGGATGGATAATATTTGTGACATAAAGGGTGGAATAGTAGATGCCCAATGTCTAGTGAATAGCAATGAGTGAGTTGGGCGAAATGCATGTTCAATGGGCTCTGACAAATACGGGGAGAAATTTTGATTTGGCACCCGGACTTCAGCACAAAGTTGATCCTGAACCCAAATCCCATTAAACACACAAAAATTGATGTAAAAAGGGGATAGTAAGAGCTACAGGGGTAAAAAATTGTGTGAATAAGAGGCTAATTGCCCTGTTTCAGTAATACGGAAAGGCAAAATTGAAAGTTCAATTTGCGCCATTAATGGTCAAACTTCAAATTCATATAGAAAGTCAATGTTCAAGTTATTAGCCAGAAAAAAACAAATCCCCGTTCAAGTTCAGATAATACTGACTATTCAAATTCCAAGTTCAATTTCTGGGAATATGGAGAGTCAAAATTTGACGTTCAAGGTCTGCAAATACAGGAGGTCAAAATTTCAAGTTCAAGTTCCTGTGGAGCTGGTGTGTTATTCATTTTTGCTTTTGATAACTAAAGATAAATGGAACCAGCCAAACACAGGAACATACGATAGAAGAAAGAACTTCTGACGTGGGTGGTGCATCCTGTCATATACTAGACTGGTGAATGTAGACATGATCCAATCTAATCAATGTGTGCAAGTCTCCTGGACCAGATGGGTTATATCTAGAGATGAGCGAACACTAAAATGCTCGGGTACTCGTTATTCGAGCGAACAGGTGATGTCGTGGATTGCGGACAATGCTTCTAGCCATTTGTCCACCAGTCAGTCTTCCACGCAGTCCACCCATGTCACTGAAATCAGCACTCCTCCAGCTCCTCCACCTCAACCTCCTTCCCCCCAGTCTTCCCTCTCCCAGGAAAATTTGGAATTTGATCTGGCATACTCTGAGGAACTGTTTTCTGGACCCTTCCCACAGTCACAAGCCACTTGTCAGGTTGCTGCTGAGCTCTTTCCCGATGCCCAGGTTTTCCACCAGTCGCAGTCTGTGGGTGATGATGACCTTCTTGACATAGTGGAAGAAGTGTGTAAAGAGGTGTCGGACGATGAGGAGACACGGTTGTTAGACAGTGGTGAAGTTGCTGTCAGGGCAGGAAGTCCGAGGGGGGAGCAGACTGAGGGATCGGAGGATGATGAGGTGACAGACCCAAGCTGGGTTGATAGGCCGGGTAAACACAGTGCTTCTGAGACGGAGGCGAGTCCTATACCAGAACAGGTTTGAAGAGGCAGTGGTGGGGCCAGGCGGAGAGACAGGGCCAGAGCTGGTGCATCAGTGCCAAATGTTTCACGAAGTCAAGCTCCCGTGGCGAGGGCTAGATTTTCGGAAGTTTGGAGGTTCTTTAAAGAAACAGCGGATGACTGACAGACTGTGGTGTGCAACCTGTGCCACACCAGGATCAGCAGGGGTTCCACCACTACTAGCTTAACCACCACCAGTATGCGCAGGTATATGAGTGCTTAACAACCCACTCAATGGAACCAAGGCCGTTCACCTCCGGCCAGGCCCACCACTGCTCCTTCCCCTGTGTCATTTGCTGCCTCTGCTAGTCCGCCCCCTGCCCAGGACCCCGGCACAAACACCTCCCGCTTGAAAACCACACCTTCGCCTCCACGATCCTCCACAGCGTCCACCAATGTCTCCATGCGCAGCGTTCAGCTGTCTATACCCCAGATGCTGGAGCGCAAGAGGAAATACAGTTTCACCCACACGCCCAAGCCCTCAATGTCCACATCTCCAAATTACTGAGCCTGGAGATGCTGCCCTATATGTTGGTAGAGACCGAGGCCTTTCGCAACCTCATGGCTGCGGCCGCCCCTCAGTATTCGGTCCCCAGCCGCCGCCACTACTTTTCCCGATGTGCCGTCCCAGCCCTGCACCAGCACGTGTCAGACAACATCATCCGTGCCCTGACAAACGCCGTTTCTGACAAGGTCCACCTAACCATGGACACGTGGACGAGTGCTGCCGGGCCACTATGTATCGCTGACGGCACATTGGGTTAACTTGGTAGAGGCTGGGACCGAATCTGACCATAGGGCCGCTCATATACTGCCGACGCCGAGGATTGTGGGGCCTACCTCGGTCACGGTCTCTTAGGCCTACTATGCCTCCTCCTTCTCCCACCCCTCCTCCACCTCCAAATTACCCTCCGTAGGCATGGCGCCATCAGTCGGTAGCTCTAGGCGCAGCAGCAGTGCCGTTGCTAAGCGACAGCAGGTGGTGCTCAAACTGCTGAGCCTAGGCAATAAAAGGCACACCGCCCAAGAGCTATTACAGGGCATCACTGCGCAGACCGATCTGTGGCTGGCACCGCTGAACCAGAAGCCAGGCATGGTTGTGTGTAATAATGGCCGTAACTAGAGAAGAGCGAGCACTAAAATGCTCGGGTCCTCGTTATTCGAGACGAACTTTTCCCGATGCTCGAGTGCTCGTCTCGAATAACGAACCCCATTGAAGTCAATGGGAGACTCGAGCATTTTTTAAGGGGACCAAGGCTCTGCACAGGGAAGCTTGGCCAAACACCTGGAAACCTCAGAAAATGATGTAAACACCATGTAAATGGACAAGAAACAGCAGGGGCAGCATGCATGGATGCCTCTGAGGCTGCTCAATCGCACCATTATGCCAAACTTATGGGCAACAGCATGGCCATGACAGAGTGACCGAATGAGGCTAGATAGCATCTAAAACATCCAATAATTGACCCTGACACTATAGAAGACGGCATGCAGAGGCAGCGGCAGGCTAGAGAGTGGCATGGCGACATACCCAAATGGACTCAGGCTTCAAACCAATGGGTGGCAGAGAGGAACCAAAGGAGGTGAGCAAGAAGTGCTTAAATAATATCGGTACATGATAAAAGTTTGCCAGTATATTTTGTCCTCCAGTAAAATGGAATAGATTGAGTGCCTGTATGTGGCAGTCCCAAAAATTTTTCAAACCAGAGGAGCAGGTAGGTGGCCCTCCAGTAAAATGGAATAGATTGAGTGCCTGTATGTGGCAGTCCCAAAAATTCTTCAAACCAGAGGAGCAGGTTCTGCTACCTTTGAAGGAACTGCATGTTTCTGCCCCCCAGTCAATATCTGGGTAATTGAAGTCCTCCATAATAAGTACTTCACCATGCTTTGAAGCCGCATCCATTTCACTTATCAGCATTTCCTCCTTTGCCTCCATTATATTTGGAGCCTTATAAAAAACCCCTAGTAATATTTTATTATTATATTTCCCTCCCCTTATCTCCACCCATAGGGACTCCACATTTGCATTTGCGTTACTGATGTCATCTCGCAAGACAGGCTTGAGGCAAGAATTCACATATAAACAAACCCCTCCCCCTTTTTTATTTATACGATCCTTTCTAAAAAGACTATAACCATCTATAGCAACAGCCCAGTCATAGCTAATGTCCAGCCATGTCTCGCTGATACCCACTATATCATATTTCCGCTCCAACATCAAGAGTTCCAGTTCCTCCATTTTGTTTGTGAGGCTTCTGGCATTTGTGTAAATGCACTTTATATGGTTTTCCCTGTCCGTATTCCTTTTGTCCTTATTCCCCAATCTCATTCCTGCCACCCTTCCTCCCCCATGGACTATGACTCTTCCCAGCTCTCTATCTACACTGTCTATTTGCCCTGCACAAGTGCAGTTGCCCTCCCCCCAGGTCTCTAGTTTAAACACTCCTCCATCCTCCTAGCCATTTTTTCCCCCAAAACAGCTGCACCCTCCCCATTGAGGTGCAGCCCATCCCTACTGTAGAGCCTGTAGCCGACAGAAAAGTCAGCCCAGTTCTCCATGAACCAAAAAACCCTCCTTCCTACACCAACTTTTGAGCCACTTATTTACCTCCCTGATCTCCCGCTGCCTTTCTGGTGTGGCACGTGGTACAGGCAGTATTTCGGAGAAAACTACCTTTGAGGTCCTTGCCCTGAGCTTATGGCCTAAATCCCTGAAATCATTTTTAAGGACCTTCCACCTACCTCTTACTTTGTCATTAGTGCCAATGTGGACCATGACCGCTGGTTCCTCACCAGCCCCTCCCAGTAAACTGTCAACCCGATCCGCAACATGCCGAACCCGAGTACCCGGCAAACAACACACTGTTCGGTATGCACGGTCTTTGTGACAGATTGCCCTGTGTGTTCCCCTAATAATCGAATCTCCCCCTACCAGCACCTGACTGACCTTGCCTGTGCTCCCATTACCCTTCTTACTGGAGCAGACAGTCCCCTGGTTGCTAGAGGCCACGTCTTGCTGCAGCCTTGCTACCCCAGAGCTGATATCCCCCTCATCCGCCAGCCTGGCAAACTTATTGGGGTGCACCAGATCAGGACTAGACTCCCTACAACTCTTCCCTCTACCCCGCCTTCTACATGTTACCCAACTAGCTGCCCCCTCACTCTGCACCTCCATACTTCCCTCCCCACACCCATCTTCCCCAGAGAGTTTGTGCTCCAGGAGCAGCAAACTTCGCTCCATATTGTCAATTGCCCGCAGCCTTGAAACTTGCTCATTTAGATCCAGAATCTGGGCTTCCAGATGAGCAATTTTCACACATCCCACACAGCAGTATTCCCCCTCGAACGGCTGTTCAAGGAAAGCATACATGGCACAGGATGTACACTGTGTAGCAATGCCACTTATGGAGTCCATTGTTCTAATGGGGATTACAATAGAAATATGCACAGAAGAAGAATTTACAGTCAAAGTAACACAAAATACAGTCAACAATATCTACATTTCTGTTTTTCTATGTCAAGATGGGGTGCAATGTGTAAATAAGTGAGCTTACCAATTGGCTGCAATGAAACAAAGAGCAAAAAATGTAAAAGAGTGTGAATACTTTCCATACTCACTGTATGTGTATTCCATAATTTTGTTCTTTCCCTTTAAATGAAAAGGCAAGTAATGGCTGCACTTTCTGATTTGCTGCATTCCTCTCCCATTTTTCTGGCGTGAAAGGAATAGTCTTAAATCCCTTGATCTATTCAGCATGAGTCTGGCACTTGTGATCTCTTTTTTATGTCTTGATCAGACATTCACAGCTCCCTCGCACACTACAAACATGGCACAGTACATTTGCTTCAGAGCAATTCAGCAGCAGCCCATAATTTACGACACATTCCTGACTAAGAAATGCTAAATGACTTATTATATATATATCACCTGCAAATCCTCCGCATTGATCTCTTCTCTTCATCATGACCATTCAGCTTCTATGATTCCGACTCAATGGCTGATTGAATATGGAAACCTAAGTAACACTTCCTCTAGTTTTATAAATGGCTCTTACATCAACCATGTAAAATATTAGGAAACACCTTGAGATCCTCAGCCTGTAAAATACAGTTAGCTCCTCTGGCTTGTTATATTAACAAGGACTTGGCAGCGGCACTGAGTACCTTTTTGGTTAATATAATCCACTTACAGACCTGAAATTTATGACAGATTGTAAAGCACCTTGATAATAAGACAGATTTTAGTTTAAACACTATAATTGAAAACTATAATAAATTGGGGTCTGATCAATATCCATTTTTACTAATGCATTGCTTTTCACAGACAGATAAAATGAATTGGTGTGTATCAAGTGGCAGCCAGGTTTGTTTCATAGCATTGATGTGCACGGCTTTTTCTAAATCTTTTTAAAATACTAAAAGGATTTTCAGCTGCTTCACTTCTAGACTTACCAGTAAAACATAGCTTAAAGGGGCAAATCGAAACTCACACACTGTGATGCCTGGAGTTTTCCTAAAAGTGGCCAGAAAGAAAGGGAAATGTTGATATGGAAATACATAGGCCCCTGCAACAGTTTTCTGTCTGACTTTGCACATTCTTTATAGTGCAAACTTCCTGCACACATAATTATAAAGTGTTCTGCACCATATCCAACGCAACACAAAATTCTGCACATTAAGGGGCCTTCTGGTGCAGAGTTGGACCACGTGCCACATTTACCATGCAAAGTCTCAGAATTATGTTGGTGCATTCTGCCAGAACAGTGCACTAAGCGCCAGATTAATGAAGAAGGTGCGCCACAATTCCTGACACTGGCGTACCCTGCACATTTCCCAGCCAAAGTACACATAATGCAGTTTGAACTGTTTTTGATAAATGTATTATTTTGGGATTACATTCAATAGACCTGTGAGCCCATGTGTTCCCCACCTACAATCTTGTTTGAATGCACATATGCGGAGAGTTTTTGAACACCCTTTTTGTGTATAGCATGCCAGACATAGGGCTTGGCTGCTTTATACTTAAAGTGCATAAAACTGCAACTTTTATAAAGTTTTATCTATAGTTGCAATAGCTCAAAACTAACATTTTTCCAAAATACATTCATTACCTTATTGCAGTTGTTTCCCTGCTATATCCTGCCTCGCCCGTTTCCTGTCAGCTTGGCATTCTGGTTGCTAAGAAGTAACCGTAGAGTGAAAGAGGAGAAAACAAGAGATTAAGTCTACAGACTGGGAGGTCACAGAAGGGTTAGGGATATGTCTATGCAATGGGCTAGTTCTTGTCTTTGCTCAGTAACTCTGTCTTGTCTACTCTGTCTACACTCTGCTCTCATGCTTCCACACACACATCAACTCCTCCTCCATCAACTGCTCCTTTTAATCAGTTATGATAAATAAGGCTTCCTTGCACACTACCAACTTCTAGGCTTTGACAGGGCTATAGTCAGGTCAGTGAAGAGAAGGGAAAGGATCAGCACAGCAATCTGATACATACAATGAAGGCTGTTGTCTCCTCCTCCTTTCTTGGTACTCCCCATCCCCCACAGCCCTTGGATGAAGGTAGAGTGAGCAGCCTGGCTGACACCTCCATTATGGCAGGTAGTGTGTATAGTAATCATAAGGATGTATTAGATTATAGCTATATCTACCTTACCTCCCTTGGTACATCCCCATCCCCATCCCCCCCCCTCCCCTAACCCAAACTATACTGGATTCTCTGAATAGAATGTAAATGATTATAGAGCTCCTGCGTGAGCATAAGCAATTGAATAATGTTCTGTCAGAGTACTAATAGGATTATGTTTTTTACGCTGTTACCCTCTTGTTACAAAAACCAATAAAAAGATTGAAACAAAAAAGATTATAGCTATATCTGTGTAACAGTGGATAGATGTATATATGTGTGTAATAATTTATGTTATGGTGGGTGATGTTGCAATCAGGAGATGGCCATTAATTTCAGCATAAGCCAAAGATATTTTTATGAGAAGGTCTGATACATCAGAATTGATCTCAAGCTAGGAAGAAGCAGCACAATATAGGTATCATTGGAATTGTTGTCAAAGAATCTCTCCAGCTGTGCCAAAACTATATTTGGCCAGGTAACTTCAGTGTTACGCTTTAAAGGAATTCTGCCACCAAAATTAAGCATGATAAATCAAGGACACTTACTCAAAGATCCAGCAACGGTGACTGTGGTAACCTTCTTATATTTGTTATCCTTGGCCTCCTTTCTTCTAAAATCAAATTTCAAAATTTTATTGATAACTAAAGTGACACCTTTTACCTCAACAAGACATCAGCCAGAGACATTCCTGACCAAAAATGGCTGCAGGTGGAGTGTCATGTGATCATATCTGTTCATGAGCAATCACCATGATAGGACCTTATGATAGTATTCATGAATAGAAAAAACTATAAATAAAATTGCATTAACCAAATACCCACCCTATTGGATACAAACACAGAGCATCCAATCCTTGGGGATTGGAGGAAGATTGTTAGCTACATTTAAGCCTGGTGAGATCCTTACAAGTTGAGGACATTGAGCTACAGTTTTAAAATTGTATACTTATGAATGTAAGATCAAGTTCCTGACAGGGTAATTTTTCATGGACAGAGATCACATGACTCTCCATCTGCAGCCATTTTGTAGTCAGGAAAGATGAGGCTTCAAATTACATATCATAAAAACAGTGCATAACTATTAACCCCTTAAGGATGCAGCCATTTTGTAGCTTAAGGCTCAGCCCGATTTTTTGGATTCTGACATGCGTCGCTTTCTATGGTTATAACTTTTGAACACTGTTACTTATCATAGTGATTCTGAGATTGTTTTTCCCCCCACATGTTGTACTTCATTTTAGTGGTAAATGTTGGATGATAAGTTTTGCGTTTATTTACAAAAAAAATGAAAAAATGATTTTTTGAAAAATTTGCCATTTTCGAAATTCAAAATCATTGCTTTTTTAGCCAGATAGATTTACCCCCTAAATACATTTCTGAATAACATTTCCCATATGTCTACTTTACATTTTCATCATATTTGAAATGTCTGGATATTATTTTATTTTGATGTCATGCGGCTTACAAATCGAATATCGCTTTTCCGGATTTTCAGAATTGACTATTTTGGAGATAAATACAGTTTTGAATGAAATTTTACATATTTATCATCAAAACCCCCTAAATAACCAACCCATTTTCAAATCTGCACCCCTCAAGCTATCAGAAACAGCTTTTACAAAGATTGTTAACCCCTTGAGATCTTCATAGTAATTGAATCAAAATGGAGGTGAAATTTAGAATGGTCAAATTGTGCTGGTTATACATCATTTAGCCCCAAATTTTACACATTTCCAAAAGATAAAAAGAGAAAACCCACCATACAATTTGTTCTATAATTTCTCCTGAGTACAGAGACCCCCCACATGTAGCCGTTACTTGTTTTATGGGCGCACAGCGAGGCACAGAAGGGAAGGAGCGCCCTGCAGCTGCCGGATTTTAGTTTCCTCATTGGCCCCTTCTGTAGGCTATACAATTTTCGCTTTTTCGTTATTGGGGCCATGTGACTGCATTTTTTTTTGCGGGATGAGATGTTTTTTCCAGTGTTAACATTTTGGGCTTGGTATCCCCTATTGTTGAAAATTTAGGAACTTTTTTTTGAGGGCAGGAGTAGAAAAGCATCAATTCTGTACTGGATTCTTAACTTTTTTTTTTTTTTTTTGGTGTTCACCGTTTAGCCTAATAATCATGTCATCTTTATTTTAAGGGTTGATACGATTACGGGGATGCCATACATGAATATTTTTTTTTACGTTTTACTAAATTTGTCAAATAAAACCCTAATGTGGGGAAAAATCTATTATTTTTGTATTGCCGTCTTCCAAGTGGTATAACATTTTTATTTTTTTGGCTATGGAGCTGGTTGATTGCTCATTTTTTGCAGGACATGTTGTACTTTGCAACAGTATCATTCTGGAGTACATATGTTTTTTTTGTGGGATTGAATAGGTAAAAATCATAATTTTTGGAGGGTTTATAACAGGTTTTTTTTTTTTACGACGTTTATTGTGCGAGTTCAATAATTATTGACTGTTATTCTACGGGTTGTTACGGACGCGGTGATACTATATATGTGGGGGTTTTTGTTTTGATTTAGAATTTTTTTTTTGCATTATATGTCTCCTTTTGTGTTTTGGGGCTTTTGGCCATTTTTATTGATTTCTTTCTTAATTTTTTATTGAATAATTATTTTTTTTTTTTACTTTTTCATTTTTTCTAGCATGGGACATGAACAAGCAATCATCTGATTGCTTGTTCATGCTAATGCTCTGCAATACTCATGTATTGCATAGGCTGGCACTGTGCCAGTAAGATGACGTCATCTTACCGGCAGTTCTTGCAGGCAGTGCTGGGGTGAACAAAATGACGGCTCATCCAGGCTCCAGGCAATACGTTTGAAGTCCTTTATTCGTGCAAAGTCGCGCTGCATGGAGAGGGCTCACGGGCTGAGCCCTCTCCATAGCCGGTAAGTCTTTGCTGCATATTGCAGCAAAGGCTTACCGGTAACACCCGGTGTTTTCACAGCGATGGCTGCCGCCAAAGCTGCCAGCAGCCTCAAGAAGATAGCGGCGCCGCCATCTTACCTGGGATTGCCGCTCCCTGTGACGTCACCAGGGAGTGGCGATCCGTCTCCATAGTAGCCTCGGGTCTTCCGAAGACCCGAGGCTATTTCGTTTTAACCCCTTCATTACAATGTGCTCATAGCACATTGTAATGAATGAGGAGGAAAATCCCCGTATACTGCCATACTGTAGTATGGCAGTATATGATAGGATCGATCAGACAACCTAGGGTTAAAGTACCCTAGGGAGTCTGAAAAATAGTAAAAATAAAAAAAGTTAAAAAAAAAAATTATAATAAAAAAACCTAAAATTTCAAATCACACCCCTTTCCCTAGAACTGACATAAATATAAATAAACAGTAAAAACACATTAGGTATCAACACATCCGAAAATGCCCGATCTATCAAAATATGATAACGGTTTTTCAATGCGTTTAACCCCGTAACGGAAAATAGCGCCCAAAGTTGAAAATGGCACTTTTTTGCCATTTTGAAAAATATAAAAAAATCTATAAAAAGTGATCAAAAGGTCGTACAGTCCTAAAAATGATATCATTGAAAATATTATCAAATTTCGCAAAAAATGACACCATCCACAGCTCCATAAACTAAAGTATAAAAAATTTTTGTACAGGAGGTTTTAATTTTTGTAAATGTATGAAAACATTATAAAACCTATACAAATTTGGTATCCCCTTAATCGTACCGACCCAAAGAATAAAGTAGACATGTCATTTGGGGCGCTCAGTAAAAGGCGTAATATCCAAGCCCACAAGAAAATGGCGCAAATGCGTTTTTTTCACCATTTTCACTGCATTTGGATTTTTTTTCCCGCTTCTGAGTACATGGCATGGAATATTTAATACCATCACTATGAAGTGCAATTTGTTACGCAGAAAACAAGCCATCACACAGCTCTTTACGTGTAAAAATAAAAAAGTTATAGATTTTTGAAGGTGGGGAGTGAAAAATGGACATGAAAAAACAGGAAAGAGCCCGGTCCTTAACCGATTAAGAAGTATAACAAGCAATGGTGTAAATGGCTGGAGTGTCCGGGACTGGGAACAACAGAAATGCTCAGGAGATGGGAGAGATGGCGACTAAGATAGACATCAGGGACGTGAGGAAAATAGGGGAGATGTGGAGAGGTAGGGGGTTCTGCATCTGGACATGGAGCCTATCAATCAGGATGAGGAGGGGATGAGAGGGGAATGGACCGTGAGTGAAGGGGAGTGTTGGTTGGGTAGGGGTTTAAGTTATGAAAATAACAATGTTCTATTTGTCAAGGTTTACATTCATTTGGTATATGTATAAAGAAATGCAAGACAATACTTGTAATTATCTGCTTTAATAAAGTTTATCTGATTTAAAAAAAAAATAACAGGAAAAAAAATGTTTGCAGTGATTAGAAATCAGGTTAGTAACTGCAGGATGGCTGTCAGAGGGGAACCCACACACTGTTGGGGTCCTTAGTTGCCTATGTCTGCCTCTGTTTGATACTGGATTACAGGGAGGTTGGAGGAGATGCACAAATGGCATGGAAATGTAATTATTATTTCTCAGCAATGATGAAAGATTGTTAATGTGAGCATTTTAATTAACACGGTTTTTCTCTATTTAGATGGTTACAGTCAGTGTAAAGTTACTGTCACACAGCTTTTCAAGTCTTAAAAAGGCTTAATACATTCTGATGGAGTGAATCATTAACAGAGTCCTCACCTCCCCGCTATCAGCTGTAATGAGGACGCCATCTTTAGCAGAGTTTTCCATGCCGAAGAGAAATCAGGAGCTTCTAAGGACAAATACAAACTGTATATTATGGATGCACTTAACTGTGAGCAGAGAATGTCTCAGGTAATGAAGCGACAAAACATAAAGAGCCGTGAAAAATGATCGCGGCGCATACAACTTTTATGGCAAAAATATTTACTGTTCTCGTTTTTTTCCCTGCGCTGTTTATGATATTATAAAGTGAAATTTAGGATTCGTTTAATTCATCACATGTGTAGAGAGGGAGCAGAGAGTACAGTGGAGATTGAGAACTATTATATCTGCTTATAACTTTGTGGTGCAATCACCATCTGATAGTCTGGCAGCTTCGGGAACAGAAGAGAGAAATTTTTGTGTTTTGGTGATTTAGCTCATTCTCCTACTACTCTTACATTGGTGTTGGTTGTGTGTATACGGCAGTATACAACCTGGTTTAATGGCAGAAAAGCAAGTGGATTTTGGATGTCCTGTCTATGGAGGTCATGTTCTATGAAATATCTTTAAAATGCTGATGGTAGTATGTTAAGATCTCCAACGTAAATCACCAGACAAGGCTAGAACATTTAATTGCTCAGTAACCTTTCTGCCGAGGGTGGTGCCTTTTATAAACTGGGCCATAAAATGATTGACCAGGGGTATGTTAAGGTACTGAATGATGCACACTGACCCTTTGACCCTTTCTGCGTACAAGCCCAGTGGCAGTAAGGCAGAGAAAAACATGGGGCAGTTTTGTAACTTGTAGAGGGCAGAATCATGAGTGGTTGTCATGTGCCTCTTTCCTCAGAAATCCCTGCCCCTTGCACATGGAGTAGGGTTTCTGGCTGAGGCATAAATATCTTCTGTGTAAGGCCTATTGCTCACAAGCACAGTTTGATGTTGTGTGGAAGATCCAGCCCGAACACTATTACCCAGAATTAAACTCACATGCTGAGTTCAGTTCCAGTTTATGAGGGTTTGGGGCCGGACGTTCCATCAAGCACACAATTCGAGATAGATGAGGATTGCGGCATCAAACTTGCTTGTGGGCAACTAGCCTTGGATACACTGCCCTATCGCTTGTCCCCAATTACAGGTACCCTCCACAAAGCTAGAATTGGCATGAAATAAGCTTAGCATAGAATATATTTTTGTCAGAGCTCTCACTGGAGGAAGGCTGATCCTATGTTATTGGAAAATAAGTATTACTGCTGTATGAAGCTCGGCAGTCACCGCCGGCCTATGGAGTGGGAGGGGCGGTCCGGGGGCGAAGCATCATGAATAGGCCTGACCGCTTACAGCACAGCGTTTCTATTGTACAGTGCTGCAGTGTCTTCTAGTGTTATTGGAGGGTTCTGATAAAGGTAGTAGTGTAACACTGCTACAACTGTTGTAGCACTAGGAGCTGCTTACTTTAGTTATGACTTCCTCCATAGGGTTACACACAAGGCACCTTTTATACTGTTCTTTTTCGAAAAGGCTGTTTTTTTGGTTACTTCAGAACTTTACTGTAAAATTAGATAACTCAAGATGTTATTAGTTTTACCATACATACATAACTCAGTGCAGGTTTTTTCTTCCTTCAGTGAGTGTATCTATAAGTGTATCTACATTGCAATCGTAGCCATCCATTCACATTGGAGTAAAATATATGCTATTGTGCATATTACAGCATGGATTCCCAGTAACTGGGTATGTATATACAAAATCCAACTAGAGATGAGCGAGCACTAAAATGCTCGGTGCTCGTTAACCGAGCCGACATTTCCAATGCTCGAGTGCTCGTTTCGAGTCAACGAGCCCCATGAAGTCAATGGGAGACCGAGCATTTTTTCAAAGGACCATGGTCAGGAATAAATGTGTTATTAATGAAAAATAATGTCTTCTGATTAATTTGCAACATCTGCGATCTATTCTTCACCTGTTCGCGCGTATATTATCCTCGACAAGTTAGCAGATTGTAAAGAACAGTGAAGAATAAATAAAAACATAACACAGTGACACAGTGAACAAGGTCATTTAAGATAAAAACAGTGCAGAACCCATGCAGAATAGATTACAGTGTTCGGCACATCGTTAACTTGTCGGGAGATACGCGCGTGACACGGCGGCGTAACCAAAAAATAGACATGGAAAGATACATATCTTCGTGGTGAGAACACACATTGCCGATGTTAAATAAATCATGCATGTGTTCTTCACACATATATAATTGTTCTTCACATGCTATTTTGTTCGGCCGCCGTTGCCGCGCGTATCTCCCGACAAGAAGGCAGATTGTGGCCGAACATCATGCTTATATCACTTTCTGGCACTGTGTTCTGCACTGGTTTTTATATTAAAATGATCCTGGTTCATGTTTATTTATTCATTTTTTTTTCTTGTATCTTCACTAGATATAAATTGTGTAATATGGTTTAATTAAATGACCTTCGAAGTGCCCTGCGAGCAGGGAAATACTTCTCCGAGCAACGAGCCGTCTCGAGAGCCCTACATGCTCGACCCGAATGACATCAAGCTCGGACGAGCATGTTCGCTATCTCTAATCCCACTACACCAGTACGTGGATATATCCCTGATGAAACAACAACAAACATAATCTTTTGTAGGCCACCATTCAATTCCATAGTACTTGGATTTTTTTCAGATTCTGGGAACTAGATAAGCAAAATAGACATAGAGTAAAACATTCAGTGTGAAACCAATAGGAATGCAGGCCCTTCTCACAAGAACTTACAGCCTATCTAGGTCACCGTAGTCACATCCCAGTCATGACTAATTCACATGTGCATAACAAAAATGGACTAGGGGGGTCAGCCCGTGAGCCCCTCTAGTCACATGCATACGATGGAGAGGGGCTCAGCCCGGAGCCCTCTCCATGCATGTCGACCCGACCGCCGCCGTAATACACGGTGCGGGCTGTCGCGAACAGATAATTAACAAACTAATAATATTGTCTCATACAGGATGGGCAGACTATTGTAACAAGAGGATTACATGGGGGTGGCCATTTACCCTCATTTTTATGTAATATGACACAATGCATAATTTTAACTCCAATGTGAATGGATATTGGAGACAAGATTGCAAAGTAGATACACTTATAGTTATACCTCACTGAAGGAGAAAAACTTAACTGAGTATGTATGTATTGGTAAAACTAATAACATCTGGAGGTATCTAATTCTACATGTAAGTCTGAATCACCACAAATAACAGCCTTTTTCTAGAAAAGAACAGATATAAAGGTGCCTTGTGTGTAAAACCTATGTGAGGAGTCATATACTAAATCAAGCAGCAGCTCCTAGTGCTACAACAGTTGTAGCAGTGTTACACTATACCTTTATCAGAACACCTCCAATAACACTAGAAGAACATCTGCAGCACTGTCACAGTAGAACAGCTGTGCTGTAAGCGGTCAGGCATATTCATGATGCTTTCTCGCCCCGACCGCCCTCCCACTCCATAGGACGGCGGTGACTTGCCAAGCTAACAGAGTAATACTTATTTTCCAATGAACATAGGGATCAGCCTTCTCCAGTGAAGCTATGACAAAAATATTTCTGATGCTAAGCTATTTCATGCCACAATTCTAGCTTTGTGAGGTACCTGTAATGGGGACAACAGCTAGGCAGTGATCCAACGGCTAGTTGCCCACAAGCAAAGTTTGATGCTGCAATCCTCATCTATCTCGAATTGTGTGCTTGAATGGAACCGTCCGGCCCAACCCTCATAAACTGGACTGAACTCAGCAGTGTGAGTTTAATTCTGGGTAATTAGTGTTCGGCTGGATCTTCCACACAAACATCCAAACTGGCTTGTGGACCAATATGGCCTTACACAGAAGATATTTTGCCTCATCCAGAAACCCTAACCATGTGCAAGGGGCAGGGATTTCTGAGAAAGCGGCACATAAGTACATAAAGAATCCATGTGTTTTCCCTTGTGCATATGGTGGCCCCCTTAAGTATACACCACAAGGCTTCCTCATTTATAGAACTTTCTCCAAATACACCCAAGACATACACTATACACTTCATCTTGTCCTCGTTTTGTACATTTTCTGACATGAGGTGGGTCGTGACAGTCTCATTACCCATTTTCTGAACTTTAATTCCATGTATATGTGATTTAGGGTAGTATCTTATTATCCCTAAATTATGACTGAAGAATGTTCCCCCCTGTATTCATAGGAAAGTCTTTGTTTCACGTTTGTCCTCTCCCCATATGCTTATTGTCTATCTGAACTCTACCCCATCATTCCAGGGATACCTACTTGTCTCTCCATGTGGCCACCAAACTGTAATAACCACTGTAAGGCAGTGCCTGGAACGGTCACAATGTATCTATTATTCAGCGTAGGTTTTTCTCCTATGCGTTGGTAAAGGGATGGCATGTGATGATTATCCAGGTGCATGGCCTTATTTAATGGAGCCATTAGCCCGCACCTGGTCAGGACTTTAGAAACCCTAGCTGCACCATGGGAGGTTTTTCTGACCGCTAGAGGTGATGCTGTGGTGTGAAACAAGCTGAAGGTAAAGACTGCCATTGTGTTTTTGAAACACAAGCACCCAACAACAGCCCCCATGGATTCACAGTAATGGTATGTATACTACAATATATCCCAACACTACCCAAGTCTACTGGATAATCCTGATGATACACACCAATGACATAATCTATGTAGCACCATCAAATTCCTAGTACTTTTCAGATCTGGGTAACATATACGCAAAATAGGACATAAGATAATAACATTCATGTGAAACAATAGGAATGAGGGCCCTTCTCCAAGAATTAACAGCCTATCATAGTCACCGTAGTCACATCCAGTACCTGACTATTCCATGCATTACATGTGACGATAGGGGCTCAGCCGTGAGCCCTCTAGTCACATGCATACATATGGAGAGGGCTCAGCCCGTGATCCTCTCCATGCATGTGACCCGACGTTGCCGTAAATACACGGCGGGCGGTCGCGAACTGATTACTAACAATACTAATAATATTTGTTCTCATTACAGTGATGGGCAGGAACTATGGTAACAAAGGAGTTAATGGGGGTGGCCACTTTACCTCATGTTTTTGTAATATGCCCACACATAGCATATATTTCTCCAATGTGAATGGATAGATAAGATTGCAAATGAGATACACTATAGATACACTCACGAAGGAGAAAAACCTTACACTGAGTATGTATGTATGGTAAAATCAATAACATCTTGAGTATCTATTTTACACATGTAAGTCTGAAGTAACCAAAATAACACAGCCTTTTTCTAAGAAAAGAACAGAATAAAAGGGTGCCTTGTGCTGTAAAACCCTATGGAGGAAGTCATAACTAAAGTAAGCAGCTCCTAGTGCACACAGTTGTAGCAGTGTTACACTACTACCTTTATCAGCAGAACTCGCATTATACCACTAGAAGACACTGCACGCACTGTACATAGCCAAACGCTGTGCTGTAAGCGGTCAGCATTTCATGATGCTTCGCCCCCGGACCGCCCCATCACCCACCTCCATAGGCCGGCGGTGACCGGCCGAGCTCATACAGATAATAACTGTGATTTTCCAATACATGAGGATCAGCCTTCCTCCGTGAGAGCTTCTACAAAAATATATTCTATGCCTAAGCTTTTTCATGCCACAATTCTAGCTTTGCTGGAGGTACTGTATGGGAAAGATAGGCAAGTGTATCCAAAGGCTAGTTGCCCACAAGCAAGTTGCATGCCTGCAAATCCTCATCTATCTCGAATTGTTGCTTGATGGAACGTCCGGCCCCAACCCTCATAAAACTGGCAACGAACTCGCTGTGAGTTTAATTCTGGGTTAATAGTGTCGGGCTGATCTCACACAAACATCAACTGGTTGTTGAGCCAATAGGCTTACACAGAAGATATTATGCCAGCAGAACTAACCTACCTCCATGTGCAAGGGCAGGGATTCTGAGGAAAGCGCACATGACACATCATTAATTCTGCCCTCTACAGTTACAATGCCCCATGTTTTCTTGCTCTTCCACTGCCCTGGGCTTGTCGCAGAAAGGGTCAAAGGGTCATGTGCATCATTCAGTACATTAACTACCCCTGGTCATATCATTTTATGGCCCAGTTATAAACAAGCACCACCCTCGGCAGAAAGGTTACTGAGCAATTAATGTTCAGCCTTGTCTGGTGATTTACGTTGGAGCTTAACTACTACCATCACATTTAAGATATTTCATAGAACATGACCTCCTAGACAGCACATCCAAATCCATTGCTTTTCTGCCATTAACCAGGTTGTATACTGCCGTTAAACCAACCAACACCAATTAAGGTAGTAGGCAGAATGAGCTAAATCACCAAACACAAATTTTCTCTTATCTGTTCCCGAAGCTGCCAGAACTAATGGTGATTGCAACCACACGTTATAAGCAGTATAATAGTTCTCAATCTCACTTACTCTCTGCTCCCTCCTCTCACATGTGAATGAATTAAAACGAATCCTAATTTCACTTTTAATAATATCATACAGCGCAGGGAAAAAAAACGAGACAAGTAAATATTTTTGCCATAAAAGTTGTAGCGCCGCGATCATTTTCCGGCTCTTTATGTTTTGTCGCTTCATTCTAGGACACTTCCTGCTCACAGTTAGGCATCATATATACAGTTTGTATTGTCTTAGAAAGAACTCCTGATTCTTTCGGCATGGAAAACTCTGCTAAAGATGGCGTCCTCATTACAGCTGATAGCGGGGGGTGAGGACTCTTTAATTGATTCACTCCATCAGAATGTATTAGACCTTTTTAAGACTTGAAAAGCTGTGTGACAGTAACTTTACACTGACTGTAACCATCTAAATAGAGAAAACACCGTGTTATTAAAATGCTCACAGTAAACAATCTTTCATCATTGCTGAGAAATTATATTACATTCCATGCCTTTGTTGCATCTCCTCCAACCTCCCTGTAATCCAGTATCAAACAGAGGCAGACATAGGCAAACTAAGGACCCAACAGTGTGTGGGTTCCCCTCTGACAGCCATCCTGCAGTTACTACAACCGATCTAATCACTGCAAACATTTTTTTTCCTGTATTTTTTTTTTAAATCAGATAAAACTTATAAAGCAGATATTACAAGTATTGTCTTGCATTTCTTTATACATAACCCAAATGAATGATAACCGAACTTGACATAGAACAATTGTGTATTTTCATAAACTTAAAGCCCCCTACCTCATCCAACCACCGGACCCCTCCCTCACTTCCATTCCCCTCTCTTCCCCTCCTCATCCGATTGATAGGACCTCCAAGGACAAGAGGAACCCACTATCTCTCCACATCTCCTATTTTCCTCACGTCCCTGATGTCTATCTAGTCGCATCTCTTCCCATCCCTGATCATGTTCTGCTGTTTTCCCAGTCCCGGACGCTCAGCCATTTACACATGTGCTTGTTTTATACTTCTAATCGTTAAGGACGGGCTCTTCCTGTTTTTCAATGTCCATTTTTCACTCTCACCCCCCACCTCAAAAAATCTATAACTTTTTTATTTTTAACGTAAGAGCTGTTGAGGCTGTTCTGCAGTAACAATTGCACTTACATAGTGATTGTATTAAATTTCCATGCAGTATCAGAAGCGGGAAAAAAAATCAAATGCAGTGAAAATGGTGAAAAAAACGCATTTGCCATTTTTGTGGCTTGGATTTACGCTTACTGAGCGCCCCAATGACATGTCTACTTATTCTTTGGTCGTGTACGATTAAGGGGATACCAAATTTGTAAGGTTTTATAGTTTTCAATACATTTACAAATTAAAACCTCCTGTACAAAAAGTTTTCTATACTTTTTTAGGAGCTGTGGATGGTGTCATTTTGCGAATTTGATAATTTTTCAATGAATCATTTTTTAACTGTAAACGACCGTTGGATCACTTTTTAATAGAATTTTTTATATTTTTCAAATGGCAAAAAGTGCCATTTTCAACTTTGGGCGCTTTTTCCGTTACGGGGTTTAAACGCATGTGAAAAACCGTTCTCATATTTGATAGATCGGCGCATTCTTCGATGTTTGATACTAATGTGTTTTTACTGTTTTTTATATTTATTCAGTTCTAGGAAAGGGGTGTGATTTGAAATTTTAGGTTTTTTATTATAATTTTTTTTTTTAACTTTTTTTTTTTTTACTTATTTCAGACTCACCTAAGGGTACTGTTAACCCTGGTTGTCTGATCGATCCTATCATATACTGCCACTACTACAGTATGGCAGTATACGGGGATTTCCTCCCTCATATCATGACACTTGTGCATGAGCACATTGTAATGAAGGGGTTAAAACGAATAGCCTGGGTCTTCGAAACCGACCGGCTACTATGGAGACGGACGCCACTCCCTGGTCGTCACAGGGAGCGGCAATCCAGGTAAGATGGCGGCGCCGCTATCTTCTTGAGGCTGCTGGCAGCTTTGGCGGCGCAGCCATGCCTGTGTGAGAAACACGGGTGTTCCGGTAAGCCTTTGCTGCACAATATGCAGCAAAGACTTACCGGCTATGGAGAGGGCTCAGCCCGTGAGCCCTCTCATGCACGCGACTTTGTCACGAATAAGGACTTCAAACGTATTGCCTGGAGCCTGGATGACCGTCATTTTGTTCACCCACCAGCACGCCTGCAAGAACTGCCGGTAAGATGACGTCATCTTACTGCACAGTGCAGCCTATGCAATCCATGAGTATTGCAGACATAGCCTGAACAAGCAATCAGATGATTGCTTGTTCATGTCCCATGCTAGAAAAATGAAAAAAGTCAAAAAAAAAAAATAATTATTCAATAAAAAATTAAGAAAGAACTCAATAAAAATGGCCAAAGCCCCAAAAACACAAAAGGAGACATATAATGCCAAAAAAAAATTCTAAATCAAAAACAAACCCCACATATATATATCACCGGGTCCGTAACAACCCTAGAATAACAGTCAAATAATATTGAACTCGCCACAATAAACGTCGTAAAAAAAAAAAACCTGTTATAAACCCTCCAAAAATTATGATTTTTACCTATTCAATCCCACAAAACAAACTATGTACTCCAGAATGAAACTGTTGCAAAGTACAAATGTCCTGCAAAAAATGAGCCATCAACGCTCCATAGCCAAAAAAAAATAAAATGTTATACCACTTGGAAGACGGCAATACAAAAATAATAGATTTTTCCCACATTAGGGTTTATTTGACAATTTAGTAAAACGTAAAAAAAAATATTCATGTATGGCATCCCCGTAATCGTATCAACCCTTAAAATAAAGATGACATGATTATTAGGCTAAACGGTGAACACCAAAAAAAAAAAAAAAGTTAGAATCCAGTACAGAATTGATGCTTTCTACTCCGCCCTCAAAAAAGTTCCTAAATTTTCAACAATAGGGGATACCAAGCCCAAATGTTAAACACTGGAAAAAACATCTCATCCGCAAAAAAAATGCAGTCACATGGCTCCCATAACGAAAAAGCGAAATGTATCGCCTACAGAAGGGGCCAATGAGGAAACTAAAATCCGGCAGCTGCAGGGCGCATCCTTCCCTTCTGTGCCTCGCTGTGCGCCCATAAAATCTAAGTACGGCTACAGTGGGGGGTCTTCTGTACTCAGGACGAAATTAATAGAACACATTGTATGGTGGGTTTTTCTCTTATTCTATCTTTGGAACTGTGTAAATTGTGGGCTAAATGATTGTATAACCACCACACTTTGACATTCTAAATTACTCCATTTTTATTCAATTACTATGAAGATCTCAAGGGGTTGAACAATCTTTGTAAAAGCTGTTTCTGATAGCTTGAGGGGTGCAGATTTGAAAATGGGTTGGTTATTTAGGGGTTTTTGATGAAAATATGTAAAATTTCATTCAAAACTGTTTATCTCCAAAATATCCAATTCTGAAAACCGAGAAAAGCGATATTCGATTTGTAAGCAGTGACGCATGACACAATAAAATAATATCCACGACATTTCAACTATGATGAAAATGTAAAGTAGCACATATGGAAATGTTATTCAGAAATGTATTTAGGGGTGTATCTATCTGGCTAAAAAGCAATGATTTTGAATTCGAAAATGGCCAAATTTTCAAAAAAATCATTTTTCATTTTTTTGTAAGTAAACGCGCAAAACTTATCATCCAACATTTACCACAAATGAAGTACAAACATGTGGGGGGAAAAACAATCTCAGAATCACTATGATAAGTACAGTGTTCAAAGTTATAAAACTAGAAAGCGCGAGCATGTCAGAATCCAAAATCGGGCTGAGCCTAAGCTACAAAATGGCTGCATCCTTAAGGGGTTAATAGTTTGCACTGTTTTTATGATATGTAATTTGAAGCCTCATCTTTCCTGACTACAAAATGGCTGCAGATGAGAGTCATGTGATCTCTGTCCATGAAAAATTAACCTGTCAGACTTGATCTTACATCATAAGTATTCAATTTTAAACTGTAGCTCAATGTCCTCAACTTGTAAGGATCTCACCAGGCTTAAATGTAAGCTAACAAATCTTCCTCCAATCCCAAGTTGGATGCTCTGTGTTTGTATCCAATAGGGTGGGTATTTGGTAATGCAATTTTATTTTATTTTTTTCTATTCATGAATACTATCATAAGGTCCTATAAGGTGGATTGCTCATGAACAGATATGAATCACATGACACTCCACTGCAGCCATTTTGTGGTCAGGATGTCTTGGCTGATGTCTTGTTGAGGTAAAAGGCGTCACTTAGTTATCAATAACATTTTGAAATTTGATTTTAAGAAGAAAGGAGGCCAAGGATAACAATATAAGAAGGTTACCACAAGTCACCGTGCTGGATCTTTGAGTAAGTGTCCTTGATTTATCATGCTTAATTTTGGTGGCAGAATCTCTTTAAAGGTAACCCTGAAGTTACCAAAACCTGGCCAAATATGTTTTGGCACAGCTGGAGAGATTCTTTGGACAACAATTCCAATGATACCTATATTGTGCTGCTTCTTTAGCTTGAGATCAATTCTGATGTATCAGGACCTTCCATAAAAATATCTTTGCTTATGTCTGAAATTAATGCCCATCTCCTGATTGCAACATCACCCCACCATAACATAAATTATTACACACTATTACATCTATCCACTGTTACACAGATATAGCTAGAATCTTTTTTGTTTCAATCTTTTTATTGTTTTTGTAACAGAGGGTAACAGCGTAAAAAACATAATCCTATTAGTACTCTGACGAACATTATTCAATTGCTTTATGCTCACGCACCTGAGCTCATATCATTACATTCATTCAGAGATTCCAGTATAGTTTGGGTTAGGGGAGGGGGGGATGGGGATGGGGATGTACCAGGGAGGTAAGGTAGAAAGATATAGCTATAACCTAATACCCTTGATTACTATACACAACACCTACTGCCATAATGGAGGTGTCAGCCAGGTGCTCACTCTACCTTCATCCAAGGGCTGTGGGGGTGGGGAGTACCAAGAAGGAGGAGGAGGAGACAACAGCCTTCCTTGTATGTATCAGATGCTGTGCTGATCCTTTCCTTTTCTTCACTGACCTGACTATAAGCCCTGTTCAAGCCTAGAAGTGTAGTGTGCAAGGAAGCCTTATTTATCATAACTGATTAACAGGAGCAGTTGATGGAGGGAGTTGATGTGTGGAAGCATAGAGCGAGTGTAGACAGAGTAGACAAGACAGAGTTAACGAGCAAAGACAAGAACTAGCCCATGCATAGACAATCCCTAACCCTTCTGTGACCTCCCAGTCTGTAGACTTAATCTCTTGTTTCTTCTTTCACTCTACGGTTACTTCTTAGCAACCAGAATGCCAAGCTACAGGAAACGGGCGAGGCAGGATATAGCAGGGAAAAACTGCAATAAGGTTAATGTATTTTGGAAAAATGTTAGTTTTGAGCTATTCAACTATAGATAAAACTTTATAAAGGTTGCAGTTTATGCACTTTAAGTATAAAGCACCAAAGCCCTATGGTCTGCATGCTATAACAAAAAGGGTGTTCAAAAACTCTCCGCATATGTGCATTTCCACAAGATTTGGTGGGGAACACATGGGTCACAGGTCAATTGAATGTAATCCCAAATAATACATTATCAAAAACAGTTCAAACTGCATTATGTGTACTTTGGCTGGGAAATGTGCAGGTACGCCAGTGTCAGGAATGGTGGCGCACCTTCTTTTCATTATCGGCGCTTAGTGCACTGTTCTGGCAGAATGCACCAACATAATCTGAGACTTGCTGGTAAATGTGGCACTGGTCCACTCTGCACCAGAAGGCCCCTTAATGTGCAGAATTTTGTGTTGCGTGGATATGGTGCGAACACTTTATAATTTGTGTGCAGGAAGTTTGCACTATAAAGAATGTGCAAATCAGACAGAAACTGTTGCAGGGGCCTATGTATTCCATATCACATTTGCCCTTCTTTCTGGCCACTTTTAGGAAAATCCAGGCATCACAGTGTGTGCGTTTCGATTTGGCCCCTTTAGCTATGTTTTACCTGGTAATCTAGAAGTGAAGCAGCTGAATCCTTTTAGATTTTAAAAAATTAGAACAAAAGCCGTGCACATCAATGCTATGAACAAACCTGGCGCCACTTGATACACACCAATGCATTTTATCTGTCTGTGAAAGCAATGGCATTATAAATGGATATGATCAGACCCCATTTATTATTTCATTATGTGTTTAGAACTAAAATCTGTCTTATTAACAGTGGTCTTTACATCTGTCATAATTTCAGGTCTGTAAGTGGTTATATTAACCAGGTACTCATGCCGCTGCCCGTCCTTGTTAATATACAGCCAGAGCTAACTGTATTTCCAGGCTGAGGATCTCGGTGTTTCCTAATATTTCTTACTGTTGATGTGAGCTTTATACTAGAGGAGTGTTACTTGGTTCCATATTCCATCAGCCTTGAGTGGATCATATAAGCTGAATGTCATGATGCAGTATAAGAGATTTCAAGCGGAGGTATCTTGCAGGTGTATATATCATAATAAGTTCATTTAAGCATTTCCTAGTCAGGATGTGTCTGTAAATGTTATGGTGCTGCTGCTGAATGCTTGGACAAATGTACTGTGCCATGTTTGTAGTGTGCGAGGGAGCTGAATGTCTGATCAAGATAAAAGAGATCACAAGTGCCAGAACTCATGCTGAATAGATCAAGGGATTTAGAACTCTTCCTTCCCGCCAGAAAAACTGGGAGAGGAATGCAGCAAATCCAGAAGTGCAGCCTCTGCCTTTTCATTTAAAGGAAAGAACACATTATCTGGAATACACATACGTGAGTATGGAAGTATTCACTCTTTTTACCTTTTTGCTCTTTGTTTCATTGCAGCCAATTGGTCAAGCTCACTTATTTTACACATTGCCACCCATCTACATGGAAAAAACCGAAATGGTAGATATTGTTGACTGTATTTTGTGTTACTTTGACTGTAATTTCTTCTTCTGGCATATTTCTATTGTCAATCCCCATTAGAACAATGGACTCCATAAGGGCATTGCTACACAGTGTACATCATCCTGTGCATGTATGCTTTCCTTGAACAGCCGTTCGAGGGGGGATATGCTGTGTGGGATGTGTGAAAATTGCTCATCTAAGCCCAGATTCTGGATCTAATGAGCAAGTTTCAAGGCTGCGGGCAAGTTGACAATATGGAGCGAATTTTGCTGCTCCTGGAGCACAAACCTCGGGGAAGAGGGGTGTGGGGAGGGAAGTATGGGGTGCAGAGAGTGAGGGGGCAGCTAGTTGGGTAACATGATAGAAGGCGGGTGTAGAGGGAAGAGTTGTAGGGGCTAGTCCTGATCTGGTGCACCCCAATAAGTTCCAGGCGGCGGATGAGGGGGATATCAGCTCTGGGTAGCAAGGCTGCAGCAAGACTGTGGCCTCTACACCAGGGACTGTCTGCTCCAGTCAGAAGGGTAATGGGAGCACAGGCAAGGTCAGTCAGGTGCTGGTAGGGGGAGATTCGATTATTAGGGGAACACACAGGGCAATCTGTCACAAGACCGTCGCAACCGAACAGTTTGTTTTGCCGGGTACTCGGGTTCGGCATGTTGCGGATCGGGTTGACAGTTATGGGAGGGGATGGTGAGGAACCGCGGTCATGGTCCACATTGGCACTAATGACAAAGTAGAGGTAGGTGGAAGGTCCTTAAAAATGATTTCACGATTTAGGCCATAAGCTCGGGCAAGGACCTCAAAGGTAGTTTTCTCCTTCTCCGAAAATACTGCCTGTACCACGTGCCACACCAGAAAGGCAGCGGGGATCAGGGAGGTACAATAAGTGGCCAAAGTGTGGTGTAGGAAGGAGGGTTTTTGGTTCATGGAGAACTGGGCTGACTTTTCTTGTCGGCTACAGGCTCTACAGTAGGGATGGGCTGCACCTCAATGGGGAGGGTGCCCTGTTTTGGGGGAAAAAATGGCTAGGAGGATGGAGGAGTGTTTAAACTAGGACCTGGGGGGAGGGCAACTGCACTTGTGCAGGGCAAATAGGACAGTGTAGATTAGAGAGCTGGCAAGAGTCAAGTCCATGGGGAGAAGGGTGGTCAGGAATGAGATTGGGGAATAAGGACACAAGGATCGGCGAAGGGAAAACCCATATAAATGCATTACACAAATGCCAGAGCCTCACAACAAAATGGAGGAACTGGAACTCTTGATGTTGGAGCGGAAATATGATATATGGGTATCAGCGAGACATGGCTGGACTTAGCTATGACTGGGTGTTGCTATAGATGTTATAGTCTTTTTAGAAATATTCTATAACAATAAAAAAGGGGGAGGGGTTTGTTTTATGTGAATTCTTGCCTCAACCTGTCTTGCGAGATGACATCAGTAACGCAAAGCAATGTGGATGTCCCTATGGGTGGGATAAGGGCGGGAAATATAATAATAAATGGTATACATTACTAGTTTGTTATAAGGCTCCAAATATACTGGAGGCAAAGGAGGAAATGCTGATTTGTGGAATGGATGCGGCTTCAAAAAGCAGGTGCAGTCCTTATTTATGGGGCCTTCATTACCCGATATTGACTGTGGGGCAGAAACAACATGCAGTTCCTTCAAAGGTAGCAGATTCTTGTCAACACAAAGCAATTACCTGTTGCAATATCCCTGGACCAACAAGAAGGGTGGCACTCTGCTGGACCTTATCCTAACCAACAGACCTACAATGGTATCAAACTACAGGTTGGGGGGAACCTGGGGAATAGTGATCATAATATCATGATTTTGTACTATACGGTTTACTAAGAGCGTCCAGGGTAAGGGAGCAATTTTCAGCAACTAAGGAAGACCTTAAAGGCATAGACGTGATAATGTTCTCAAAGACAAAAGCCCCCCCCCCCCCCCAAATGGAATTTTTCTCATATATGCTAAAAAGTCCGGTGAGAACACAATACCTTTGGGAAAAAGCATCAGAGGAACAAGACAGCCAATGTGCTAACAGTCTTGTAAGGAAGCATAAGCGAGAAAGATAAGGCGTTTAGGTGCAAACGTGAAGTCGCGATGAGGCATTCCAGGATTATAGAGAGAAAATAAAATCCGTAACAAGCAATAAAGGCTGCAAAATAGAGACTGAGAGAAAATTGCCAGAGAGAAGCAAAATAATCAAATTATTTTCAGTATATAAATGATAAAAACTAAAACAGAGAGTGTGGGCCCCCTTAGAAATAACATGGGGGTCATGGTGAACTCTCAACTGCTTTACCCCGGAAAATCCCCTGGTGAAGACACAATGAGTGAAATAATGTAATTTCTTTTTGGAATGTCAACATTTACCCAGGAAGAGGTTCCGGCGCCGCCTTGCAACCACTAAGATAGATAAATCACCGGGCCGATGTATACACCCCCCCGGTTCGCATGAACTATGTACGGTGATAGACGACCGTTATTTTTTAAATATTTGAAGATTCACTAGGCTGGTTATGTTCCACAGGACGGGCGCATAGCACAGGTGGTAACCAATATACAAAAAAGGATCAATAGCGATCCTGGAAACGAACAGACCCGTGAGGTTCTAACGTTCTGGGGTGGGGAAATATTTAGTTGGGTTTTGTTAGAGATGCTATTCCTGGAGTATCTCCTGTTCATCAACCTTATACCCAGCGTCATCAGCATGGTTTTTGAGAGATCGTCCTGTCAGACTCATCTGATGGTTTCTACTAGGATTACGTTCAAGACTGGATCTGGGGGACCTGTGGGATGTTGTATATCTGAACTTTTCAAAGGCATTTGACACCGTGCCACATAAAAGGTGGTATATAAAATGAGACTGCTGGTAATAGGAGAAAATCTATTTATTTGGGTTAAGTAATCTGGCTTAGTGTAGAAACAGAGGGTCGCATTATGGCACATTCTCAATTGGGTTGAGGTTTACGAGTGATATTTTTATTAATGACTAGAGATGGACGAACATACTCGTCCGAGCTGGATGCTCGTTCAGAGCATTAGCGTACTCGAAAAACTGCTCGTTGCTCGGACGAATACTTCGCCCACTCGAGAAATGGCACTCCCGCCGTTTTGCTTTTTGGGCGGCCAGAACAGAGCCATCACAAGCCAGGAGACCTGCACTCCTCCACCCCTATGAACGTGGTAACCCTTACACTTCGATAGCATGTTGGCTGGCACAAAGATCAGGTGACCCTGGCTTATCTTGGGCCGCAGCCCCGCTGCTGCTCGCCATCAATTCTGTGGTCTGGATGCCGCTAGGAGAGAGCTGCTGCTAATTTCAGGGAAAGCGTTAGGGAGGTTCTATTATAGGCTTCACTGTTTAGGGAGATTCTACAGAACCCCAACACCCTTCGTAGGGCTACATACCAGTTCTACTTTTTTTTCTTTATTTTTTTTTTTGCAGCAATTGTAACCATATTGTGAGGAAATTTTGCACGGGGACTTGCTATGTTGTGTTTTACTCTAGTGACTCACATACCACCACAAACACCAATAGTGGGAAAATTTTAATAGGGGTTTTGATTTCAATTAGGGCACAAGTCTGCCATTTACTTTTATTTTACGTTCTATTTTTTTCATAACGTCAACATACAGCGTCACGTCTCCATCAGTGTTCTTTCACACATACTTGGCTAAAAATACCAAAGTGAGAATCCAGAAGACGGCTGTACTTCCTGCATGTGACCCTTTTAACAGCCTCCCAAAAGCGTTTATATAGTTTTATTCTGGTTGCTTCTGGACTTGGTGACTCGCCAGTGTCGCATTGGCAGCTAGGCTGCAAGTGCATCTACTAGCAAATTGGGTGAAGCAGAAATTTGGTAGTAGACTTGTGACCAGGTTACGTTTGTTTAAAATCGCTGTCTTATTGACATCACCCTCTCCCCTATCCATATCTCCCATCCTCTACTTTTTTCCCCTTATCTTAGAGGGGTTGGATTTCAATTCAGGCACAGTCTTGCATTTCCTTTTTATTTTACGTTTATTGTTGTCATAACTCAGCGTCATCTCAATCAGTTGTGGCTTTCATACTTTGGCTAGAAATAGCCAAAGAGAATCCAAACGGCTTACTTACGCCTACAATAGCGTATTATATTTTATTTCTGGTTTGATCTGCTGGTGGCTTGTCCTTGCTGCAGTGCATCTTACTACCAAATTGTGAGGACTTTGTATGAGATTTCGACCGCCTGTGTTTAGCGCTTAGTGGACGCCCATAATCCATCTCAAAATCCCGAATTGTGAAAATTTATTAGGGGTTGGATTTTAATTAGGCCACAGTCTGGGCATTTCCTTTTATTTTTTTATGTTATATTTTTTCATAAACTCCGGCGTCCTCTCATCTGGCATAGCAGTGTGCTTTCATACTTATCTTGGCTAAAATAGCCATAGCATAGGATAGCAACGTTTGGTTTTAAAAAAACTAAAAAACACCAAAAAAAAAAACATAAACACAATAAAAAAAATTTAAAAAAAAATTAAAGTTAAACTTTCCTTTTTTAAAATTTTTAAATAAACCCGTCTGGCTATGTAGACTTCCGCTTTCTTTTCCTTTTTCTTCCAATCTAACTGCAGAGGTGCTCAGAGGCCCGTAGGTCCTGGGCGGGTGTGAGACACCACCCCACCTGCTTGATTAGGGAAGAAGTGGAACGCCGCAGAACATCACGTCCCCTAGGTCATTGTCTTAAGTTCAACTGGGGACTCGTGGTAGATGCACTGTTGGAGGCCATAACAGTGCGAACAGGTGAATGTCGTGGATTGGCCGAACAATGCTTCGCGTCAATTTGTCACCATGAGTCCTTCCACGCAGACCCAGCCCATGTCACCCGTAAATCGGCACTCCTCCAGCTCCTGCACCTCCGTTTCCGTCTCTCGCCCCCAATTCCTTCCTTCGTCCCCCTTCGGCCCTATGAAATTTGCATTTGAACCTCCGGCATCACTGCTGAGGAACTGTTTTCGGATATTTTCTTGGACCCTTCCCACAGTCACAAACACTTGTCCTGTTGCTCTGAGTCCAAATTTTCCCGATGCGCCAGGTTTTCCACCCATGTCCCGCAGTCTGTGGGTGACATGACCATCCTCTTGCGTAGTGGAAGAAGTGGTGTAAGAGTTGTCCGCCATGAGTAGGCACAATTCTCCCGCATGTTTGTCAGACATTGTGTGTAATTCTTTTTGTCAGGCGGCGGACTTCCTCGTTTGGCGCTTCCCTCCTTCAGGGACCTCGGAGGATGATGATCGTCCATCATTACCCAAGCGGGGTTGAAGGGCCGTTAACCAGTGCTTCTGAATACCGTCGGCCGAGTCTCTAACCGCCCTTTTTTGACTAGCCTGTTGTCCCCCCTTCGCCTGCCTTCTTTCCCTGCCTTTCATGCCTATCTCCCCCTTGTCAACTGTGAAGCTCCCCCGTGGCGAGGGCTCCCAGCGGGTCGAGGGCTAGATTTTTCAGAAGTCTGGAAGGTTCTTTAAGGAAACACGCGGATGACCGCGACTGTGGTGTGCAAACCTTTGCCAAAGACCATGATGGTGCTACATAAAGATTATGTATTGTTGTTATCATCAGGATATATCCAGTAGCTGGTGTAGTGTTGGGATATATTGTATATACATACCCATTACTGGGAATCCATGGGGGGGCTGTTGTGGGTGCTTGTGTTCATTTACCAAGCCTAGGAGAAAAACCAGCTGAATCTAGATCATTGATGACCTTTCCAGGCACTTCGCCTTACAGTGGTTATATTACAGTTGGGTGGGCGCCCCTGAGTGGAGTCAGTAGATTATCACTGGTAATGAGTGGGGGAGTGTCATATGTGACTATAAGCCTATGGGAGATCATTGATAATAACACAAGACTTTCCTATGAGATCCGGGAACATATTCCTCTGGCACAATGACAAATTCTGGAGGTGGCAGCAGCAGCATGAGGTCAGAGAGTGGCACAATGACAAATTCTGGAGGTGGCAGCAGCAGCATGAGGTCAGGGAGTGGCACACTGACAAATTCTGGAGCTGGCAGCAACATGGTAGGCCACATAGTGGCACAATGACAAAGTGTGGAGGTGCCAGCAGCAGTAACAGGAGGTCAGAGAGTGGCACAATGATAGAGTGTGGAGGTGGGTGACAATTCCAGTCCCTGGTAAAGATGGTCGGAGGCAAATGGAGCAACTGGCAGCAGATGTGTGGCATCAGAATAGTGGCTGTGGCAGGTAGTTAGAATCCAGACTCATTTCTCAACGTTTGGGAGAGTCGTCATGGCTGATCTAATCTGATGCAGAAGGCATTGCTGTGTTTAAATCCTTGCCAATCCACGCCTGATTCATCTTGACAAATGTCAGTCTCTCCACATTATGGGTGGACAAGCGGGTTCTCCTTGGGGTAACGATGACACCCGCTCTGATGCCACACTACTGGCCAGGCAGGATAGCTTCTCTACTGCAAACTCCGCAAGTGTTGTGTGAAATCACATAAGCCTGCCGGTCGCTGATTGGCTTACAGATCTGCACATGTGATCTAGGGTGTTCCTTTCTTCTTACCAGAGTTCTCTGCCCCATGTAACATGTTGTGCTTGTAAATACCTTATTGGGCCGGCTGATACCTTATGGGGTAGCTGTATACTTTATGGGGGCGCAGGCTGCATAACTTTATGGGGTCAGGGCCTGTATACCACATGGGGCAGGCCTGTACACCAACATGGGGAGGCTGTCCACAACATGGGGGCTGCTGTATACAAAACATGGGGCTGCTGCTGTAATCACATGGGGCTGGCGTATACACATGGGGCTGGCTGTATACAGACATTGGGACTGCTGTATAATACACTGGGACTGGCTGTATACTACACAAACCCTCGCTTATACTTGAGTCAATAGGTTTTTCCCATTTTTTGGTATTAAAAAATGGAGGGGTCCTCGGCTTATACGTCGGTCGGCTTATACTCAGTATATATGGTATATATATTTTTACCTGCATCTGAAGAGGTACAATTTGACACTGAAACATCAATGTAGTAACGTGTATGTGTAACAAGAACCTTTGGGAAACTACTTTATGGGGGCGGCCTGTATACCTCTGGGGGCGGCGGGGTATACAACCTGGGGGCAGTCTTATACTTTAATGGGGCAGGCCTGTATACCTCTTGGGGCAGGCTGTAAACACATGGGGGTAGGTTGTCAACAACAGGGGGGCAGGCTGTGCACTACCGGGATACCATGGGGTGGCGCTAAAGGGTCGTATACAACATGGGGGACTTGCTTATCAACATGGGGACTGGAGTATACTACAGTGGGCTGGTTATACTTACGAAACCCTCAAGGCTTATATGATCATAGGGTTTCCCGTATTTTGGTGGTAAAATTAGGGGTCTCGGCTTATACGCGGGTCGGCTTAACTCGGATATACGTATAAAATTATTGACAGCATCTGAAGAAGGTAATATTTTGACTGAAACATCATGTATGTAATGTTTATGTGTCAAGAAACTTTGGAAACTTCGTCAGACAGGGAAGTAATGTTCCCCATTCTGTCCACATAGGCGTGATAATGAAAATGTCTTCAGTTTTCATGTAGTGAGGAGTTAGACACTATTAAATATAAAAAGCATTGCAAAAGTTTCAACCAACCATGCTTACTCTCTGGCAACAAAGCTAGTAAGATATTTGCAGGGCCAATTTGTAAGAATAGAATAAGAGTCCAAAGTAAAGTTGCTTTACCTCTCACTACAAAAACATGTGAAAGAAATACACGAGTCCCAAGGCATGAGGAGTAATTTCAGAGTATTTTATGCTTTTACAATCTTAAAAACTGATTTAGTAACTCCTCAACCTCCTGCTGGCGCCGGAATTCGGGGCTGTTTTAGAGTATGTGAAATTAGCAACCCTCACAGAGTTAAACATCGAGAAACGTATCTCGCACCACAATTATTGCGCGTGTTTAACGTTCACAAACAGAGTAATTGAAAAACAATAAAACTTGACCCCGATGCGCTGGACTATGTCTAACTATAAAATGTGAATCAATACTATCCTCACTGTTCCAAACATCTGCTATAGTCTATAACCTAGCCATACAGACTGTAAAAATCCAACTAAGATATGTTCTTTTGTGGCTTTATGATTACGATTAACAAAGCCTGTAAAATCCCAAGGGGATAAAGCCATCTAATTATTACCTCACTTTCTTTAATCGGACCATGTAGCCGATTTTGTAAAGGATTAAGTTACATCCGCGGGACAAGGAGATTACTTACTGTGAGTTAAACTTCACGAGTGGACTGATCTGCTTCTATGCTACCGGTATTTATAGATAAATGAATGGCAATAAGTTTTCCATGGGCACATGGAAAACAATACCAAAATCCCTTCTACCTTGAAAGGCAGATCCCTATAACACCAAGTACGACCTAAGAAGTCTATAGAAACAGGGTGTGGGATTAACGCCAAACAGTATATTCTATTCCATAATAACAGACTCCCAAGCTGTGACAGCTATGTTGTCAACCTGTCCGGATCTCTCAGTGACAGCGTGGGAACTGAGATGGCTTAGTGTGAAGAGCTCATTTGACGGAGGAGTCAGTTCATCCTATGTAGGTCATCATCTCTCGTTAATCCATTCGTGAGAGCCGAGAATGTGCCCAACCATTTTAAAGGAAGCACCCATCATAATAGTGCGTGTGGATACTTAGATATCTAATGCTCCACTACGGGACATCTTGGCAAGAATGCCAAATTACGTTTTCCAAGGTGTTACAGGATAAACAATGACTCACTTTTGCTACGCTTTGAAAGGGTCCCACTTACACCAGGTGATTGACTACAAGAGTCTAAAACATGGTGTGTATTAACCAACCACAGTATATTTCTATTCCTTAAGGAAACGACTCCCAACTAGATCAGACTGTTTCGACAACTAGGTGGGGTCTCCTCCAGTACAGCGTTTAGGAACTGATTTTGGGCCTTATGTTGAACGGGGTATGTTTGCCATGTACACCTTGGAACACTTATTTGTCATTCTTCCCAGAAAATTTCCACCTATTTTGGTATCAAAGAAAGGCATTCTATCAGTCCTTACGCGGGGATATGTTTACTGGTAAAAAATTCAGGTTCGCATGCAGATTGCTTTTTAATAGTATATGTATAAAAATTGACCATAAAACTGTATATATGACAGATCCAATAATGAAGAAAAACTATCACAGTGCACACCTATTTGCCACAGATCCAACAGACTACTTTTTTTGCATGTGCTGTTTCACGTTTTGAAACAGTTCCTCGGTACAAGTCTCTGGGATTACTATTTGAATGGCTGTCAAAATCTTTCATTTCGTAGGCATAATATATTCCACAGCTTTTGCTGTCTGGGTGAATAGTTCACTTATCCGGACATAGACAGGCTCTGGTACTATGCTTCACATCTGGATGCATGTTCTGACTGGCCACAAACATGCTACACGACCCTGGCCTCACAGTTTCATTCTTTTTTGGTATGAAAAGTGTCCATGGGTTTATCCCGATGCTGTCATTTGATCGATGGATGGCACCCTGATGGATGATGGGATATAGAAGTGGAGAGAATGATAATGAAAGACCATGAAGCAGTTCGATATCTCAAGATGATTGGGGAATCCGCCTCCAAATGGAAGTAGGAATTAGCTCACACGCTGGATGTTATGTCTTTCGATCAGTTACTTATTGAATGGGGACCCTTGCCGATTTATAACGTTCTCCTTGCTTTACGTACTTTGATTAGATATGGACTTTTCTTGTCTACAATATAAATAAACACTTAAAGAACCCATCAAAATCGAGTTGCAAGGCTTGATTAAACCGGCACCCAGAAGGGTTAGCCCCAGGGTTCCGCTCTGCTTTTTAGCATTTCTTTATGTCCTTTGTTTTTTAAGAGAAACTATGACTTCAAAATTATACAAATGTAGCGCCTGAGGGTCTCTGGTTCCATCTAACATCTATGGAATCTGGAGAACCTTCAAGCTCATTTGCATAATTTTAAAAACGCACGGGCATAAGGACTCTTAAAATAAGAACAGAATCCTGACCAAGGGAACACACCCAGTATATTGAGTGTACTTGGGTATATAGCTCTTCCTCCTGGCGATAGTGAGGTCCCTTAAAGCGTAAGGACCTCGACCCTTTCTGTTTTTTCATTGTCCATTTTTCCTACTCCCATCTCCAAAAATCTATACTTTTTATTCTTTACACGTAAAGAGCTGTCCTGACGCTTTTGTTTTCTGCCAATAAATTGCACTCATAGCGATGGTCATTGAGTATTCCATGCATGTACTGGGAAGCAGAAAAATTCCAAATGCATTAAAAATGGTGAAAAAAAACGCATTGTGCGCCATTTTCTCTTGGGGCTTGGAATTACGGTTTTCACTAGAGCACACCAAAATGACATGCTCTTTATTCTTTGGGTTGTTTACTATTTGGGGAGATCCAAATTTGTTTATAGTTTGATAATGTTATATAATGTTTTTATAATAAAAAAATTTTTTTGAATTTTGCCGATCTTCTTCGCTAATAACTTTTTATACTTTGCGTGTAAGGATCGTTGTGTTGGGGTGTTCAGTTTTTGCGACTATTGATAAATATTTTCAATGATATCATTTTGGTATGACTGTACGACCTTTTGATTACTTTTTAAGATTTTTTTATATTTTTCAAAAATGGCAAAAAATTGCCATTTTGTCGCCTTTGGGCGCTATTTCGTGTTTAAACGCATTGAAAACCGTTCATATATTTTGAGTAGTATTCGGGCCATTTTCAGGATGCGCCGATACTTAGAATGGGTTTTGATTGTACGGTTTATTTATGTTATACAGTTCTCAGGAAGGGGGTGGCTAGTGATTTGAATTTTTAGGTTTTTTATAGTATAATTTTTTGTAAAACTTTTTTTTTCATTTTTCCTTTTTACTATTTTTCAGACCACCTCGGGTACTTTAACCCTAGGTGTCTGAGTCGTCTTACATATACTGCCATACACAGTTCTATGCAGTACAATATGGGGATTATCCTCCTCATTCTTGACAAGTGGCTATCAGCAAATTGTAATGAAGGTGTGAAACGAATAGCCTCGGATCTTCGAAGACCCGAGGCTACCCAGGGAGAAGATCGTGACGTCCGGGGAGGATGATCCTAGGCAAGATGGCCCGAGAGCCCTCTCATGCATCGGGACCGACGCGCGCTGTGAATACACAGTCATTTAGGCACTACCTCTGTGTTTTTCCGTTGCAGTTCCATTTTTCCTATCCCATTATTTGTTTCATAGATGTTTCTCATAATGATTACTCCATTATTTTCAATTTATGTAATAGCATTATTTTCTTCTCCTTGATGCTATGTTTTATGTTTACATAGTGTGTGCGACCGCGACCGGGCCCGGGGCGGGTCGCGGTCTACCTGAGATAGCATGGACCTCCCCAGTAACTTTACGGAGGCACTGATGCCAATGGTGGCACCGTCAACCGGCACCCACCACCGCCACCTAAAAAGGCCACCTTATTTGCGCTTTTTTAATTTGCGACCCGCTTCCCAACGGCCAATCTGTCGCTACTTGCCTGCTCGCTCCTCTTCAATCTGTGACCATCTCTCCGTCCGCCATAGCGGAAAACCCGCCTGGCGCTTCCAGCTTCCCTCTCCATTCCGCGCCGCTGGACTATCTCACAAGTTCGCGCCCCCTCTGCAGCAACCCCTCCCGTCCGCGCCGCCCGGCTATCAGATCCACAAGGCCGCGCAGCCCGCCTCTTCACTCACCCCTTTTCCGTGCCCGCGGACTGCCCAGGCTACGCGTGAGCAGACCAGCCTTTCTCAGCCCCCTCTCCCCGTTCACCCGGCCACGACCGCTATCATGCACCTAGGCCTCCAGGCCCCTCTACCGTCCCCCGATTCCCGTTCCACCGACCGGCTCAGCCCGCTCCTCACATTTGCCCCCGGCTTCCCGCCATCGGCCTGCTCCCCTTCCAGGCACAGCCGACCTTGTCCATATGGTGCAGCCCGTCTATCATGTCATGAGCGGCCTGCCTGCCCATTTTCATTCGCTCGATATCGTAAGTTACCTATTTTAGTTTAGATGTGTGTTGTGTGTGTTGTTTGTATGGCATCTCTTTATACATATTTATGCTATGGTATGTGATGAATGTGGTGTTTATATGCTGTATGTGTGTGTGGTGTATATTATAGTAATAGGTATGTGTCTCTATATATGCTGTGTATATGCTGTGTTATGTGTCTATATATTCTGTGTTATGCTGGTTTGTGTTATATGCGGTGTTTGTATAGATGTGCTGGTATATGCTGTAGATGTGTTATATAGTTCTGTAGTGCTATGCTTGTTTGTGTATATATGCTGTTGTATATATGCTGGTGTATAGCCTGTATGTGTACCATATATAAGTGTATTGTGTTAACATTATATATTAATATATAATATAATATATATAGATATATTAGCGTGTATATTGTATGTACTGTATGTGTTGCATGATATCGATATTCCTATATGTTATGTATGCACATATAGGACACATTTATCATTATTGTTTAACATGTACAAGCGGTGATTGATGCGCCATTTTCCAGGCATCGCGTGCACTTGCAATTTGTGGGCTGGTGCGGGTTATGCCAGGATATATGTGCCCCTAAGTGTGTATACAGTGCTTTATATAGTATCTAGTATATAAGCGGAAGAGTACCAAGTCCACGAGTCCAACCTATAAGAATTAAATAAATGTTTATCCCCCATACCCTGTATTTTTTCTCTCCAAAAGGCATCCAGGCCGCTCTTGAACATGTACATAGATCCCGCCATAACAACCCTCCTGCGGCAGAGAGTTTCCACAGTCCTCACTGCTCTTCAGTAAGAACCTTTGTCTATGGTGGATGGTAAAATCGCCTCTTCCTCTATGTGTAGAGGATTCCCACCTTGTCCTGGTCACAGGCCGGTATAAAAGATCGTTGGAGAGATCCTTGTATGTCCGTTCATGTATTTGTACCTTGTAATGAGTCTCCCCTCATTCTTCTTTTTTCTCATTTCTAAACTGAAATAATCCCAAATTTTTTTAATCTGTCATGTCTTCTACTTCCCCCATTACCCCTAATAATCCTGGTTGCTCTCCTCTCACCACTTCCAGCTCTACTATATCCTTTTTATACACACTGGTGCCCAAAACTGTACCCATTTCCTGTGTGGTCGACTAGGGATTTGTAGAAGGGCACACTATGTCTATCAATAGAAATCTATTCCTCCTCTTGATCCTCCAGTATTTATTGCTTGAGCAGCACCCGCCTGCTCATGGTCACTAAAATTAAGTTTACCATATCCACCAATACCACCCCCCAAGTCCTTTTCAGCTTCATTTTTACAAGTAATTGACCTTTTAGACATAATTATTAACTTTTTGTTCCATGGCCCAGTGCACACTTTACATTTATCTACATTAACCCTCATCACCATTTTCTCTGCCCATCCCTCAAGTTCCACAAATCCCTCTGAATGCTAACTATATCGACGCAAGATTAGTTACTTTACACGCTTAGTATCATCTGCAAATATTGAAACTTGACTGTGTAACCCACTCAAGGTCATGAATAAAAATGTAAAATAAGTGGCCCCAATACGACCCCTGTGGCACTCCACTGGTAACATGCACCCAATCGGAGAATGTGCCTTAATGAACACCCTCTGTTTCTATCACTAAGGCCAATTACGTACCCAAATACACAGACTTTCTCCTATTTTCCCCACCCTCCTTTTCTATACAACCCTTTTATGTGGCACGGTGTCAATTGCCTTTGTAAAATCCAGATATACAACATGTATGTGTAATATAGTGGTATATTTGAATGTCTAAGTATATGATGTATCTATAGGAATGTGTATGTACTATCATAAATATGTGTGCAAATTTTGGATGTTATATACTATGTCTGTGGTAAGTGTCTATAATAAGTTTATATATTGTATACATACTGGCATTAATTTGTATGTACTCTTGCGATCTTTAAATATTAAAGTTTATACTGAGATCATATATATGGCCATCTGACATGCTTGCCACAATGACATTGGCCTGAAGCCTTGGAGTGTTGCCATACCAGACTTTGCAACATAAAAAGCATCTGACAAAATAACCTCAGGTACCCCCCTTTCGTTCTCCTCAAGGAATCTTCCTGGTGGACTCTCTCCACATGAAGGGTTTATTCCATTTAATTGGGGCATAGATCCAAGGCATCAATATCCTGGTCTCTCAGGAAAGCGTGTTTTGCAGGCCTATTTATTGACTCAGGAGGTCAATAAACACACCTCTGTTGGGAAAAGGGGATACATGGACACTTTCCCATGGGCAGCCCTATTGTTTCAGGTGGGCATAAAAGTCAAAAACCACGACCATTTGTGACAAAGGCCTGAGGGAAAGATATCAATTCCAATACCAGATGCGATCCTGAGGAAGGAGTGAAATGACGTCCCAAGGATGCCAATATATCCTATTCCGGAAGCTGAAGTGGCGACAAGTCTCATGAAGGCTGAAGATATTCGGAGTAGGGGTGGAATCATGAGCCATCTGTGTGTGTGATTTTGATACAGGTTGCGCTATATCTGTATGTCAAGGATAGTCCTAGAGCTAACTAAATGAATGATGGACTAATTATAGAGTCTTGTGGTCTGTTATCATGTATCTTGAGTTTGTATCCCGATAACTGGTAATGTATCTTCTTTAAAACCCAGAATAGGAGATTGACGTCTTATTATTTTATATACACACTTTCTGTATTTTTGTCATCTATTATACCTTTTTAAATTAAATAAAAAAGGGGGGGCCTTTCTCCATTGGCTCTGTATTTTCAGGACCGACTCTTAGGTAGAGCCTGTATAAGTAAATACCCACATTCAACTGTATTTGTGTAATGTATACTGTATATTAAAGTAAATGTATAGTGTAGCCTGTGTGTTAAAAGTTTAGATAGATGAGTGTTAAATACATATATTTTATTTTTAAAGGGGAGGCATTCAAAATCGGCTATGGTGGCCCAGCCTCTCCTAGTTACCCACTGCGCCTAGGGCGTATTCTATTAACTAGATCTTTTTACATAGGAGGCAGTGTTATAGTAAATATATTCTTTTACATAGGAGGCAGTGTTATGTCGTTGTATTCTTTGTCCTAGGGGGCCGTATTTAGTAGTTCTATTCTTGTACATAGCGGGGCAGTATGTCTAGTAGTTTATCTTCATTACATAGGGGGCAGTATTATAGTAGTTACAAATACAACTCCTGTACATTGGGGTAGTATTATAGTATTTTATATTCCTTACTAGGGGCAGTAGTATTATTTATTCCTGTACTAGGTGCAATATTATAGGTAGTTATATCCTGTACATAGGGGAGTATTAAGTAGTTCTATTCTTTTACAGAGGATCAGTAATTATAGAGTTATATTCCTGACATAGGGGGCAGTATTATAGTAAGTTATACATAGGGCGCAGTATTTAGTAGTTATATTCTTGTACATAGGGCAGTATTATAGTCGTTATATTCTTGTACCAGAGAGGGCAGTGATTATAGTAGTTATAATGGCACACAAAATCGGAAGTCCATCAGCATCGGCAGGTTGGTAAATCAGGAAAAAATTTTATTGAAAGACATCAACAGTTAAAAGTGATCACAGGAATGTTGAATATGCCATGGGGTGGCTTGAGAACAGTTTAAGGGTCTTGTGGACAGATAAGAACTAAGCCATAAATGCCACATTGCCCCTAATAAAGTTTTGCCGAGACAGCTGCATGGGATTACATGGACTGTGCTATTACACCTGGGGCCATGGCCCCTGGACATTCTCCCCGAATCTGTGGGAAAACAAGGACTCAAGTTAACTTTTCCTGCAAGTTGTGTGATAAGATTTGTTGCCTCTACATCATCATTGGATTGGCCTCACAGACATTGGTGTAGGTGGATGATGGCATGGTGTGTGTGGTCTATGTGTGTTTGTATATAAGATGGTATCAGATCTTTAGTCAATCACTTCCTTCCCTACATTCTCTCTGTCCCTCAACAGGATTCGCCCTGTTGAGATGTAAGGGTAACGTTAAGTGTGACGGTTGATGGTTAGTGTACAGAGGTAAAGTTGTAGGAAAAGTTTGTTTCCTGGATCTAGCTGTACCTTTTTCCTTTGTCTGTACATTTCCCTAGATTGATAGTATAAGTGTAATAAATAACCTTTCGAACGTTAGTGTAGTAGATAATTACACACTGTGTTTGCTCATTTTGTGTGTTTGTCCGTGTGTGTTTTGTGGTAACGAGATGGAACTTTTTTCAGACGTTTGTGAAAAAGGTAATGCCTCTGCTAGATACGTCATGTGAATATTGGTTTCACTAGAGGAGCATATAGGAGCTGATGATGCAATGTAAGGCCATAATGATACTTAGATAGGAAAAGAGGGCAGAAAGAATGGTTTGGGCAATGAAATTATGATGCTAATTAAGATAAGATGGCTTGAGTTAAGGGAAGTAAATGGTACATACAAAGCTCCAATGTATGAAAGTATAGACCAATCAGTGGACTCGTGATTGAAATTTTCCTCTAAAACAACATGAGAATGGATAATCTACAGCAAGGTGGATGATTGTCTTAAGAAATGACGAGTTGATCAAACAACTTTGAATGATGTATGAGTGTAGATTGATTCTGTATCACTGAAACTCATATCATCTAGAAGGGAGAGTACATCAGAGGGACATGATATTACCTCACTAACGGGTCGTTGTCTGAAACAATCCAACTGTATAACAGAAACAAATACTGTCCCTCCAAGTACAGAACCGACCTGCCAAAAGCGCATATGTCTTGCATTGTCACACCCGGGGTTGAGTGATGAACAGAGTCTACTACCTGCCGATAAGTCCCAACACTCACCATCGGATAGACATACATCCTGTGGTCATGTCTTGGAGAATTGGATACAAATAATCACCACTACCTGTATCCAACAATTTGAACTTGTGGTGAAGCACTACAACTTGTGTATAAGGATGCCGGTCCTCTGCTCCAAGCCTGGCTTTTCCTGGGCCTGGCCTCACAATTGTCATCTACAACACATGGGGAGATGATGAAGAGTGGTGCAACTTAAGCAGAAGGAACTGCAGCGTATCATAGGAGAGAACATAATGGGTGGAGAATACCCTGAGAAAAAATGGTGCAGGAACAGGTATGACCCCTTATTTTTCTGTAACAAGTACCTGACCTTATTTAGATGTGTTTACACTGCCCGATATGTCCCTCAGGATGACTCTGATTTCCTCTATTCAAGGGCAAATAGGAGTGATGTGGATTACACCAAGAAGGATTTCCTGAGAAAAATGCTACATCCTATAGAACTTTATTAATCTAACTCAGGACTGGTGAGAGGAGTACATATGAATGAACCATCCGGATACTCGCGTCTACAGAGTACAGAGCTAGGAGGACTATATATGTCGGTATGCTATGGATGTGGTGCCAGGACATATTAAACGTTTTCTTAATGTAAATAATGCAACCTTGGTACACTTATATCTTTCATACAGAATTGTGATGCAATAGCCTGAAGACCAACCAGAACAACGAGATCACAGAGACAATGAGAGGCCCACGACACCTCCTGGAAGTAGCCACTAAGACTGTGCGGAAACACATCAAATGCAAATAAGATTCCCAATATACACAGGTATAAGAAGAACAGCCGCCCCCTCAACTGCAACAGCACAAGGAAGTCGAATGTCCCAGGTACAATCCATGGGCAAGGCTTCCATTCCTGGGCTATCTGAGCTGGTCACAGATCCGCTCCCCCCTGCTAAGATGAGTGCACAGTACAGCAGCAGCATGGCTTATTAATGTGTGGGCATAGCTATAGCGATATACCATTGTTATGAATAGATTTGGAATTTGTTAATGGTAATGATTGCTTGGTTTCTAACTTGTTTTCTTTCCTCTTGTAGACTGGATTTCTTTTTGTCCCTGACGCCAGACAAAGAAACTAACACTTGGGTTTGCGTTTCTCCTCAGTTCTTCTTTATCTCGTTTTTACATATCGTTTTGAGTAGTGTTTGTGTCAGTAACTGTCATTATTTTGGTTTTTAGGCAACAAGGGGTTGGCTGGCGAAACAATTTATTAATATTGACATTTTTTGTTTTACAAGTATAACAAAAGGTATATTGAAAGATATTATATTTGTATCATGAATAATGTTAAAGTTTTTGTTTTTACAATAAAACCACGTGGTATCTGAGCTCAAATTTATGAGGGTTAATTGTTTGCAACAATTAAAACAAACTAACATCCCATTGTGATGTATAGGTCCTGTATGTAATATAATTGTTGTTGTTTTTTGTGTTTTTGGGGGTTTTTTTTGTGCTAATGTCCTTTGTTGTGTTCTTGTCCCATAGATTACCTTACTAATCATTGACAGGAAGATGGATGGGAACTGCCTGCTGTCCCACCCTAAATATGTGTAGAAGCTGAATTAGCTTCATTGTTTTTATTTTGTCCTGTTTGTGTTCTGTTAATGTATTATTAATTTAAACTGTGTCATACACATTTTTTGGTTTTAAAGTTCCTGATGCTCAGGAATGTTGATTTGTTGGTTTTATTTTTCTCTCATCTTTTTTTTAATGAAGCATTTTTTTTTTTCTGATTCCGTATTATTTTTTTATACAGTTTTGGTTACCATTTTGTGTACCAAAGGGGCATGGTTTTTAGAGATAATGCAGTAATCAGTACCAAGGCAGAACTATAGTGAATTCACATACATAAAAACAAAAATATATAAATAAGGAGGAGAGGATCATTGATATTACTTTATTTGTCCTGTTAGCACTTTACCAGAGGACGTAAACAGACAGTCCCCTCATATACCTTTGGATATGTAGATGTGTGCATAAGGTTTTTTTCTCTGTATACATTTTGTCTCACTGGCAACGTAATTTTAGTTTCTCAAACAACTGCAACTTCCTTTATACCCTAAAGCATCTAAAGGAAGACCTAGGGTCTAAAAGCACACTACCAGTTTTGAATTATTTAATTTTAATTTTCTTATCCTATATGTGTTTACACTTATGCCTAAACATAATAGCAATTAATGTCTCAGCTACATAATTATCATTTATATTATTTTATTGTCACAAGTAAGATTAGACAAAGGACCCACCTACTCTAAGAGGGTGATTAGTGACATTTCTGAAGCCACTATATAGTGACTGCATATATTTTATTTACAAATATGTAGTCATGATATCCTTTAGTAAATCATACAGTTTCTGGACAACAAGACTTATGATGTAATGCGAAAACTATTTGGGGAGTGTAAATATCAAACTTTGTAAAAAATAGACATTAAATTTGGTAATGGGGTAATTTACAAACTGCTTGTTCATCCTTACGAAACTAGTATAACTTATGATAAGTTTAATCTGGCAACCTATATTACCCCATGGACTACTGTTTGAATCATTGTTTTTTTACTATTGTTATTGTTTTCTATTTTAATTTTTTGTTTAGTTATTATGCTGTGAAATTTCATATCTGCGTTATCCATGATTTCCGTTTGCTTTGTATTGATATACAGTGTTGTTTTAATGTTATATTGTCCATATACAGTTCCTGCATATATGGAGAATCTCTATTTGTTGGATAAAGTATAAGAGGAAAAATGTTTATTCAAAAATTGATATGAGTAGAATGTGAGTGAATGGTGTGATGACCATTGGTGCCCTATTCTTAACCCATCTCACCTTCAACTACTTTTGTCTTAGCAAGCCAGAAGAAAAAGATCATTTTCCACACCAAAGAAGATAATGTAGGAGAAATGGATTTTATTTCTGTTCTAAACAATGGTCTAAATGGTTGGAGCCTTTCGCCCAAGGGTCCTAATGTTTGGAAATATTACATATGTTGCTTGAACAGTTAAGGTCTTTGTGACAGAGGAAGAACTAGCCATAATGTCTACATTGCCTAATAAAGTTTGCAGAGACAGCTGCTGTGATTACCAATGGACTGTTCTATTACACCTGAAGGCCATGCCCCCTGGACATTCTCCAGATCCGTGGAACCAAAGACCCAAGTTACTTGTCCGCAAGTTGGGTGTGCATAAGATGGTTGACTCCTACATCATCATTGGATTGCCAGACAGTGGTGAGTATGATGGGCATGTGTGTGTGGTCTAGGTGTGTTTTATATAAGATGGTATAGAGATCTTTTATCCGAGCACTTCCTTCCCTAACCATCTCTCTGTACCTTAGTTATTTACCCTCTATGTATATTCCCTCCCCTGTATTGTACCCTTAATAATCCCTATAACGATCCAATTGAATATTGTTTTTTATTTAATAGTAACAACAAACACGCAATTTTTACGAAAAAAACACAGGTTACGGGTTTCAGACCCATCCATGGGTCCTTATCCAGACCTCATTGAAAAATGTGAGACCAGGTATATAGAGAAAGGAGCACTTCCATCAGAAGGTGCTCCACCTCTCCACACCACTGTCTCACACGATAGCTAATGAAGGCGGCAGAAATAAGCAAAAAGAACAGTATACCTTGTTATGCGAATACAAATCACTAAGATCACATATAAATCAACTAATATTAAACATCAGGAGGGGGAAAATGGCAGTTCAAGAAACTTGTCAATGCGTAGAAAACCTGTTTTAAGAAATCAATGCATATTTTAATGAAAACACAAGGTAGGTGTGAAAGGGGTCCCAGACCATGCCTTGAAAGAAAGGTACAAAAAATATATACATGCAAGGTTTGTGTCAGTAAATGTACAAAAGATGCTTTTGTTTTTAAAACCTAGCAAGATGTCTAGTACGAGATATAGAATCCACTTTGCTTCTTTAGTGTGCCTTCTTTAATTCAGCTCCAACCTCTTTTGCTGGCTGGAATGTGGGTCTATTGCGTAATTGTTAAGGCTGGCCAGATTGCCGCCAGGGAATCCCTGAAATGTTTCGACAAGCCTGTAATATTCGGGTACTAGCCATGTCTGGGATTGGCTCCCATAAAATGTGCTCAATATGCCAATCCTTTTACCTTTCTGAGAAGTACCCCGACTACTGCAGTCTGCAGGTGTTGCTTCATCCAAGTAAACTCCAACCGTGCTTTCAATTAAGGTGAAGGTTGAGCTTGGAAGTCTTTTTAGTACTGTAAATAAAAGGAAGAGGATTGTGCATCACTTTTACAAATGTTGCACGGGGACCGCCGACAACAAAAACTCCTTTATACATAAGCCAGGTATGGCAGAGGTATTATTGGAAAAAAATTAGAAATAAGAGGAAGCTAAGTAGGATCTTGCCTCCTAACACAAGTTGGCCATAGATAGAATGGTTTTTTTATTACTGTGTCAGTTTCAAAATAAGTTAAATTGTTCTTTATGATGGTTATCTTTTATCTGTGGATACTGCATAGAAAATTGTGTACTGAAACTCATGTCGTTGGCATAAGAAAGCACAGAGTTTTGCGCTTTTTCAGCAAGATAATGTAACGGGCGTAAATTCTCTGGCGTTTGGCCCATTGCATATTTGCCCGGTGAGGATCCTCTTTGTGTAGACGTGAGGAACATAATGTGGCATTCTGACTGATAAGGCATTTTCGGTAGATGCGTTCTTTTGCCCTGAATGAATTGCCATAGCTGTTGATGACAGCTCTCTGCCCTATGCTTGTGGTTTCCATTATGGGCTATAGCGGTATAGGCCTGGATGAATCCACCCTTGCGATGTATTCGCCAACCCATAACATCAAGAACGAAATATTGGAGCCCCCAATTAAACTTAAAAAACGTAATTGAGGGAATTGCGGTTTATATGTGAAACGAAATCGTGCTGCCTCCTGGGACCACACCAAACAGGAGGCAAGTGCATCAATATATCTGCATATTACAACCATTTGAATGAAATGAGTGGAACGGATTATTAACGTTATAAGGTATCTCTCCTCCCAATTGCCCTTTCTATATATATTGGCCAAGGAAGGAGAGAACCTGCCCCCATAGGCAGCCCGAAACTGTACAAAAAGATCTCAAAATGAAAAATTATTCTGTCTGCAAGAAAACATGAGAACTTGTACAATATAAAGTTGAAGTTCTGACTGTATGACCTATAATTTCCATATGATGTGAAACAGCTTGGCTTCAGGTGGGAGGAATACTTGTGTATAACTATGTGACATCGCAGGAAACCATGAGTCCCTCCGATTCACTCCAAGAGAGGTGGTCGGTCACAGCCAGAATAGATTTTGTGTCCTTAGTAGTTCCTGGTAGTCGGGTGACTAAACGGTTGAAAGCAGCTATCCACCAGGAGCTCAATTCTTGTCCGTTAAGGAGTTTGTGCATGATACAATAGGACAAAAGGTGAGGGGAATGCATTCTTATGCATCTTGGGTAGCATGTATAAATATGGACAAGAAAAATTATCTGTAGCAGAAAGTCGGCCATCTGCTTGTGTGTAAAAAACCCCATGCAGCCTTCAGATTTGGATTCTTCCCTAGCGGATTTGATTTGATGTTAAGGATTGATGATAAATGACGGAAGTGTGAGAGTCCGCCAGCATGATTGTGTCTTTTGTCTATAAGTTTGTTCCTTGTCTAGAACTACGCACTGTTCCACCTTATCGATGGAAACGAATGAAATTATGGATATTCCATAGTTCCGAATCGCCCTCAATTCAATGATAGGTGAGTGTTTTGTAGACTTTTCTTCTATCTCCGAATAAAGCGCTGACAGCCGGACTTATGCTGAAACAATATACCCCATGGACAGAGGAGACCCGATCCTCTCTTAAAAACGCAATGCCTTGCGCCAACCCGGTCAGCGAGCAAAGTTCGTTTCTCACCACAACTACTCTTTCTGATTACAAATCCGACATGACAATAACAACGCGGCTGTCCTACATTAATCCTCATCAAAAAACGGTCCTATGGGTGCACGGTTCTCTCCTTCCTTGGCCAATATATACATGGCACCTTGGGAGGGAGAGATACCCTGTATACTTTAATATCCATTCACTCATGCATCAATGGTATGGGCAATATATTGATATGCCTCCCTGGTTGGTGTGGTCCCCAGAGGCAAGCCATCGATTTCGTTTCAATATAAACCGCAATGCCCTCATTTACGTTGTACTTTTATTTGGGGGCTCCACCCTTTCGTTCTGATGTTCATTTGGTTTGCGATACATCGCACGGTTTATTACATACCACCTATCCCGCACGCCCAATATGGCAACACCACTCTTAGGGCAGAGCTGTCATCCCGTCACACCATCCAAATTTGCCTATTCGCGAATTCTTCGGCAAAAAAGCCTCATCTACCAAAACTGCCTATATCAGAATCCACATTATGTCCTCACTTCTACATCAAGAGGATACTCACACCGCGCATTATGCAATCGGGCCAAACTCACGTTATCTTACCACGGTCACTTTATCCTTGCTGAAACAAGCGGCAAAATCCTGCTCTTATGCCAATCGACATGTGTTCAGTACAATTTTCTAGGCGTATCCCAGAATAACGACATCAAAAAGAAACATTTACCTATTTTAGAACTGACAAGTCAATAAAAACATTCGATCTAATGGCATACCTTGTGTCTCAAGGCGAGCTCCTACTTTAGCTTCCTCTTTATCTCCTAATTTTTGCTCCATAATACCTCTGCACTACTGCTTATGTATAAAGGTAGTTTGGTTGTGGCGTTCCGCTGCAACATTTTTAAATTTCTGCACCAATCCTCTTCCTTTTATTCACATTACTAAAAGACTCAGCTCACCCTTCACCTTATTTGTGAAAGCACGTTTTGTAGTTTACTTGGCTGAATTCACCCCTGCAACTGCAGTTGTCCGGGTGTCTTTCAGAAAGTTAAAGTATCGCATATCTGAGCACTTACGGAGCCAATCCCAAGACAGGGGCTAGTACCCGCTATTACAGGGCTTGTCGAAACTTTCAGGGATTCCCATGGGGCAATATGCCCCCTTAAAATTACTGCAATAACCCCATTCCAGCCAGCAAAAGAGGTGGAGATAGAATTAAAGAATTGCAACACTAAGAGAAGTGGCTTCTAAACTCTCTGTACTAGACTCCGCTAGTTTAAATTACAAAAGTTATCTTTTGTACATTTACTGACATAACCTTTGATGTATATATTTTTTTACCCTTATTTCTTATGCATGGTCTTGACCCCTTTCACACCTATCATGTGTTTTCATTCAAATATGCCATTTGGTTCTTTATACAGGTTTTTCTTTGCATGACAATTTTACTGGAACTGCCATTGTCCCCTCCTGCTGTTGAATATTTCCGCGTGTATTATTGTCATCTTAGATGATTTTGTATTTTGCATAACAACGGTATCCTGTTTCTTTTTTGCTTATTCTGCAGCCTCTCATTAGCTATCACTGTGGACAGCTGTGTGTGAAGGTGGAGGCCCCTTCTATCACGTGCTTCCTTTCCTCTATATACCTGGTCTCCACATTTTTCAACTGAGGTATGACTAAGGACCCCGGATGTTGGTCTAAACCGTAACCTGTTTTTTTCCCTGTGATCACTTTTCACTTTGATTCCGTTTTCAATAAAATGTTTCCTGATGGTTTACCGAACCTCTGCCTGATGCCTGATGGACCTTCCGATTTGTGTGGCCATTACCTAGTCGCGGGGATTGGACCAGGTTACCATCGAGCACGGCCCCCCAGCACTTTGAACTACAGACTAGGTGAGCTGACACAATTTGTTTTTTCTTGTGTTGGCATATAGTAGTTTCTATTCTTTACATAGGAGGGTAGACATTCGAGTGTTTTATTCCTTGTACAATAGGGGACAGTATTATAGTAGTTATAGCTTTACATAGGGGACAGTCTTATATTATTATATTCTTGTACATAGGTGCGTATTATAGTAGTTTATATATTGGTTTGACATAGGGGCAGTATCATAGTAGTTCATTCCTGTACATAGGTGTAGTATTACGTATTATAACGGTATATTTTATATTCCTTTTACATAGTGGGCAGGCATGTTATATTCTTGGACATAGGAGCAGTATTTAGTAGTTACCTTCGTGTACAAGGAGGCAGTATTTATAGTAGTTATATTCCTTGTACATAGGGCAGTATTTATAGTAGTTTAATTCTTGTACCTATGGGGCATATGATAGTATTTACTTTGTGTTTATCAGAGTACTTTGTGTAGTTTTATTATATATAAGTCAGTATTCCGGCAGTGTGAGTCACTTTCTCTGCCTGTCACTTGTTTTTTAGCCCATCTATAAACAGTTTGTGTGGATTTTTAGTACTTTACCCACTCAATTGTCAACGCCTCAATGGTTTTTGACCCCGCCCACATAATGGATGCCCTTTTACATTTTTTTTCCAGGGGCCACGTTAAATTCCCAGTCCGCCTCCAGGTGTGTGTGTAATTTGTTTAATGTGTATTTGTGTTAATGGGTCTGACATCCAGGGTTTAGGTAACATATAGGGGGGGGCCCGTTTCTCTATGTTCCGCACCGGGGCCCACTAGGGGGTCTTGTTACGCACTTGTTACAATTGAAGCTGCTTTACTCTGTATTTATTATTCTGTTAATAATTAAGTAGGTGTGAACCCTCTACTTGGATCTCCCTAATCTACTTCCAGAATACGCTGCCTTACTGGCTTTACAATCATGGGGTCTATAACAAATAAAATTATGACATTTAAGAGAACATGTCATATGGACAGCCAGAGTGAGAGCCCTGCTTGAAGGATAATAAAGGGGGGGGGGTATAAAGCTTGTACATGCGTCCCCAGCCACTCTTTTCTCAGGGAACAGAATAAATTATTTAAGAAATAAAAAACTGCTGCTGAACCAGTCAATCAACGTGCTATTTTTGCTAATTTTGCTATTTTTTGAAAGGATACAAATAGTATGCTATAGCTCCACTTTTTGGGAAGAACAAACATCGGGAAAAAAAATCCTGAACCAAGCAGGCGGCAATAAAAGCAAATATAACAAAAATGCCCTGACCTATTTGAAGGTATGTATTTGTGCAAGTTTCCTCTTTGATAATCACAGATCTGGTACAATAAAAAGTAATTGTCCTCTTGTATGTAAGAAATCTCTTTTATTTAATGTACAAATTCATAAAAGTTTTACAATCCTGTACTGGTCTCTTTGACAGTAATTAGAGTAAAAGATGAAACAAGGAAAGCCTGGGTCAAAACAATGACAGGAGACTGCTTTCTGGAGAGTGTGAGGGCAACAGGTCCTTCCGGTCTCCTGCGCTGGGGGCTGGGAGCTCTGCAGCTTGCAGGCGGTCAGGAACATTGCAACCATAGACGTGCATGTGTTGGGTCTGAGTGACCTACTTTCCACGACTACCAGATTAAAAAGGAAGCCCCAGACCATCCAGTAAGGAGTAGAAACACCCCTCAGTAGTCATCTTGCTCTTCAGAAGCTAGTGATGGATCCTGCGACAACATCAAGTGGGGTATTAGATCTTCGTTTGTGTACCCGTTATAACTCAATAGGCAAGACGGGGGGTCCCAAAGGACATAATTTTGAATGACGATTTGCAGAGATATTTCCAGACACCCCTCTCCCCCTCTCTCTCTATGGCGCCCCTCACTTGCACATTGTTGCGATGACAACAATTCTCAAAGTCATTGTGGTTCTAAGGAATATGCGAAGCCCACCCATTTTTAACTGCTCCAGATGTTTAAATGACATAGGTCTGACTTCTAGTGAAGGGTTGTCAATGGCATTCCTTGGGGAGAGTGGTAGCCAAGGTGGCCTTTATGAGGGGCACTGACCATCATATGCCTTAGAATGGGCAAAGCCCGGTCAGCAAGTGCCAGCCTCTCTCTCTCCTACAAATGGGGCCCTGGGTGTTAACAGCACAGTATCAAAAGAAGCCAGGCACCTCATGGAAGTGGGATCAGGTCACGGTCGCAGCCTGCAGGTGTTGTGCTGTCTGTGGTGTAGTATAGGCGGCGACAGCCACTTTTTCCCCTCAGTGTCATCACCATATACAGCCTGCCCCCATAAGGTATACAGCCTGCCCGCATAAGGTATGCAGCCTGCCCCTATAAAGTATACAGCCTGCCCCCATAAAGTATGCAGCCTGCCCCCATAAAGTATACAGCCTACCCCCATAAGGTATACAGCCTGCCCCATAAGGTATACAGCCTGCCCCCATAAGGTATACAGCCTGCCCGCATAAGGTATACAGCCTGCCCCTATAAAGTATACAGCCTGCCCCCATAAAGTATACAGCCTGCCCCCATAAAGTATACAGCCTGCCCCCATAAAGTATACAGCCTGCCCCCATAAGGTATACAGCCTGCCCCCATAAGGTATACAGCCTGCCCCTATAAGGTATACAGCCTACCCCTATAAGGTATACAGCCTACCCCTATAAAGTATACAGCCTGCCCCCTGCCAAGCGAATAAAAAACGTAATACTCACCCTCCGGTGTCCCGATCTTCAGCGCGGGTCCCGATCTTCAGCGCGAGGCTCCCGATCCTCGGCGCAGTACCAGGCGATTTGCCGGCAGGAGCGCACTATGATACGGCGGTGTCGACACTGCTGCATCTTATTGTGGGCCCGACGGTAGATCGCATGGACGCGATCTGCCTGCTACAGAAGAGAGAAGAGGAGCCGCTGCCGCCTGGTACCGCGCCGAGGATCGGGAGCCTCGCGCTGAAGATCTGGACCCGCGCTGAAGATCGGGACACCGGAGAGTAGGTATCACGTTTTTTATTATTTTCTTGACTCATGTATAAGCCGAAGTGAGGTTTTTCAGCACATTTTATGTGCTGAAAAACTCGGCTTATACACGAGTATATACGCTATATATAGTATCATAAATAGATGTACAGAAAACAAGAAATATTGATAGCATAAATTTGCGCTCTATCCATCTTGATGCATAGTGCAGAGCTTTGTGGTGGACTTTACCAAAATAGTTTTGTTGCAGCATTGTGTCAGTTAAATTGCTGTGTCACACATGAAAAGAGGCTGAAATACAAATATGTGCATGGGTATAATCATCCAATGGTGTTCAGTAGATAATAGTGGGGTGCCAGTAAAAGAGTGATAATACAGTGGGGACCTTAACGAACAATTCTGTATTCATTTAGCTCTCATATGGCGATCAAGTAGACATGATCCGTTTCAGACCTATCGATAGTAACTCCTACAGGCATACAGGATAACTCACCAGATGGTACTGGATAGCGTTCATAAGGTGTGGTGGATGGAAGCGGTATCCGCCGCTTCAGACCCTGGCTGAGTGTCAGCTGTGTTATGGTCTCTGTGTGAGACATCATAAAGGCAGCTAGGCTATATCTGGTTTATACACAATCTGGCTGCTACAGAAGAGAGAAGAGGAGCCGCCGCCTGGTACCGCGCCGAGGATCGGGAGCCTCGCGCTGAAGATCTGGACCCGCGCTGAAGATCGGGACACCGGAGAGTAGGTATTACGTTTTTTATTTTTTTCTTGACTCGTGTGTAAGCCGAAGTGAGGTTTTTCAGCACATGTCGTATCCTCTTCTTCTGTTAGTTTAAAGCTTGCATGCATATCCAAGAGGGCAGCCATAGCATTCCTTGCGCTATTTTCATTATTTGATTAGCTGAATCTTGTCGGATCGGTTTACTGTCAATTTGTATACGTTATACTGATTTGATTTGTGATTATATCCGGTTTAATCCGATCATGTGACCAGAAGTCAAGTGACCGAAAGTCCACATGCTGTGGAACGCATCCTGGATCGCCATGAGTGGGAAGTTGGCACTGTGATGCCTGTTCCCTTAATGTAGTAAAATCTCCAAAAACAGCAAATAAAATATAGATTCGGTCATTGGGCACCATAGTAGATATTATGAGAAATTACATTTTAGAAATAGAAGGTTATATACATGTCAAGAACAACTATATCTAAAATGCTATGTATATTACCCATCTATGGCCCACTGACAAACTCCTGTTTAGCTTTTCTGTAAGGAAAACATGTACAGTATAGAGTTATACTATAATATAGTATAGAGTTATACTATAATATATAGAGATACACTATAACGTCAATATATATATAGTGACAAAGTCACTATTGACTTGGCGAGAAATTGAAGGTTTTTGTGTATTACAGCGACCACAATGTGAATTAGGTCAAACTGGAAGCTGTTTTCCTTGTGTATTTCTCTTGGAAGACCTGGTACAGGAACCTAATTGTTGGAGTGGAGACAGAAGTGTGATCACCACTCTAGACCAAAGGATCCAGTTTCTAATGAGTCTAACAATGCACCAGGTGTGCAGTCCCTTAAAGAAGGGTGTGGAGCAGTCAGAAGTCGCTCTCTACCTGGAGACACAGAAGCTGGACTGTGTGAGAGCCACACGTGAGTGACACAGGGTTACTGAACGTATGTTTCATGCTGGCAGGGATCTTTTTTTTTTAATATATTAGATTAATTGTTTTTTATCTTGTATTTTGCATTAAAGAATAAAAAGATAAATTATAATTATAAATTATATACAGTGTAACCTCCCCAGTAGACCACCACTTTGAGAAGGTTCAGTGTCATAGCAGTCTCATAGACAAGGAGTTGGCTCAGCTGCTCCAAGGGACGTGACTTTTTCCGATGCCACTGATTGACTGAAACAGGTACCTTAAATCCAGACATGCCATGGCGGGAAATGCTGCTGGTGTAAATCAACCTGCAACTGGGGTGCACTTCTAAAAATAGCACCTTTGGAGAAGCATCTTGGTGAATATCAATGATGCAGAAATCAGTCTAGCGCAAACAGACTTTCATTATGGACAGTGTCAGCTGGAAATAGCATAAGTGCACTGTTTCCAGTTCTTACATACTGCACTACAAGTATAGAAGAGTAGCAGTATTTACTAGTCTGAAGAATCAAACTCAATAAGGTCACAATATCAGACCCTCAGCAATCAAATGTCTAGTCTAGCAAGCTGGCCAATACCTGACTGATGCAGATTGAGTGACTAATAAATGTTTTTAACAAAAATTTAATAAAGTTGTTTTTAAACATTCTATGCAGGCAGTATATACTAATTCTAAGTAGTCTGTAACCCACCTGTCTAGAATCTCAGGGTGAATTCACATGAAATCACAGTCTGAAAGAGGAAGCCGTGAGCTAGCCGCAAAGACGTCAGATAGCTTATGGCTGCCATAGACGTAAATTTTGCACAGACACTGTGGCTCATATTTATCAAACGTCCATTTTGTCTGTGGAGTGTGCAGATTCATGAAATGTGTCGCACGGTCTTCAAGAATCTGGCGCCCCTCTGCACTGCTTGGGAAGTGTACACTAATTTTTTTGGTGTACCTTTAACATGGAGCGGGCAACATAATTCTGTAGAGTCACATTCAAAAATGTGGCACACGGTCCGACTCTGCACAGAAATGCAGGCATAGTGCAGTCGCGCCACAAATGTGGCACGGACACCTTTTAAATACTTGTGCAGATAATTTGCATGTTCCTTCCAATTCCGACAGGAATCTGGTGCAAATACTTTAATAAATGTCAGCCAATAGCTTACATTTATCACATTTTTTGATGCAGCTTTTTCTGCAATTCTGTCGAGTCGCTGTAATAAATGTGGTGATGGCCGATGGGCAGTTTGCCTGTGTAGTGTGCGACAGATTCATGAAATGTGACGCACGTGCTTCATGAATCTGGCCCTCCCTACACTATTCCTACAGAGTGTAATAACATTTTTTTGATGCACCTTTAACATAGAGGGGGACTTTTACTAAGGACTTTGCACCACAGTTTTGTTGGACTTTGCACTTTCTTATAGAGGAAAACGGCTTGCACAGGTATTTAAGAAGTATCTGCACTGCTATTGCGTTGTAATTTGTGGCACATTGGGCTTAGTGCAGACGTGACACAAATGTGTTGCCGACCCTTGGTAAAGGAAACCTACCATCTCGGATCTACCAGGAGCGCATGCAGAAGATGCAGTAGGAGGATTGAAAGAGTAAGAGTAATTTGCATATTGGGGGCAATAAAAGATTTACAAACTTATTGGGGACGGGAGGGATCCCCCAATGGCATTTATTAGAGGAACCTGCCATGGATCTACCTTTAATACATGGGCAGGCAGTTTGCACTTTCTTTAGAGTACAAAAGTAAGTAGTGATGAGCGAGTATACTCGTCCGAGCTAATGCTCGGTCGAGTATTAGCATACTCGGACCGGCCTCGTTGCTCGGACGAGTATTTGCCCTGCTCGATAACGAGCAGTTAATTTAAAAAAAAAAAAAGTAAGAACGTAAAAAAATACAATAAAACATTTAATTTAATCATTTAATTGAAGAACACAGTGAAAGAACACTGTGCAGATAGATGCAGATGTTCGCGAATCTGCGATCTGTTCCGGAGACACGCGTGCAAACGTGTTCTCCGCAATAGTATTCGAAGAACAATATGTGTAGAGAAAACTTGCAGATGTTGTCAAACATCTGCAAGTTGTTCTTCACACACTAGTGTTCTTCAAATCCTATTGAGGGAACACCGTTCTGCACTCGGGTCCCGGAGCAGATCGCAGATGTTCCGGAGACACGCTTGCACGGTGCAATAGTATTTGAAGAACAATATGTGTGAAGAACAACTTGCAGATGTTTGACAACATCTGCAAGTTGTTTCTCTCACAATATTGTTCTTCGAATACTATTGCGGAGAACACCGTGTTCTCTGGAGCAGATCGCAGAGTCCCGGAGACACGCTTGAAAGAACGGTGTTCTCCCAATAGTATTTGAAGAACAATATGTGTGAAGAACACTTGCAGATGTTTGACAAACATCTGCAAGTTGTTCTTCACACATATTGTTTTCAAATACTATTGCAGAGAACATCGTTCTGACGGTGTCTCCGGAACAGATCGCAGATGTTCCCGAACATCTGCATATGTTCTGCACTGTGGTCTTTCACAGTGCTCGTTCAGTTTTTTAATTTTACTAAAAAATGCTCGGGTCTTCCTTGATTTCAATGGGGCTCGTACTCGAAACGAGCACTCTGAGCATCGGGAATGTTCGGCTCGAGTAACGAGAACCCGAGCATTTTAATGCTCGCTCATCTCTAAAGTAAGACAAAACTGTCACAAAGGATTTCATAAATGTAGGCCATTGTGTGAGAATTAGAGATGAGCAAACTATTTGATATTTTTAGATTCGTTAAGAGTCTGGAATCTTAGAAAATTGCAGCTACTATTTCTGTTATTTATATGAACCTTAGGGTGGGGACAGGCAAAAAAACTAAAAAAAATAGTTTAAAAATCTGTTTTCAAGACTAAGGAGTTATATATCAACTCCAAGAAGAATTATTGATTTGGTTCTGAACCAAATGTTTTGAAAACAGCCAACTTAAGAATTTCCCTTGAATGACCAATCTCCATCAGGGAAACCTTTGGAGGCCTGTTGGTGGTGTGAATTCCCTGTTGCTGTTTTTATCATACTGTCACAAGATATTTTTTTTTAAAAAAAAGGCTATTTTTATAGGACTTTGGATTCTGTTTTTGTTACCATACTATTACTGCGCAAGGAATTTTTTTAAGATTCCTTTCTATTTTAATACCCTCCAAGGGGTTTTTCCAAAAGACAATCCGTGGATAGGGTCTTAACTCGCTTATATGCTGGGGTCTCAGTGATAAGATCCACACATATCAAGAGAATGAGGGGTCAGATGCATTCCTCTCAGACCCCTTGTCACTTTCCAGATGAGAGAGTAGCATACGAGGCTCTGTCCTGGCTGCCCTGTTCTTCTCTATGGAGCTGAACGGAGATTGCGCAGTAGGAATTGTCATAGAAAAAAACACTGCAGAGCCGGCCGCCAGATACATCAAGAGACCAGAAGCCACTTGATATATCGGCTGCATTTAAGTAGAAGATATATTGTAAACAAGACAACCACTAAAACAACATAATGGGACAACCCCCTTAATATACAGAACGGTAATTGAGATTAGTCTACAGGATGGTCACCCACCTGTTGATTTCGGCTGTGGATTGTAGTTTTTTAAACGCTGGGAGAATGACAGATGTTTGAACACTGGTCTTTAGCTGATCATTATACAGATGGTAGAGTAGGGCCTTCATTCCTTATTATTTTCTGAGGATGTTATTGCTCTGTAATGTCTGATTTTTTGCAATATGTACCCTTTGATCTTTAAAGTGCTGTGGGATAGCATGCCACTTTATAAATAAAGATGTTATTATTATTATTATTATTATGTATTATTGATTATTATTATTACACATGCTTTCTGCTTTTGACTCTCCTGCACGCATTTTTCTTTAGGTAAGCACCAAGGACAATGTAGCCTGACTTCCAGATCTGCATATCTTTTCAAGTCCTAATGGAAAATTAACTCAACAAAATGAAACAGCCCGTAGATTGTTTGATATTTGCTAATGTTTTAGGAAGTCTAGCAAGTAATAAGCTATCACAGGTTCTTGTAGATTTATTTTTACATTGTTTCCGTGCATAATTCACTGCACGGCTTACTCTGACTTATAAAGGTTCGTGTTGATGAAAATGATCTCAATAATCTTATGGGCATCCATTTAGCATCAAATGAGGACATGAGAAAATAAGATGTGGCTTTGTAAAACTATTATAAAACATTGTGCCTCAGAATTATTGGTGTGAGCCGCACTTTGAAGGGCCACTATCATTTGTCGTAATGGTTCTGATTGTTATTAGTTTTTTTGAATATTGTGGTGACATTAAAGGCTGGTCAGGCTGGACATAATTCTTTGTTGTGCGTATTAAAAGTGCATTGTGACCCCCTTTGATCCATCCGTCACTGCAACTGGCGGCATTGCGGATGGGGAACTCTATAGAGGATATCTATAATTGTGTATAAATATCAATGGCATTCAAGGTCAGTCAAACTGGCACGTTGGGCTGAATGTAAATAAAATGCACAAATCTAAAATTACATCATAAAACCAAAAGTGGCCTTGTTCCAGAAGGAAACTAAAGCAAATCAAAAAGGTAGTTTCAAGACGTTTGAAATAGGTCAATGTAATATAACATGAATGCACCGTCTTCGTTTATCACTTTAATGGCGCCTGTAATTAGAGTTTTTTTTTTCTCCGTCAATAAAGCCAGGACATCCTGCGAAAATGGCTTAGAGAAGTCATCATCCAATCCTCAGCAGAAACGTTAAAATTTAAGGGGGAGAATGAGAGTTAATTTTTCAACACAACATTTCTTAGTGTTTGCTGGAACAGATTCAATCGCCTCCCTTGGAACCAGCTTCAACAACTTCACTATAACAAGTCATTGAAAGACGGCTGATGCAGATCATCTCCACTTTAGTGTTTCTTAAACAGAAAATCTCCTATGAATGTACACTTTTAACCCTTTTGTTTCGAGACTGGTGGTTTAAAGGGACCTCTCATTAATTAATGAAATCTGTAGATGTAGAAGATTGCTGATATTTTTCTGGATATAACCAATGTAGGCTGCTGTAGAATCCCTGCTATATATATTCACAGATGGGGGCAATTACTTTGTAACATCAAAATGGGGGAAAGCTGAAACTGACTACATATATATCTAGACTGATGTCCTAAATTACAATGTAGGCCAGTGTTTTTCTAATTTAACAAGAATTTGGTTTATATTCTGCTTTTCCCTTAAAGTTAAAAAAATGATCAATCTTTTGTGGACCAACCGAATGGTCTCTTCATAACATGATCAACATTAATTTAATTAAAGTCAATGTACATTAAAATCCATCATGATGAACCAGGGTCACTACTTATAAGATTCAGGCACCATTATTATGTTTATCTTATATTTGTTATCCATCAGCCTCCTTCCTTCTAAAATCAACTTAAAATCAACTAATAATTATGATAATGAGCCTTAAGAACTCTGATGTGTTTCCTCAATGCAGTATTTTCACAGGCTATTACAATGAGCTGCGCATGTCTCTCTGCACTTCCTGCTGCTGCTACACTACATAGGCAGAGGACAGGAGGGAGAGAGCAGGGGCAGGAGAGATGAGATAAGTTTTGCTCACTGTAACACGCTGTGAATCTGCAGCAGTAATGGGCTCTGGTAACTCAGTAGATTTTAGAAGGCCATGGATACCATATATAAGAATATTGCCACAGTCACTGTGCCGGAACCGCTTCAATATCTTTCCACATTAGCCAAGTCATTTGAAGCGAATGATTGCAGATCATCTCTGCTTTAGTGTTTCTTAAACAGAAAATCACCTTGAATTTACACTTTTTAACCCTTTTTCTTTTCAGACTGGTGATTTAAAGGGGGACTCTCATTAAATCTAATTGAAAAGGGATCAATAGAAATTTGGGTAAACAGACTATGAACTGACTACAATTATACTCGTATATACTCGAGTATAAGCCGAGCCGAGTCATAAGCCGCCAACCCATTTTAACCAATAATAATAATAATAATAATAATCTTTATTTATATAGCGCCATCATATTACGTAGCGCTTTACAGATCATAAACAACTGGGAAAACCTATTGACTCAAGTATAAACTGAGGGTGGCAAATGCATGTCATCACAGCCTCCCCAGTATAAATCCAGCAGCCCCGTGATTATATAGCCAGACCCTGTAGTACATACCCTCCAGGCCGTGTAGTATAAAAGCCTTCCAGCCCCCTTTATTAAGAGCCTGCCAGCCCCCTGTAGTATATGCTTGCCAGCCCCCTGTAGTATATAGCCTGCCGCCACTGTAGTATTTAGCCTACTAGCCCCCTGATAGTTAAAGCCGGCCAGCCCCTAGAGTATATGTCTGCCGCCCTGGAGTAGCGTGACAGCCCCTGGAGTATATAGCCCGGCATCCCCTGGAGGTCTAAGCCTGCAGTCCCCATAGATAAAGCCAGCCAGTGCCGTAATAATAGCTGACAGCCCCTGGAGTATAAGCCTGCCGGCCCTCGAGTATATTGCCTGCAAGCCCGGTATATAGCCCGCCCAGCCCTTGGATATATGCCTGCCAGCACCCTGTATATAAGCCAAGCCAGCCCAGCCCCTGTAGTTTATAGCTTGCCAGCCCCCTGTAGTATATTGCAGCCCCCATTAGATATACTGCCAGCCCATAGTATATTGCCTGCCGCCCCTGTAGTATATAGGCCGCAGCCCCTGTAGTATATAGCCAGCCATCCTCTTAGTATATAGCCTGCCACCCCCTGTAGTAGTGTAGCTGCAAAAAAAAAAGTATGTCACCAACCGATGACCCACCCCTAATACTTCCCCCCTTTCCCCAGGAGGTCCTCCTTCAATCGACGATGATCCGTATCTTCTCATGTCCTGAACCATCCGTTGTGGGATCATGACTTCAGCCAATTGCTGGCTCTACTGTGTTCCGATGCCGGCGAACAATAGTAGAACGTCAGTGAGCATCCGACATCATGATCCCTGCAACGGATGGCACGGGGACATGGAGAAGATAACGGAAGCATCGATTGATTGAAGAGAGGGTGAGTACATGGTTGTTGTTTTTTCTGGGCTCGAGTATAAGCGAGTTAGGGTTTTTCAGGACATTTTTTGTGCTGAAAAACTTGGCTTATACTGTGAGTAATGAACTGCTAAAATGTCTAAAATATACAATGTAGGCAGTGATTTTATAATTTACACCACAATTCGGTTATAAAAAGTAAAAAAAAAAAATATCAAGCTTTTTGTAAACGAACTCTGTCGTTCTCCTTCAAGTGACTCAATCAATGAGCTGCATAAAGTTTTACAAACTGATTTTTGTTTAACATTGCAGCATGGAAAGGAACAAATTAGGGATAAGGGTAATGTTTTAGTAAAGTTTTTAATGATAGTCTTTATTTTTTTTTGGTCATTTAAATACTGGTTTTCTTTAAGTGGCTAATGAACCCAAAGTGTAACAAAATTGCTGCAAGATGGTACTCATTATTAGAGATGAGCGAACACACTCATCAAGCTTGATGCTCGTGTCGAGCATTAGCGTACTCATAACTGCTCGTTGCTCGGACGATACTTCCGCAGCTCGAGAAATGGCATCACCCGCCGTTTTGATTTTTGGCCAGCCAGAAACAGAGCCAATCACAAACCAGATGACGTGGTACCCTTACACGTGATAGCAGTGGTTGGCTGGCCTGATCGGTGACCCTGGAATAACTAGCCCCTGCCCGCGCTGCTCGCATCATTCTCTGTCTGGATGACGTAGGGAGAGAGCTGCTGCAGGGGTATTAGCTTACTGTTTAGGCAGGAGTGAGTTACAAGAACCCAACAGCCCTGTAGACATCGAGTGTTCCTAGGTTCCGTCAGTCTATGGAGGGAAAATCCTAGCCATTTTCGACCCAGATTTATCACTGTGTTAATGAATATGGTGCAGAATAAGACTGTCAGTTTCCATTTAGACCTACTTTAAAGTGATCTAAACCTCTGTGACACATTTTTGGCGCATGGAACATCAAATAGGGTAGCCCCTTTAGAAAAAGCCACGGCCCCCCTTTTTCGTAGGTCACGCCCCCTAGTCGGTATAAGTCAGAAAAATGCTACAAAACAGGTCTCAAAAGCCTTGATAATGTGGTGTTGTAAGTCCTTTTCACACTGTTTTTTTTGGTGCAAAACGCACCAGAATTGTGCGCAAGTGTGTTAATACAATCTCCCCACTGTCTATTGAGAGAACAGATATAGCTGATCACTAGATTAGCTATTCTATTTCTTATGTTGAATCCAATGAATAGAGAGGTAAGAATATAACTTGTTACTACCCCTTTAGTGTAGAATAGCTAAGCCAAGGTTTAGTTACACCAGATCTTACTTTCTGTAATCTAAACCATGGTCGCCAAATTTTTTCAAATTGCTAATGTGTGTGGAAGGCCCAACTGAGAGTTCCTCCATGCATATCTGTATGACCTTGCCATTCTCAGCATGGCAATGGTAGGCGCGTTTGTTTGCGCCAGTGTAGAGGTATAGGCTTTCACGGCTTGAAATAAGGTGTGTAACTTGGGAGCTTCCTGATAAAACCTGTCAACTGGTGTGAGCCCCAAACAGATCAGTGGTAGGGACAATTGTACGTTTGACGTCAAGAAGGAGCGAGATTTTGCTCTGAACTTCTAGCCAAAAGACCACCAAAAATGAGTATATGAGCCCAGATCGTGTCCGCACCTCCGCACTGTCCAGTTGGGTGAAGTCACAGTTATATAATGCCTCCGGGTCTTATACAATTGCCAGAAGCTTGGTAGTGATTCTTTGTAGTTGACATACGGAGAATCCATAAGATGTTTTAAGACCCAATTTTTGTTTGTCTGAAGGGTGAGATCCGGCTTCTTTTCGCCATGCTGAGATGTATATGTTAAAAGGGTAATTTGGTGCTTTTTGGAGGGAAGAATAGCACCTTTAACATAGAGGGGGACTTTTACTAAGGACTTTGCACCACACTTTTGTTGGACTTTGCACTTTCTTATAGAGGAAAACAGCTTGCACAGGTATTTAAGAAGTATCTGCACTGCTATTGCGTTGTAATTTGTGGCACATTGGGCTTAGTGCAGACGTGACACAAATGTGTTGCCGACCCTTGTTAAAGGAAACCTACCATCTCGGATCTACCAGGAGCTGCATGCAGAAGATGCAGTAGGAGGATTGAAAGAGTAAGAGTAATTTGCATATTGGGGCAATAAAAGATTTACAAACTTATTGGGCACGGGAGGATTCACCCCAATGGCATTTATTAGAGGAACCTGCCACTGGATCTACCTTTAAATACATGTGCAGGCAGTTTGCACTTTCTTTAGAGTACAAAGTAAGTAGTGATGAGCGAGTATACTCGTCCGAGCTTAATGCTCGGTCGAGTATTAGCATACTCGGACCGGCTCGTTGCTCGGACGAGTATTTGCCCTGCTCGATAACGAGCATTTAATTTAAAAAAAAAAAAAGTAAAGAACAGTAAAAAAATACAATTAAAACATTTAATTTAATCATTTAATTGAAGAACACAGTGAAAGAACACTGTGCAGAATAGATTGCAGATGTTCCGGAGACACGCTTGCACGGTGCAATAGTATTTGAAGAACAATATGTGTGAAGAACAACTTGCAGATGTTTGACTTTCCCCAATCCGCCACCTTCACGCCAGTGGGGGGTGAAGGGGCGTGAAGGGGGGGGCGCGGCCGGACGGGAGTGGGCCGGCGCGGGGTGTTATAGTCCCCGCGCCTGCGCACTCGCTGCTGCCGGCGACTTTTCATACGTGAAAAGTCGCCGGTTGCGTTTTTTTTCTACGCCAGGCAGGGCCTGGCGTAGGATAAACGCTGCGCAACTAGCAGCCCCATACATGAAGAGGCAGAAGCCTCTTCATGTATCGGGCTGCGAATTTGCAGCAGCGGGGCTATCAGCACGAGCGCCAGCGTATGATAAATATCCCCCAATCTGTTTAAATTCATGAATTCAATCCAAACTAGACATGATTGCAATTATAAAGCTCCGTAATGAAGGTACAGAACCAAATAGAATGGTCTTTGGCAAAGGTTTGCACACCACAGTCGCGGTCATCCGCGTGTTTCCTTAAAGAACCTTCCAGACTTCTGAAAAATCTAGCCCTCGACCCGCTGGGAGCCCTCGCCACGGGGGAGCTTCACAGTTGACAAGGGGGAGATAGGCATGAAAGGCAGGGAAAGAAGGCAGGCGAAGGGGGGACAACAGGCTAGTCAAAAAAGGGCGGTTAGAGACTCGGCCGACGGTATTCAGAAGCACTGGTTAACGGCCCTTCAACCCCGCTTGGGTAATGATGGACGATCATCATCCTCCGAGGTCCCTGAAGGAGGGAAGCGCCAAACGAGGAAGTCCGCCGCCTGACAAAAAGAATTACACACAATGTCTGACAAACATGCGGGAGAATTGTGCCTACTCATGGCGGACAACTCTTACACCACTTCTTCCACTACGCAAGAGGATGGTCATGTCACCCACAGACTGCGGGACATGGGTGGAAAACCTGGCGCATCGGGAAAATTTGGACTCAGAGCAACAGGACAAGTGTTTGTGACTGTGGGAAGGGTCCAAGAAAATATCCGAAAACAGTTCCTCAGCAGTGATGCCGGAGGTTCAAATGCAAATTTCATAGGGCCGAAGGGGGACGAAGGAAGGAATTGGGGGCGAGAGACGGAAACGGAGGTGCAGGAGCTGGAGGAGTGCCGATTTACGGGTGACATGGGCTGGGTCTGCGTGGAAGGACTCATGGTGACAAATTGACGCGAAGCATTGTTCGGCCAATCCACGACATTCACCTGTTCGCACTGTTATGGCCTCCAACAGTGCATCTACCACGAGTCCCCAGTTGAACTTAAGACAATGACCTAGGGGACGTGATGTTCTGCGGCGTTCCACTTCTTCCCTAATCAAGCAGGTGGGGTGGTGTCTCACACCCGCCCAGGACCTACGGGCCTCTGAGCACCTCTGCAGTTAGATTGGAAGAAAAAGGAAAAGAAAGCGGAAGTCTACATAGCCAGACGGGTTTATTTAAAAATTTTAAAAAAGGAAAGTTTAACTTTAATTTTTTTTTAAATTTTTTTTATTGTGTTTATGTTTTTTTTTTTGGTGTTTTTTAGTTTTTTTAAAACCAAACGTTGCTATCCTATGCTATGGCTATTTTAGCCAAGATAAGTATGAAAGCACACTGCTATGCCAGATGAGAGGACGCCGGAGTTTATGAAAAAATATAACATAAAAAAATAAAAGGAAATGCCCAGACTGTGGCCTAATTAAAATCCAACCCCTAATAAATTTTCACAATTCGGGATTTTGAGATGGATTATGGGCGTCCACTAAGCGCTAAACACAGGCGGTCGAAATCTCATACAAAGTCCTCACAATTTGGTAGTAAGATGCACTGCAGCAAGGACAAGCCACCAGCAGATCAAACCAGAAATAAAATATAATACGCTATTGTAGGCGTAAGTAAGCCGTTTGGATTCTCTTTGGCTATTTCTAGCCAAAGTATGAAAGCCACAACTGATTGAGATGACGCTGAGTTATGACAACAATAAACGTAAAATAAAAAGGAAATGCAAGACTGTGCCTGAATTGAAATCCAACCCCTCTAAGATAAGGGGAAAAAAGTAGAGGATGGGAGATATGGATAGGGGAGAGGGTGATGTCAATAAGACAGCGATTTTAAACAAACGTAACCTGGTCACAAGTCTACTACCAAATTTCTGCTTCACCCAATTTGCTAGTAGATGCACTTGCAGCCTAGCTGCCAATGCGACACTGGCGAGTCACCAAGTCCAGAAGCAACCAGAATAAAACTATATAAACGCTTTTGGGAGGCTGTTAAAAGGGTCACATGCAGGAAGTACAGCCGTCTTCTGGATTCTCACTTTGGTATTTTTAGCCAAGTATGTGTGAAAGAACACTGATGGAGACGTGACGCTGTATGTTGACGTTATGAAAAAAATAGAACGTAAAATAAAAGTAAATGGCAGACTTGTGCCCTAATTGAAATCAAAACCCCTATTAAAATTTTCCCACTATTGGTGTTTGTGGTGGTATGTGAGTCACTAGAGTAAAACACAACATAGCAAGTCCCCGTGCAAAATTTCCTCACAATATGGTTACAATTGCTGCAAAAAAAAAAATAAAGAAAAAAAAGTAGAACTGGTATGTAGCCCTACGAAGGGTGTTGGGGTTCTGTAGAATCTCCCTAAACAGTGAAGCCTATAATAGAACCTCCCTAACGCTTTCCCTGAAATTAGCAGCAGCTCTCTCCTAGCGGCATCCAGACCACAGAATTGATGGCGAGCAGCAGCGGGGCTGCGGCCCAAGATAAGCCAGGGTCACCTGATCTTTGTGCCAGCCAACATGCTATCGAAGTGTAAGGGTTACCACGTTCATAGGGGTGGAGGAGTGCAGGTCTCCTGGCTTGTGATGGCTCTGTTCTGGCCGCCCAAAAAGCAAAACGGCGGGAGTGCCATTTCTCGAGTGGGCGAAGTATTCGTCCGAGCAACGAGCAGTTTTTCGAGTACGCTAATGCTCTGAACGAGCATCCAGCTCGGACGAGTATGTTCGTCCATCTCTAGTCATTAATAAAAATATCACTCGTAAACCTCAACCCAATTGAGAATGTGCCATAATGCGACCCTCTGTTTCTACACTAAGCCAGATTACTTAACCCAAATAAATAGATTTTCTCCTATTACCAGCAGTCTCATTTTATATACCACCTTTTATGTGGCACGGTGTCAAATGCCTTTGAAAAGTTCAGATATACAACATCCCACAGGTCCCCCAGATCCAGTCTTGAACGTAATCCTAGTAGAAACCATCAGATGAGTCTGACAGGACGATCTCTCAAAAACCATGCTGATGACGCTGGGTATAAGGTTGATGAACAGGAGATACTCCAGGAATAGCATCTCTAACAAAACCCAACTAAATATTTCCCCACCCCAGAACGTTAGAACCTCACGGGTCTGTTCGTTTCCAGGATCGCTATTGATCCTTTTTTGTATATTGGTTACCACCTGTGCTATGCGCCCGTCCTGTGGAACATAACCAGCCTAGTGAATCTTCAAATATTTAAAAAATAACGGTCGTCTATCACCGTACATAGTTCATGCGAACCGGGGGGGTGTATACATCGGCCCGGTGATTTATCTATCTTAGTGGTTGCAAGGCGGCGCCGGAACCTCTTCCTGGGTAAATGTTGACATTCCAAAAAGAAATTACATTATTTCACTCATTGTGTCTTCACCAGGGGATTTTCCGGGGTAAAGCAGTTGAGAGTTCACCATGACCCCCATGTTATTTCTAAGGGGGCCCACACTCTCTGTTTTAGTTTTTATCATTTATATACTGAAAATAATTTGATTATTTTGCTTCTCTCTGGCAATTTTCTCTCAGTCTCTATTTTGCAGCCTTTATTGCTTGTTACGGATTTTATTTTCTCTCTATAATCCTGGAATGCCTCATCGCGACTTCACGTTTGCACCTAAACGCCTTATCTTTCTCGCTTATGCTTCCTTACAAGACTGTTAGCACATTGGCTGTCTTGTTCCTCTGATGCTTTTTCCCAAAGGTATTGTGTTCTCACCGGACTTTTTAGCATATATGAGAAAAATTCCATTTGGGGGGGGGGGGGGGCTTTTGTCTTTGAGAACATTATCACGTCTATGCCTTTAAGGTCTTCCTTAGTTGCTGAAAATTGCTCCCTTACCCTGGACGCTCTTAGTAAACCGTATAGTACAAAATCATGATATTATGATCACTATTCCCCAGGTTCCCCCCAACCTGTAGTTTGATACCATTGTAGGTCTGTTGGTTAGGATAAGGTCCAGCAGAGTGCCACCCTTCTTGTTGGTCCAGGGATATTGCAACAGGTAATTGCTTTGTGTTGACAAGAATCTGCTACCTTTGAAGGAACTGCATGTTGTTTCTGCCCCACAGTCAATATCGGGTAATGAAGGCCCCATAAATAAGGACTGCACCTGCTTTTTGAAGCCGCATCCATTCCACAAATCAGCATTTCCTCCTTTGCCTCCAGTATATTTGGAGCCTTATAACAAACCTAGTAATATCATTTATTATTAATTTCCCTCCCCTTATCTCCACCCATAGGGACTCCACATTTGCATTTGCGTTACTGATGTCATCTCGCAAGACAGGCTTGAGGCAAGAATTCCATAAAACAAACCCCTCCCCCTTTTTTATTTATTATAACGATTTTCTAAAAAGACTATAACCATCTATAGCAACAGCCCAGTCATAGCTAATGTCCAGCATGTCTCGCTGATACCCACTATATCATATTTCCGCTCCAACATCAAGAGTTCCAGTTCCTCCATTTTGTTGTGAGGCTTCTGGCATTTGTGTAATGCACTTTATATGGTTTTCCCTGTCCCGTATTCCTTTTGTCCTTATTCCCAATCTCATTCTGCCACCCTTCCTCCCCCATGGACTATGACTTCCAGCTCTCTAATCTACACTGTCTATTTGCCCTGCACAAAGTGCAGTTGCCCTCCCCCCAGGTCTCTAGTTTAAACACTCCTCCATCCTCCTAGCCATTTTTTCCCCCAAAACAGGGCACCCTCCCATTGAGGTGCAGCCCATCCCTACTGTAGAGCCTGTAGCCGACAGAAAAGTCAGCCCAGTTCTCCATGAACCAAAAAACCCTCCTTCCTACACCACACTTTGGCCAATTATTACCTCCCTGATCCCCGCTGCCTTTCTGGTTGTGGCACGTGGTACAGGCAGTATTTTCGGGAGAAAACTACCTTTGAGGTCCTTGCCCGAGCTTATGGCCTAAATCTGAAATCATTTTTAAGGACCTTCCACCTACCTCTTACTTTGTCATTAGTGCCAATGTGGACATGACCGCTGGTTCCTCACCAGCCCCTCCCAGTAACTGTCAACCCGATCCGCAACATGCCGAAACCCGAGTACCCGGCAAACAACAAACTGTTCGGTATGCCGGTCTTGTGACAGATTGCCCTGTGTGTTCCCCTAATAATGAATTCTCCCCTACCAGCACCTGACTGACCTTGCCTGTGCTCCCATTACCCTTCTCTGGAGCAGACAGTCCCTGGTGCTAGAGGCCACGTCTTGCTGCAGCCTTGCTACCCCAGAGCGGATATCCCCCTCTCCGCCGCCTGGCAAACTTATTGGGCGTGCACCAGATCAGGAACTAGCTCCCTACAACTCTTCCCTCTACCCGCCTTCTAATGTTAACAACTAGCTGCCCCCTCACCCTGCACCCCATACTTCCCTCCCCACACCATCTTCCCCGAGGTTTGTGCTCCAGGAGCAGCAAAACTTCGCTCCATATTGTCAATTGCCCGCAGCCTTGAAACTTGCTCATTAGATCCAGAATCTGGGCTTAGATGAGCAATTTTCACACATCACCACCAGCAGTATCCCCCTCGAACGGCTGTTCAAGGAAAGCATACATGGCACAGGATGTACACTGTGTAGCAATGCCACTTATGGAGCCATTGTTCTAATGGGGATTACAATAGAAATATGCACAGAAGAGAAATTTACAGTCAAAGTAACACAAAATACAGTCAACAATATCTACATTTCTGGTTTTTCTATGTAAGATGGGGTGGCAATGTGTAAAATAAGTGAGCTTACCAATTGGCTGCAATGAAACAAAGAGCAAAAAATGTGTAAAAAGTAGTGAATACTTCCATACTCACGTATGTGTATTCCAATTTGTGTTCTTTCCTTTAAATGAAAAAGGCAAAGTATGGCTGCACTTTGATTGCTGCATTCCTCTCCCATTTTCTGGCGTTGTGAAAGGAATAGTCTAAATCCACTTGATCTATCAGCATGAGTCTGGCACTTGTGATCTTTTTATATGTTGATCAGACATTACAGCTCCCTCGCACACTACAAAACATGGACACAGTACATTGTCTCAGAGCAATTCAGCAGCAGCCCATAAATTTACGACCATCCTGACTAAGAAATGCTAAATGAATATTATATATATCACCTGCAAATCCTCCGCATGAAATCTCTTTGCTGCATCGATGACATCAGCTATAGATTCCACTCAAGGCGAGGAATATGGAAACCTAAGTAACACTTCCCTAGTTATAAATGGCTCTACATCAACCAGTAAAAATATTAGGAAACACCTGAGATCCTCAGCCTGGTAAAATACAGTTAGTCTCTGGCTTGTTATATTAACAAGGACGTGGCAGCGGCACTGAGTACCTTTTGGGGTTAATATAATCCACTTACAGACCTGAAATTATGACAGATTGTAAAGCACCTGATAATAAGACAGATTTTAGTTTTAAACACTATAATTGAAAAACTAATAAATTGGGGTCTGATCATATCCATTTTACTAATGCATTGCTTTCACAGACAGATAAAATGATTGGTGTGTATCAAGTGGCAGCCAGGTTTGTTTCATAGCATTGATGTGCACGCTTTTTTCTAAATTTTTTAAAATACTAAAGGATTCAGCTGCTTCACTTCTAGAATTACCAGTAAAACATAGCTAAAGGGGCCAAATCGAAACTCACACACTGTGATGCCTGGAGTTTCCTAAAAGTGGCCAGAAAGAAAGGGCAAATGTTGATTGGAAATACATAGGCACCCTGCAACAGTTTTCTGTCTGACTTTGCACATTTTTATATGTGCAAAACTTCCTGCACACAAATTATAAAGTGTTCGCACCATATCCAACGCAACACAAATTCTGGCACATTAGGGGCCTTCTGGTGCAGAGTTGGACCAAGTGCCACATTTACCAGCAAGTCTCAGATTATGTTGGTGCATTCTGCCAGAACAGTGCACTAAGCGCCGATAATGAAGAAGGTGCGCCACATTCCTGACACTGGCGTACCCTGCACATTTCCCAGCCAAAGTACACATATGCAGTTTGAACTGTTTTTGATAAATGTATTATTTGGGATTACATTCAATAGACCTGTGAGCCCCATGTGTTCCCCACCACAATCTTGTGAAATGCACATATGCGGAGAGTTTTTGAACACCCTTTTTTGTGTATAGCATGCAAGACTAGGGCTGGTGGTGCTTTATACTTAAAGTGCATAAAAACTGCAATTTTATAAAGTTTTATCTATAGTTGCATAGCTCAAACTAACATTTTCCAAAAATACATTAACTTATTGCAGTTGTTTCCCTGCTATATCCTGCCTCGCCCGTTTTCTGTCGTAGCTTGGCATTCGGTGCTAAGAAGTAACCGCTAGTAGAGTGAAAGAGGAAGAAAACAAGAGATTAAGTCTACAGACTGGGAGGTCACAGAAGGGTTAGGGATATTGTCTATGCAATGGGCTAGTTCTTGTCTTTGCTCAGTAAACTCTGTCTTGTATACTCTGTCTACACATCTTGCTCTATGCTTCCAACCACACATCAACTCCCTCCTCAACTGCTCCTTTTAATCAGTTATGATAATAAGGCTTCCTTGCACACTACCAACTTCTAGGCTTTGAACAGGGCTTATAGTCAGGTCAGTTGAAGAAAAGGGAAAGGATCAGCACAGCATCTGATACATACAAGAAGGCTGTTGTCTCCTCCTCCTTTCTTGGTACTCCCCATCCCCCAGCCCTTGGATGAAGGTAGAGTGAGCAGCCTGGCTGACACCTCATTATGGCAGGTAGTAGTGTGTATAGTAATCTAAGGGTATTAGAGTTATAGCTATACTTCTACCTTACCTCCCTTGGTACATCCCCATCCCCATCCCCCCCCTCCCCTAACCCAAACTTTACTGGATCTCTGAATAGAATGTAAATGATATGAGCTAGGCGTGAGCATAAAGCAATTGAATATGTTCTGTCAGAGTACTAATAGGATTATGTTTTTTACGCTGTACCCTCTTGTTACAAAAACCAATAAAAAGATTGAAACAAAAAAGATTATAGCTATATCTGTGTAACAGTGGATAGATGTATATAGTGTGTAATAATTTATGTTATGGTGGGTGATGTTGCAATCAGGAGATGGCATTAATTTCAGATAAGCCAAAGATATTTTTATGAGAAGGTCTGATACATCAGAATTGATCTCAAGCTGAAAGAACAGCAGCACAATATAGGGTAATCATTGGAAATGTTGTCAAAGAATCTCTCCAGCTGGTGCCAAAACATATTTGGCCAGGTTTGGGTAACTTCAGGGTTACGCTTTAAAGGAATTCTGCCAACCAAAATTAAGCAAGGGATAAATCAAGGGACACTTACAAAGATCCAGTCACGGTTGACTGTGTGGGTAACCTTCTTATATTGTTTCCTGGCCTCCTTTCTTCTTAAAATCAAATTTCAAAATGTTATGATAACAAGTTGACGCCTTTACCTCAACAAGACATCGCCAGAGACATTCCGACCACAAAATGTGCAGGTGGAGTGTATGTGATCATATCTTTCATGAGCAATCCACTGATAGGACCTTATGATAGTATCATGAATAGAAAAAAATATAAATAATGGCATTAACCAAATACCACCCTATTGGATTAAAACACAGAGCATCCAAACTTGGGATTGGAGGAAGATTGTTAGCTACATTTAAGCCTGGTGAGATCCTTACAAGTTGAGGACATTGGCTACAGTTTGAAAATTGAATACTTATGAATGTAAGATCAAGTTGACAGTTATTTTCATGGACAGAGATCATGACTCTCATCTGCAGCTTTTTAGTCAGGAAAGATGAGGCTTCAATTACATATCATAAAAAAGTGCAAACATTAACCCTTAAGATGCAGCCATTTTGTAGCTTAAGGTCAGCCCGATTTTGGATTCTGACATGCTCGCATTTCTATGTTATAAAACTTTTGAACACTGTACTTATCATAGTGATCTGAGATTGTTTTTCCTCCCCACATGTTTGGACTTCATTTCAGTGTAAATGTTGGATTGATTAAGTTTTGCGTATATTACAAAAAAATGAAAAATGATTTTTTTGAAAAATTTGGCCATTTTCGAAATTCAAAATCATTGCTTTTTAGCCAGATAGATACACCTAAATACATTTTCTGAATAACATTTTCCATATGTGACTCTTTACATTTTCATCTATGAAATGTTGGATATTTTTTATGTGTGTATGCGGAACTACACTCTTACAAATCGAATATCGCTTTATCCGGTTTTCAGAATTGCGGATAGTTTTGGAGATAAACAGTTTTGAATGAAATTTTACATATTTCTATCAAAACCCCTTAATAACCAACCCATTTTCAAATTGCACCCCTTCAAGCTATCAGAAACAGCTTTTACAAGATTGTTAACCCCTTGAGATCTTCATAGTAATTGAATTAAAAATGGAGGTGATTTAGAATGGTCAAAGTGTGGTGGTTATACATCATTTAGCCCACAATTTACAACATTTCCAAAAAGATAAAAAGAGAAAAACCCAACCATAATGTGTTCTAATATTTATTGAGTACAGAGAGCCCCCACTGGTAGCGTACTGTGATATGGGCGCACAGCGAGGCACCAGAAGGGAAAGGAGGCCTGCAAGCTGCCGGATTTTAGTTTCCTCATTGGCCCCTTCTGTAGGCGATACAATTTCGTTTTTACGTATTGGGGGACCATGTGACTGCATTTTTTTTGCGGGATGAGATGTTTTTTCCTAGTGTTTAACATTGGGCTTGAGGTACCCTATTGTTGAAATTTAGGAACTTTTTTTGAGGGCGGAGTAGAAAGCATCAATTCTGTACGGATTCTTAACTTTTTTTTTTTTTTTGGTGTTCACCGTTTAGCCTAATAATCATGTCATCTTTATTTTAAGGGTTGATACGATTCGGGGATGCCATACATGAATATTTTTTTTTACGTTTTACTAAATTGTCAAATAAACCCTAATGTGGGGAAAAAAATCTATATTTTGTATTGCCGTCTCCAAGTGTATCATTTTTTTTTTGTGAGCTATGGAGCGTTGATGGCTCATTTCTTGCGGAATTGTACTTGCCAACAGTCATTCTGGAGTACATAGTTTTTTTGTGGGATTGAATAGGTAAAAATCATATTTTTGGGATGTGGTTTATAACAGGTTTTTTTTTTTTTACGACGTTTATTGTGCGAGTTCAATATTATTTGACTGTTATTCTAGGTTGTTACGGACGCGGGCGGTGATATAATATGTGGGGTTTTTGTTTTGATTTAGAATTTTTTTTTGATTATATGTCTCTTTTGTGGTTTTGGGGGCTTTGGCCATTTTTATTGATTCTTTCTTAATTTATTTACTTGATAATTATTTTTTTTTTTTGACTTTTTCATTTTTCTAGCATGGGACTATGAACAAGCACATCTGATTTGCTGTTCAGGCTATGTCTGCAATACTCATGATTGCATAGGCTGATGTGCAGTAAGATGACGTCATTACCGGAAGTTCTTGCAGGCACGTGCTGGGATGGGTGAAACAAAATGACGGTCATCCAGGCTCAGGCAATAGTTTGAAAGTCCTTATTCCGTGAAAAGTCGCGTGCATGGAGAGGGCTCACGGGCTGAGCCCTTTCCATAGCCGGAAGTCTTTGCTGCATATTGCAGCAAGGCTTACCGGAACACCCGGTGTTTTCACACAGGCATGGCTGCGCCACCAAAGCTGCAGCAGCCTCAAGAAGATAGCGGCGCCGCCATCTTAACTGGGATTGCCGCTCCCTGTGACGTCACCGAGGGAGTGGCGATCCGTCTCCATGTAGCCGGGTCTTACGAAGACCCGAGGCTATTCGTTTTAACCCCGTCATACAATGTGCTCATAGCACAATGTAATGATGATGGAGGAGGAAAATCCCCGTATACTGCCATACGTGAGTGGCAGTATATGATAGGATCGATCAGACAACCTAGGGTTAAAGTACCCTAGGGAGTCTGAAAAATAAGTAAAAATAAAAAAAGTTAAAAAAAAAAATTATAATAAAAAAACCTAAAATTTCAAATCACACCCCTTTCCTAGAACTGAACTAAATATAAATAAAACAGTAAAAAACACATTAGGTATCAAAAAATCGAAAATGCCCGATCTATCAAATATGAAACGGTTTTTCATGCGTTTAACCCCGTAACGGAAAAAGCGCCCCAAAGTTGAAAAATGGCACTTTTTGCCATTTGAAAAATATAAAAAAATCTATAAAAAGTGATCCAAGGTCGTACAGTCCTAAAAAATGATTCATTGAAAAATATTATCAAATTCGCAAAAAATGGACACCATCCACAGCTCCATAAACTAAAGTATAAAAAATTTTTGTACAGGAGGTTTTAATTTTTGTAAATGTATGAAAACATTATAAACCATTACAAATTTGGTTCCCTTAATCGTACAGACCCAAAGAATAAAGTAGACATGTCATTTGGGGCGCTCAGAGTAAAAGGCCGTAATATCCAAGCCACAAGAAAATGGGCAAATGCGTTTTTTTCACCATTTTCACTGCATTTGGATTTTTTTTTCCCGCTTCTGATACTGGCATGGAAATTTAATACATCACTATGAAGTGCAATTTGTACGCAGAAAAAAGCCATCACACAGCTCTTACGTGTAAAAATAAAAAAGTTATAGATTTTGAAGGTGGGGTGGAGTGAAAAATGGACATGAAAAAACAGGAAAGAGCCCGGTCCTTAACCGATTAAGAAGTATAACAAGCAATGTTGTAAATGGCTGGAGTGTCCGGGACTGGGAACAACAGCAGAAATGATCAGGGATGGGAGAGATGGCGACTAAGATAGACATCAGGGACGTGAGGAAAATAGGGAGATGTGGAGAGGTAGGGGTTGGGTTCCATTGCATGGAGGCCTATCAATCAGGATGAGGAGGGGAAGAGAGGGGAATGGACGTGAGAGGAGGGGGGTGTTGGTATGGTAGGGGGTTAAGTTATGAAATAACAATGTTCTATTGTCAAGTTTACATTCATTTGGTATATGTATAAAGGAAATGCAAGACAATACTTGTAATATCTGCTTTATAAGTTTTTCTGATTTAAAAAAAAAATAACAGGAAAAAAAATGTTTGCAGTGATTAGAAACCGGTTAGTACTGCAGGATGGGCTGTCCGAGGGGAACCCACACACTGTTGGGGTCCTAGTTGCCTATGTCTGCCTCTGTTTGATATGGATTACGGGAGGTTGGAGGAGATGCACAAATGGCACTGGAAATGTAATATTAATTTCTCAGCAATGATGTGAAGAGATTGTTATGTGAGCATTTAATAACACGTTTTTCTGTATTAGATGGGTTCAGTCAGTGTAAAGTTACTGTCACACAGTTTTCAAGGTTTAAAAAGGATTATACATTCTGATGGAGTGAATCATATAAAGAGTCCTCACCTCCCCCGCTATCAGCTTGTAATGAGGACGCCATCTTTAGCAGGAGTTTTCCATGCCGAAAAGAGAAATCAGGAGCTTTCTAAGGACAAATACAAACTGTATATATGGATGCACTTAACTGTGAGCAGAGAAGGTCTCAGGTAATGAAGCGAACACAAAACATAAAGAGCCGTGAAAAATGATCGCGGCCATACCAACTTTTATGGCAAAAAAATTTACTTGTCGTTTTTTTTCCTGCGTTATGATATTATTAAAAGTGAAATTTAGGATTCGTTTAATTCATCACATGTGTAGAGGAGGGAGCAGAGAGTACAGTGGAGATGAGAACATTATACTCTTATAACTTGTGTGAGTTGCAATCACCATCTTAGTCTGGCAGCTTCAGGGAACAGAAGAGCAGAAAATTTGTGTTTGGGATTTAGCTACATTCTCCTAATACTCTAATTGGTGTTGGTTGGGTTTACGGCAGTATACAACCTGAGTTAATGGCAGAAAAGCAAGTGAGATTTGGATGTCCTGTCTATGGAGGTATGTTCTATGAAATATTTAAATGTGATCGGTAGTATGTTAAGAATCTCCAAGTAAATCACCAGACAAGGCTAGAACATTAAGCCTCAGTAACTTTCTGCCGAGGGTGGTGCTGTTTATAACTGGGACATAAAAAATGATTGACCAGGGGTATGTTAATGTACTGAATGAGCACACTGACCCTTTGACCCTTTCTTGCGACAAGCCCAGTGGCAGTAGGAAGAAGAAAACATGGGGCAGGTTGTAACTGTAGAGGGCAGAATTATGATGTGTCATGTGCCTCTTTCCTCAGAAATCCCTGCCCCTTGCACATGGGGGAGTAGGTGTTCTGGCTGCGGCATAAATATCTTTCTGTGTAAGGCCTATTGCTCAACAAGCCAGTTGATGTTTGTGTGAAGATCAGCCCGAACATAATTACCAGAATTAAACTCACATGCTGAGTTCAGTTCCAGTTTTATGAGGGTTTGGGCGGAGTTCCATCAAAGCACACAATTCGAGATAGGATGAGGATTTGCAGGCATCAACACTTGCTTGTGGGCAACTAGCCTTTGGATACACTTGCCTATCTGTTGTCCCCAATTACAGGTACCTCCACAAAGCTAGAATTGTGGCATGAAAAAGCTTAGCATAGAAATATATTTTTGTCAGAGCTCTCACTGGAGGAAGGCTGATCCTATGTATTGGAAAATAAGTTATTATCTGTATGAAGCTCGGCAGTCACGCCGGCCATATGGGGGGGGCAGGGGCGGTCCGGGGGGCGAAGCATCATGAATATGCTGACCGCTTACAGCCACAGCGTTTCTATGTACAGTGCGCAGTGTCTTTCTAGTGTGTATTGGAGGGTTCTGATAAAGGTAGTAGTGTAAACACTGCTACAACTGTTGTAGCACTAGGAGCGTTACTTTAGTTATGACTTCCTCCATAGGGTTTTTACACACAAGGCACCTTTTATTCTGTTCTTTCTTAGAAAAAGGCTGTGTTATTTTTGGTTACTTCAACTTTACATGTGTAAATATAGATACTCAAGATGTTATTAGTTTTACCATACATACATAACTCAGTGTAAGGTTTTCTTCCTTCAGTGAGTGTATCTATAAGTGTATCTCATTTGCAATCGTATCTCATATCCAATTCACATTGGAGACAATATATGCTATGTGTGGATATTACAAAAACATGAGGTAAAGTGGCCACCCCATTAACTCCTTTGTTACCATAGTCTGCCCATCACTGTAATGAGAACAAATATTATTAGTATTGTATATAATCAGTTCGCGGACGCCCGCCGTGTATTTACGGCAACGTCGGGTCACATGCATGGAGAGGGCTCACGGGCTGAGCCCTCTCCATATGTATGCATGTGACTAGAGGGGCTCACGGGCTGAGCCCCTCTAGTCACATGTATGCATGTGAATAGTCAGGTACTGGATGTGACTACGGTGACTATGATAGGCTGTTATTCTTGTGGAGAAGGGCCCTCATTCCTATTGTTTCACATGAATGTTATTACTCTTATGTCCTATTTTGCGATATATGTTACCCAGAATCTGAAAAGTTACTATGGAATTTGATGGTGCTACATAAAGATATGTTTGGTGTTATCTCAGGATTATCCAGTAGACTGTGTGTAGTGTTGGGATAATTGTATATACATACCCATTACGTGGAGATCCATGGGGGGGGCGTTGTTGGGTGCTTGTGTTCAAAAAACACAATGGCAGTCTTACCTTCAGGCTGTTTCCACCACAGCATCACTCTAGAGCTGGTCAGAGAAAACCTCCCATGGTGCAGCTGGGTTTCTAAAGTCCTGGACCAGGTGCGGGCTAATGAGCTCCATTAACTCAGCCCAGACCTGGATAATCATCATGGCCATCCCTTTACCAAGCATAGGAGAAAACCACGCTGGAATATAGATACCATTGATGACCTTTCCAGGCACTGCCTTACAGTGGTTTATTACAGTTGGTGGCCACATGAGAGAGACAGTAGATATCACTGGAATGAGGGGGAGTGGTCAGATGACAATAAGCATATGGGAGACAAAGTGAATAACAAAGACTTTCCTATGAGATACAGGGGGGGAACATATCTTCAGGTATAATTTAGGGATAAGGATACTACCCTAATGCATCATATACATGGAATAAAGTTCAAGAAATGGGTATGAGACTGCAGACCACCTCATGTCAGAAAAATGTACAAAACGAGGAAAGTGTGAAGTGTATATGTGTAGGTCTTGGGTGTATTTGGAGAAAGTTTATAAATGAGGAAGCCTTGTGGGTATATAGAGGGGGCCACAATGCACAAGGGAAAACACAGGTTCTATGTACTTCATGTGCCCTTTCCTCAGAAATCCCTGCCCCTTGCACATGGTAGGGGTTTCTGGTGAGGCATAAATATCTTCTGTGTAAGGCCTATTGGTCACAAGCCAGTTTGGATGTTTGTGTGGAAGATCCAGCCCGAACACTAATTACCCAGAATTAAACTCACATGACTGAGTTCAGTTCCAGTTTATGAGGGTTTGGGCCCGGACGTTCCATCAAGCACACAATTCGAGATAGATGAGGATTGCAGGCATCAAACTTTGCTTGGGCAACTAGCCGTTGGATACACTGCATATCTGTTGTCCCCCATTACAGGTACCTCCACAAAGCTAGAATTGTGGCATGAAATAAGCTTAGCATGAAATATATTTTTGTCAGAGCTTCACTGGGAAGGCTGATCCTATGTTTTGGAAAATAAGTATTACTGCTGTATGAAGCTTGGCAGTCACCGCCGCCTATGGAGTGGGGGAGGGCGGTCGGGGCGCGAAGCCTCATGAATATGCCTGACCGCTTACAGCACAGCGTGTCTATTGACAGTGCGCAGGTCTTCTAGTGTTATTGGAGGGTTCTGATAAAGGTAGTAGTGTAACACTGCTACAACTGTTGTAGCACTAGGAGCTGCTGCTTAATTAGTTATGACTCCTCATAGGGTTTTACACACAAGGCACCTTTATATCTGTTCTTTTCTAGAAAAAGGCTGGTATTTGGGTACTTCAGACTTTACATGGTAAATATAGATACTCAAGATTTATTAGTTTTACCAATACATACATAACTCAGTAGTAAGGTTTTTCTCCTTCAGTGATGAGTATATAAGTGTATCTACTTTGCAATCTGTATCCATATCCATCACATTGGAGTAAAAATATATGCTATTGTGTGCATATACAAAAAATGAGGTAAAGTGGCCACCCCATTAACCTCTTGTTACACATAGTTGCCCATCACTGTAATGAGAACAATATTATTAGTATTGTTAATTAATCTGTTCGCGACGCCCGCCGTGTATTACGGCGGCGGTCGGGTCACCTGCATGGAGAGGGCTCACGGGCTGAGCCCTCTCCATTGTATGCATGTGAATAGAGGGGCTCACGGGCTGAGCCCCTAGTCACATGTATGCCATGTGAATAGTCATGACTGGATGTGACTACGGTGACTAGATAGGCTGTAAGTTCTTGTGAGAAGGGCCTCATTCCTATTGTTTCACATGAATGTTATTACTCTTATGTTATTTTGCTTAATCTATGTTACCCAGAATCTGAAAAATAAGTACTATGGAATTTGATGGTGGCCATAAAGATTATGTATTTGTTGTTATCATCAGGATATATCCAGGACTGGTGTAGGTGGGATTAGAGATGAGCGAACATGCTCGTCGAGCTTGATGGTCTCGGGAGCATAGGGCACTCGAGAAGGCTCGTTGCTCGAGAAGTATTTCCCTGCTCGAGATCGAGCATTTAATTGAAAAAAACACAGTGAAGAACAAAGAAGAAAAGAATAGAATAAATAAACAGGAACACAGGATCATTTAAGATAAAAACACAGTGCAGAACACAGTGCAGAATAATGATATCAAGATGTTTCGAGCACAATCTGCTACTTGTCGGGAGATACGCGCGGAACGGCGCGAACAAAATAGCATGTGAAGAACAATATATATGTGTGAAGAACACATTGCAGATGATTTAATTTAACATCTGCAAGTGTGTTCTCACCACAAATAGTGTATCTTCACATGCTCATATTTGTTTTGTCGCCGCCGTCGCGCGTATCTCCCGACAAGTAAGCAGATGTGCCGAACATCTGTAATCTATTCTGCACTGGGTTCTGCACTTGTTTTTATCTTAAATGATCCGTGTTCACTGTGTCACTGTGTTATGTTTTTTATTTATTCTTCACTGTTCTTTACATCTGCTAACTTGTCGGAGATAATATACGCGCGGAACGTGAAGAATAGATCGCAGATGTTGCAAATTATCAGAAGACATTATTTTTCAATTAATAACACATTTATTCCTGAACCATGGTCCTTTGAAAAATGCTCGGGTCTCCCATTGACTTCCATGGGGCTCGTTACTCGAAACGAGCACTCGAGCATTGGAAATGTTCGGCTCGAGTAACGAGCACCGAGCATTTTAGTGCTCGCTCATATCTAGTTGGGATTGTATATCATACCCATACTGGGAATCCATGGGGGGGACTGTTGTGGGTGCTTGTGTTCAAACAAACACAATAGTGTCGGAGTCTTACTTCAGGCTGTTGTTCTACTACACACAGAGATCAATCTAGCCGCTAGGGTCAGAGAAACCTCCATGTGAGATCGGGTTTCTAAAGTCCGGACCGGTGCGGGCTAATGAGCTCCATAACTCAGCCCCAGAACCTGGTAAATCATTCAATGGCCATCCCTTAACCAAGCATAGGAGAAAAACCTAGCTGGAATATAGATACCCATTGAGTACTTTCCAGGCACTGCCTTACAGTGGTTATACAGTTGTTTCGGCACATGCGGAGGCAGTAGATATCACTGGAATGAGGGGGAAGTTGTCAAGAGACAAAAGATATGGGAGGACAAAGTGAATAACAAAGACTTCCATAGATTCCAGGGGGAACAATTCTCAGGTAATAATTAGGGATAGGATACTACCCCTGCCTCATATACACTGGAATAAAGTTCAAGAAATGGGTATGAGACTGCAGTACACCCGTCAGAACAAATGTACAAAACGAGGACAAAGGGTGAGTGTATATGTGTAGGTCTTGGTATTTGGAGAGAAGTATATAAATGAGAAGCCTTGTGTGTATATTAGGGGGGGAGTGGACCATCAATGCAACGGAAAACACAGGATTCTATGTACTTCATGTGTCTTTCTCAGAAATCCCTGCCCCCTTGACATGGAGTAGGGTTCTGGCTGAGGCATAAATATCTTCTGTGTAAGGCTATGCTCACAAGCCAGTTTGATGTTTGTGTGTGGAAGATCCAGCCCGAACACTAATTACCCCGAATTAAACTCACATGCTGGTTCAGTTCCAGTTTATGAGGGTTTGGCCGGCCGGACGTTCCATCAAGAACACCAATTCGAGATAGATGGGATTGCAGGCATCAAACTTGCTTGTGGGCAACTAGCCTTTGGATACACTGCCCTACTGTTGTCCCCCATTACAGGTACCTCCACAAAGCTTAGAATTGTGGCATGAAATAAGCTTAGCATAGAAATATATTTTGTCAGAGCTCTCACTGGAGGAAGGCTGATCTATGCTATGTATTGGAAAAATAAGTATTACTGCTGTATGAAGCTCGGCAGTCACCGCCGGCTCTTGAGTGGGAGGGGCGGTCGGGGGGACGAAGCATCATGAATAGGCCTGACCGCTTACAGCACAGCGTTCTATGTACAGTGCTGCGTGTCTTCTAGTGTTATTGGAGGGTTCTGATAAGGTAGTAGTGTAAACTGCTACAACGTGTAGCACTAGGAGCTGCTTACTTTAGTTATGACTTCCTCCATAGGGTTTTACACAAGGCACCTTTTATTCTGTTCTTTTCTTGAAAAAAGGCTGTTATTTGGTTATTCCGACTTTACATGTGTAATATAGATACTCAAGATGTTATTAGTTTTACCATACATACATAACTCGTTGTAAGGTTTTTCTCCTTCAGTGAGTGTATCTATAAGTGTATCTACATTTGCAATCTGTATCCATATCCAATTCACATTGGAGTAAAAAATATATGCTATTGGTGCATATTACAAAAACATGAGGTAAAGTGGGCCACCCCCATTAACTCCTTTGTTACCATAGTCTGCCCATCACTGTAATGAGAAACAAATATATTAGTATTGTATTAATCAGTTCGCGACCGCCCGCCGTGTATTACGGCGGCGGTCGGGTCACATGGCATGGAGAGGGCTCACGGGCTGAGCCCTCTCCATATGTATGCATGTGACTAGAGGGGCTTCACGGGCTGAGCCCCTCTAGTCACATGTATGCATGTGAATAGTCAGGGACTGATGTGACTACGGTGACATGATAGGCTGTAAGTTCTTGTAGAAGGCCCTCATTCCTATTGATTTCATCATGATGATATATTACTCTTATGTCCTTTTTGCTTTATATGTTACCAGATCGAAAAGTACTATTGAATTTGATGGTGCTACATAAAGAGTATGTATTGTTGTTATCTCAGATATATCCAGTAGCTGGTGTAGTGTTGGGATATATTGTATATACATACCCATTACTGGGAATCCATGGGGGGGCTGTTGTGGGTGCTTGTGTTCAAACAAACACAATGGCAGTCTTTACCTTCAGGCTTGTTTCACACACAGCATCACCTCTAGCGCTGGTCAGAGAAACCTCCCATGGTGCAGCTCGGGTTTCTAAAGTCCTGGACCAGGTGCGGGCTAATGAGCTCCATTAACTCAGCCCCAGAACCTGGATAAATCATCAATGGCCATCCCTTTACCAAGCATAGGAGAAAAACCTAGCTGGAATATAGATACCATTGATGACCTTTCCAGGCACTGCCTTACAGTGGTTATTACAGTTGGTGGCCACATGAGGAGACAGTAGATATCACTGGAATGAGGGGGGAGTGTCAGATGACAATAAGCATATGGGAGACAAAGTGAATAACAAAGACTTTCCTATGAGATACAGGGGGAACATATTCTTCAGTAATAATTTAGGGATAAGGATACTACCCTAATGCATCATATACATGGAATAAAGTTCAAGAAATGGGTATGAGACTGCAGTACCACCTCATGTCAGAAAAATGTACAAAACGAGGACAAAGTGTGAAGTGTATATGTGTAGGTCTTGGTGTATTTGGAGAAAGTATATAAATGAGGAAGCCTTGTGTGTATATTAGAGGGGGCACCATCAATGCACAAGGGAAAACACAGGATTCTATGTACTTCAATACAGATCAGAATGTATGATATAGAAGAATTCCATCTTTTCTGACCAAGAATATCAGATAAAGCTGGTGAATGACAGAATGTCATTCAGGACCTTTGGCTGCAAACAGTCCAATTTACAAATCTACTATGCCTCCTTACACAGGATGAGTTTATCCCAACTTCCCCTACTTTAGCGGTCCAACCAACTCTATTTCCTGGAACCGTATAAAATGCTTAATGAGATGGGGATGCCTTATTTCACTCTTCACTCTGAAATGCATGGGGCAATATGGTAACCACTACAGTTGTTAGCCATGTTACGTGGTCTCTGATCTTCTATTGTGTATCTGCACTCACACTTTAAATGTATGGCCTTTCAGCTGCCACAGCTGAAGGAGCCCGGATGTCACATTCCATTAGCACAGAAGTAGGTCGCAGGCACTTGTACCAGGCCCTATCGGAATCCCATGGGGAAAAGACACTACCGCCTGCAAGAAAATTGTTAAACTCAGAGGCTAGAGCAATGACAGGCAGCACCCGAATGTGATACTGCCCCTTCCTCAGTAGAAACAACTTATTGTGAATGGTGGATCCAGTAATGAAATAAACATATAATGACAGCTACACAGTGTAACACAAATGCCCTATCCATAAAGCATTCCCACCAACAAAGAAAATGTCCATATAACCAGTAAGACGTTTATCATACAGTCTACTCATGAATACAGACAAGACCTATGTGAGTAATGCAACCATACTCACATAGGTCTTGTCTGGATATCATAGTCATGTAGCATTCCCATCCTCATGTAGATGATGCTTATGAGTGTCTAGCCAGTGTAGAGCCCCTTGTGGATGAGTGCATAAATGTGTGGTGTCCAGAGCAACAAGTAGCAGACTTGCCAGATACATCATAAATTGCAGGGCACAAAGCTTTGGCAGAAACAGTGACACCATTTGATAGGCTATGGATAGCTCCTCTTCCCACTCTATCTCTACAATATAGAATATCTCAATCTCAATAATGCAGGACCTTTACCAGCATTGATATAAGATGATTCCCCAGAGGAAGAGGTTTGGTTGGCACCCTGTCACCCCACTCCACTGAAAATGAAGGAGTGAGAATATCCTTGCATAACATCTCAAGAAGCCTGGACTCAAAAAATTCTGTAGGTTGAGTACCTGGAACCTTCAACTTTCTACGGTACACAAGTTTAACATTATTTCTTTGCAGATGATTATTTAGATGACGTCCAATGCTCCAACATTTGCTTGCATGGTTTCCTCAATGGTGGACTTGTGCTCTGACAGCTTCTTTAAATCATGATGCATAATAGCCTAGTCCTCTGCCACAGAGACCACTTTAAGGTTGAGAACAGACAAAGATTTGTTGCATGAGGATATGGCCTTGAAAACATCCTTTAAGGTGGGTTCCCCATCATCAGTAGGTGTTGGCTGATTCCTTACAGGGGAGATTCAGACATTTTGTCTATGTTTAGTGCTCGGTAAAGCCAGTGCCCAGCAGTAGGTGCTGGGTAGGAAGGTGTTGGTATGCCCACGCCTTCCTCGTAGCACAAGAGTTCCTACCGCTGGGCATGGTAGCAAAGTGAGTAGCTGGAAGAGCTTACCAGGGGCAGTTTTGTAAAGAGTGAGGTGTTATGGGGTGGGGAAAAGCCATAATCATTTTAGTCTACACCAGAAAACAGTTCTGACCTTGCAAATATTCATTCCGGCATGCTGTCCAGATCTAGCAAGAGACCAAAGCCTTTAATAACTGGCGTTCAAAATGGCAATTTTAATAAATCGCCCCCCTCATGCTTCTGTTCCAGGGAAAAGAAACAGACCTCATAAAATTTCAGCATCTGGTATACACTATAGTCAGTCACTTGTTATCCTTCTAGTCTACATTTTACTCTTTTTGAGCACACAGCATCATCCTTGTTTTTAAATTGCTATACAAGTTGTCATGTTCTGAAGTTCAGCGTCAATCAGATTTTTGTCCTTAGAAGTTCTGTTATCAAGATGGGCTACTCCAAGGCATAGCAGCGGAAATGTCACAATTTAGCTAACCAATTAACTTTTTTGAACCTAGTATGTCCTCTTGATGAATGAATGAGCACAGGATATTTGTAGTTACCATGCATCATAGTAATCTCTTGGCAAACACAGGAAAGATGTTCTGAAGATAACATTTTTCAAAAGGAGCAAAAATTATGTTCACCAATGCATGACTCCCAATGTGTTAAAATGTCTCTCCAATTTACACTGTGTACATCTGGTACAATATCCTAACACTAGTCTCACGTCCGATTATAGCGCTGAGCAGTGTAAATGTGGTGAGCAGCGTTGCTTTGGTCATGGAGATAAAATAATGGTCCAAATATAGTACAATGATATCATTGTTTTATTTCCAGGTCATGTAATAAAATATCGACATAAAGGATAAGCCTAGATATTAGATGTGCTGTTGTGGGTGGCTGACCATGAAACTGGCAAACATAGAGGTACCATTTTATAAGAATGATGAATATTACTATTGTAACTTATTGGGCTAGATTCATTATGTGTTTGGAAATATTAATCTCTATATGGTGTGGAGAACACTAGTTTCTATAGCAGACTGCTTTGGATGCAAGGTAAGAATAGGAGTTTGGTGGAGACTTGAGGTATGGTGTAAAAATAGAGCAAGCCTTAGTATTTAAAACATTATAAAAATCTTTGGGAGCATGAGGTTAGGGGTGAGCAATGGAGTTCACCAGAGAACCATTGATTAACTAAATGTAGCAGAGGGGTTACATGTACTAGAAAACATACGACAAGACCATTCTTATACATTGGGGAGCTTATGCTTGCATTTCTGCTATTCCCTCTAACCCCACTGTGCATGTAGGATCGTAGGGTTGACTTAGACAGATGACTTTAATGCAAAACACCATTTATCAACAGATCCCTTTGAGTCTACTTCCATGTGTCACCTGCCCGTACTGCCCGCATATTCACATTACCAGTTAATGTCCTGTAGTTTTCTTTATGTAAATGACCTTCCATGCACTCCGTTTTCTTGCCCATTCAATCATTTATAAAACTAAGCCGTTACTGTCTAATTATATCATTAACATTTTATGACACAAGATTCTCCAAACTTTGTATGCATCAGGAGTAGACACGTATTAATTTAAGCTTTACAGCTTGGAGATTCAAGCTCTGCAGAATGCAAAAACAAAGCTGCAAAGTGAGGGGAGCTCAAAGGCTAGATAATTCGAGTGATCATCGTTCTCCATGTAGGACAGTTTTTTCATAAATATGACCTATACCATACGCAATAACCAATTGTAAAGAAAGGGGGAAAGACTTTCTTAACTACAGAGGTAGCATTAACACAAAACCCCGTTCTACTTGCTTGATTATTTGGTTAATTTATTCATTTTAAAAGATTTCTGTCCAGAAAAATATATGGTCTATTCTCAGGACAAGTCTTAACTATTAGATTGGTAAGGGTACAACAACCACAGTTTAGCTGTAAACTTTGTAGCGGCTAAACAGAGACTGCATTAAGATGATTGAAAGCAGGTATGCAGGAACCTGTTCTGACCACTACATACACTAGAAAGGAAACGGAAAACTCAAGAGGACGGAGCCTTGTGCAATACAGCATGGGGATAGAGGTGTATTATTATTATTAATTTTTAGAGCACCATTCATTCCGTAGTGCTCTCCACAATAAGTGGTTCACATACATCACATTGAGAAAAAAACAAATTTATGTACAAAATACAAAAAGAACAGAGATCTGAGTGGAAGGGGTAATTCTGCCTATGAGGACCCACAATCTATATTGGGGGTATCTGGGGACACTTGCAAGTGCAATGCAGTGTAAGTGTATATGAAAGTCAAATGATTTAGGGAGGACAATAAAGTCGCTCACCTCCAGTAAACTCAAATTGAGCATGTAAAAATCATCATGGAGAATTGACAAGTCCATTTCTGGTACCAGGTGGCGCAGAGCTGGCGCTGAAAGGGGAGCATCTCTTCTTTTAAATGAATCTAGAATTGTGTTTCTAGGTGCCCTGGATTCAGAGATATTCAGGTTTGAAGTGGGAATATTAGGTGTGGTTTCTTATATATAAAAATCACTCCTGACGGCATTTAAACAGTTAATATCTCCGTTTTCCTGAAACTAAGAAACACAACTTTAGATTCATATAAAAGAGACTCTCTTCTTTGATAGGAAAAAGGAAGTGAGGTTCTATGTGTCAGAGCCATATATACAGCCCCCTGAATTGTAGCACCCCTCCAGATTCTTAGCCATCAGTCTACAGGGAGAATTTGCTGCACACAGGAGCTGCTGCACCTCACAGATAATGGAAATATTCACTTTAAATGTTACTACATTCTGAGAAGGAATAATATCCACTAATATTCATGTATTTAACCCTCTCCTATCCAGAACTATCTAAGAATAACTTTCTCTTATTGCCTTTTATTTTGAGAAAGATTTTTTTTTTTTTTCGAAAATTGATTACAATGAACTTTCAATCCCCTTGTGGCGACATATTAACACAGCAACATAGAACATGTCCATATAGTTATATGTATCACCAAAAACACTCACATGTTCTGGAATAGTTTTTATTTCACACTGTCCTCCATTGTTATGAGGTTCTCACTCACATTCATATGAAGCGCGGAGGGTTCTGTTAATGTGCGACATCTAAAAGTGACTATTATTATGTCATTAGAGGGGTTTAAGGATATATAGTTATTTATTTGGGTTACCATTGTGTAAAGGAGATACAATTATATATCTGTGTGTAGCTCAGTACAATTTTCTGCAAAAATAGTTTGGTGTCCCCTGTGGATGTAACGTTCCCTTTGCTGCATATTTTGGTAAATTTCCACATGTGGGGTCTGTATGATCTCCTCACATATTGCTGTTTTAGGAAAGTATGTTTTCTTTATACAAGTTTCTGGATTTGTACATATTTTAGAGGAAATTTTGAATTTTCGTGTAATTTTTGCATTTTATTGCTGTTTGCTGCAAAGTTTTATTGCTATATTTTGCAGGTTGTGACGGTCTTAAAATTTGTAGTTGAAAAGCAGATATTTAGTTCAGTTTTAGTGATATTATGACATTTGTGAACTGTACACATCCACCCATTACATTACGTTTGGAGAACATTTTTTGGAATCAAAGTAACATTTTAAGTATTTTTTATAAAATGTTTCAGTTTGAATCAAAGTTGCATGAAGGCGCCTATGTCTGTAAACTCTAATGCAACTTTGAAATGGGGCAAGTGTCTGCTTTCAGAAAATATGTGTTTTGCTGCAGTTTACTTAATTATTTTTGCTGTAATGAAAACAGACAAAATATTCAGAAAGGCCGGGCGGTGAAAGGGTTAATACCCGGGGTTGAATTCCCGGGTGAAGATGCTTATTATCTATCTCATAAAATTTGGTCATTTATATATCTCACTTTTTCTATCTATTTTTCTAATTCTCTTCTACTGTATTTATCTAATTTCCATCTACTGTATAGTTCTGCATCTAGAAATTTCTATCATCTTTCATATTTATCTTCTATCGTAATAATTATAATCAATAATTCCTTTATTTATATAGCGCATACATTACACAGCACTACACAGTCCCTGTCCCCAATGGGGCTTACAATCTAATTAACCTACCGGTATGTTTTGGAGTGTGGGAGGAAACAGGAGGACCCGGAGGAAACCCACACAAACGCTGAGAACATACAAACTGTTTGCAAATGTTGACCAGTGCTGCAAGGCAGTAGTGCTAACCACCGAGCCACCGTGCTGTCCATCAATCTCCCTATCAACTATCTATCTCATATAAAATTCTCCAATATTACAGATTGTTTTACCATACTAAAGGGAGCCTCTTGCTGACTGTGACTGGTCATAAAATAGTTTTATTTTGGGGCCCCACTTCTAGTTTTGCCTGGGGCCCCACTTTGTCTAGCACCGGCCCTGAGGTGGCGATCCAAAACCAGAGAAAAATACAGGAAGGAGGTGTTAAGAAAACTACAGGAACAGCACTGTCAACTTTCACTCTAAATGACTAAGTCAGTTCTGATTTTTTTCAATTTGTTCATCTCCAATAAAATACAACACTTTCTTCCTTCATGATAATTACACAGATAATAGAATGGTCTGCTTCCTGCTTTACTCTCTGTTTATTTTTGGGGGTGCTGAATGTTGACCACCACCGATATGATATTGAGGTCCTATTTTGTAGATCAGTTTACAATGTATACATTTTAACCCTAAAAACCCCTTTTAAGGAAGCCAATGTATACAAAGGTATATTGCGGTAATTCTTATGTTGCTCATTGTGGTTATTTTCCTTATACCCTCAGGGAACAGAAGCAACAATCACATTCCTTGGTTCCCTGGATGTAAGCCCTGTAGGATATAATCTACAGAAAAACCTAAGGTCTCTTTCAAGGACACCAATATCAAAAGTAATTGTTGTATCATCCTGTGCATAAATAAAATACATTGCTGAGTTGGGAATTCTTGATACTGGAATAACAGATGTTCATGACCTTTCCTAGTCATATTCACAGCAAGCAGCTACAATAACATCCAAGATTGAAGCCTTCAACCCACTGATTACAAGCTCATTATATTATATGGGAATCTTCCATCAAAAGCCCACCAGGACCCCTGTGATGATTCATTTGTTTGTAGCTAAATTTCCATCAGAAGCTCAGATTGGTGTTTGGCTGCAGAAAACACTTAGCTGATTTGAAGCCTTAAGTGACAGGTCATAAATATGCAAAGATCTGTGTTCCCAAAGAAGACATTTTCTGAAAGCCCCTCATTCTAAGTACATCTCTTCCCCTGATCTAGTCTAATTGTCACTAACTCTTCCTCTATCATGAGGGCTTCTGGAGAGGTTACTTTAATTACAAATTGTTTGGGGCACAATGGGTATCTGACAAGTTACATATTCTTTATTGCTTTATTTTTTCATTCTTTTCTTTTTTCCTTATGAAACTTAAAATTTCCTTAAAAAAAACCTTGTGCGATTTTACCAAGATGATTGAACAAGATATATAAAGAGTTTTAAAGAGCAAAGAGGAGAAAACTTTCTGATTAGGTTGGGAAAAAAAAACAATTTATTAATAGAAGGGAATACAGGCGGTCCGCTCTGCCCACTGTGACCTCTGGTAAAGCTCTCTGGATGCTTTCCTTTAGTCCCAGGCTGCAATGATCAGCTGTTTGTTGTTTGTAAATAAGTTTTAGTTATAATCCTTGGTCCCATTACAGCACAAAATTTAGAAAATCCAATTGTCACTGGGACATAAATAAAATTTTGTCTGGCGCTACAATTATAAAAAATACAGTTCCGACTTACATAAAAATTCAACTTAAGTACAAACCCAAGGACCCTATCTTGTACGTAACCCGGGGACTGCCTGTATACTGTAATTTAATGTTACTGATCTCTACCATATGTAGTCAAGACACCATGAAAAAGCATGGCCTATATTTCAGCTTTATAGTAGGTTGATTTGTCCTGTCACCCCCACGAGCAGCTGGTAGGGATCATAGGGGAAAGATACAGCTGGCCATTTACAAAGATAAAATACTTTTTCAATTACCATTGAAATTCATGGTTTATTATGTAATGGATACAGGTTAAGGGCGAATTCACATAGACTTGTGCCCACCGTACTGTAGTACTGCGGGCACATGTCGGCACACAGGAAAGGAGGAGGTGGTGGCCATAAATATGTCCCCCAACGGCAGTGTGAATGTGTGCTGCACTGTACCACTTCGTACGGCCCCATGCGCCCATTGTCGGCCAATAGGGGATGTATATACAGCGGCCATAAATACAGCAGCAGCAGCGTTAATGCAGCCTTAAGCTAAATATTTCTAGAAACTCCCTGTTCTTAGGCTAGTTGCTAATCCCTTTGTGAAAACTAAGAAATCTATGACTTCAGGTACTATTAGTGTAACAAGGAGGGTGAGGAATACAAATCATACACCCACAAATTCCTTCATTTTGTAGATAAGCACTTTATTTTGGGCTCTACATATGGTAGCAGCCCAAAACTCCTTTTTAGATCTTCAGTAGAGATGGGGGAATTTGTTGAAATTCGATTCAACCTGATGCACCAAATTTTTCGAAAAAAAATTTGAATCGACCTGAATCGAAGCATGACGAATCACGTTAAAAAACAGGTATTTCCTTTGGTCTTCAAACAATGTTGTGTTTTAGTATGACACGCACATGACAGCCGCCGGTCTTAGAATCGCTTCACTCTTCAATTCCATAGGCACTTACAGGGGCCAACTTGACCAAATAAGTGAAGCGGGAATGCAGCGTGACAAGGTAACGTCTGTTCCAGCTTGAAAGGACTGAGCTGAGGGCCAAGATCCCACTATAACATCAAAGAGTGCACTCCTTTTAAACTGACATCAGATGATTCCATAGATTACAACAGAACCTGTTCTGTTAAACGCGGATACATGTAGAAACACCCCAACAGTGGAGATGGTGTCGGCAGTTATTTTGCATTGACGTCAATGATCATTTTGCCCTTCTTTTCATCCGTCAGTGTCTGCTTTCAATCGGTCATTAATCCATCAGTATTGCTAAAGCAAAAACCAAACAGGAGTGGATTCAGAACAGAGATGACCAGTAAATGGGATATTTGCATGTCCTCTGTGTTCTGTATCCACTCCTGCTTTTGGCTATTAATCCTGAAGCTTTTCATTTCTTCTGAAAGATGAAAGGAAGGGGAAAACCAAACATAGTGGCATCGGCATAGAGTGGTGTCGGGTGAAAACAGCATTATGAAAATCACAGGGTGTTCCAGGGAGACAGCGGTCATTTGGCAGCAGCATGAGTAGGCCTCAAAGGGGCACAGTGAATTTGAAGTTTGAAATCAATTTGAAGTTGAAATTTTTTATTTAAATTTGAAAATGAGAGATGCCACATGCATCATCTATTACAATTTCCATGAAAATATTATGTCTCTGCCAAAATAGAACTTCAAAGTTGGCAGTGGAAGCAGCAGCAGCGGCATGAGGTCAGAGAGTGGCACAATGACAATTTCTTTAGGTGCCAGCAACATGGTAGGCCACAGTGTGGCACAATGTTAGAGCGTGAAGGCGGCAGTGGCGCAGCAGCAGCAAGAGGTCAGAGGGTTGCTCAATGACAAATTCTGCAGCTGGCATGGTAGGCCACAGTGAAGCACAATGTTAGAGTGTGGAGGAGGCAGTGGCAGCAGCAGCATTAGGTCAGAGAGTGGCACAATGAAAAATTAGGGAGGTGGCAGCAACATGGCAGGGCACAGTGTGGCACAATGTTAGAGTGTGCAGGTGGCAGCAGCAGCAGCATGAGATTGGAGAGTGGCACAATGAAAAATTAGGGAGGTGGCAGCAACATGGCATGGAACAGTGTGGCACAATGTTAGAGTGTGGAGGCGGCAATGGCGGTAGGAGCATGAGGTCAGAGATTGGCACAATGAAAATTTCGGGAGGTGGAAGCAACATGGTAGGACACAGAGTGGCAAAATGAAAAATTTGGGAGCTGGCAGCAACATTGTAGGCCACAGTATATCGAATTCCACTTTGTTTGAATCGATTTGCCCGTCTCTATTCTTCAGCAGTCCAGACTCTAAATCCTCAGGCCTTATTCACTCCAGGCCTGCTTCTGACACTTGCAACTTGTGATTTCTTGTCACGTTCATAAGATGATTTACTTGAGGCCAATTCTAGAAAAAGAAAAAGGTACACGCAGGCATCTACTGTAGCCCCTGCACTGTACTCCACACCAACTAATAATTTATCCGCACAGGACTAAACTATCCCTCCATGAAAACTGTATATTACATGAACTGGCAGGCTCAGCCCTTACATTAGCATATGACCACTTCCCATCAACTAAATATGCAGAATTCCTCTTTATTTGGTGGATTGTGGGATCAAACATCTATAACCACACGTTAATGTCTTATCTTAGTGGAACATCAATAGCTATCAGTATCCATACACCTATAAGGCAGCCTAATTGGCAAAGTCTTCATGAGGAGACGTTTTCACATTGGATCCTTTCATATTGGTTTTGTTTTTCACGTCTGTGGTTCATTGATTTCCATGGTATCTTCACAAAGCCATAGATTCCTATGTGTGTTTTCACATTGTCTTATATTTTCACAGATCTGTTGTCCAGAAACATGTCCTATTTTTTTCATGGATGTGGATGACAGAAGGCAATCGAAGTCTAAGGGTCCGAAAAAAAAACTGATGACACATCATTTTTTTTTCACTCATGAAGTTGAAACTAGGTGTGATGTTTTCAAAGCAATGTTAAACATTCAGTTTTTATTTTGCGGACATGCAGACCAAACAGAAGAAAAACAGAGGAACAACTGAGCTAAGTACCAATGCCAATGTGAAAGAGCCATTACTCCAAAACCCTTGTCAGTAGCAGCTCACTCAGTCAACAGTTGGGAATCTGTATCTATTGGAATAGATATACTGGTTTGGCTTTAATCCCATATCATGTAATTCGGCTTCCTGAAAGTCATGCTGGATGATGGGGGGCTGCCTTACAAGGTAGCTAAAAGAGGCATGGTTTGCCTTGTCGAAGCCTGGAAAGCAAGTTTGCATATTTCCCAGAATACCCTAGTGGAGCATCAATGGCAATATGTCTCCACATACTTATAAGGCAGCCTTAATTGGAAAAGTCTCTGTAAGTACTCTTACTTCCTTATCATCCCATAGTATCATAAATTGCAGATTTTCTCTTTTCTCCATATATCTTGGTACAAGAAAAAAAAATCCTTTAATGTAAAATAAATATGTATATGTGATTCAAACTAACTGGTCTGCAAAGATCTTACAATGCTGCACTTGTCTTGTGTTTTACACCATTCTTTACTCTAATACAGGCAAAGAAAATCCAGCTAGAAGGCTGTTCGTGTACCTGCTTGACTATAAGAAATCTCCAGGGCCTCATATAAAGAAAGGTTTCCTTGTTGCATACTGACAGTGTTGGCTTATCAGTGGCATGTGACAAGGCTATACAAGGAAAGTGGCTGGTCCCATCAGCGCTGCTGCAAGCTCCCTGGACACAGCCAAGCCTTGACATCTAGGACACAAACCAAATGGAATCGCAAGATCATTTCTGTGTATTATAATTCATATGTAGTGTAAAGGTTTTAAAGGTCCAGTACTCTGTATCATCTTTTAACTCAACGTTCTTAAAGATATATGTGTTTTAAAGGATTAAAGGGGGTTATAGCAGTTTCCAAGACAAAGAGAGAAACATCAGTCTGAGCCCACTGGATTCAGACCCAAATTAAATCTTCCAAAGCATTACTAATACTATTATCATATACTCTTTAGTAAAGCTACTATATAGGAATACAGGTAACATAATAATGCCAATTATGAGGACTACTATAACACTGTATTCAATAAGAATATAACTGCTAAAATATGTCTCTCTAGCTACTCGTTTATCAAATGTAATAAAGACTTCCATATAAAAGAATATATAGCTGCTATAATACTGCCTCCTATATACAAAAATATAATTTCTATATTACAACCTCCTACTGTACGTAAAATTACTTTTATACTTACCCCAGTGTATAAATATGAGAGTGTGTACAAAAAACACCCTAAAAAAAGTTTGATCACTAGATATTGTAAGAGGTTCTGGGATCACACGTTCCTTGGACAGACAGGCACTATTTGGCACATCACATGCACAGTCTTATTAGCTTTTTTGAAGCAGGGAAAATGAAAAATTAAAACAACTCAAAAATAAAGTACTAGGATTACGGGCCAATAATTCAATGCAGTAGTTTCCTCTCTACTGAGATATTGTACAAACTGTACAGCTTAACAAACACTGTATACAGCAAATGGCAACTCATACATGGTTTTCTAAGGAGTAGGCATAACCATCCTCTTGTGCACCTTCTGACTTTTAAAGCAATACCTCAGGGTGATTAGTCCCAATCAAGTCAATTACCTGGAGTGGGTGAGCAGAGAAGGGACCAAGCCCATCTCCTCATACTGCAGCATTTCTTCAGAATGGGTCTTGGCTTCCTAAAATCTGAGGACAGAAACCTAGGCAAAACATACACATTATTTAATTCTTTTTCCCTGGTCCTGTCACAATATATTGCATAGACTATTGTAGATACTTTTAGATATGAGATACTTTTAGATTAATTTACTTCTTGGGCAGATAAATGATTACGTATTCACATGGTGCAAAATGGAATCATAGTCCCTATGTGCCATTTATAGGGAAAAATTTGGCTTATGAGGAAATATTTCATGGATAAGCATTCATTATTTTTCTCTTCTCTTCTTTAATGAATTATATTGTTGCTTTTTTGTGCTTCTACCAACTGAAGCCTCAGTACATGACCTCTTGTTCTAACATTGATGGGACTTTTATGCAAAACAGGCCATTTTAATGCTTCAGCGCTCTTCAGAAACTTAAATCTATTCCAGTCCTGCTAGCACACAATGAAATTATGAATAAAGCAAAGTAGGTGAAGTGTGTCCTTAGAAAAGAAACTTGTAACTTGGGTTCAGATAACTCTTATTGTCAGTGACTCTAACAATAGATTCTCCTGGAGAAAACATAAAGTAGTAGAAAGTCAATAAAGCCTTTTATTATGGCATATAAATAGTAACAAAAAGCTGAACTTTTCAGTTTTCCAATTTTACTTTTACCCATATAAATATATTTTTCCCCAAAAAAGTGGAATCCAGAGAGCATTAAATTTGAGAAATCCAAATGCATGTTTTGACTGCAGATAACATGAAGGAATTATTAATATCATAGAGGTCAAGTGGAATGACATGATGACTCACAAACTGCTCAAAACATTACTAAAATTATTAGTATTTGCATAATACTAAAAGCTAAAAATGTATTGTTCATTATACTCGACTATGCCTGTGTTGCATGGCCACCAGCAGTTTAAAGAGGTTTTCCAGTTATGCTAGAAAACACTGGATAGCTGGGACAGGGACAAAAAAAGAAAGTTATTAAAATAATAAAAGCAATTGAGATCAAATAAAAAAGGTACATAAGTTTCTCCATCTCCTCATTCCTGTGCTGACCCTCCTATCTACTCTTTATAGCTGTGGCTGGACCTGAATAGGGGAAGCAACCAGCCCACTATGGGCAGTAATTGTCACTGTTGGACATCACCATTCTACCTCATGTGATAACTTAGACCTTGGATTGATTGTAAGGGGTTACATAACTGTCGACATTAGTGCCCATCCAAAAGTATAAACAATGACCTTAGGAACAGGGATAAGTATAACTGGGAACCCCTTTGAACACTTGTTACCAACTTTCTTATAAGCAAACCTCTTTAACAAGCACAGAAGATGTCAAAGTTTTGTACTTTTCTACTATACCCAGCAGCATTACGGGGGCGTGTGGCTATGCCTGGGGATGGAGAGGGACCACAGGGGTTGTCATTGTGACTGGGTCTGGGTAATGGAGAGGGTAACTAGATGGTAGGTTCATGACAGGGGAAGAAAATCAATTGTTTTTTTGTTTGTTTTTTTTAAAATAATTTTTATTATTATTAAGGAAAACATACAATACAAGAACAAGTGCAGTAAGTGGGACAAATACATATCACAGATTACAATCATGTTACCATTTTATGCAAGAATTTATCAAGAATTGTACATTGATTTACATAGAGCCATAGAGCATGAAAAACAAAAATGAAACGGTCTGTAGACTGCCTCTCTGTTGGAGTTATGAGCTTCCTTTAGCCTCATTTCCAAGGACCTTAGTGTTTGTAGATGTCCGTCTTCACTGCATATCAGGTAAGTATAACTATGGTGAAACTGAGGCACCCAATAACTTGTGAACTATTGATATGTGGCTCTATATGAACAACAAATGAACAACAAATGACTTCTTTTCAATCTAACGCGGAAGGGGTTATGGACCTTTTGTTGAACATAGAGAATTGTTCAGCCATGCATTCCAATTAGACAAGTATTTATTATGTGCATTTTTTGTAGTGACAGAATTTTTTCATGAGTACATGTGGAGTTCATGATGTTTATAATTTCGTTAAAATTTGGTGTTGTGGTCTCTTTCCAATGCCTGGTTATCACTAATTTCGTGACCGTTAACAGGTGGGCTATAACCGTGTGGTGAGAAGGCTTGATCTTTGCGTAATCTAATAGAAGTAGTGCTAGTTGTGGGGTATTTTGTAGTTTTTTCTGCAGCATAGAGTTTATCAAGGTAAATGTGGATTTCCAAAGTGGTGTAATGATTGGGCAGCTCCAGAGTTTGTGTAATGTGGTGCCCTTGTTCCCGCAGCCTCTCCAGCATAATGGGGAGGAATTAGGATATATAGTAGCTATCCTAGCAGGAGAAAAATACCACCTAAGGGTCGTCTTGATTATTGCTTCTTGGTAGCGGATATATCTAAAGGTGGAATGGATGAAGGTAAAGGTTTTATACCATTGTGAAATATCATAACATTTCCCCAGTTCACCTTCACATTTACTAATGTGTGTGGCTTTAGATTGCAGTTTATCTGAGCTTAACAGATTATAGATGCATGAAATACCTTTTTTAATCTTGGTATGATCATCCCATAGTTTTAATAAGGGTTGGGTTACTCTGGGTTGTCTGCCATCTATGTGGGAGAAGAAGCTCCTAATTTTCAAATATGAGAAGATTTCTTTATTTGGTAGTACTAATTTTTCTTTTAATGCTGAGAAGGGCTGCAACTCTGATATCACTAGCAAGTCTTGTATAGTGTTTCTCCCCGATTCACCTTTCCATGTTGTAAGGTTAGTTTCTGGGATATGGTATTCTAGGAATGATATTGGTATCTGTGAATATGGTAGAGAGACTAGATCTCCTTTTAATGTAGTCATTAATTGTTTCAATGCCCAATCTGAAATGTTAATTGTTGAGTATAATGTTGGTGATGGGGAAAGTTCCCACATTGTTGCTATCATTCTGTATCTTAGTCCTACATTTTTATTTAGGACAGTCTCTAAGCCCACCCAGGCCTTGTCAGTGGAATTTCACCACCAATACATCAATTGGTCAGCCACTGCTGATAAATGGTAGTCTTGTAAGTTGGGGATGCCTAAACCTCAGTTTTGTCTGGTTTTAGTGAGCGCGTGCAATGCCACTCTAGGGTGCTTATTCTGCCATATGAATTTCCTTATTTGGGCATTGGCAGCAGAGAAGAAGGTTTTGGGGATATGAATTGGTATTGTTCTGAAAAGATAAAAAAATTTCGGCAAGATACACATTTTGTATGAGGCTATTCGGCCGAACCAGGATAAAATATTTTTAGAAAAATTTGAAAGCTCCTTATCAATACTCGTCAGTAAGGGAATTAAGTTAGCTTCATATATTCTATGTGTAGGTGACGTTAGATAAATTCCTAAATATGATATGGAGGAGGTTTTCCAATCTAGAGGGAAACGTTTTTTGAGAAATGTCAGTTGTTTATGGGGTATCGCTATCGGGAGAACTTGAGACTTGGCTGTGTTGACTTTATAATAGGGTATTTTCCCAAATTCTTGGATAATTTTGAATATGAAAGGGAGGGATTGAGTAGGGTTTGTAGAGGTCAGTATGATGTCATCTGCAAAAAGTGCTATTTTGTGTTCTGTGGAACCTACTTTAATACCTGAACAGTTGGGTTCTGATCTTATCATTTCTGCTAGGGTATCTTTTGAGAGAATGAAAAAAATTGGGGATAAGGGACAACCTTGTTGTGTACTGTTTGTTAGAGTGAATTCCTTAGATAGTAGACCATTAGTATATACTTGAGCTGTAGGATATGAGTATAGTGACTTGATTGCTGTGTGTATGGCCCCCTCTATTCCATACCTTTTAAGTGCAGAAAAAGCATAAGTCCAATTGACACGATCAAACGCTTTCTCTGCATCTATTGCCACAAAGAAGAAAATCAATTGTATGCATGTTAAATACACATATAATTGCCTTTGTGCAGGCATGTATTTGGTCTCTGGCTGCACACACTCTATGATGTCATCATACAATCGGATGTGCTCCTGCCTGTGCTGCCGTACAGCAGAGGGAGAAGAGGAAATATCACGAACAATAGTTGTGTTTCAAGGTTTCACAATTAACAACTTATAGGTAAAAGACCTACAATTTTTGCTGTAAATTATTGCTGAGAACCAAATCTCTTCAGGATAACATCCTAACCTTTCTAACATTTTAAGTGCTTACCGTACACTGGTTAGGGAAGGGTCATCCTTTCCTAGATGGTGCTGTGTCCTTATGTTGTTGTAGCCATGACTCCTGTGGAGGAAAATTATGTCTCTCTTCTTCTTGAGTAAATAAAACTATTGCTCAAGGGAAAATATAGCAAAGAAAGAGCCATTATTTCCACTATTGGCATTTCCCATCCTTCTTTATGGGAAGTTTGATCCTAGGTACACAACTGGACCTCTACATTATTAAATATGAGAGAATGTGAAAAAAATCATAGTGACACAAATTTGTATCGTTCCACTTGTATGGTTCAGGTGGGCCATCAAAACAACAGTGTTTCCCCGAATATAAGACAATGGGGCACATTTACTAAGGGTCCGCAGCCGCGAATCCGTCGGGTCTTTCCCGAATATTTCTGGACCGGGTAAGTAAATGTGCCCCTATGTCTTATATTGATTTTTGCCCCTAAAGAGGAAGTAAGTCTTATTTTCAGCTGATGTATTTCCCATGAACAAGAATTGACATTTATTGTTGAACAAAAATGTAATGTTTATTAATCAGTTTAAAAAACTGCCAGAAGGTCTTATCTTTAAGGAAGGCCTTATATTTGTAAGCTTGAAAAACATTGCACTAGGTCTTATTATTAGGGGGTGTCTTGTTTTTGAAAAACAGTGTAGTCTGTCCTCTTTTTGTGCCCCTTTTTGTGTTGCTTTATATCAAGCACTGCCTATTGTGTAGTAACATCTTACTACTTGCTACACTAGCAATTATTTGTCTCACGGAGTACCCTCCTTCCAATAGGACTCATGAAAGGCTGCAAATGGTATATGAGACATGAAACATGTAAATTATTAATAAAACTGTAAGGGGTGAATATATCATTGTAGGCACACTGGTTTTCTGGTGTAATAACGTTGCACAGTTGGCATCTTTGCTGATTTGTGAATTTTTTTCAACTTTTTCCAACCCATGCCACTTTTCACTGTGCCTACCTTATACCCAATTTATCAAGCAATCAAAGCCACTATGATAAATCTGACATACCACACAACTCCTAACACGGCGAAAGAAAAATTTATCTCTAAATACCACTGCATAGCACATAGAGCAGATCAAGATTGTTCTGTAGCCGCAAATTCAGCTACTTTCTAACCAATCTATTGGGGGAATTACACATATATAGAGAATGATTGCATTGCATTTTGTGTCATAGCTACAATGATACAGTACATGCAAATACAGTATGTATTAAATCTAATCTAAAAATATAATGTAGAGTTTAATTAGTTGCTATGGGAAAAAAACTTTTAGTACACAAAGGCACAAAGGAAGAGATATTTTTACAGAACACGGCCCCTGGGGTCTTCATGTTTAGCACACTTTTTGTAATATAAATAAATAACAAGCAAGGTTATATAAGATACAGGATTGTGAGTTATGCTCGCCCCGCAGTAATCATACATTTAGATGTAAATTAGCTTGCTCTCTTAAAAATGTACACTCTTGTTTCAGGCAACAAAAGATAAACGACCCTATGAGCTATTTAATGATAGATGTGCCGCTATAATTACACACTTTTTAATTAAAGCGAAATTCCCAAACTTGGTTGTAACTTACACAGACAGAAAAGTAATTAGATTACAGAAGACCTCAAAACACGTGCAGCTCTCCACCCAAATGGGAATTTGCAGTATTTATTTCGAGCCCATGATACATGGAACAAAGCATGGAATAAAACAGCAGTCATATTATAAGATTACTAAACAACTTAGTGATGCTAATGTGTAGCTCCAGGATGTTCAGGCTCAGAAACAGACATGGACAACTGAGGCACCTGTGCAACATCCAATGTTATAAGTAACTGGGAAAAATGTCTTCTGTTATCTCTGTGGAAATACATGAAATAACTTGGCACTGCAGCTAGATGACTTACATTAGGCGTGAGCACCTAGAGGAAGGGGGGAGCATCCACGTTGAAGTCAGGGTTGCAAAGCAGGACCATTCCTAAACAAAAGGAACGGGTCTCTTAGCCATTGCCCTGTGTGGTTTGCACTGTTGTTCTTCACACCTGGTGTTGGTACAGGTTGGAGAAAATACATTGTCAAGCTCTTTTTCATTAAGTGTGCTACAATACCAGGGAGGCTAGGTTTACCACTGCCTGCTAGAATAAAGGTAATCAAAATAATATGCACTTTATCATCCCAGTAAACAGATTATGATAACATTCCTTCTGATCTAAGGAAACAAATAAGTCCGTGTAAACCTTCCTAACTTTAAAAGACTGAGTGTGGCACAAAAACCTGCCAATACCACCCTTCAGACCTCATTGGTCTGTGACATCATTGGTGAGGGACAATCTTCTATGATTATGGTGGAACACACACTCCACAATGTCTCGGGCAACTCTAGGGCAGTAAGGAGGTTAATAGTAACATGTGTGATATTCTTGGAAAACAATTTCTTTATGTGTAATATAGATGGTTTGTGGACTCCCCTTGGTTCAGTTCTAAATGACTAGAAGCATAGATACTACATTGGCAGTAAAACTAATGCTAATTACCTGATTAAAATAATTTTTTCTTAAGGTAAGGTCTCTTTGACATTGATGTTGTTTTTCATGTCCTTGTTTTTCATGTTTTCATGTACTTCAATGATTTCCAAGGATACCTCACAAAGCCATTGTTTTCTATGGGTGTTTTCACATTGACTTTTTATTTTTGCTAAACCGTTGTCTGTGAAAAAATGAAATGTCCTATATTTTTCATGGATGCGGATCACAGAGGAATTAGAAGTCTACTGGTTTGCAAAAAAAAACTGATGAAATATCCATTTTTTTTGTAGACGTGGAGACAAAAAGGAAGTGTACATAGAGGCAAAACTGATACATTGTCAATGCACATGCAGCTCCAATGCCAATATGAAAGAGCCCCCCCCCCCCCCCGGGTATGAAAATAAAATAAAGGAGGGTGTTCTTGCACTACATGGGGGGAATTTATCACATGATGGTGCAATGTGTGCCAGTGAATGATGAAATCACTGTCCCTCCGCCACACCAGATATATCAGAAGGTCCCGGCAATTTCTAATAAAAATTCCTTAAAAGCTTTGATTGTGCAGTCCAAATGACACCTTTTCTCTGGGTTGGCCCACTCATGGAGATACCACATTTATTGTTTTGGTTACACTTTAACACCTTAGTCCATTGATTAAAAAACGAAAAAAGGGGGGGCGTGGCTAGCTGATGGCGGGTTAGGACTCACATTGCTAGTGCTCCGTGCCGTAACCCCAATTCTAACAAGCAGCAGGCGCTTGTAACTCCTACCCGAGCCATGATGGTGGGTAAAGGCAGCAGGAGCACCGGGAGACCCCGCTTGAAGAAGGAGTTTTTTCGAGCCGGCCGGCTCCGTTCCTAAGAAGACTGCAGCCTCCAAGATGGCCGCCGACACTGAAACACCAGAGGAGCAGTGGCGAGCGGGATCCTCCAGACACGCGCCGGCTTTGAATGCCGCAGCAGCACTCTCCCTGCACACGGGAGCAGAAGGGAAGCGCCGGGAGACATCGCGCTCTGAAGGGGCTAAGGTAGGCTTAGAGGCAGTAGCAGGAACCCCAGCACAACGTGTCTGCACCACGTGGGCAGACATAGCAGCAGGGGAAGAATCCCCCAATGACTCTGAGAGGGGACACAGAGAGTGTGGCCGCAGAGCACTTCCTTCCCCAGGCTCCCCAGCCACATCAGGAGGAGACCAGGTTAATACAGAAATACAGGCTAGGGGATCACCTCCAAGCCCTATGACACATTCAGCTTCCCTGGGGGCTTCTTCCCCATGTTGGGCTTCTGCTCAGAGCCCTTCTCCCAGTGATCATGCTACTACAGGTGGCAGGGAGGCAGTGGTCCGGGGCACACTCACCTGCCCCTTGCGCTCGAGATGAATGGGAGTGGAAAGCACACATAATGGCTCTCCCCACTAGAGAGGATCTACAGTCCCTGCTGGGGAAGGTGTAGGCCTTGCATAAAAAAGATATGGAGGACATTAAATCAGAGATTAAGCATGTTGGCCACAGAGTTTTAGAGTTGGAGGAACAACAAGAGGGGTTGCGTGATGTTATTCATTCTCATAAAGAGGTCATCATACAACATTCATCTCAAATAGCTGATATCATGGATCATATTGATGATATAGAAAATCGCCATTATTTGCGGATTCGCGGACTTCCGGAGGAGGTTCTAACTGCCCCACTAGAGGGTTGGGCCCAGAAATTCTTTGGTAACTTGCTGCAAATGTCTCCTAACAAAAAGATTGAGATTGATAGAATTCACTGTACTTTAGGTCCACGGGTCCTAAACGCACACGGGAATTAATTTCTATAAAGAGAAAGAACGCATCTTACAGCGAGTTAGGGACTCTGATGGTTTACACCATGGTGACTCACCTATCCCGGTTCTTCCAGACTTGGCTAGACACACGCTCCTGCTTAGGAAAGCTCTCAAGCCCTTATTACAGTTGCTGCGGGAACGTGACATTCCATATAGATGGGGATATCCCTTCCAACTGATGGCCAAGAAAGAGAGGAAGAGTGCTTCTATCAGACACCTGGGTGACTTGCCCAAATTTCTAGGAACATTTGAGCTTCCAATGATGTCACTTCCGGACTGGCCAAGTCCGATCTCTCTGCCGCTGTCTCCCCCGAGGGAGCAATGGAATAAGGTCCCACCGAAACAGCAAACGGACCCTAAAAGGTCCAGGAGTGCTACATCTCAGGGACCACCTTAGGCCGCGTGTGCTCTCAGGACTGTATTTGTTCTTAGGAATCGGGTTCCACACACCCTGTGATGTTGTTTGAGTTATAGCATGATTGAGGGAAATGTGGAATTGCTTTGTTAACTTAGTTCTAATAAGTTAGGATACAGCTCATTGCTGTTTAAATGTCTTGCCTGCTGCTCATTTACTTGGCCCAAAGGGCCATCTATACAACTGAGGGTTCGGTGCTAATGCAAGACCATCACTAGTTTTCCAGTTCCCACGTAAGGTCAGCGACACATAGGGGCAGATTTATCAAGCAGTCTGAAAGTCAGAATATTTCCAGTTGCCCATGGCAACCAATCACAGCTCCGCTTTCATTTCACCAGTGCTCATGAATATTTTAAAGGGGAGCTGTGATTGGTTGCCATGGGCAATTGGAAATATTCTGACTTTCAGACTGCTTGATAAATCTGCCCCATAGTGTTGCCTAGTGTATAACACCAGAGTGTAGATTAGAGTATAACTACTGGTTGATTTGGCCTCTTCCTATAAGCAAGGAGAGGCCAACATATTGATTGTTTATTTTCTTTGCTGTTAGTTAAGTTCCATCCGATTGGAAGTTTTATCTGTGTCTGTGTTTGTCTTTGTTTGGATCTATTAGTCTGTGTCTAGCCTTGTTTGTCCTGTCTCTTTTGTTTCTATTTCTTCTTCCCTCCTCCTCTGTCCCACAACCAGCGTACAATGACCAATCTTTCTTTTGCCACGTATAACGCTAGGGGCTTGAACAGCCCAGGGAAACGCGGGCAAATTCTATATGGGCTCCACAAAAAACGTGTTCAAATAGTCATGTTTCAAGAAACACATTTTAAGACTTCCTGCGTTCCTACTTGTCGCAACAAATTTTATAACGCGTGGTTTCATGCACCAAATCCAATTGAGAAATCTAAGGGGGTCTCGGTGGCATTTCACCCCTCCTTCTCCCCGCAGGTCTTGGACTTTAGGATAGACCAAGAGGGCAGGTTTCTTTTCCTTAAGATCTCAGTAGCAGGCTCTATATATACATTGGCTAATGTCTATTTTCCAAATATAGGGCAAATTACATATGGTATTCGCCTCCTGGAGGATCTGGCAGACTTTGCTGGGGGATTGGCCATCATACTTGGCGGTGCTCGGAATGTACCACTTGACCCAGACCTTGACACATCTTAAGGTAAGTCCTCAATCTCAATTGCGGCCACTGCGACAGGAGTTAGCCAAATTAAACCTAGTGGACCTTTGGAGAATATTGCATCCAGCACAAAGGGATTATAGTCATTATTCTAGTGTCCATAACACATACAGTCGCATTGATGTAATCTTAGTCTCCCAATCTCCTCTTGACCTTAGTCCCACATGTTCCATTGACTCTATTATATGGTCAGACCACGCACGTGTAGTGGGTGATATTAGGCCCTACCCCCAGAGAAGAAAAACATTCTCATGGCGGCTGAATGATCATCAATTGAAAGACGCCCTCTGCATGACCGAAGTAAAGGCGCCATCAAGGGATTCAAGAGAGGCAACTCAATTGATCATAATAATGCTCCACTCATGTGGGAGGGATTAAAGTGTGACCTATGCAGAGTATTTATGTCACATGGGGCCAGTATTAAGAGACAAAATGCCTTTAAACTTCAGACTGGCCTCCCTTGAATCCGCAAACAAAAGACAGAAAACCGAGGCCTTAAGAGCAGAACTTTCTTCCATTAGACAACAAGTCCTGCAAATTCTTGATCAGAAAATGCTATGCGCAAGGGATAGGTTGGCAAATGCCATTAGGGCTAATGCATCCATTAAGGGCTTGCACCTTGGCGGGCTTCACCATAAAATGGCCATTTTCGCACATGACTTACTGCTATTCATCACCCAACCACGCACAACCTTTCCAACAGTTATGGCAGAGTTTAAAACCTTCTCCGAATTATCGAACTTCAAAGTGAATTTCACCAAATCCGAAATTTTCAATGTCAATCTTCCTGATAGCTTGGTGGGAGATATTAAAGGACACCTGTCATCAGGTCTGTGTCACTAGTCCTGTCACCACTACCTGTTGGAGCAGCTCACAAGGATCCCATCCCAGCCTTTATCTAGTTATTTCATACATTATTCATCGTAAAATCATCTATTTTTTATCATGTAAATGAGGCTGGTCACATGGTCAGAGGCAGTGATGTCACTCCTGTTACCCCTCCCCTCTCCTCCCCCTGCTCATGTCTGTGTGTAATGTATAGTAAAGCATGGCTAGTGTGTGTATGTCATCTGCTGACATGCTGCATCCACCTAATACACAGAGACACGAACATCAGCTACACATGAATCTGACATGTTCTGCTGTAACATGGCTGCCTGGAGCTGCTGTATCTCTCCTAAACACACACACATGCACACACAGGCTGCAGGGGGCGTGGCCACCAGCACCAGGAAGCACATCATTATACAGCCTCACATCATTATACAGGCTGTCAGTCATGCACTGGGGGTGTGGCTGTGCCTCCCACTCATGAATAGAGTGGACAGCTTGAATATGATAATGACTCATTGGACATCTCACAGGTCATTTGCATACAGCTTTAGGACCTCATTGCTTAGGTTTACAGGCATGTAGAGGGACAATGAAGGGATAGAGGCAATGCTCTCTAATGGCAGTTTATGAAAATATATTTAGTTTAGGGGGGTTATTTTGCATGACGGGTTCTCTTTAAGGCTGAGTTCCCCTTTCGGTGGGCCGAGAGTGCCATCACTTATCTAGGGGTAAAAAATCCCAACAGATTTGTCTAATCTCTTTCAAGTTAATTACCAGCCCCTCTTAACTTCAATTGAGAAGGATCTCCCACTTTCCTGGTTCGGAAGGATCAGTGTAATTAAAATTGACATTTTGCCAAAAATACTCTACTTTTTCCAAACAATTCCCATACACGTAGCTTCCTCCTATTTAAGTACACTCAAGAGGATAATATCGGGATTTGTTTGGGAATCCTCTAGACCCCGGATGTCACACAACCTTCTCACCAGGCCTTAAGAATTGGACTGGGTGGGTCTGCCTGATTTGAGCTTATACTATAAAGCCTCCCTGATATCCTGCGTGGCTGATGCTGTCTTGAGCTTGCCTTACAAGTTATGGGCGATGCTGGAAGCATCTTTAAATTCATCACCTTTGATGGCATCACTGTGGCTCCCAGCTGCAAATCGAGATATGTTGTCCTCTTGTACACCTCTATACAAAACACTTCCTGGTAGCTGGGACAAGTTGAGGAGACGTCACAACTTGACCTCTATACCTGGCCCTATGTCACCGATTTTTATGGACCCGAGATGTCCACTGAGAGATCTGAACCCTGAACTTTTTGGACTTCCGGCAAATTCAGTGGCACAGGCACGACATGCACTGGAAGGCCGTGATATACAATCCCTGGAAGGGTGGTTTCCCGCTGACATGAGGGGTAGCAGATGGTTTATGGCTAATCAATTGAGTAGTTTCCTGTAGTCCTTAGGTCACACACAATCTCTTACAAGGGAACTGACATTCATAGAACAGATCTTCACGAATAAGGCCGTGCCTAGACATCTGATCTATGCAGTCTATGGGTGGTTGCTGAGGGAGAGGGCTAAGAAAGTGCCTGTTCCTTACAGACAGACATGGGAGAGAGCTTTTAACAAAACGTTCTCTGAGGAGGAATGGGATAAGGTGGCTGTTTTGACGCATAAAGTCTCCGTTTCGTGACAAATGCAAGAGATGAACTTCAAAATCATGGTTCGGTGGTACCGAACCCCAGCAAAGCTACATAAGATGTTTCCCTCGGTAGCTGACACCTGTTGGAGGTGCAACCGGGAACATGGTTCCATGTTACATATTTGGTTTTCACACTCTACAATAAACTATGGTCAGACACTATTCCACTACTTCCAGAGACTGGACTCTTATCTATGTTCCCTAGCTCTATTTTAGTGGTAAAGAAAGGTTTCCTGAGACATTGCATTTCCGCTACTTGCCAGATCATCCCCCGACTTTGGAAGTCAAGTTTATGCCCTTCAAGGGCTCAATGGGTGGAAGCAATGAATTATATCATGAGAATGGAGGAGATGAGAGCTGTGGAGGGGATTGCAGATTCACAAATGGATAGGTACAACAAAATTTGGTCCCGGTGAATTGATTTCCGTAGTTCGACGGAATTTGCATCTTGGATAGCAGATGGGGGCAGCCCATAGATCCCCACCTTATTAATTGCCAATCAGGCGCAGACCGAGCGGTAGATACATAGGAGTCAGTTGGTTGTATATATATATATATATATGTATATATATATATATATATATATATATATATCCCCTTTTTCCCCTCTTTTTCTTCCTTATGTGTTTCCTTCTAATGCCCTCCCACCCCTTCCCATCCCTCTTCATCCATTGTGTACTTCCCTCTGTACTTTTGTGTCAAATGTGCTTTTTTATTGATATTTAATTTGCTGCTAGTATTGTTACTAATACTTGTAACTTGAGACGCGGTCATCTTCAACATTTACCTATATGCTTCACATGAACAGAAATAATCTTTATGTTGTCCTAAATATTGTTTACCTCAGACAAGAACCTTTTGAATGATATTACCGAATTGATAGTTATTGGGCGCCCGTTTCTCACATTGTAAGAAAATGTATAGACACAGCATGTACCTGATATACTGGCTATGCCTTGAGTTTTGTCACATGTTATCTTTCAATAAAGTTTATTGAACAGAAAAAACACATTTTTCAAAATTTGATTTGGCCTGGTTCGCAGAATTTTTTGAAAAATTTGATTCGACCGGAACCGAATCATGACGAATCACATTAAATAACAGGTATTTCCTGGCTTCAGAGAGCCTGTAGGGTGTTGTAGAACATTGTACCATGCTCAAATATGCATAGAGAGCGTGGTCTGGTCTTCAAACAATACAGTGTTTTAATATGACACACACATGACAGCTGCCGCTCTTAGAATTGCTTCACTCTTCAATTACATGGGCACTTACAGGGGCCAACTTGACCAAATAACTGAAGCAGGAACGCAGCCTGACAAGGTAACGTCTGTGCCAGCTAGAAAGGACTGAGATGAGGGCCAAGGTCGGTTTTAAAGCAGTCAATGATCCATCAGCATTGCTAAAGCCAAAAACAAACAGAACAGAGATGACTGTGTGGTTCTGTATCCACTTCTGCTTTTGGTTATCAATCCTGAAGCTTTTCATTCCTTCTGACAGATGAAATGAAGGAGAAAACCAAACATAGTGGCAACGTCATAGAGTGGTGGAGGGTGAAAACAGCATTATTGAAATCATAGAATGTTCCAGAGAGACAGCAGTTGGCAGCAGCATAAATAGGCCGCAGAGAGGCACAATGACAAATTATAGAGGTGGCAGCAACATTGTAGGCCACAGAGTGGCAGAATGACAAATTCTGGAGCTGGCAGCAACATGGTAGCCCACAGAGTGGCACAATGACAAAGTTCGGAGGTGGCAGCAGCAGCAATAGGTCAGTGAGTGGCACGATGACAAATTCTTTAGGTGGCAGCAACATGGTGGGCCACAGTGTGGCACAATGATGAAGTTTGAAATGAATTTGAAGTTTGAAATGAATTTGAAGTTGAAATTTTTTATTTAAATTTGAATTTGAAGATTAGAGACGCCCCCTGCAACACTCATTAAAATTTCCCTTAAAATTATGTCTTTGCCAAAAAAGAACTGCAAAGGTGGCAGCATGAAGTCATAGAGTGGCACAATGACAAATTCTGGAGGTGGCAGCGCAGCACATGAGGTCAGAGAGTGCACAATGACAAATTCTGGAGGTGCACAGCAGCATGAGGTCAGGGAGTGCACACTGACAAATCTGGAGCTGGCCCAACATGGTAGGCCACATGTGCACAATGACCAAAGTGTGGAGGTGCCAGCAGTCAGTAACAGAGGTCAGATAGTGGCCACAATGATAGAGTGTGGAGGGGGTGACATTCCAGTCCCTGGTAAAGATGGTCGGAGGCAATGAGCAACTGGCAGCAGATTTGTGGCATCAGAATAGTGGCTGTGGCGGTAGTTAGAATCCAGACTCATTTCTCAACGTTGGGGAGAGTCGTCATGGCTGATCTAATCTGACATGCAGAAGGCATTGCTGTGTTTAAATCCTTGCCAATCCACGCCTGATTCATTTGACAATGTCAGTCTCTCCACATTATGGGTGGACAAGCGTGTTCTCCTTGGGGTAACGATGACCCCGCTCTGATGCCACACATACTGGCCAGGCAGGATAGCTTTCTCTACTGCCTCAACTCAACGATTGCAGTGTTGTTGTAAATCACATAAGCCTGCCCGGTCGCTGATTGGCTTACAGTATCTGCACAATGTCTTGAGAGTGTTCCTTCTTCATCCCAGAGTTCTCTGCCTCATGTAACACATTGGGGTCATTTACTAAGGGCCCGATTCGCGGATTTCCCGACGTGTTACCCGAATATTTCCGATTTGCGCCGATTTCCCTGAATTGCCCCGGGATTTGCACACACGATCGGTTGTGGTGCGCATCGCGCTGGCATGCAACCAGCGAAATCGGGGGCGCGCGGGCGAACGAAAACCCCTACGGATTCGGAAAAAACGCCACATTTAAAAAAAATGTGTTGCGGGGCTTGCACTACCTTCACTCAGCCCGTCGGTGTATTCCAGTGCGTTCCAGGGAACTTCAGACGCAGGAACTGGCTTAATAAATCTGTCCGGACCCGAATCCCGCAAAGAGAATCGCCGCTGGATCGCGAATGGACGGGTAAGTAAATCTGCCCATTGTGCTCGCACACATTTTTGCTAATAAAGGGGGGGGGGCAATCACAGTAAACTTCGGATTCATGACAAATCAAAGTTTTCCTGAAATTCGGAACAAATTCCACTTCGTTCGAATCGAATTGCCCATCTCTACTCCTGACCCAAACTAAAACTATAAATGTAAGGACTGGTGCATCATAAGTGTACTATTTAGATAAATTATATGCTCAAACCAAGATACACACCGTCTATCCCAGCCTATAGGCAGGTGGAAACTGATGCATAGTCCAACTACTGGTATTGAAGATCCCAGGCAAGCAACTTGACTCTGGTCAGAATGACTTATTTTTGTGTATTACTTACAGATACAGTTCACTCATGTCCCATGCCACCCACGGATCAGGGAAACTGAGCTACAAACCCTGAAAACAACCATATCTGATGTTTGAAGAACCAGATAGTACATATAACACAGGTATACGAATAGTGAGTTGAGATACTCATTAAACAAGCACATCCCGCCATTTTCTTAATATACTAGTTGGTACATCATAAACCTAGGATCAAATAAGTATCTACCCCCCTGTGGTTGAATGTCCTTCTCTCCTCTGTTATAAACAATTATACCCCCAGGGAAGTACATTTCCTTTCATGAACTGTACATAATAATTTCTTATAATTCATGTGCTTTTCCATTGCCTTACTGAGCTGGAAAGGTCACAGCGACTACACCATCATGAGAGTAATGATACGTGTTTCCGCACGACCCAGGCTCACTCTGCACCACAAGCACAGGACTTCTGGATTCTCAATGCTGGCTGCTTCTAAATGTTTATGGGATCTCAGGTTCATCCAGGCTATCACATGTGCCCCTTGACCGTGACTCAATGATACCCCATCCTATCAGCATGTACCCAGCATGAAAAATGGCAAGTACAATGCTTCATTGAATGTGTAGCAGTATATTCATCATTTCAAAATGTAAAAAAAAGCTGGAAGCAATGCTATATCCAACTGAACTCAAAACATGCCTGCCAGCATCTGTTCCTTTACTTCTATTTTCTGAGATATCTGGGTCTCAGAGTTTAATTGGACAAAGCCTATTAACAATGTACTGCAAGATGCCTGCAATAAATAAAACCCTTCTTTATGAATAGAAAGACTGAAACCCAAAATGTAAAAGGCATTGATTTAACCTGGGCCTTAGGCCCTTCCACACTTGCGTTGCAATCCGTCAGAGTTTGATCGGATCGATCAGGGTTTGGTCATGAAAAACGCACATTTTGCATCAGAGTTCAATCAGTTTTCAGTCAGAGTTGTTCAGTGCTCAGTTTTTCACACGCTTTTTTGATGCATTCAATGCAATTTCAATCGCGGTTTTCACACACCAGAAAATGCGTAAAAATGGACTCGGACTGAGCTCTATCTTTCTATGGCAATTGCTGCGTGAAAAACGCATTGCACTTGCATTGCCTTGCAAGTGTCTCAGAGTGCAATGCGTTTTTGATGCATCTCCATAGACTTGTATGGTGCGTTTTCACACGCGCGTGACTTGCAAAAGTAGAGCATGTCGAGATTTAAACGCGCGTGGTGTGGTGAAAAAATGCTGCAAGTCTGAAAAGACCCATTGGTTACATGGGTCAGAGTGCAATGCAAGTTTTGCGCGTCAAAAGCACGCGCAGAAAACCGCTCGTGAAAAACGCAGTGTGAAAGGAGCCTTAACCTGTAAGTTATCAGGTACACATAAAATTTTGACTACTCAGGTTTTCATACGCAACAATGCAGCTTTTGAAATTAAGACAAAAAAAAAACAAATGCCAGGGTTTCCTATACTGCTTGTGTAGAGACTGTGTAATACCAGAGTCCTGCAGAGAAAGCACCATCCACGCTGACCCTGGTTTAGTATATCCACTCTCTAGCCTTTTAGGTCCTGTATTTCTTTTATTTAGAAAGCTGATTTATATCTTTGTGACAAGTACAAGTGAACATTACTAATCTCCACATTTGCAAATGAAATCCTTCTTTATTTGAGAGCTGAGAGTTTGGTAAAAAATAAATTACTGGTCTCTCAGTATTGTAGGTCAACATCACTTCTCAAGGCTTTAAACCAAGAAGAATATCAGTAAAAATGATATATTTCATATTAGACATAAAACTACAATAGACGTTTCCCTGAAGCTCTTTACAGTTTACACATGAACGGAAGGAGAACAAAACCCTCGAATAGCACTGCATGATAAGTGTAGAATGATGGGCATGTGCTACATTGTTATGTAATAATATAAGGCCCCAACTCACACGGCGTCATGGGGATGTATAATACCGGCCCATAAATTTGCGGCTATGCACGGCACGGTACGTGCCTTCTGTACATGGGAAAAGATATTGCTCTATGGGAGTATGCTCTATCTTCAGGTACTTTCACGCCGCGTATGCCCACCGTGGCGGCATATACCGCCATTGCTGGAGGTGAGAGGAGGTGACCCCTCCTCACTCCATAGGAAATAGCGGCACACCGGCGCCATTCGCTGAAAGATAGGCTTTGCTCTATCTTTTTGTGGTGTGCGGCCCGGATCGGTGCACACATGTGTGGCCTCGGATCCCCGCCGTGCCGCTATGGCCGTGTATGGGGACGTACATGCGCCGCAAATTTGTCGGCCGCAGTACGCCCCGCAGAACGCAGTGTCAATGCCCTTCCCCACGTATGTAGGAGCCGGGTAACGCTATTTCTATGGAGAGGGGAGGGGTAAGCAGCACTCACCCAATTCTCCTCTCCAGATGCGCTAATATGTGCGCCCTGGGCTACAGACAGCAATCACATGTCCATGTGAATGCAGCCTAAGGATGTAGCAAAGCTGAATTAGCCTTTTAACGTTAATGGATACATGATTGTCCTAACCATCATAACAATGGGGTGGGGACCCAAGCTCCAGAGCTGAACCTAAATTTTTTATCTGGTCGCAACCTACTACCTACCAAAGCACAATATGACTTATGATGCTTGCCCTGTAATTTTTACCCACTATAAACATCATTACGAGTAATATCAGGATTAACCATCAGTCACAGTTAATGTATTTTTGGATACGCAAAGTGACTTCTTTTCCATTAGGTTATGCTCATTTCCACGCAGTTTGAAGAATCAGAGAATTATCAGACCATTATTTCCAGCAGTCATGGTAAAATACACCTGAGCTTCTACAAACAACTTCTTTTTACTAAAGGGAAGCCAGTAGAGTGTTAACTGTTGCTTGGATATAACTAAATAAGAATTGTTGTTCATCGCCTTAAAGAATTTGTTAATTTTTTTTCCCTATACTGAGTGCATAAAACCACCCTGATAGGCGTTATATAAACATTTATTTTACCTTGTATTTGTGGAACTATTTATTCACAATTAATAAAGAAATTACAATCAATTATCAGTTGTGATTCCTATTGACTGAAATCGAAATCCCAACACTGCCCATCAACCAAGCAGCTGTAGATTATTCCTCTTTAAATGAGATGGAATACATTTTTTGTTATTTCAGTAATGGACTATTAGCTGAGCCTTCATGAGAGATAGCACTCAATAATAATTTGACATTGCAGTTTTGGAGACACAGAACTCCAACCCACAACTTAAACACTGTAACGGTAAGTTTCGTCTTCCTGATCACCACTAGAGGAGCTGTAATACTTCGTAGAGCTTTCCCAAGTGATGGCTACATACTGTTAAAAAAGCGCCATCCAACCTTTTTGACTAGGAGAAAATAGAATTTTCTTTTGCAGGCATTTACGTAAATAAACCCCAATGAAACAAAAAAAAAATGGTGCACACTTCCCGAGCGTGCAGGGGGCACCAGATTAATGGAGACATTAACATTTTACATAACAGGAGTTACTGCTCTTCTGAGATGCCATCTGATCAATAACAAAGAAGTAAAATGACTCCAAGTTTCTGTCTATATATCGCACTGCTCTGTATATGTGATATATTCATTACACCTTACCGCATATCCCCTGTGATTTGTAATTATCTCCAGTTTACTAATCAACACACTGCATTAAGTGTCCTGCCACGCGGATGCTAACACATTATGTGCAGGTATGTATGTGTTTGTTTATACGACAGACTAAACATTATTACATAACATAACAACATCCTCCGCACTCCCACAGACTGATCCCATGGTAAATAATTACTTTCCTGCTCGGTGGACTTGTTGCACCGTCGGGGAAACACCAGACTGCTGATCGCTTGGAATGGTTTCATTGAGACGACTCCACATTAACACAAACCAATTAACCACATTGTGTGAAACGAAAATCAGCAGAAATGAAATCTGAACACCGACACTTTGTGCGCAGATCTGTTAACCTTTACATTGGCACAAAATATGAAATTGAATATGTAATAGAGGGTTAACTCTTTCACTTTAATCAGAATTATGAATATCATTGAAGGCAGAGGTATAAAGGCAGCAGAACATGTTTTTTTTAAAGGGGAGGGGGGACATTGCAGGCAGAAAGTGGATAATGCAGCTTTCTCTCATTCTGAGCTAAGTTTAATTATATGTTACAATACATTTCACCAAATTGTCATATCTATAGATTATGTTTACCAATGAGAATGTAGAAACACACTTGCAGTAGGGCTGCCTTTTTTTTTTTATTTTGAGTTTGCGTTTTGTAACTATGTGGATAGTGCCTCATAGAGTATCTTCAGATATGAGATTTATTGAAATCTTTACATGTGACACTTTATCTGTGGGGATATGTGACATGGAGAGATGTCTTGCTATATAGAGGACTCACACTGTGTCCCCAAGCACTTCCCTTTAAACTGTGTCCCGCCTTAGCAGCTACCCTTCATACTTGGCACCCTCTCCTCCTTGTTACTGCTTATAAAAAAACACAGATACTCACCTTTTCAACCAAAGCTCTTCTCTCCTCTTTTTTCTGTCACTGCTGTGTGTAATAGTCAAGCTGGCAGCTTCATATCATTGTGTCTGCCAAACCTCTGCACACACACAGCAACTTAGGGCCAGAGAGAGCTGATAGCTCCCTGCATTATCACGGTAATCAGCTCTATCTGCTTCAACCGATGCTGTTAGAGTTGATGTCCTGTGATATCCTTCCTTCCACCCAGGACAGCGATATTGTCCTGCTGAATCCATAATGGTTGAGAGGTATGTATGAAGGTTCCCGCTGATGTTACATGGGAGGCCCATGATATTATGTCTTAGTCAGGGACTCACAATGGACACAACATGATTGCAGTTCTTTATTGGTAACACATAGGATCAGTAGCAGTAATGGACTGTGGAACTTTCCATGCTGATGTTATACAATGGGTTGTCCAAAGGCTGGTTGGAGGCACATATCTACTGCTCTGCAATGGTTTCCAGAGCTTGGCAAATCTCTTTGGAGCTGTATCAGCTCTGGTGCACATCAGCAGCACATTCTATTCTCTCTGTCAGTTCTGTAGTATGGAAGTACTAGAAGAATCCAAAACCAGGGCTGAAACCAATATTTATAGACTTTAGGACTCGACTTGGGAAAGTTCCAGGGACCAACCAATAGAAGACGTCTGATAGCACCAGGTTTTTGTACTACAAGCAGAATATATACATATCTTAATAAACAGCATAATATTCCACTTGGGCAAAAGGTGTTGCTGGTGTTTACATACTATACAACCTGCAACTAGCTCACAGCAACTCTATAGGGGAGTCCATCATGTTGTTTTTTTCTACTGCGTTCTGAGACTTTATTGTCTCATCTAAGACAAAAAAAGTCTCAAAAGTAGTAATAGAAACCAGACAATTGTGATGATAATCCCCGCCTCCCCCTCCTCCCTCTTGACTTTATTGTCCTGAGGCCCACGAGCATTGGCACAGCCTTGGACACAGGGTCTTGTTGGTGAGAGCAGGGCAACCATCAGGAGGGGGGGGGGGGTTTATGGTGACTGTGTTCAGTGGGCCAGTCAGGGGCCCAAAACTTCCAAGTGGCGGCCCTGGGTGGGGGTAGAGTAGATAGGCAACATCATCTATTGTCATAGTGGATGTAATGGTGGTGCTAGAAGGTTTTCTGAATACTTCTGTGATGTGCTGAGCAGTAGATGTACACTGAGTTCCTCTGAATGTGACATAAAGCATTAGTAGATATCATTTACATGGGCTAGAACACAGTGGATTTTTTCTTTTCCTTGAAAAAACGATACAGGTTTAGCCTAAGAGGAAACTGCTTTCAACCGGACTTGATCTCCTTTAATCCATCCAAGTTGTCTTTGCATATTTAATATGGAGAGTATGCCTCTCGCTGCGCATATTTCTGCAATAAATTTTCAAGGCTCTTTTTGACATTTGTGTAATGTATGAAGAATGGAGATGCTGATGTACATAACTTTTTACCTGTCTAATCCACTACCCTCTCATGTTTGTCTGCTCAGAAACTAAATGTAACTTTCAACCTGACCAGAAAGTACGTATGAGCATCAATGCGATATTTCTATTTAACAACACACTGTATTTCAGATGGATTATGGGTACTTGCAAGTTCAGCTCTAAGGGGTCCATGAGAATGACTGGATAAATTATCTCACTTCTGTACTAAAAGCTCAGGACTATTTAACTTCTCTTTTCCATTTTTTTTAGTAATAACACACTTGTCAAAAGTATAAAAAATTTTAACCTACTGGAGATACATTTTATTTCTTTGATTTTATGTATCTGCACTGTTACGGTAACGGCCATGATGTCAAGGCTATATGCACACATTTCATGCAGAAATCTACATTGAAATCTACATCAAATACGAATGGTTTTCAAGTGCGTTCGATGCAGATTTATTTTGTTTTTTTCCTCATTGCATTTTTTAACCCCTTTTTTCACCTAAAGCAAAAACCGGCAGCCAATCACAACGTGGTGGATGAGTGTCTGATTTGCTGCAGATTTTCAAACAGGACAGAAAAGAAAGTGACTTTTTTTTCAAATCACATTCACTTTAATGCTAGTTAAGCTGCGGATATTCACAAATGCTCATGTGAAAATCAACACTTAATTTGTCAATGTGTGCAAATACCCTAGGGCTTCACACTTAATTTTGATTAGGGTAGGTCTGTAGCCTTTCTTTTTTTTTAAATATTTAGATTAATTGTTTTTTATCTTGTATTTTGCTTAAAAAAAAAAGATAATAACCGTATATACTCGAGTATAGCAGTCCCCTCATTTACCACCAAAACGGGGAAACCTATTGACTCGAGTCAAATAGCCGAGGGTTTGTAGTATATCAGCCATCCCCGTGTAGTATACAGCCAGACCCCATTGTTTGTATACAGCCGCCCCCATGTTGTATACAGCCTGCCCCCATGTTGTATCAGCCGCCCCCAGAGGTATACAGCCGCCCCCATAAGATACTACAGCCTCCCCCATAAGGTATACACCGCCCCCATAAGGTATACAAGCCTGCCCCCATAAAGTTACAGCCTGCCCCAATAAGGTAATCAGCCTGCCCCAATAAGGTATACAGTCTGTCCCCCATAAGGAATACAACCTGCCCCTATAGGTATACAGCCTGCCCCTATAACGGTATACAGCCTGCCCCTATAAAGTATACAGCCTGCCCCCTAGCAAGCGAATAAAAAAATATAAAAAACTTAATACTCACCCCCGTGTCCGCGATCTTCAGCACGGGTCCCGCTTCACACGGAGGCTCCCGATCCTCATCGCAGTACACGCGGCCGTCCTCTCCCTCTTCTGTAGCAGGCAGATCGCGTCCATGCGATCTGCCGGCGGCTCGCACTATGATACCGCGCGGTGTCGCGGCTGATGACGTCTCAGCCGCACACCGCTGCATCTTATTTGTGTGTCCGCAGGGAGATCGCATGGACGCGATCTGCCTGCTACAAGAGAGAAGAGGAGCCGCCACCTGGTACCGCGCTGATGACGGGAGCCTCGCGCTGAAGATCTGGACCCGCGCTGAGATCGGACACCGGAGAGTAAGTATTACGTTTTTTAATTTTTTCTTGACTCGTTTATAAGCGAGTGAGTTTTTTCAGCACATTTTTTGTGGCTGAAAAACTCGGCTTATACACGGGTATAATTATAATTATATACAGGGTACCTCCCCATAGAGCAACCCTTTGAGAAGGTTCGTGTCTAGCAGTCTCATGACAAGGAGTGGCTCAGCTGCTCCAGGGACGTGACTTTTTCCGATGCCACTGATTGACTGAAACAGCAGTACCTTAAACCAGACATGCCATGGCGGGAAATGCTGCTGGTGTAAATCACACTGCAACTGGGGTGCACTTCTAAAAATAGCACCTTTGGAGAAGCATCTTGGTGATATCTGATGCAGAATCAGTCTAGCGCAAACAACTTTCATTATGGACAGTGTCAGCTGAAAGAGCTAAGTGCCTGTTTCAGTTCTTACTACTGCACTACAAAGTATAGAAGAGTAGCAGTATTTCCTAGTCTGAAATCAAACTCAATAAGGCACAATATCAATCCTCAGCTAATCAATGTCTAGTCTACAAGCTGGCCATACCCGACTGATCAGATTGGATGACTAATAAATGTTTTTAACAAAAATTTAATAAAGTTGTGTTTAAACATTCTATGCGACCAGTATTACTAATTCTAAGTAGTCTGTAACCCACCTGTCTAGAATCTCAGGGTTAATCCACATGAATGAAATCACAGTCTGAAAGATGGAGCCGTGAGCTAGCCGCAAAGACGTCAGATAGCTTATGGCTGCCATAGACGTAAATTTTTGCACATACACTGTGGCTCATTTTATCAAACGTCCATTTTGTCGTGTAGTGTGCAGATTCATGAAATGTGTCGCACGGTCCTTCAAGAATCTGGCGCCCTCTGCACTGCTTGGGAAGTGTACACTATTTTTTTGGTGTACCTTTAACATGGAGCGGGCAACATAATTCGTTAGTCACATTCAAAAATGTGGCACACGGTCCGACTCTGCACAGAAATGCGGCATAGTGCAGTCGCGCCACAATTTGGCACGGACACCTTTTTAATACTTGTTCGCATATTTGCATGCATTTCCGTCCAATTCGACACGGAATGCCTTGTGCAAATCCTTTAATAAGTGTCAGCCAATAGCTTAACATTTAATCACATTTTTTGATGCAGCTTTTTCTGCAATCTGTCGAGTCGCTGGTAATAAATGTGGTGATGGCCGATGGGCAAGTTGCCTGTGTGTGTGCGACAGATTCATGAGAATGTGACCCACGTGTCTTCATAATCTGGCCCTCCCTACACTATCGCCCTACGAGTGTAATAACATTTTTTGATGCCACCTTTAACTAGAGGGGACTTTTTACTAAGACTTTGCAGCACCCCAGTTTGGTTTGTTGGACTTTGCACTTTGTTTTCTTATAGAGGAAACGGCTTTGCACAGGTATTTAAGAGTATCTGCACTGCTATTGCGTTGTAATTTGGTGGCACATGGGCTTAGTGCGACGTGACACAAATGTTGGCCGACCCTTGGTTACGAAACCTACCATCTCGGATCTACCCAGGAGCTGCATGCAAAGATGCAGTAAGGGATTGAAAGAGTAAGAGTAATTGCATATTGGGGCATATAAAGATTTCAAAACTTATTGGCGCCGGGAGGATTCCCCCAATGGCTTTATTAGAGGAACCTGCCACGATCTAACCTTTAATACAGTCAGTCAGTTTGCACTTTCTTTAGAGTACAAGTAAGTAGTGATTGAGCGAGTATACTCGTCCGAGCTTATAGCTCGGGTCGAGTATTAGCATACTCGTACCGTGCTCGTTGCTCTTCGACGAGTATTTGCCCTCTCGATAACGAGCATTTCAATTTAAAAAAAAAAAGTCAGAACATAAAAAATACATTAAACTTTAATTTAATCATTTAATTGAAGAACACAGTGAAAAGAACACTGGGCAGATGAATTGCATGTTCGCGAACATCGCGATCTGTTTCCGGAGACACGCGTGCAAAACGGTGTTCTCCGCAAGTATATTCGAAGAACCAATAATGTGTAGAGACACACTCGTGCCATCGATGTTGTCAAACACTGCAAGTTGTCTCACCATATTGTTCTTTCAAATACTATTGAGGGAACACGTTCTGCACGTCGTGTCCTCGTAGCAATCGCAGATGTTCCGGAGACACGCTTTGCAACGGTGCAATAGTATTTGAAGAACAAATATGTGTGAAGAACAACTTGCAGTGTTTGACAACATCTGCAAGTTTTTCTCTACCATATTGTTCTCGAATACTCTTGCGGAATACACCGTTTCTTGAGCAATCGCAGAGTCCCTGGAGACACGCTTGCAGAACGTGGTTTCTCCGCAATAGTATTTGAAGAACAATATGTGTGAAAGAACACCTTGCAGAGTTTTGACAACATCTGCATTGTTCTTCACACATATGTTCTTCAAATACATGTGCAAGACATCTTTCTGCACGCTTCTCCGAACAGTCGCATTGATGTTTCCCGACATCTGCATATGTTCTGGCATGTGGTCTTTCATACGTGCTTGTTCAGTTTTTAATTTTACTAAAAATCTCGGGTTCCCCATTGATTTCAATGGGCTCGTTCTCGAAACGAGCACTCGAGCATCGGGAAATGTTCGGCTCGAGTAACGAGACCCGCATTTTAATGCTCGCTCATCTCTAAAAGTAAGACAAAACTGTCCCAAATGATTCATAAATGTAGGCCATTGTGTGCGATTGAGATGACAAATCTATTTTGATATTTTTGTAGATTCGTTAAGAGTCTGGAATCTTATAAAATTGCGCTAGCTATTTCTGTGTTATTTTACTGAACCTTATTGGTGGACCCAGGCAAAAAACTAAAAAAAAATGATTTAAAAATCTGTTTTCAAAGACTAGAGGGTTATATCAACTCCAAGCAAAATTATTGATTTGGTTCGACCAAATGTTTTTGAAAACAGCCAACCTTTAAGAATTTCCCTAATGACACAATCCCATCAGGAACCTTTGGAGGCCTTTTGGTGGTGTAATTCCCTTGTTGCTTGTGTTTATCATACTGTCACAGAATATTTTTAAAAAAGGCATTTTTATAGGACTTTGGATTTCTGTTTTGCTTACCAATATTACTGGCAAGAATTTTTTTAAATTTCCTTTCCTTTTAATCCCTTCAAGGGTTTTTCCAAAAGGACATCCTGTGGAAGGGCTTAACTCGCTTATATGGTGGGTGTCTCATGATAAGATCCACACTATCAGAGATGAGGGTCCAGATCATTCCTCTCAACCCCTTGTCACTTTCGTAGATGAAAGTAGCATCTCGAGGCCTCTGTCCTGGCTGCCCTGTTCTTCTCTCATGAGCTGAACGGAGATGCCGAGTAGGACTTGTCATAGAAAAAAACCACTGCAGCAGCCGTCCGCCAGATCCATCAGAGACCAGAGCCACTTGTATATCCGGCTTGCACTTTAAGTAGAAACGATATATTGTAAACAGACAACCACTAAAACACATAATGGGAACACCCCCTTAAATATAACGGTAATTGAGATTATCTACAGGATGTGGTCCCCAACCTGTTGATTTCGTGGCTGTGGATTGTAGTTGTTTAAACGCTGGAGAATTACAATGTTTGAACCTGGTCTATATCTGACTCATTATACAGATGGTAGAGTAGGGCCTTCATTCCTATTATTCTTCTTCTGAGGATTTATTGCTCTGTAATGTCTGATTTTATTTGCATATGTAACCCTGTTATCTTGTAACAGTGCTTGGAATATGACTGCCCCAACTTTTAAATAAAGTTTTATTATTATATTATTATTATTATTATTGACTTATTATTATTCCTGCTTCTGACTTTTGACTCTCCTGCCAGCATTTTTCTTTAGTTAAGCACCAGGACAAATGGTGGTACCTAGAATTCCAGATCTGCATATCTTTTCAAGTCCTAATGGCAAATACTCAAACCAATGAGTAACAGCCCGTAGATTGTTTGTATTTGCTAATGTTTTAGGAACGTCTAGCATTAATAATGCTATCACAGTGTTCTTGTAAATTTATTTTACATTGTTTCCGTGCATAATTGCACTGCACGTCTCTCCTCTGACTTATAAAGGTCTTCGTGTTGATGAACTGATCTCGATAATCTTATAGGGCAATCCATTTAGCATCAAATGAGGACATGAAAAATAAGATGTGGCTTTTGTAAAACTTTATAAAAATTGTGCCTCGAATTATTGTGAGATCCCGCACTTTGAAGAGGCCACTATCATTTGCGTAATGTTTTCTGATTGTTATTTTTTTAAAGTTTTTTACAATATTTGTGGTGACATTAAAGGCTTGGTCAGGCTGCATAATTTCTTTGTTTGCCGTATTAAAGTGCATTGTGACCCCCCTTTTGGATCCATCCTCACGCACTGGCGCATGGCCGGAGGGACTCTATAAGGTGAATCTATTAATGTGTATAATATCAAGGCATTCAAGGTCAGTCAACTGGCACGTCTGGGCTGTAAAAAATGCACAAGATCATAAAATTACATCATAAACCAAAAGCTTTGGCCTTGTTTCCAGAAGGATCTAGCAAATCAAATAAGGGATAGGTTCCAGGAGCGGGCTACAATCCGAGGTGAAGCCTACCTGATTGAGCCGGCTTAGTGGCGTCAAATCAGGACGTGTCTGTGTTCTTCAGAAATCGGGGGGTATCCCACAAACACCCGGGAAATTGGTGCTGGGAGAAAAAAGGGAAGAAAAAGAAAGGGTTTGATGGTGTCAGTAGGCATGAATTGATGTGGTAAGTGGTGACACTAAGGTGCTTTGTGTAACGTTAGTGGTCGGAATAGAGATGTAGGTATACAGCTCAGAATGCTGTTGTAATTGTCTGCCGTGCCTATACAACTGAGGTTTAAAGGTGCGGTAGCAAGACCATCACTAGGTTGCCAGTTCCCACGTAAGGTGCTGCGACACGTAGTGTTGCCTAGTGTAACATCATAGTTTAGATTAGAGTCTAAACACTGGTTGGAGATGGTGGATGCCTCTGTGCCTCGTTGGCAAAGGAGAATGGAACCAGCATATTGATTCTGAGTCTGTTTGCTTTTAGCTGTTGTTGTAGTTCCGCTATCCATCCGATCGGAAAGTTTTATATGTGTGTTGCAGCCCCCCGGTCGGAGCTCGATGGTTTGTCTTTGGGGGGACAAAGAAAAGGGATTTTCGGAAATACTATTAGTCTAGTTCTACTCGGGTAAAAGGGGGGTTTATCCTGTCTCTTGTTTCTATTTCGTCGGTCCCGATCCGTCCCTATCCCAAGGCCACCTTACAATGTAGCCAACCCCGTCTTTTCTTTTGCCAACGATAACGCTAGGCTTGAACATGACCAGGGGAAACGCGGCACATCTCATAATGGGCTCCACAAAACAAACGTGTGCAAATAGTCATGTTTCAGAGAAACACTTTTAAAGACTTCCGCGTTTCCTACTTGTCCGCAAACTAAATGTTGTATAACCGTGTAGTTGTGCCAGTCATTCACCGAATGCCAATTCAACATCTAGGATTGGGGGTCTCGGGTGTGCATGGGGGTCACTCCTCTTCTCAACCAGCGGCAGGTCTTATGGACTCTCAGATAGACCAAGAGAGTCAGTTTGCTTTTCCTTTAAATCTTTCCTTAAGATACATTGTGGGTCCTAATCGTCTCTTTACCCAATACAGCAAATTAGCATAGTGGGTGATTTTCGCCTCCTGACATGTCGTGCAAAGGAACTTTGCCTGGGGGGATCGCCACATACTTGGCGGTGTCTGAATGGTCACTTACCCAGACCGGGTTGTGACACATCTGGAAGTAACGGGGGGGTCCTAAACAATCTGTATGTGTGGCGGCACCGTAGACTTCAACAGGAGTTACCGAAATTAGGGGGGGGGACCTAGTGGTCCAGGGTGTGTGGAAATATTGCATCCACACAAAGGGATTACAAAAGTCACTATTCTAGTGTGTCCCTATAACCAAGTACAGTTCGCATTGATGTAAGTTATTCCTCGCCAGCGGTCCGGTTCTGATCGTTAGGTCCCGGGACATGTTCCATTGGACGTCTATTTTAACGGTCAGACACGCACGGGTAGTGTGTGATATATAGCGCCCTGAGCACACCAATAGAAGAAGACAATCCGTCATGTCCGGCTGGAATGATCATCAATTGGAAAGAATCCCTCTGCAGACGCGACAGTAGGATGCGGCCATCTGAGAGGATTCAAGGAGGCCACTCAATTGATCAATAATAATGCAATACCCCCACTCATGTGGGAGGATTCCGTGTGACCTACGCGAGAGTATTTTATTGTCACAGGGCGCGTAATAAAGATCAAAATCCTTAGTAAACTTCAGACTTTGACCTATCTGCCTCGCATCTGAAGCCGTTAAAAAGAAGAGGAGGGGTCCCGTTGAATCCCAGACAAAGAGCCGAAACCCGTGGAGGTCTTAAGAGGCATATACTTTCTTACCGTAGGAACACAAATCCTGCAATTCTGGTCATCAGAACGCTATGCGCAAGGGATAGTTTTGCAAATCCATTGGGCTAATGCATCCATTAAAGGGCTCACATCACCCAACCACGCCAAAACTTTCAAACAGTATGGCAGAAAGAGTTTTTTAAAACTTCTCAGAATTATCGAACTTCAAAGTGAATTTTCACCAATTCGAAATTCTCACTGTCCAATCTTCTATAGCTTGGGTGGGAGATATAAGTCTGAGTTCCCCTTTCGGTGGGGCCGAGATGCCATCCCTTATCTAGTGCTACAAATCCCAACGAATTTGTCTAATCTCTTCAAGTTAATTACCAGCCACTCTTAGCTTCATTGGAAGAAGGATCTTCTTCACGCGGACAGTGCCTCACCATTTCTGGTTCAGAAGGTCAGTGTTCAATTAAAATGGACATTTTGCCAAAATATTCTACCATTTTCTCAAACATTCCCATACACGTATCTTCCTCCTTTTAATTAGGACTTATAAAGGTGATCTATCGGTGTGCATTTTTTGGGCATCCTCTAAGACGCCCGATGTCAACAACCTTTCTTCCAACCAGGGCTCTTAAAGAATTGGAATCGGGCGGGTCTGCCTGATGTTAGCTTATACTATGAAGCCTCCTTATATCCTGCTGCTTGCTGATGCTGTCTGGAGCTTGCTTCCAAGTCACATGACAATGCGCCAAAGCGCTCTTTAAGGTGGAACCTGGCTCACGGGTTGGAATGGCATCAAACAATGTGCTGTAAGAAAAAAATAGGGCCGACAGCTGCAAAACGAACTATTCTCTCTGGGTACACCTCTTACAAAATACTTCTTGGTAGCTGGGACAAGTTGAGGAGACTTCACACTTGACCTCTATCCCTGGCCCGATTCATGGACCCGAGATGTCCACTCGAAGATCGAACCCTGAACTTTTTGGACTTTCGACACATTCGGTGGCACAGGCACGACATGCACTGGAAGGCCGGGATATATAATCCCGGAAAGGTGGTTTCCTCCCTCCCGCTGACATGAGGGGTAGCAGATGGTTTATAGGCTAATCCAGGCTTGAACTAGTTATCCTTGCAGTCCTTAGGTCACACAGCACAATCTCTTACAAAGGGAACTGGACATTCATAAACAGATCTTCACAAGAATAAGGGGCCGCGCTAGACATCTGATCTCTGCATTCTATGGGTGGTTTGCTGAGGGAGGGCTCAGAAAGCGGTCCCTGTTCCTTACAGACAACAGGAGAGGCTTTGAACAAAACGTTCTCTTGAGGAGGAATGGGATAAGGTGGCTGTTTTGACACATAAGTCTCCGTTTCGTCACAAAATTCAAGAGAAGGAACTTCAAAATCATGGCCCTCGGTGGCACCGAACCCCAGCAAAGCTACATAAGATGTTTCCTCTGTTACTGAACACCTGTTGGAGGTGCAACGGGAACATGGTTCCATGTTACATATTTGGTGGGCCTACCCGGGGGGGGAACCTGTGGAAAGCGGTTTTCACCCTTCTACAAGTAAACTATGGTCGCCAGACACTATTCCAATATTTCCAGAGATTGGACCTCTATCTATGTTTCCCTAGCTTTCTTTTTGTTGGGTAACGAAGGTTTCCTGAGACAAATTGCCTCCTACTTCATCCTTGTGTACTCGCTTTTTCCCTCGTGCCTTGGGGTCTTTTTGTGTCAAATGTGCTTTTTATTGGATATTTAAATTTGCTGCTAGTATTGTTACTAATACTTGTAACTTGAGACGCGGTCATCTTACACTTTACCATAGCTTCACTGAACAGAAATAATCTTAGTTGTCCTAAATATTGTTACCTCGACAAGAACCTTTTGATGATATACCGAATTGATAGTTATTGGGCGCCCGTTGTCTCAATTGTAAGAAAAGTATAGACACAGCATGTACCGATTATGCGACTGGCTATGCCTTGAGTTTTGTCACATGTTATCTTTCAATAATTTATTGAACAGAAAAACAATTTTTCAAAATTTTTTGGCCTGGTTCGCAGAATTTTTGAAAAATTTGAATTCGACCGTGAGAAACCGGAATCATGAGGAATCACATTAAAAAACAGGTATTTCCTGGCTTCAGAGAGGCTGCGTAGGGTGTTGTAGAACATGTCACCATGCTACAAATATGCATAGGAGACTGGTTCTGTCGTCAAACAATGCAGTGTTTTAATATGACACAACATGACAGCTGCCGCTCTTAGAATTGCTTCACTCTTCAATTACAATGGGCACTTAAAGGGCCAACTTGACCAAATAATGAAGCGGAACGCAGCCTGACAAGGTAACGTCTGTGCCCAGCTAAAGGACTGAGATGAGGGCCAAGGTCGTCTTTAAGTCGTCATGACCATCAGCATTGCTAAAGCCAAAAACAAAACGAACAGATATGACTGTGTGGTCTGTATCCACTTCTGCTTTTGGCTATCAATCCTGAAGCTTTTCATTCTTCTGACAGATGAAATGAAGGAGAAACCAAACAATTGGGCAACGTCCATAGACTGGTGGGAGGGTGAAAAACAGCATTATTGAAATCATAGAATGTTCCAAGGAGACAAGCGTCATTGGCAGCAGCAATAATACCCGCAGAGGGCACAATGACATTATAGAGGTGGCAGCAACATCTGTACCACAGGTGCAAAATGACAAATTCTGGGAGCTCTGGCAGCAACATGGTAGCCCACAGAGTGGCACAATGACAAATCGGAGGTGGCAGACAGCAATAGGTCAGGAGTGGCACGATTACAAATTCTTTTAGGTGTCAGCAACATGGTGGGCCACAGTGTGCACAATGTAATTAGAATTGTTTGAAATATTTGAAGTTGAAATTTTTTATTTAAATTTGAATTTGAAGATTAGAGACGCCCTGCATCACTCTTTAAAATTTTCCCTTAAATATTAGGTGTCGTTTGCCAAAAAAAAGAAACTAGGCAAAGGGGAGCAGCATATGTCAGAGAGTGGCACAATACAAATTCTGGGAGGTGTAGCACGCAACATGAGGTCAGGAGTGCACACTGACAAATTCTGGAGCTGGCACAACAATGGTAGGCCACATAGTGGCCAAAATGACAAAAGGGGGGATTGGAAAGCGGACATGGAAGTGGAGTGGTGAAGCAGCAGCAGCCACATGATCATAGGTGCACACCACAATGACAAAGTTCTGGGATGCGCATGCAGCAGACCACCTGGTAGGATGCTCACATAGTGTCCCAATGACAGCAAGTGGCTGAGAGCGTGGTGGCAGCAGCGAGCAGCAGCAGCATGAGCAGGTCAGGGTGGTGGCACAGAATACAAATTCTGGACCTGTGTGGCAGTCCCGCAGCACATGAATCTGAGAGAGTGGCCACAATGACAAATTCTTGAGCTGATCAGTACATGGTAGGTCCAACATAGTGGCACAGTGACCAAGGTGGAGGGTGGAAGCAGAAAAAAGCAAGTTATAGGTTACGAGTGGCACAATGACAATTCTGGAGCTGCAGGCAACATGGTAGGACCACAGAGTGGCACAATGACACGAAGTGTGGAGGGTGCCAGCAGAGCATTAAGGACATAGGTCAGGAAAGTGCACAATGAAGAGTGTGGCGTTGGTGACAACAATTCCATTCCCTGTAACAGATGGTCGGAGGCAAATGGATCACTGGAAGCCAGCAGATGTGTGGCATCAGAATAGTGGCTGTGGCAGGTAGTTAGAATCCAGACTCATTTCTCAACGTTTGGGAGAGTTGTCATGGCTGATCTAATCTGATGCATAAGGCATTGCTCTGTTGAAATTCTTGCCAATCCACGCCTGATTCATCTTGACAAATGTCAGTCTCTCCACATTATGGGTGGACAAGCGGGTTCTCCTTGGTGTAACGATGACACTCGCTCTGATGCCACACTACTGGCCAGGCAGGATAGCTTCTCTACTGCAAACTCCGCAAGTGTTGTGTGAAATCACATAAGCCTGCCGGTCGCTGATTGGCTTACAGGTCTGCACATGTCATTGAGAGTGTTCCTTTCTTCATCCCAGAGTTCTCTACCTCATGTAACACATTGGGGCAGATTTACTTACCCGGGCCGTTCGCGATCCAGCGGCGCGTTCTCTGCGCTGGATTCGGGTCCGGCCGGGATTCATCAAGGTAGTTCCTCCGCCGTCCACCAGGTGACTGCGCTGAAAAGCATCTGAACGCGCTGTAGTTCACCGGGCCGGATCAAGTGAAGGTAAGCGCGTCCCAAGAGACACATTTCTTTTTTTAAAGGTGGCGTTTTTTCCGAATCCGTCGGGTTTTCGCTCGGCCAAACCCCCGATTTCTGTCGCGTGCATGCCGGCGCCGATGCGCCACAATCCGATCGCGTGCGCCAAAATCCCGGGGCAATACAGGGGAAATCGGCGCAAATCGGAAATATTCGATTAACACGTCGGGAAAACGCGAATCGGGTCCTTAGTAAATGACCCCCATTGTGCTTGCACCCATTTTGCTAATAAAGGGGGAAAAAAACTCACCGTAAACTTCAGATTCATGGCGAATCAAAGTTTTCCTGAAATTTGGAACAAATTCCACTTCGTTCGAAGCGATTCGCCCATCTCTACTCCTGACCCAAACAAAAACTATAAATAGTAAGGACTGGTGCATCATAAGTGTACAAATTTAGATAAATATATGCTCAAACCAAAGATAAGCACCGTCTATCCCTAACATTTATACAATGCCTATAGGCAGGTGGAAACTGATGCATAGTCCAACTACTGGTATTTGAAGGAATCCCAGGCAAGCAACTTGACTCTGGTCAGAATGACTTATCTTGTGTATTACTTACAGATACAGTTCATCTCATGTCCCATGCCACCCACGGATCAGGGAAACTGAGCTACAAAGCCCTGAAAACAACCATTATCTGATGTTTGAAGAACCAGATATGACATATAACACAGGTATACAGAATAGTGAGCTTGAGATATCTCATTAAACAGAGCACATCCCGCCATTTTCTTAATATACAGTATTTGGTAACTCATAAACCTAGGATCAAATAAGTATCTACCCCCCTGTGGTTTGAATGTCCTTTCTCCTCTGTATAAAACAATATATACCCCAGGGAAGTACATTTCCCTATTCATGTAACCTGTACATAATAATTTCTTAATAATTCATGTGCTTTTCATGCCTTACTGAGCTGGAAAGGTCACAGCGACTACACCAATCATGAGAGTAATGATACGTGTTCCGCACGAGCCAGGCTCACTCTGCACCACAGCACAGGACTTCTGGATTCTCAATGCTGGCTGCTTCTAAAATGTTTACTGAGGATCTTCAGGTTCATCCAGGCTATCACATGTGCCCCTTGACCTGTGACTCAATGATACCCCATCCTATCAGCATGTAACCAGCATGAAAAATGGCAAGTACAATGCTTCATTGAATGTGTAGCAGTATATTCATCATTTCAAAAATGTAAAAAAAAGCTGGAAGCAATGCTATATCCAACTTGAACTCAAAACATGCCTGCCAGCATCTGTTCCATTTACTTCTATTTTCTGAGATATCTGGGTCTCAGAGTTTAATTGGACAGAAGCCTATTAACAATGTACTGCAAGTGCTCTGCAATAAAATAAACCCTCTCTTTTTATGACATAGAAAAAATGAAACCCAAAATGTAAAAGGGCATTGGTGTTAAACCTGGGCCTTAGGCCCCTTCCACACTTGCGTTGCAGATCACGTCAGAGTTTGATCAGGATGCGATCAGGGTTTGGTCAGTGAAAAACGCACATTTTGCATCAGAGTTCAATCAGTTTTCAGTCAGAGTTTGTTCAGTGTCTCAGTTTTTCACACGCTTTTTTGATGCAATTTCAATGCAATTTCAATGCGTTTTTCACACGCAGAAAATGCGTAAAATGGACTCAGGACTGAGCTCTATCTTTTCTATGGCAATTGCTGCGTGAAAAACGCATTGCACTTGCATTGCACTTGCAAGTGTCTCAGAGTGCAATGCGTTTTTGATGCATCTCCATAGACTTGTATGGTGCGTTTTTCACGCGCGTGACTTGCAAAAGTAGAGCATGTCGAGATTTAAACGCGCGTGTGTGCGTGAAAAAAATGCAAGTCTGAAAAGACCCATTGGTTACAATGGGTCAGAGTGCAATGCAAGTTTTGCGCGTCAAAAGCACGCGCAGAAAACGCGCGTGAAAAACGCAAGTGTGAAAGGAGCCTTAACCTGTAAGTTATCAAGGTACACATAAAATTTTGCTACCTCAGATTTTCATTACGCAACAATGCAGCTTTTGAAATGTAAGACAAAATAAAAAAAAATGCCAGGGTTTCTCATACTGCTTGTGTAGAGACTTGTGTAGAATACCAGGAGTCCTGCAGAGAAAGCACCATCCACGCTGACTCCTGGATTTAGTATATCCACTCTCTAGCCTTTTAGGTCCTGTATTTCTTTTATTTTAGAAAGCTGATTTATACTTTGTGACAAGTACAAGTGAACATTATATAACTCAGCACATTTGCAAATGAAATCCTTCTTTATTTGAGAGCTGAGAGTTTGGTAAAAATGAAATTACTGGGATCTCTCAGTATTGTTAGAGTCAACATCACTTCTCAAGGCTTTAAAACCAAGAAGAATAGCAGTAAAAATAGATATATTTCATATTAGACATAAAACTACAATAGACGTTTCCCTGAAGCTTCTTTACAAGTTACACATGAAAGGAAGGAGAACAAAACCTCTCGATAAGCTGCATGATAAGTGTAGAATGATGGGCATGTGCTACATTGTTATTGAATAAAATATAAGGCCCCACTCACACGGCCGTCATGGGGATGTATATACGGCCATAAATTTGCGGCTATGGCACGGCAGCGGTACGGTGCCGTTCTGTACATGGGGAAAAGATATGCTCTATGGGGAGTATGCTCTATCTTCAGGTACTTTCACACGCGGTATGCCCGCCGTGTGCTGGAGGTGAGGAGGAGGTGACCCCTCCTCACTCCATAGGAAATAGCGGCACACGGCCGCGCATCCGCTGAAAGATAGAGCTTGCTCTATCTTTTTGTGGTGTGCGGCCCGGATCGGTGCCACACATGTGTGGCATCGGATCCCCGCCGTGCCGCTATTGCCGTGTATGGGGACGTACATGCGGCCGCAAATTTGCGGCCGCATGTACGGCCCCGCAGACGCAGTGTCAATGAGCCCTTCCCCCGTATGTACGGCCGGGTAACGCTATTTTCTATGGAGAGGGGAGGGGTAAGCAGCACTCACCACTTCTCTCCAGTGCGCTAATATGTGCTCGCCTGGGCTACAGACAGACAAGCACATGTCCATGTGAATGCAGCCTAAGGATGTAGCAAAGCTGAATTAGCCTTTTAACTGTTAATGGATACTATGATTGTCCTACACATCATAACAATGGGGTGACCCAGAAGCTCCAGAGCTGAAACCTAAATTTTGTATCTGGGTCGCAACCTACTACCTACCAAAGCACAATATGACATTATGATGCTTGCCCTGTAATTTTTACACCTATAGAACATCATTACGAGTAATATCAGGATTAACATCAGTCACAGTTAATGTATTTTTGAGATACGCAAAGTGACTTCTTTTTCCATTAGGTTATGCTCATTTCCATGCAGTTTGAAGATATCAGAGAATTATCAGCCATTATTTCCAGCAGTCATGTAAAATACCACCTGAGCTTCTACAACACACTTCTTTTTACTAAAAGGAAGCCAGTAGAGTGTTAACATGTTGCTTTGGATATAACTAAAGAAAATTGTTGTTCATAACGCCTTAAAGAATTTGTTAATTTTTTTCCCTATACTGAGTGCATAAAAACACCCTGATAGGCGTTCATTATAAAACATTTATTTAACCTTGTATTTGTGGACTATTTATTCACAATTAATAAAGAAATTACAAATCAATTTATCAGTTGTGATCCTATTGACATGAAATCCCAACCTGCCCATCAACCAAGCAGCTGTAGATTTATTCCTCTTTAATGAAGATGGGAATACATTTTATGTGTTTTTCAGGTAATGGGACTATTAGCTGAGCCTTCACGGAGGAGCAATCAATAATATTTTTATGACATTGCAGTTTTAGAGACACAGAACTCCAACACCACAACTAAAACACTGTAAAGGTAAGTTTCTGTCTTCCTGGGTCACCACTAGAGGGAGCTTTAATACTTCTAGAGTTTTCCCAAGTGATGGCTACATACTTTAAAAAAGCGCCATCCAACCTTTTGACATAGGAGAAAATAGAATTTTCTTTGGCAGCACTTTACGTAAATAAACCCCAATGAAACAAAAAAAAAATGGTGCACACTTCCTGAGCAGTGCAGGGGGCACCAGATTAATGAAGACATTAACATTAACAGGAGTTACTGCTCTTCTGAAGATGCCCTATCTGATCAAATAACAAAGAAGTAAAATGACTCCAAGTTTCTGTCCATATATATCGCACTGCTCTGTATATATGTGATATATTCATTACACCTTACCGCATGATCCCCTGTGATTTGTAATTATCTCCAGTTTACTAATCAGACACATGCATTAAGTGGTCATGCCACGCGGGTGCTAACACATTATGTGCAGGTAATGTATGTGATTGTTTATACAGACAGACATAAACATTATTACATAACATAACAACATCCTCTGCACTCACACAGACTGATCCCATGGTAAATAATTACTTTCCTGCTTCGGTGGACTTGTTGCACCGCTCGGGGAGAACACCAGACTGCTGATCGCTTGGAATGGTTTCATTGAGACGACTCCCAATTAACACAAACCATTAACACATTGTGTGAAACGAAAATCAGCAGAAATGGAAAATCTGAACACCGACACTTTGTGCGCAGAGCTGTTAACCTTTACATTGGCAGCAAAATATGAAAATTGAATATGTAAATGAGGAGTTAACTCTTTCACTTTAATCAGAAATTATGAATATCATATGAAGGCAGAGGTATAAAGGCAGCAGAACAATGTTTTTTAAAGGGGAGGGGGGACATTGCAGACAAGAAAGTTGATAATGCAGCTTTCTCTCATTTCTGAGGACTAAAGTTTACTATTATGTTACAATACATTTACACCAAATTTGTCATATCTATAGATTATGTTTACCAAATGAGAATGTAGAAACTACACTTTGCAGTAGGGCTGCCTTTTTTTTTTTTATTTTGAGTTGCGTTTTGTAACCTATGTGGATAGTGCCTCATAGAGTATCTTCAGATATGAGATGTATTGAAATCTTTACTATGTGACACTTTATCTGTGGGGATTAGTGACATGGAGAGATGTCTTGCTAATAGAGGACTCACACTGTGTCCCCAAGCAGCTTCCCTTTAAACTGTGCCCGCCTTAGCAGCTACCCTTCATACTGGGGCACCTTCTCCTCCTTGTTACTGCTTAATAAAAAACACAGATACTCACCTTTCCAACCAGAAGCTCTTCTCTCCTCTATTCTGCTACTGCTGTGTGTAATAGTCAAGCTGGCAGGCTTCATATCATTGTGTCTGCCAACCTCTGCTACACACAACAGCAACTTAGGGACAGAGAGAGCTGATAGCTCCCTGCATTATCACTGTAATCAGCTCTATCTGCTTCAACCGGATGCTGTTAGAGTTGATGTCCTGTGATATCCTTCCTTCCACCCAGGACAGCGAGATTGTCCTGCTGAATCCATAATGGTTGAGAGGTATGTATGAAGGTTCCCAGCTGATGTTACAGGGGAGGCCCATGATATTATAGCTTTAGTCAGGGACTCACAATTGGAAACAAAGATGATTGCAGTTCCTTTATTGTAGAACAAATAGGTCAGTAGCAGTAATGGACTGTGGAACTTTCCATGCTGATGTTATACAATGGTTGTCCAAAGGCTGGTTGGAGTGCACATAATACTACTCTGCAATGGTTTCCAGAGCTTGGCAAATCTCTTTGGAGCTGTATCAGCTCTGGTGCATCAGCAGCACATATCAGTATTTCTCTCTGTCAGTTCTGTAGTAGTAGAAGACTAAGAAGAATCCAAATCTCAGGGCTAAACCAATATTTATAGACTTTAGGACTCAGACTTGGGAAAGTTCCAGGGGACCAACCAATAGAACAGTCTTCATATGCACCAGGTATTTTGTACTACAAGCAGAATATATACATATGCTTAAATAAACAGCATAATATTTCCACTTGGTGCACTAGGTGTTGCTGTTGTTACATACTATACAACCTGCAACTAGCTCACAGCACCTATAGGGGAGTCCATCATGTTGTTTTTTTCTACTGCGTTCTGAGACTTTATTGTCTCATCTAAGACAAAAAAAGTCTCAAAAAGTAGTAATAGAAACCAGACAATTGTGATGATAAATCCCCCTGCCTCCCCTCCTCCCTCTTGACTTTTATTGTCCTGAAGGCCACGAGCATTGGCACACAGCCTTGACACAGGGTCATTGTTGGTGAGAGCAGGGCCACCATCAGGAGGGGGGGGGGGGTTAGTGTGACTGTGTTCAGGGGGCCAGTCAGGGGCCCAAAACTTCCAAGTGGCGGCCCTGGGTGGGGGTAGAGTAGATAAGCTGAAACATCATCTATTGTCAGTAGTGGATGTAATGGTGGTGCTAGAAGGTTTTCTGAATACGTCTGTGATGTGCTGAGCAGTAGATGTAACACTGAGTTCCTCTGAATATGACATAAAGCATTAGTAGAATATTCAGTATTACATGAGCTAGAACACAGTGGATTTTTTTCTTTTCCTTGAAAAACACGATACAGGTTAGCCTAAGAGGAAAATCTGCTTTCAACACGGACTTGATCTTCCTTTAATCCATCCAAGTTGTACTTTGCATATTTAATATGGAGGATGCCTCTCGCTGCGCATATTTCTGCAATAAATTTTCAAGGCTTCTTTTTGACATTTGTGTAATGATGAAGAATGGAGATGCTGATGTACATAACAGATTTACCTGTCTAATCCACTACCTCTCATGTTATGTCTGCTCAGAAACTAAAATGTAACATTCAACCTGACCAGAAAAGTACGTATGAGCATCAATGCGATATTTCTATTTAACAACACACTGTATTTCAAGATGGATTATGTGTACTTTGCTAAGTTCAGCTCTAAGGGGTCCATGAGAACGACTGGATAAATTATCTCACATTCTGTACTAAAAGCTCAGGACTATTTTACTATTCTCTTTTTCCTATTTTTTTAGTAATAAACACATTGTCAAAAAGTATAAAAATAACTTTATAACTACTGGAGATACATTTTTTATTTCTTTGATTTTATGTATCTCATTGTTAACGGTAACGGCCATGATGTCAAGGCTATATGCACACATTTCATGCAGAAAATCTACATTGAAATCTACATCAAATACGAATGGTGTCAGAACCGTTCAGTGTGAATTGGGCCTCTGGAGTCTGGACACACCCGATGACTATGGTCCAGCAGTTAATGAGTTACCTGGTCTTTGCTGGACTGATGCAGCTGATTTCAGCTCCAATCAGCACTAGTCCTATCAGCTTCTTGTCTGTCTCTCCAGCTTTACTTATAAGGCTGCCAGTGGCTCTATTGCGTGCTGGCTATTGTCTAAGTTCTTACCTGGATATCCCAGCTCCCCATATTTCCCTGTCACCTCTTTGTACCTTCTGTTATCGTTGCCGAACCTTTGCCTGACTTTGACTACCGTTTTTTGCCTACTGAATTTGTACTGCGATTCATCTGGTTTTTTGATTCTGGCTTGTCGACTACCCCTTATTGTGTTGTCTGTCTTGTCCAGTTACGTGTGTCACTTACATAGTATAGGGACCGCCACCGAGGTTGTCCGCAGTTGCTAGAGCTGTCTTGAGGCAAGTAGGTAGGGACAGTGGGAGGGGGTTCAGCCTCAGGGCTCACTGTCTGGTTGTCTTTCCCTCCCCGCGCTGACAAATGGTTTTCAAGTGCGTTTTCGATGCAGATTTATATTTGTTTTTTTCCTCATGCATTTTTTTAACCCCTTTTTTCACCTTAAAGCAAAAACCGGCAGCCAATCATCAACGTGATGTGGATGAAGTGCGGATTTGCTGCAGATTTTCACACAGGACACAAAAGAAAAGTGACTTTTTTTCAAATCACATTCACTTTAATGCTAGTTAAGCTGCGGATATTCAATAAATTCCATGTGTAAAATCAACACGTAATTTGCAATGTGTGCAAATACCCGGATTATGTGTACTTTGCTAAGTTCAGCTCTAAGGGGTCCATGAGAATGACTGGATAAATTATCTCACATTCTGTACTAAAAGCTCAGGACTATTTTACTATTCTCTTTTTCCTATTTTTTTTAGTAATAAACACATTGTCAAAAAGTATAAAAATAACTTTATAACTACTGGAGATACATTTTTTATTTCTTTGATTTTATGTATCTCACTGTTAACGGTAACGGCCATGATGTCAAGGCTATATGCACACATTTCATGCAGAAAATCTACATTGAAATCTACATCAAATACGAATGGTTTTCAAGTGCGTTTTCGATGCAGATTTATATTTGTTTTTTTCCTCATGCATTTTTTTAACCCCTTTTTTCACCTTAAAGCAAAAACCGGCAGCCAATCATCAACGTGATGTGGATGAAGTGCTGATTTGCTGCAGATTTTCACACAGGACAGAAAAGAAAAGTGACTTTTTTTCAAATCACATTCACTTTAATGCTAGTTAAGCTGCGGATATTCAACAAATTCCATGTGTAAAATCAACACGTAATTTGCAATGTGTGCAAATACCCTAGGGCTTCACACTTAATTTTGATTAGGGTAGTCTGTAGCTTTCTTTTTTTTTTAAATATATTAGATTAATTGTTTTTTATCTTGTATTTTGCATTAAAGAAAAAAAAGATAAATTACCGTATATACTCGAGTATAAGCAGTCCCCTCATTTTACCACCAAAAACTGGGAAAACCTATTGACTCGAGTATAAGCCGAGGGTGTAGTATACAGCCAGTCCCCGTGTAGTATACAGCCAGACCCCATGTTGTATACAGCCAGCCCCCATGTTGTATACAGCCTGCCCCCATGTTGTATACAGCCTGCCCCCAAGAGGTATACAGCCTGCCCCCATAAAGTATACAGCCTGCCCCCATAAGGTATACAGCCTGCCCCCATAAGGTATACAGCCTGCCCCCATAAAGTATACAGCCTGCCCCAATAAGGTATACAGCCTGCCCCAATAAGGTATACAGTCTGTCCCCATAAGGAATACAGCCTGCCCCTATAAGGTATACAGCCTGCCCCTATAAGGTATACAGCCTGCCCCTATAAAGTATACAGCCTGCCCCCTGCCAAGCGAATAAAAAAAATAAAAAACTTAATACTCACCCTCCGGTGTCCCGATCTTCAAACTCTTGCGATTTTGTCAAACATCTGCAAGTTGTTCCTTCACACATATTGTTCTTCAAATACTATTGAGGAGAAACACGTTCTTTCAAGCGTGTCTCCAGGACTCTGCGTTGCTCAGAGAACGGGTTTTCTCGCAAAGTATTCGAAGAACAATAATTTGTAGAGAAAAACTTGCAGATTGTTGTCAAACACTGCAAGTTTGTTCTGCACACATATTTGTTCTTCAATACTATTGCACCGTGCAAGCGTGTCTCCGGAACATCTGCGATCTGCTCCGGGACCCGAGTGCAGAACGGTGTTCCCTCAATAGGATTTGAAGAACACTAGTGTGTGAAGAACAACTTGCAGATGTTTGACAACATCTGCAAGTTTTCTCTACACATATTGTTCTTCGAATACTATTGCGGAGAACACGTTTGCACGCGTGTCTCCGGAACAGATCGCAGATTCGCGAACATCTGCATCTATCTGCACAGTGTTCTTTCACTGTGTTCTTCAATTAAATGATTAAATTAAATGTTTTATTGTATTTTTTTACGTTCTTACTTTTTTTTTTTTTAAATTAACTGCTCGTTATCGAGCAGGGCAAATACTCGTCCGAGCAACGAGGCCGGTCCGAGTATGCTAATACTCGACCGAGCATTAGCTCGGACGAGTATACTCGCTCATCACTACTTACTTTTGTACTCTAAAGAAAGTGCAAACTGCCTGCCCATGTATTAAAGGTAGATCCATGGCAGGTTCCTCTAATAAATGCCATTGGGGGATCCCTCCCGTCCCCAATAAGTTTGTAAATCTTTTATTGCCCCCAATATGCAAATTACTCTTACTCTTTCAATCCTCCTACTGCATCTTCTGCATGCGCTCCTGGTAGATCCGAGATGGTAGGTTTCCTTTACCAAGGGTCGGCAACACATTTGTGTCACGTCTGCACTAAGCCCAATGTGCCACAAATTACAACGCAATAGCAGTGCAGAACTTCTTAAACCTGTGCAAGCCGTTTTCCCTCTATAAGAAAGTGCAAAGTCCAAACAAACTGTGGTGCAAAGTTCCGAGTAAAGTCCCCCTCTATGTTAAAGGTGCATCAAAAAAATGTTATTACACTCTGTAGGAATCTTGTAGGGAGGGGGCCAGTTCATGAAGCACGTGCGTCACAATTTCATGAATCTGTCGCACACTACACAGGCAACTGCCCATCGGCCATCACCACATTATTACAGCGACTCGACGACAGAATTGCAGAAAAAGCTGCATCAAAAAATGTGATAAATGTAAGCTATTGGCTGACATTTATTAAAGTATTTGCACCAGATTCCTGTCGGAATTGGAAGGAACATGCAAATTATTGCACAAGTATTTAAAAAGGTGTCCGTGCCAACATTTGTGGCGCGACTGCACTATGCCTGCATTTCTGTGCAGAGTCGGACCGTGGTGCCACATTTTTGAATGTGACTCTACAGAATTATGTTGCCCGTCAATCCGTGTAAAGGTACAACCAAAAAAATTATGTACACTTCCCAAGCAGTGCAGAGGGGCGCCAGATTCTTGAAGACCGTGCGACACATTTCATGAATTGCAACACTCCACAGACAATGGACGTTTGATAAATATGAGCCACAGTGTGTGCAAAATTACGTCTATGGCAGCCATAAGCTATCTGACTCTTCTGGCGGCAGCTCACGGTCATCTCCTCTTTCAGACTGTGATTTCATGTGAATCACCCATGAGATTCAGACAGGGGGTTACAGACTACTTAGAATTAGTATATACTGCCTGCATAGAATGTTTAAAAACAACTTTAATTATTTTTGTTAAAAACATTTATAGTCACTCAATCTGCATCAGTCGGGTATTGGCCAGCTTGCTAGACTAGACATTGATTGCTGAGGATTCTGATATTGTGACCTTATTGAGTTTGATTCTTCAGACTAGTAAATACTGTCTACTCTTCTATACTTGTAGTGCAGTATGTAAGAACTGGGAAACAGTGTCACTTTATGCTATTTCCAGTCTGACACTGTCCATAATGAAGTCTGTTGCGCTAGACTGATTTCTGCATCATTGATATTCACCAAGATGCTTCTCCAAAGGTGCTATTTTTAGAAGTGCACCCCAGTTGCAGTTGATTTACACCGCAGCACTTCCCGCCATGGCATGTCTGGATATTAAGGTACCTGTTTCAGTCAATCATGGCATCGGAAAAGTCACGTCCCTTGGAGCAGCTGAGCCAACCCCTTGTCTATGAGACTGGCTATGCACTGAACCTTCTCAAAGTGGTGGTCTACGGGGAGGTTAACACTGTAATAATTTATAATTATACACGTGTATAAGCCGAGTTTTTCAGCACAAAAAAATGTGCTGAAAAACCTCACTCTCGGCTTAAACGAGTCAAGAAAAAAATAAAAAACGTAATACTTACTCTCCGGTGTCCCGATCTTCAGCGCGGGTCCAGATCTTCAAGCGCGAGGCTCCCGATCCTCAGCGCGGTACCAGGTGGCGCTCCTCTTCTCTCTTCTGTAGCAGGCGATCGCGTCCATGCGATCTCCCTGGCGGACACACAATAAGATGCAGCGGTGTCGCGGCTGATGACGTCATCAGCCGCGACACCGCGGGTATCATAGTGCGCGCCCGCCGGCAGATCGCGTGGACGCGATCTGCCTGCTACAGAAGAGGAAGAGGAGCGGCCGGCTGTACTGCGCTGAGGATCGGGAAGCCTCGTGCTGAAGATCGGGACCCGTGCTGAAGATCGGGACAACGGAGGGTGAGTATTAAGTTTTTTATTTTTTTATTCGCTTGGCAGGGGGCAGGCTGGTATACTTTATAGGGGCGGCTGTATACCTTATAGGGGCAGGCTGTATACCTTATAGGGGCAGGCTTGTATTCCTATGGGGACGACTGTATACTTATTGGGGCAGCTGTATACCTTATTGGGGAGGGCCTATACTTTATGGGGGCAGGCTGTATACCTATGGGGCAGGTTGTATACCTTTGGGGCAGGCTGTTCTTTATGGGGCAGGTGTACCTCTTGGGGGCAGGCTGTATACAACATGGGGGCAGGCTGTATACAACATGGGGGCGGGTGTATACAACATGGGGTCTGGCTGTATCTACACGGGGATGGCTGTATACTACACCCTCGGCGATACTCGAGTCAATAGCTTTTCCCAGTTTTTGGTGGTGAAAATGAGGGGACTGCTATACTCGAGTAGATACGGTAATTTATCTTTTTTTTCTTAATTCAAATACAAGATAAAAAACAATTAATCTAATATATTTAAAAAAAAAGAAAGCTAAGACTACCCTAATCAAAATTAAGTGTGAAGCCCTAGGGATTTGCACCATTGCAAAGTTACTGTTGATTTTACACATGGAATTTGTGAATATCCGCAGCTTAACTAGCATTAAAGTGAATGTGATTGAAAAAAAAGTCACTTTTCTTTTCTTCCTGTGTGAAAATCTGCGACAGCAAATCAGCACTCTCCATCCCATCACGTTGATGATTGGCTGCCGGTTTTTTTGCTTTAAGGTGAAAAAAGGGGTTAAAAAAATGCATGAGAAAAAAACAAAAATAAATCCTCATCGAAAAACGCACTTGAAAACCATTCGTATTGATTGTAGATTTCAATGTAGATTTTCCGCTGACAATGGGGTGCATATAGCCTTGACATCATGGCCGTTACCGTTAACAGTGAGATACATAAAATCAAAGAAATAAAAAATGTATCTCCAGTAGTTTAAAAGTTATTTTTATTACTTTTGACAATGTGTTTATTACTAAAAAAATAGGAACAAGAGAATAGTAAATAGTCCTGAGCTTTAGTAAGAATGTGAGATGACTTATCCAGTCATTCTCATGGACCCCTTAGAGCTGAACTTAGCAAAGTCACATAATCCATCTTGAAATAAAGTGTGTTGTTAAATAGAATACTCGCATGATGCTCATACGTACTTTTTTGGTCAGGTTGAAAGTACATTTTAGTTTGAGCAGACATAACATGAGAGGTAGTGGATTAGACAGGTAAATCTGTTATGTACACTCAGCATTCCATTCTTTCATACATTACACAAATGTCAAAAAAAGCCTTGAAAATTTATTGCTGAAATATGCGCAGCGAGAGGCATCCTCCATATTAAATATTCAAAGTACAACTGGATGGATTAAAGGAAGATCAAGTCCGTGTTTGAAAGCAGATTTTCTACTTAGGCTAACCTTTATGTGTTTTTCAAGGAAAAGAAAAAAATCCACTGTGTTCTAGCTCATGTAATAACTGAATATCACTAATGCTTTATGTCATATTCAGAGAACTCAGTGTACATATCTACGCTCAGCACATCACAGACGTATTCAGAAAAACCTTCTAGCACCACCATTACATCCACTACTGACAATAGATGATGTTCAGCTATCTACTCTACCCCCACCCACGGCCGCACTTGGAAGTTTGGGCCCCTGACTGGCCCCTGAACACAGTCACACTAACCACCCCCCCCCCTCTGATGGTGGCCCTGCTCTCACCAACAATACCCTGTGTCAAGGCTGTTGCCAATGCTCGTGGCATCAGGACAATAAAGTCAAGAGGGAGGAGGGGGAGGCAGGGGGATTTAATCATCACAATGTCTGGTTTTCTATTACTAATTTTGAGATTTTTTTTTGTCTTAGATGAGACAATAAAGTCTCAGAACGCAGTAGAAAAAAAACAACATGATGGACTCCCCTATAGGTGCTGTGAGCTAGTTGCAGGTTGTGATAGTAGTATGTAACACCAGCAACACCTTTTGCACACATGGAAATATTATGCTGTTATTTAAGCATATGTAATATTCTGCTTGTAGTACAAAATACCTGGTCATATCAAGACGTTCTATTGGTTGGTCCCCTGGAACTTCCCAAGTCTGAGTCCTAAAGTCTATAAATATTGGTTCAGCCCTGTTTTTGGATTCTTTCTTAGTCTTCTACTATACAGAACTGACAGAGAGAAATACTGATATGTGCTGCTGAATGCCCAGAGCTGATACCTCCAAAGAGATTTGCCAAGCTCTGGAAACCATGCAGAGTTAGTATATGTGACTCCAACCAGCCTTTGACAACCATTGTAACATCAGCATGGAAAGTTTCCACAGTCCATTACTGCTACTGACCTATTGTGTTCACAATAAAGTAACTGCAATTCATCTTTGTTCCATGTGAGTCCCTGACTAAAGCTATAATATCATGGGCCTCCCCTGTAACATCGTGGGAACCTTCATACATACCTCTCAACCATTATGGATTCAGCAGGACAATCTCGCTGTCCTGGGTGGGAAGGGAAGGATATCACAGGACATACTCTAACAGCATCCGGTTGAAGGCAGATAGAGCTGATTACAGTGATAATGCAGGGAGCTATCAGCTCTTCTAGGCCCTAAGTGCTGTTGTGTGAGCAGAGGTTGGCAGACACAATGATATGAAGCCTGCCAGCTGGACTATTACACACGCAGTAGCAGAAAAGAGGAGAGAAGAGCTTCTGGTTGGAAAGGTGGTATCTGTGTTTTTTTTTAAGCAGTAACAAGGAGGAGAGGGTGCCACAGTATGAAGGGTAGCTGCTAAGGCGGGGCACAGTTTAAAGGGAAGCTGATTGGGGACACAGTGTGAGTCCTCTATTAGCAAGACATCTCTCCATGTCACTAATCCCCACAGATAAAGTGTCACATAGTAAAGATTTCAAACATCCATATCTGAAGATACTCTATGAGGCACTATCCACATAGGTTACCAAAACGCAACTCAAAATAAAAAAAAAAAAAGGCAGCCCTACTGCAAAGTGTAGTTTCTACATTCTCATTTGGTAACATAATCTATAGATATGACAAATTTGGTGTAAATGTATTGTAACATAATAATAAACTTTAGTCCTCAGAATGAGGAAAGCTGCATTATCAACTTTCTTCCTGCAATGTCCCCCCTCCCTTAAAAAAAACATGGTTCTGCTGCCTTTATACCTCTTTCTTCATATGATATTCATAATTTCTGATTAAAGTGAAGAGTTACAACTCCTCATTACATATCAATTTTCATATTTTGCTGCCAATGTAAAGGTTAACAGCTCCTGCGCACAAAGTGTCGGTGTTCAGATTTTCCCATTTCTGCATGATTTTCGTTTCACACAATGTGTTAATGGGTTGTGTTAATTGTGGGAGTCGTCTCAATCTAAACCATTCCAAGCGATCAGCAGTCGGTGTTCTCCCCGAGACGGTGCAACAAGTCCACCGCAGCAGAAAGTAATATATTTACCATGGGATCAGTCTGTGTGAGTGCGGAGGATGTTTGTTATTGTTATGAATAATGTTTATGTCTGTCTGTATAAACAACTCACATACATTACCTCAACATAATGTGTAGCATCCCGTGGCATGACCACATGCATGTGTCTATTAGTAACTGGAGATAATTACAAATCACAGGGGATCATGCGGTAAAGGGGGTAATGAATATATCACATATATACAGAGCAGTGCGATATATAGGACAAAACTTGGGTCATTTACTTCTTGTTATTTGATCAGATAGGCATCTTCAGAAGAGCAGTAACTCCTTTAATGTAATATGTTAACTGTCCTTCTTAATCTAGGTGCCCCCTGCCTCTCGGGAAGTGTGCACCATTTTTTTTTTGTTTCAATGGGGTTTATTTACGGTAAAGTGCTGCAAACGAAAATTCTATTTCTCCTATGTCAAAAGGTTGGATGGCGCATTTTTAAGTAGGTAGGCCATCACTTGGTGAAAGCCTAGAAGTCTTTGACTCCCTCTAGTGTGTGACGTTCAGGAAGACAGAAACTAACCTTACAAGTGTTTTAGAAAGAATTGTGGTGTTGGAGTTTGTCCCAAACCTGCAATGTCATAAAATTCTTATGATGCCCTAATGAAGCTCAGCATAATAGTCCCATTACCTGAAAAACACGTAAAATGTATTCCCACTTCATTAAAGATGAATAAATCTAACAGCTGCTTGGTTGATGGGCAGTTTGGGATTTCATGTCAATAGGATCCAACTGATAAATTGATTTGTAATTTCTTTATTAATTGGAATAAATAGTCCACAAATACAAGGTTAAATAAATGTTTATAATCAACGCCTGCTCAGGGTTGTTTTTATGCACTCAGTATAGGGAAAAAAATTAACAAATTCTTTAAGGCGTTATGAACAACAATTTTCTTTAGTTATATCCAAAGCAACATGTTAACACTCACACTCTACTGGCTTCCTTTTGTAAAAAAGTCTGTGTTGTAGAAGCTCAGTGTGGTATTTTACATGACTGCTGGAAATAATGGCTGATAATTCTCTGATATCTTCAAACTGCGTGGAAATGAGCATAACCTAATGGAAAAAGAAGTCACTTTGCGTACTCAAAATACATTAACTGTGACTGATGTTAATCCTGAATATTACTAGTAATGATGTTCTATAGGTGTAAAAATTACAGGGAAGCATCATAATTCATATGTGCTTTGGTAGGGGTAGGTTTGCGAACCAGATACAAAATTTAGGTTTCAGCTCTGGAGCTTCTGGGTCACCACCCCATTGTTATGATGTGTAGGACAATCATAGTATCCATTAACAGTTAAAAAAGGCTAATTCAGCTTTGCTACAATCCTTAGGCTGCATTCACATGGGACATGTGATTGCCTGTCTGTAGCCCGAGACGACACAATTAGCGCACTGGAAGAGGAAATTGGTGAGTGCTAGCTTACCCCTCCCCTCTCCATAGAAATAGCGTTACCCGACGCCGTACATACGGGGGAAGGGCTATTGGACACTATGCGTCTGCGGGTGCCGTACATGCGGCCGCAAATTTGCGGCCGCATGTACGTCCCCCATACAACGGCAATAGCGGCACGGCGGGGATCCGATGCCACACATGGTGGCCACCGATCCGGGCCGCACACCACAAAAAGATAGAGCAAGACTCTATCTTCACGAGTGCGCGTGCCGTGTGCCCGCTATTTCTATGGAGTGAGGAGGGGTCACCTCCTCCTCACCTCCAGCACATGGCGGTATGCCGCACGCGGTGGGCATACCGCGGTGAAAGTACCTGAAGATAGAGCATACTCCCCTAGAGCATATCTTTCCCAGTACAGAACGGCACCGTACCGCGCCGTGGCCATAGCCGCAAATTTTACCGTATATACATCCCCATGACGGCCGTGTGAGTGGGCCTATATTTTATTCAATAACAATTAGCACTCCCATCATTCTACGTTATCATGCAGCGATTCGAGAGGTTTTGTTCTCCTTCCTTCATGTGTAATTGTAAAGAAGCTTCAGGGAAAGTCTATTGTAGTTTATGTCTATAGAAATATATCTAATTTATTACTGCTATTCTTCTTGGTTTTTAAAGCCTTGAAAGTGATGTTGACTCTAAACAATACTGAGAGATTCCCAGTAATTTCATTTTTACCAAACTCTCAGCTCTCAAATAAGAAGGATTTCATTTGCAAATGTGCTGATATTAATGTTCACTTGTACTGTCACAAAGTATAATCAGTCTTTCTAAAATAAAAGAAAATACAGGACCTAAAGGCTAGAGAGTGGATATACTAAATCCAGGAGTCCGCGTGGATGGTGCTTTCTCTGCAGGACTCGCTGGTATTTACACATCCTTCACACAAGCAGTATGAGAAACCCTGGCATTTTTTTTATTTTGTCTTACATTTCAAAGCTGCATTGTGCGTAATGAAAATCTGGAGGTAGCAACAAATTTTTGTGGTACCTTGATAACTTACAGTGTTAAGGCTCCTTTCACACTTGCGTTTTTCACGCGCGTTTTTCGCGGTGCTTTTGACGCGCAAAACTTGCATTGCACTTGACCCATTGTAACCAATGGGTCTTTTCAGACTTGCATTTTTTTCACGCACACACGCGCGTTTAAATCTCGACATGCTCTACTTTTGCAAGTCACGCTGTGTGAAAAACGCACCATACAAGTCTATGGAGATGCATCAAAAACGCATTGCACTCGAGACACTTGCAATGCAATGGAAGTGCATGCGTTTTTCACGCAGCAATTGCCATAGAAAAGATTAGTAGCTCAGTCCTGAGTCCATTTTACGCATTTCTGGCGTGTGAAAAAACGCATTGAAAATTGCATTGAAATTGCAACAAACAAAAGCGTGTGAAAAACTGAGACCACCTGAACAAACTCTGACTGAAAACTGATTGAACTCTGATGCAAAATGTGCGTTTTTTCACTGACCAAACCCTGATCGCATCCTGATCAAACTGAACGTGATCTGCAACGCAGTGTGGAAGGGGCCTAAGGCCCGAGGTTTAACATCAATGCCCCTTTACATTTTGGGTTTCAGTCTTTCTATGTCAATAAAAGAGAGGGTTATTTTATTGCAGAGCACTTGCAGTACATTGTTAATAGGCTTCTTTCGTCAATTAAACTCTGAGACCCAGATATCTCAGAAAATAGAAGTAATGGAACAGATGCTGGCAGGCATGTTTGAGTCAGTTGGATATAGCATTGTTCCAGCTTTTTTTTACATTTTGAATGATGAATATACTGCTACACATTCATGAAGCATTGTTACTTGCATTTTTCAATGCTGGTTAATGTGATAGGATGGGGTATCATGGAGTCACAGGTCAAGGGGCACATGTGATAGCCTGGATGAACCTGAAGATCCCAGTAAACATTTTAGAAGCAGCCAGCATGAGAATCCAGAAGTCCGTGCTTGGTGCAGAGTGAGCCTGGCTCGTGCGAACACGATCATTACTCTCATGATTGTGTAGTCGCTGTGACCTTTATCCACTCAGTAAGGCAATAAAAAAAGCACATGAATTATTTAAGAAATTATTATGTACAGGTTAACATGATAGGAATGTACTTCCCTGGGGTTGGTATATATTGTTTTATACAGAGGAGAGAAGGACTCAACCACAGGGGGGTAGATACTTATTTTGATCTAGGGTTTATGAAGTTGAACCAAATACTGTATATTAAGAAATGGCGGGATGTGACTTGTTTAAGGAGATATCTCAAGCTCACTATTTGTCATACCTGTGTTATATGTCCTAATCGTGTTCTTCAAACATCAGTCATGGTTGTTTCAGGGCTTTGTAGCTCAGTTTCCCTGATCCGTGGGTGGCATGGGACTGAAGTGAACGGTATCTGTAAAGTAATACACAAGATTAAGTCATTCGACCAAGAGTCAAGTTGCTTGCCTGGGATCTTCAAATCCAGTAGTTGGACTATGCATCAGTTTCCTCCCACCTGCCTATAGGGGAATTGGGGGGGGTGATAGACGGTGCTTATCTTTGTTTGGAGCATAATTTATCTAAATATGTACAATTATGATGCACCATGTTCCTATAACTATTTATCAGTTTTTAAGTTTGGGTCAGGAGTAAGCAAGATTGGGGCAATTCGATTCGAAACGAAGTGAATTTGTCCTAATTTCAGGAAAAAACTTTGATTTCAGAATCCGAAGTTACTGTGATTGCCCACCCCCCCTTTTTAGCAAAATGTGTGCGAGAACAATGGAGCAGACTTTATTACCCGGATCCATTCGCGGATCCAGCGGGCGCATTCCTTTTGCGCTGGATCGTGTCCGGACAGATTATTAAGCCGTCCTGCGCTGGACAGTTCCCTGGAACGCAACTGGAATACACGAGCGGGCTGAGTGAAGTAAGTGCAAGCCCCGCAACACATTTTAGTTTTAAATGTGGGGTTTTTTTCGAATCGTAGGGTTTTCTTGTTGTCGCGCCGCAGACTCCTCATCCCCCGATTTCCTTTGCTGTGCTCCAGCAGCGTATGCGGCCACAATCGACGTGTGTGGCCAAAATCCCGGGCAATTGGCAGGGAAATCGGCGCAAATCGGAAACTATTTTCGGGTAACACGTCGGGAAACCGCGATCGGTGACCCTTAGTAAATGACCCCCAATGTGTTACATGAGCAGAGAACTCCTGGGGTGAAGACAGGAACACTATCAAGACTTGCAGATCTGAAGCCAATCAGCGGCCGGCAGGGCTTACACAGTAGTGATTTCACACAAACACTTGGGAGTTTGCGGTAGAGAAGCTATCCTGACTGGACAGTAGTGTGGCATCAGAGCTGGTGCCATCGTTAACCCAGGAGCACCACGCTTGTTCACCCATATGTGGAGAGACTGAGACATTGTCAAGATGAATCAGGCGTGGATTGGCCAAGGATTGTTTAAACACAGCAATGGCCCTTCTGCATAAAGATTAGATCGCCAGTGACGCTATCTCCCAAACGTTGAGAAATGGAGTCTGGGTTCTACTTAGTTCTTCACACATATTGTTCTTCAAATACTATTGCAGAGAACATCGTTCTGCACGCGTGTCTCCGGAACAGATCGCAGATGTTCCCGAACATCTGCAATATGTTCTGCACTGTGGTCTTTCACAGTGCTCGTTCAGTTTTTAATTTTACTAAAAAATGCTCGGGTCTCCCATTGATTTCAATGGGGCTCGTTACTCGAAACGAGCACTCGAGCATCGGGAAATGTTCGGCTCGAGTAACGAGAACCCGAGCATTTTAATGCTCGCTCATCTCTAAAAGTAAGACAAAAACTGTCACAAAGGATTTCATAAATGTAGGCCATGAAGTGGCGCGAGGGAAGGGACGAGGTTCTGTATGGGGCGACAAGGGGTGGTGGGAGAGAGGGGAGGAAAGCGGTGGGGGAGGGGGGAAGGAGGAAGTGGCCGATTGGAAATGTAAAGACTAAAGAATCCCAAGTCAGTGGGGGATACTAGTTTTGCAAAAGGGTGTGGGAGTACTTTTTTAGTTAGTGGATGGAAATGGGTTAATCTAAAAAATTAATGGCTAAGCTGAAGGGATAAAATTGGTAAATTCCTGTAATCAAAACTAAAAAATAAGGATAAAAAAAACGAAAATATGAGGGGGACGGACGGGGGGGGGGGAAAGGGGGGGGGCGGGGAAGAAAAAGGAAGAAAAAAAGGAGATGGGAGGAAGAAGGGGGGGGGGGGGGGGGGGGAAAAGGGGGGGGGGAAAGAGAAAGGGAAGAGGACGAACGAGGAGAAAAAAAAGGGGGTGAACGAATAAAGGCGGTAAAAAATCAACGGGTTTACGCGTATATGGCTGGAAAGAAGAAAGGTATCAAAAACGATGAGCAACGAGGGGAAAGGATAAAAATAACGTGGTGTAAGTTTATGTGTGGCCAAAAATAAAGGAATAAATTAGTAATAGGCTAAGAAAACAAAAAAAGAGGGAAAGAAGTCAAAAGTCGAAACGAACGGTGTAGTTTGAAAAAAGAGTACAATGTGCATGCGAAGCGGGGAAAAGGGAGAGGAAGGGAAGAGTCACTTTGTTCAGGAAATTGAGAGGACTTAACTTTGAGTTAGGAGACGGAACCGGGAACAAAGGAGCGCCGTTTCGTCGGGGAAAAAGGGGGACAGGGTTTTAAGGGAAAATGTATAAATAGACAAAAGGAGGGGAAACATCATAGTACCTGTGCATAGTACTGAACTTGTGGAACTATGCGCGGTGGTGTTGAGGGTGGTGGATAAATAAGGTTGGTCACAGAAAAAAGGGAGGGGAAAAAAAAGGAAAAAAGGGGAAAGAAGGATGGGGGGTTTCGGGGGGGGGGATTTCCAAAATAAAACCAACAAGTTTATTGAAAGGCGGAGAGAAAAAAAAAAAACAAAAAAAGTGAGCGGAAAAGGAGGAAAAGGGAGGAGCCGGCGTTTTTTGGTCGGGAAGAAAAAGAGGTTGACTGGGGTATGGGGCCAGTGGAATTAGGCGGCGAAAAAAGGAGAGGGGGAGAAGGAGGGAAAAGGGGGGGGGGGAAAGGGCTGGGAAGGGTATAAATTAGGTCATGAAAGGCCGAGAAGGGTGGAAAGTAGAGTGGGGGGAGAAAAGTCTAAGAGGGAAGGGGAAGGGGAAAGGGGGGCGAAGAGGGGGGGTGGGGGAACGGCGAGGGTGGGGAGTGAAAAGTCAAAAAATTGAGGTAAAACCGCACGAGCGAGATCCACCCGAAAGAAACCCGGTTATAGGGTAATAAGAGGGGGGGGGGGGGAAGGGGCGAAAAAAATAAAAAAAGGAAAGGGTCCGGGTTAGGCTATGCAGAGTAGGGAGTGGCTTTAGGGTGTTGTGAATAACATTGTAACCGGATTGAAGTGCTCAAAGTATAAATAACAGAAGAAAGAGAGGGACTCCGAGGAAGGGGAAGTGGAGAAAATCTAGGTTCGTTATCAATAAAGGGGACATCTGGGGGGGGAAGAGGTTGTGGGTCTTTCAGTGTCGTGACGCACAGAAAAAAAAAAAAAGGGGAAAAAACAAGAGCAAAAGAGGAAGGGGGGATGGGGGGGGGGGGAGAGGAGAGAAAGAGAAGAAAAGAAAAAAAAAAAAAGAAAAAAAAAAAAAAAAAAAAAAAAAAAAAAAAAAAGAAAAAAAAAAAAAAAAAAAAAAAAAAAAAAAAAAAAAAATAAAAAAAAAAAAAAAAAAAAAAAAAAAGAAAAAAAAAAAAAAAAAGAAAACAAGAGGCGCCCCTTACTCTTCTCCTCTCTCCATCCTTTTCTTCCCCTCTTCATTACATGGGCACTTAAGTGGCCAACATTTACCAAAATAATGAATCGGTAACTGCAGCCTTACAAGGTAAACTTCTGTGGTCCAGCTCGAAAGGCTGAGTTAGGTCCAAGGTCGTCTTTCACGCTGTCAATGAATGCCATCAGCATTGCTAAAGCCAAAAACAACAGAAACAAGATGACTGTGTGGTACTGTATCTATCCCCTTCTGCTTTTGGCTATCAATCCTGAAGCTTTCTTCATTGCTTCTGACAGAGAAATGAAGGCGAAAACCAACTCTGGCAACGTCATAAGAGTTGTGAGGTGAAAAACAGCATTATTGAAATCAGAGAATTTCCAAGAGACCGCATTTGGCCCAGCATAAATAGGCGCAGAGAGGCCAATGACATTATAGAGGTGGCAGCCAACATTGTAGCCACAGAGTTGCAGAATGACAAATTCTGGAGCTTGGCAGCAACATGGTATCCCACAGGGGCACAATGACAAAGTTCGGAGTAGGTGGCACAGCAGCCAATATGTCAGTGAGTGGCACTTAGGACAAGTTCTTTAGGTGGCAGCAACATGGTGGGCCCCAGTGTGGGCACAATTATGAAGTTGTGAAACTTTTTTTAATTTGAAGTTGGAAACATTTTTTATTTATTTGAATTTTGAAGATAGAGACGCCCCCTGCACACTCATTAAATTTCCCTTAAAATATGTCTTTGCCACAAAAGAACGCAAAATGTGGCAGCAGAAGTCTAGATTGGCAACAATGACAATTTCGGGAGGTGGCAGCAGCATCATGAGGTCAGAGAGTGGCAGCAATGACAAATTCTGGTAGTGCAAGCAGCATCATGAGGTCAGGGAGTGGCACACTGACAAATTCTGGAGCTGGCAGCCAACATGTAGGAGGCCACTTTCACATGACCAATGTGGAGGTGCCAGCAAGCATACCGGAGGTCGAGAGTGGCACATGATAGAGTGTGGAGGTGGGTGACATTTTCCAGTCCCCTGTTAAAGATGGTCGGAAAGGCAAATGGGCAACTGGGCATCATTTGTGGCATCCAATAGTGGCTGTGCCGTAGTTAGAATCCAGACTCATTTCTCAACGGTTGGGAGAGTCGTCCTGGCGATCTAATCTATCTTATGCAGAAGGCATTGCTGTGTTTAAACAATCCTTGGCCAATCCACGCCCTGATTCATCTTGACAATGTCAGTCTCTCAGTCTCTCCACATTATGGGTGAACAACGTGGTGCCTCCTTGGGTAACGATGACACCCGCGCTGATGCCACACTACTGTCCAGTCAGGATGCTTTCTCTACCGCAAACTCCTCAAGATGTTTGTGTTGAAATCACATAACCTGCTGGTAAGCCCTGCCGCCGCTGATTGGCTCAGATCTGCACATGTCTTGATAGTGTTCCTTTCTTCACCCCAGAGTTCTCTGCCTCATGTACACATTGGGGGTCATTACTAAGGGCCCGATCGCGTTTCCCGACGTGTTAACCCGAATATTTCCGATTTGCGCCGATTTCCCTGAATTGCCCGGGATTTTGGCACACACGTCGTATTGTGCGCATCGCGCTGGCATGCACCATGCGTAATGTGGGGCGCGGGCGAACGAAACACCCTAACGATATTCGAAAAACCTCCACATTTAAAACAAAATGTGTTGCGGGGCTTGCACTGATACCTTCACTCAGCCCGCTCGGTGTATTCCATTGTCGTTCCAGGGAACGTCACAAGCGCAGGAACTGGCTTAATAAATCTGTCCGGACCCGAATCCAGCGCAAAAAGAATGCGCCGCTGTCCGCGAGGGACCGGGTAATAAATCTGCTCCATTGTTCTCGCACACTTTTGCTAAAAGGGGGGTGGGCAATCACAGTAACTTCGGATTCTGACAATCAAATTTTTCCTGAAATTCGGACCAAAGTCCCTTCTTTCGAATCGAATTGCCAATCGCTACTCCTGACCAAACTAAAACGATAAAATAGTAAGGACTGGTGCATCATAATTGTACATTTTAGATAAATCGATGGCTCAACCAAGATAAGCACCGTCTATCCCCCCCCCCCAAAAATTCCCCCTATAGGCAGGTGGAAACTGATGCATAGTCCAACTACTGGTATTTGAGCATCCCAGGCAGCAACTTGACTCTTGGTCATGACCTAATCTTTGTGTATTACTTTACAGATACCGTTCACTTCAGGCCCATGCACCCACGGATCAGGGAAACTGAGCTACAAAGCCCTGAAAACAACCAGAGCGGATGTGTTGAAGAACCGATGTGACATATAACACAGGGTATGACATAATAGTGAGCTTGAGATATCTCCTTAACAATCACATCCCGCCATTTTCTTAATATACAGTATTTGGTCAACTCATAAACTAGATCAAATAGTATCTACCCCCCTGTGGTTGAATGTCCTTTCTCTCCCTCTGTATAAAACAATATATACCAACCCCAGGGAAGTACATTCCTATCAATGTAACCTGTCACATAATAATTTCTTAATAATTCATGTGCTTTTTTTCATTGCCTACTGAGCTGTAAAGGTCACAGCGACTACAACAATCTGAGAGTAATGATACGGTTTTCAGCACGAGCCAGGCTCACTCCTCTGCCCCACAGCACAGACTTCTGATTCCTCATGCGGCTGCTTCTAAATGTTTACTGCGGTCTTCAGGTCATCCCGGCTAATCACTGTGCCCCTTGACTGTGACTCTTCAATGATACCCCATCTATCATCATGTAACACATTAAAAATGCAAGTAACATGCTTCATTGAAATGTGTAGCAGTATATTCAAATCATTTCAAAATGTAAAAAAAAGCTGGATCCTGCTATATCCAACTGACTCAAACTGCCTGCCACATCTGTTCCATTTACCTATCTATTTTCTGAGTAATCTGGGTCTCAGAGTTAATTGGAACAGAAGCCTATTAACATTAACTGCCAGTGCTCTGCAATAAAATACCCCTCTCTTTATGACTAGAAAGACTGAAACCCAAAATGTAAAGGTCATTGATGTTAACGCTGGGCCTTAGGCCCCTTCCACACTTCGTTGCAGATCACGTTCAGTTTGATCAGGATTCGATCAGGGTTTTCAGTGAAAAAAAACGCACATTTGCATCAAGAGTTCAAATCAGTTTTCAGTCAGAGTTTGTTCAGTGGTCGCAGTTTGCACACGCTTTGTTTGATGCAATTTCAATGCCAATTTTCAAGGCGTTTTTCACACGCAGAAATGCGTAACATGGACTCGTACTGAGCATCTAAATCTTTTCTATGGCAATTGCTGCGTGAAAAACGCATTGCACTTGCATTGCACTTTCAAGTGTCTCGAGTGCATTGCGTTTTTGATGCTCCTCCATAGACTTGGTATTGTGCGTTTTCACACGGCGCTGACTTGCAAAAGTAGAGCTGTCGAGATTTAAACAAAACGCGCTTGTGTCGTGAAAAAAATGCAAGTCTGAAAAGACCCATTGGATTACAATGGGTCAAGTGTCATGCAAGTTTTGCGGCGTCAAAAGCACGCGAAGAAAACCGCGCGTGAAAAACGTCAAGTGTGAAAGGAGCCTTAACCTGTAGTTTATCAGGTACACATAAAAGTTTCTACGCAGATTTTCATTACTGCACAATGCATCTTTGAAATGTAAGACACAATACAAACAAATGCCAGGGTTTCTCTACTCTTGCGTGTGTAGAGACTGGTGTAAATACCACGAGTTCCCTGCATAGAAAGCCCATCCACGCTGGACCCGGATTTAGTATATCCACTCTCTAGCCGTTTAGGTCCTGTATTTCTTTTATTTTAGAAAGCTGATTTTTATCTTTGTGACAATAACAAGTGAACATTATATCTCGCACATTTGCAAAAATGAAATCCTTCTTTATTTGAGAGCTTAGAAGTTTGGTAAAAATGACATTACTACTGGGACTCTCAGTAGTGTTTAGAGTCACATCACTTTCTAAGGCTTTAAAAACAAGAAAAATAGCAGTAAAAATGATATATTTTCATATTAGACATAAACTACAATATACTTCCCTGAAGCTCTTTACAATTACACTGAACGGAAGATAACCCAACAAAACCTCTCGAATCAGCTGCATGATAATTGTAGAATGATGGGCATTTGCTAACATTGTTATTGAATAAAATATAGGCCCCCCACTCACACGGACGGCCATGTCATGTGTGAGGTAAATACTACGTCCATAAATTTTGCGGCTATGGCCACGGCCGCGTACGTGCCAGTTCCTTACTGGAAAAGATTTGCTCTATGGGAGTATGCTCTATCTTCAGGTACTTTCACCGCGGTATGCCCACCGTGTGCGGGCATAGACCTCCATTGTCTGGAGGTGAGGAGGAGGTTGACCTCCTCCTCACTCATGAATAGCGGGCACAAGCCCAAGCAGCGGCCCGCGCATTCGTGAAAGATAGATCTTTGCTCTATCTTTTTGTGGTGTGCGGCCCGATCGGGTGGCCACATGTGTGGCATCGGATCCCCGCCGTGCCGCTATTGCCGTTTATGGGGACTTACACAACATGCGGCCGCAAATTTTGTCTGTCCCCGCCATGTACCGGAAACAAAGAAAAGAGGAAGAAGAATAAGAGAATGGAAGCGAAATCAGGAATGCGAACCCCATCATCCGTCCTATATCAATGATCCCTTCCCCCGTTATGATACGTCCGGGTAACGCTTTTCTCTGAGAGGGGAGGGGTCAAGCATAGCACTCACCCAACATTTTTTTTTTTTCTCCTCTCCAGTGCGCTAATATGATGGTTCTCATCTGTGGCTACCTACAGACAAGGCAATCACACATCCATGTTGAATGCAGCCTAAGGATGTAGCAAAGCTGAATTAGCCTTTTATTAACTGTTATGGACTACATGATTGTCCCTAACACATCATAACAATGGGGTGACCGAAGCTCAGAGCTGAACCTAAATTTTGTATCTGGTTCGCAAACCATATACCTACCAAAGCACCATATGACATTATGATGCTTGCCCTGTAATTTGTACAATACACGCTATAGAACATCATTACAGTAATATTCATGATTAACCATCAGTCACAGTAATGTATTTTTGGATACACGCAAAGTGACTTCTTTTTTCCAATTAGAGGTTTGCGCATTTCCACGCAGTTTGAAGATAATCATAGAATTATCAGCATTATTTCCAGCAGTCATGTAAAAATCCCACCTGAGCTTCTACAAACACGACCTTCTGTTACTAAAAGGAGCCAGTAGAGTGTTTTAACATGTTGCTTTGGAATATAACTAAGAATTGTTGTTCATACGCCTTAAAGAATTGTTACTCTGTTTTTCCCTATCTGAGTGCATAAAACACCAACCCTGATAGGCGTTGATATAAACATTTTATTTAACCCTTGTAAAAAACATTTTTTTGGACTATTTATTCCACATTAATAAAGAAATTAAATCATTTATCAGTTGTGATCCCTAGTGACATGAAATCCACCGGGGAAGAGTCGCCAGAAAAAAAGAGGAGAAAAGGGGAAGGGGGGGGGAGAGCAAGGAGGAGGATAAGAGGCCCATTACCCTGAAAAACATAAAAAATGTATTCCACATCTTCATTACATGATAATAAACTCACCTCTAAAAAAGAACCTGCCCATCACCACAGCTGAGATTGATTCTCTTTAAGAAGATGATCCATTTAGTTTTTCAGGTAAATGGGACTATTAGCTAGCTTCATTGAGGAGTCAATCAATAATACTTTTAATGACTTGTCAGTTATTTGGAGACAGGGGGGCGGAAGCGGTCCAACCACACGAAAACACACTACAACAAACTGGAACAGAATAGTAAGTTTACCTGGTCGGTTGCCGGTACGAATACACACGAAGGAGCGCTTTCAATACAGGTTACGTTACTATGAGGCTTTCCCTAAGTGTGATAGTGGGGATACTCCGCTTTACACCCAACAAAGAAGTGCGACCATCGCAACCTTGGTGACATAGTAGCAAATAGAAGTGTGCTAGTGATACTATCTTGTCTGAGCAATTGACGGCAGCTAAACCGCCAATCTGTGACGAAAAGAAAATGTGACATCACGTCCTCGGCGAGTGCACGGGGCACGCTAGACTAAGTAAAACGAGAGATTATGAAACAGTAACATTTACATTACCAAGTTACTGCACCCTCTTCTGAAATGCCTATCTATCAATAACAAGAATAAATGACCCAAGTTTCTGTCGTATATATCGCACTGCTCTTATATATGTGGATATATTCATTACCTTTACCGCCTGTCCCCTGGGATTTGTATTAGCGGTCTCCATTACTATAACACTGCATTTGAGTATGTCATAGTCCCCCCGCCCACGCTGCTGCTCACACTTGATGTTGGGAGCAGGTACAAGAATATTATGTGTTAGTTGTATATCAATACGACAGACACAAAACATGTGGGTACCTAACAATGAACTCTGCAGAACGGGCCTCCGCTGACCTGCTAGACGACGTCCACCACAGGACTGCTACGCATGGAGTAAATAATTAGCTGGGCCTTCTGCAGAATCGGTGCGTGACCTTGCTTGCTACGTCCTCTCATCGGACCACGGCAGGATGAGTCACGGCCAGCTGCATGATCGCGTTGCGAATGGTTTCAGATTGAGACGCACATCCCCACAATTAAGGGTCACAATGCCATTGACACTGATTGCGTGTCGAAACGTAAAATCAGCAGAAATGGGAAAATCTGAAACCACCGACACTTTGCTGCGCGGCAAGGCCGTGTACACCTTTACATTGGCAGCCAAATATGAAATTGTATTGATAAAATAGAGGAGTTTAACTCTTCACTGTTAAATCAGAAGTTATATATCATTGAAGACAAGAGTGTTATTATAAAGGCAGCAGAACCATGTTTTTTTTAACGGTGGAGGGGGGACATTGCAGGCAGAAAGTTGATAATAATGCAGCTTTCCTCGCATTTCTGAGGACTAAAGTTTATTATTATGTTACACTACATTACACCAATCGTGTCATATCTATAGATTATGTTGACCAAATGAGAATGTGAACACTACACTTTGCAGTAGGGCTGCCTTTTTTTTTTATTTTTTATTTTGAGTTGCAGTTTTGGTAACTATGTGGATAGTGCCTCATAGAGTATCTTCAGTATATGGTGTATTGAAATCTTTACTATGTGACACTTTCATCTGTGGGGTATTAGTGCCACATGAGACGAGATGTCTTGCTAATAGAGGACTCACACGTGTCCCAAATCAGCTTCCCTTTAAACTGTGCCCCGCCTTCTAGCAGCTACCCTTATACCTGTGGCACCCTCTCCTCCTTGTTACTGCTTAAAAAAAAACACAGGATACCACCTTTCCAACCAAAGCTCTTCTCTCCCTTTCTTCTGCTTCGTGTGTTAATAGTCAGCTGGCAGGCTTCCTATCATTGTGGTCCTGCCAACCTCTGCTCACACAACAGCACTTAGGGCCCCAAAGAGCTGATAGCTCCCTGCATTATCACTGATAATAGCTCATCTGCCTTCAACCGGATGCTGTTAGAGTATGTCCTGTGATATCCTTCCCTTCCCAACCCAGGACAGCGAGTATTGTCCTGCTGAATCCATCAATGGTTGAAGGTATGTATGAAGGTTCCCACGATGTTACAGGGGAGGCCCATGATATTATCGTCTTTAGCAGTGGACTCACAATGTGACACAAAGATGAATTGCAGTTCTTTAATTGTAGAACAAATAGGTCAGTAGCAGTAATGGATGTGGAAACTTTCCATCTGATGTATAACAATGGTTGGTCCAAAGCGCTGGTTGGAGTCACATACTACTACGACTCTGCATGGTTTCTCAGAGCTGGCAATCTCTTTGGAGGCTGATCACTCTGGGCATTCAGCAGCACATATCATTATTTCTCCTGTCAGTTCTGTATTATTAGAAGACTAAAAAGAATCCAAAACACGGGACTTAACCATATTTATAGACTTTAGGACTCACAACTTGGGAAGTTTCCAGGGGAAACCAATAGAACGTTCTGATATGAACCAGGTATTTTGTTAACTACAAGCAGAATATATCATATGCTTAAAATAAACAGCAGAATATTTCCATTGAGTGCAAAAGTGTTGCTGGTGTTACACTATCTATCAAACCTGCAACTAGCCTCACAGCACCCTATAGGGAGTCCATCATGTTGTTTTTTTTCTACTGCGTTCTGAGACTTTATTGTCTCACTAAGAAAAAAAATCTCAAAGAATTGTAATAGAAACCAGACCATGGTGAATTATAATCCCCTGCCTTCCGCCCTCCTCCCTCTTGACGTTTATTCTGTCCTGATGCCCACGAGCATGGCAACAGCATTGACACAGGGTCATTGTTGGTGAGAGCAGGGCCACCATAGAGGGGGGGGGGGGTTTAGTGTGACGGTGTGTTTCAGGGGCCAGTCAGGGGCCCAAAACTTCCAGTGCGGCCGGGGTGGGGGTAGAGTAGATAGCTGACTCATCTATTGTCGTAGGGATGTAATGGTGGTGCTAGAAGGTTTTTCTGGAATACGTCTGTGATGTTGCTGAGCAGATCATGTACACTGAGTTCTCTGAATATGACATAAAGCATTAGTAGATAAATCAGTTATTACATGAGCTAGAAACAGTGGATTTTTTTCTTTTCCTTGAAAAAATCACGATAAAAAAAAAAAAAAAAAAAGGTTAGCCTAAGAGAAATCTGCTTTCAACACGGACTTGATCTTCCTTTAATCCATCCAAGTTGTACTTTGAATAGTTAATATGGAGATGCTCGTCGCTGCGCATATTCTGCAATAATTTTCAAGGCTTCTTTTGACATTTGTGTAATTATGAAGAAATGGAATTGATGTACATAACAGATTTACCTGTACTAATCAACTACCTCTCATGTTATTCTGCTCGAAACTAACAATGTACACTTCAACCTGACCAAGAAAAAGTACGTATGAGCATCATGCGAGCATTTATTTAACAACACACTGTTATTTCAAATGGATTATGTGACTTGCTAAGTTCAGCTCTAAGGGGTCCATGAGACATGACGGATAAGTTACTCACATTCTTACTACAAGCCTCCAGGACTATTGTCCTTCGTCTTGTTCCATTTTTTTAGTAATAAACACATTGTCAAAACGTAAAAAAATAATTTTTTATAACTACTGGAGATACATTTTTTATTTCTTTGATTTTATGTATCTCACTGTTAACGGTAACGGCCATGATGTCAAGGCTATATGCACACCATTTCATGCGAAAATCTACATTGAAATCTACAATCAATACGAATGGTTTTCAAGTGCTTTTTCGATGCGATTTATATTTGTTTTTTTCCCATGCATTTTTTTAACCCCTTTTTTCACCTTAAAGCAAAAAAACCGGCAGCCAATCATCAACGTGATGTGGATGAGTGTCGATTGCTGCGGATTTTCACACAGGAAGAAAGAAAAGTGACTTTTTTTTCACACACTTCATTTAATGCTAGTTAGCTGCGGATATTCACAAATTCCATGTTAAAATCAACATCGTAATTTGCAATGTTGCAAATACCCTAGGGCTTCACACTTAATTTTGATTGGGTAGTCTTAGCTTTCTTTTTTTTTAAATATATTAGATTAATTGTTTTTTATCTTGTATTTTGCATTAAGAAAAAAAAGATAAATTACCGTATCTATCTCGAGATAGCAGTCCCCTCATTTACCACCCAAAACTGGGAAAACCTATTGACTCGAGTATACGCCGAGGGTGTTATAACAGCCATCCCCGTGTAGTATCAGCCAGACCCATGTTTGTATACACCCGCCCCCATGTTGTATACAGCCTGCCCCCATGTTGTATACCCTCCCCCAGAGGTAACCCTGCCCCCTAAAGTATACAGCCTGCCCCATAAAGTCACCAGGTATACAACTGCCCCCATAAGGATCCAGCCTGCCCCTAAAGTATAGAAAGGAATCACCTCCCCAATAAGGTATAGCCTCCCAATAGTATCAGTCGTCCCCATAGAATACAGCCTGCCCCTATAGGTATACAGCCTGCCCTAAGGTATACGCCGCCCCTATAAAGTATACAGCCTGCCCCCTGCCAAGCGATAAAAAAATAAAAAACTTAATACTCACCCTCCGTTGTCCCGATCTTCCACGGGTCCCGATCTCATCAGAGGCTTCCCGATCCTCACGCAGTACAGCCGGCCGCTCCTCTTCCCTCTCTGTACAGCCAGATCGCTCCATGCGAATCTGCCGGCGCGCGCACTATGATATCCGCGGTGTCGCGGCTGATGACGTCATCAGCCGCGACACCGCTGCATCTTATTGTGTGTCCCTCGGGAGATCGCATGGACCGCGATCTCCTGCTACAGAAGAGAGAAGAGGAGCGCCACCTGGTACCGCGCTGAGGATCGGGAGCCTCGCGCTGAAGATCTGGACCCGCGCTGAAGATCGGGACACCGGAGAGTAAGTATTACGTTTTTTATTTTTTTCTTGACTCGTTTATAGCCGAAGTGAGGTTTTTCAGCACATTTTTTTGTGCTGAAAAACTCGGCTTATACACTGTATAATTATAAATTAGATACAGTGTAACCTCCCAGTAGACCACCACTTTGAGAAGGTTCAGGTCATAGCAGTCTCATAACAGGAGTTGGCTCAGCTGCTCCAAGGGACGTGACTTTTCCGATGCCACTGATTGACTGAAAACAGGTACCTTAAATCCAGACATGCCATGGCGGGAATGCTGCGTGGTGTAAATCAACCTGCAACTGGGGTGCACTTCTAAAATAGCACCTTTGGAGAAGCATCTGGTGAATATCAATGATGCAGAAATCAGTCTAGCGCAAACAGACTTCATTATGGCCAGTGTCAGCTGGAATAGCATAAGTGCACTGTTTCCCAGTTTCTTACATACTGCACTACAAGTATAAAGAGTAGCAGTATTTACTAGTCTGAAGAATCAAACTCAATAAGGTCACAATATCATTCCCATACAATCAAATGTCTAGTCTAGCAGCTGGCCAATACCCGACTGATGCAGATTGAGTGACTATAAATGTTTTTAACAAAAATTTAGTTGTGTTTTAACATTCTATGCAGCAGTAATAACTAATTCTAAGTAGTCTGTAACCACCTGTCTGAATCAGGGTGAATCACTCACATGAAATCACAGTCTGAAAGAGTGAAGCCGTGAGCTACCGCAAAGAGTCAGAAGCTTATGGCTGCCATAGACGTAATTTTGCACAACACTGTGGCTCATATTTATCAAACGTCCATTTTGCTGTGGAGTGTTGCAGATTCATGAAATGTGTCGCACGGTCTTCAAGAATCTGGCGCCCCTCTGCACTGCTTGGGAAGTGTATATATTGTTTGGTGTACCTTTACAGGAGCGGCAACATAATTCTGTAGAGTCACATTCAAAAATGTGGCCCACGGTCCGACTCTGCACAGAAATGCAGGCATAGTGCAGTCGCGCCACAAATGTTGGCACGGACACCTTTTTAAATACTTGTGCATAATTTGTCATGTTCCTTCCAATTCCGACAGGAATCTGGTGCAAATACTTTAATAAATGTCAGCCAATAGCTTACATTTAATCACATTTTTTGATGCAGCTTTTTCTGCAATTCTGTCGAGTCGCTGTAATAATGTGGTGATGGCCGATGGGCAGTTGCCTGTGTAGTGTGCGACAGATTCATAGAATGTGAACCGCACGTGCTTCATGAATCTGGCCTCCCTACACTATAAGCCCCTACAGAGTGTAATAACATTTTTTTTGATGCCACCTTTAACATAGAGGGGGACTTTACTACGGACTTTGCACCACAGTTTGTTTGGACTTTGCATTTTTCTTATAGAGGGAAAACGGCTTGCACAGGTTTAAGAAGTTCTGCACTGCTATTTCGTTGTAATTTGTGGCACATTGGGCTTAGTGCAGACGTGACACAAATGTGTGGCCGACCCTGGTTAGGAAACCTACCATCTCGGATCTCCCAGGAGCTGCATGCAGAAGATGCAGTAGGAGGATTGAAAGAGTAAGAGTAATTTGCATATTGGGGGCAATAAAGATTTACAAAACTTATTGGGGCCGGGAGGATCCCCCCAATGGCATTTATTAGAGGAACCTGCCACGGATCTACCTTTAAATACAGGTGCAGCAGTTTGCACTTTCTTTAGAGTACAAAGTAAGTAGTGATGAGCGAGTATACTCGTCCGAGCTTATGCTCGGTCGAGTATTAGCATACTCGGACCGGCCTCGTTGCTCGGACAGTATTTGCCCTGCTCGATAACGAGCAGTAATTTAAAAAAAAAAAAGTAGAACAAAAAAATACAATTAAACATTTAATTTAATCTTTAATTGAAGAACACAGTGAAAGAACACTGGGCAGATAGATGCAGATGTTCGCGAACTCTGCGATCTGTTCCGGAGACACGCGTGCAGAACGGTGTTCTCCGCAATATTATTCGAAGAACAATATGTGTAGAGAACAACTGCGATGTTGTCAAACATCTGCAAGTTGTTCTTCACACATGTTGTTTCTTCAAATCTATTGAGGGAACACCGTCTGCACTCGGTCCCGAGCAATCGCAGATGTTCCGGAGACACGCTTGCACGGTGCAATAGTATTTGAAGAACAATATGTGTGAGAACAACTTGCAGATGTTTGACAACATCTGCAAGTTTTTCTCTACACATATTGTTCTTCGAATACTTTGCGGAAACCCGTGTTCTCTGGAGCAGATCGCAGAGTCCCGGAGACACGCTTGCAGAACGGTGTTCTCCGCAAGTATTTGAAGAACAATATGTGTGAAGAACCTTGCAGATGTTTGACAACATCTGCATGTGTTCTTCACACATATTGTTTTCAAATACTATTGCAGTAGACATCTTTCTGCACGCTGTCTCCGGAACAGATCGCAGATGTTCCCGAACATCTGCATATGTTCTGCACTGTGGTCTTTCACAGTGCTCGTTCAGTTTTTTAATTTTACTAAAAAATGCTCGGGTCTCCATTGATTTCAATGGGCTCGTTCTCGAAACGAGCACTCGAGCATCGGGAAATGTTCGGCTCGAGTAACGAGAACCCAGCATTTTAATGCTCGCTCATCTCTAAAAGTAAGACAAAAACTGTCACAAAGGATTTCATAAATGTAGGCCATTGTGTGAGAATTAGAGATGAGCAAATCTATTTGATATTTTGTAGATTCGTTAAGAGTCTGGAATCTTAGAAAATTGCAGCTAGCTATTTCTGTTATTTATACTGAACCTTAGGGTGGGGACCAGGCAAAAAACTAAAAAAAATAGTTTAAAAATCTGTTTTCAAAGACTAGAGGAGTTATATATCAACTCCAAGAAGAAATTATTGATTTGGTTCTGAACCAAATGTTTTGAAAACAGCCAAACTTAAGAATTTCCCTGAATGACAAATCTCCATCAGGGGAACCTTTGGAGGCCTTTTGGTGGTGTGAATTCCCTGTTGCTGTTTTTATCATACTGTCACAAGATATTTTTTAAAAAAAGGCTATTTTTATAGGACTTTGGATTTCTGTTTTTGCTTACCATACTATTACTGCAAGGAATTTTTTAAAGATTTTCCTTTCTTTTAATCCCTTCAAGGGGTTTTTCCAAAAGACAATCCTGTGGATAGGGCTTAACTCGCTTATATGTGGGTGTCTCAGTGATAAGATCCACACATATCAAGAGAATGAGGGGTCAGATGCATTCCTCTCAGACCCCTTGTCACTTTCCGAGATGAGAGTAGCATCACGAGGCTCATGTCCTGGCTGCCCTGTTCTTCTCTATGGAGCTGACGGAGATTGCCGAGTAGGACTTGTCATAGAAAAAAACACTGCAGAGCCGGCCGCCAGATACATCAAGAGACCAGAGCCACTTGATATATCCGGCTGCACTTTAAGTAGAAAGATATATTGTAAACAAGACAACCACTAAAACAACATAATGGGACAACCCCCTTAATATAAAGAACGGTAATTGAGATTAGTCTACAGGAGTGGTCCCCAACCTGTTGATTTCGGCTGTGGATTGTAGTTTTTAAACAGCTGGAGAATGACAGATGTTTGAACACTGGTCTATAGCTGATCATTATACAGATGGTAGAGTAGGGCCTTCATTCCTATTATTTCTTCTGAGGATGTTATTGCTCTGTAATGTCTGATTTTATTTGCATATGTACCCTTTGATCTTTAAAGTGCTGTGGAATATGATGCCACTTTATAAATAAAGATTTTATTATTATTATTATTATTATTATTATTGATTATTATTATTACAATGCTTTCTGACTTTTGACTCTTCCTGCACAGCATTTTTCTTTAGGTTAAGCACCAAGGACAATGTAGCCATAGACTTCCAGATCTGCATATCTTTTCAAGTCCTAATGGCAAATAACTCAACAAATGAACAGCCCGTAGATTGTTTGATATTTTGCTAATGTTTTAGGAACGTCTAGCAAGTAATAAGCTATCACAGTGTTCTTGTAGATTTATTTTTACATTGCTTCCGTGCATAATTCACTGCACGGCTCTACTCTGACTTATAAAGGTCTTCGTGTTGATGAAAATGATCTCAATAATCTTATGGGCAATCCATTTAGCATCAAATGAGGACATGAGAAAATAAGATGTGGCTTTGTAAAACTATTATAAATACATTGTGCCTCAGAATTATTGGTGAGCCGCACTTTGAAGAGGCCACTAATCATTTGCGTAATGGTTCTGATCTGTTATTAGTTTTTTGAATATTGTGGTGACATTAAAGGCTGGTCAGGCTGGACAATAATTCTTTGTTGTGCCGTATTAAAAGTGCCATTGTGACCCCCTTTGGATCCATCCGTCACTGCACTGGCGGCATTGCCGGATGGGGAACTCTATAGAGGTGAATCTATTAATTGTGTATAAATATCAAATGGCATTCAAGGTCAGTCAAAACTGGCACGTCTGGGGCTGTAAAAAAATGCACAAGATCATAAAATTACATCATAAAACCAAAAGCTTGGCCTTGTTCCAGAAGGAAATCTAAAGCAAATCAAATAAGGGTATTTCAAGAACGTTTGAAATAGGTCAATGTAATATAACATGGAATGACACCGTCTTCGTTCATCACTTTAATGGCGCTGTAATTAGAGTTTTTTTTTCTCCGTCAATAAAGCCAGACATCCTGCGAAAATGGCTTAGAGAAGTCATCATCCAATCCTCAGCAGAAACGTTAAAATTTAAGGGGGAGAATGTAGAGTTTAATGTTTTTCAAACAAACATTTCTGTAGTGTTTGCTGGAACAGATTCAATCGCCTCCCCTTGGAACCAGCTTCAACATCTTCCACATTAACAAGTCACTTGAAGACGGCTGATGCAGATCATCTCCACTTTAGTGTTTCTTAAACAGAAAATCTCCTATGAATGTACACTTTTTAACCCTTTTGTTTCGAGACTGGTGGTTTAAAGGGGCACTCTCATTAAATCTAATGAAATCTGTAGATGTAGAAGATTGCTGATATTTTTCTGGAATGAACCAATGTAGGCTGCTGTAGAATCCCTGCTATATATATTCACAGATGGGGCAATTACTTTGATAACATTCAAAATGGGAAAAAGCTGAACTGACTACATATATATCTAGACTGATGTCCTAAATATACAATGTAGGCCAGTGTTTTTCTAATTTACACAAGAATTTGGTTATATTTTCTGCTTTTCCCTTAAAGTTAAAAAAATGCATCAAATCTTTTGTGGACCAACCGAATGGTCTCCTTCATAACATGATATAAACATTAATTTAATTAAAGTCAATTTACCATTAAAATCCATCATGATGAACCAGGGTCACTTACTTATAGATTCAGGCACCATTATTATGTTTATCTTATATTTGTTATCCATGGCCTCCTTCCTTCTAAAATCAACTTAAAATCAACTTAATAATTATGATAATGAGCCTTAAGAACTCTGATGTGTTTCCTCAATGCAGTATTTTCATAGGCTATTACAATGAGCTGCGCATGTCTCTCTGCACTTCCTGCTGCTGCTACACTACATAGGCAGAGACAGGAGGGAGAGAGCAGGGGAGCAAATGAGATAAGTTTTGCTCACTTAAACAGCCTGTGAATCTGCAGCAGTAATGGGCTCTGGTAACTCAAGTAGATTTTAGAAGGCCATGGATACCATATACAAGAATATTGCCACAGTCACTGTGCGTGGAACCAGCTTCAATATCTTCCACATTAACAAGTCATTTGAAGACGAATGATGCAGATCATCTCTGCTTTAGTGTTTCTTAAACAGAAAATCACCTTGAATTTACACTTTTTAACCCTTTTTCTTTTCAGACTGGTGATTTAAAGGGGGACTCTCATTAAATCTAATTGAAAGGGATACAATAGGAAATGGGTAAACAGACTACTGAACTGACTACAATATATACTCGTATATACTCGAGTATAAGCCGACCCGAGTATAAGCCGCCACCCCTAATTTTAACACAAACAACTGGGAAAACCTATTGACTCAAGTATAAACTGAGGGTGGCAAATGCATTGGTCACAGCCTCCCCAGTATAAAGCCAGCAAGCCCCGTGTATTATATAGCCAGACCCCTGTAGTACATACCCTGCCAGGCCGCTGTAGTATAAAGCCTTCCAGCCCCCTTTATTAAAGAGCCTGCCAGCCCCTGTAGTATATAGCTTGCCAGCCCCCTGTAGTATATAGCCTGCCAGCCACTGTAGTATTTAGCCTACTAGCCCCCTGTAGTATAAAGCCGGCCAGCCCCTAGAGTATATAGTCTGCCAGCCCCTGGAGTATATAGCGTGACAGCCCCTGGAGTATATAGCCCGGCATTCCCTGGAGTATATAGCCTGCCAGTCCCCATAGTATAAAGCCAGCCAGTGCCCTGTAATATATAGCCTGACAGCCCCTGGAGTATAAAGCCTGCCGGCCCCTAGAGTATATTGCCTGCAAGCCCCTGGAGTATATAGCCCGCCAGCCCTTGGATTATATAGCCTGCCAGCACCCTGTAGTATAAAGCCAGCCAGCCCCTGTAGTTTATAGCCTGCCAGCCCCCTGTAGTATATAGCCTGCCAGCCCCTGTAGTATATAGCCTGCCAGCCCCTGTAGTATATAGCCAGCCATCCTCTGTAGTATATAGCCTGCCAGCCCCCTGTAGTATGTAGCCTGCAGAAAAAAAAAGTGTACTCACCACCGATGACCCACCCCTAATACTTCCCCCCTTTCCCCAGGCAGGTCCTCTTCAATCGATCGATGATCCGGTATCTTCTCCATGTCCCTGAACTATCCGTTGTAGGGATCATGACTTCAGCCACTTGCTGGCTTCATACTGTGTTCCGATGCCGGCGAACACATAGTAGAACGTCAGTGAGCATCCGACATCATGATCCCTGCAACGGATGGCACGGAGACATGGAGAAGATAACGGAGCATCGATTGATTGAAGAGGAGGTTGAGTACATGGTTTGTTTGTTTTCTGGGCTCGAGTATAAGCGAGTTAGGGTTTTTCAGGACATTTTTTGTGCTGAAAAACTTGGCTTATACTTGAGTATATAGAACTGCTAAAATGTCTAAAATATACAATGTAGGCCAGTGATTTTATAATTTACACCACAATTCGGTTATAAAAAGTAAAAAAAAAAAATAATCAAGTCTTTTGTAAACGAACTCTGTAGTCTCCTTCAAGTGACTCAATCAAGTGAGCTGCATAAAAGTTTACAAACTGATTTTTTTTAACATTGCAGCCATGGAAAGGAACAATTTAGGGATAAGGGTAATGTTTTTAGTCATAGTTTTTAATGAAGTCTTTATTTTTTTTTTGGTCAATTTAAATTACTGGTTCTCTTTAAGTGCTAATGAACCAAAAATGTTAACAAAATTGCTGCAAGATGTTACTCATTATTAGAGATGAGCGAACACACTCATCCAAGCTTGATGCTCGTTCGAGCATTAGCGTACTCATAACTGCTCGTTGCTCGGACGAATACTTCGCCAGCTCGAGAAAATGGCATCACCCGCCGTTTTGATTTTTGGCAGCCAGAAACAGAGCCAATCACAAACCAGCATGACGTGGTACCCTTACACGTCGATAGCAGTGGTTGGCTGGCCTGATCAGGTGACCCTGGAATAGACTAGCCCCTGCCCGCGCTGCTCGCATCATTCTCTGTCTGGATGACGTTAGGGAGAGAGCTGCTGCAGGGGTATATTAGCTTACTGTTAGGCAGGAGTGAGTCTACAAGAACCCAACAGCCCTTGTTAGACATCGATGTGTCCTAGGTTCCGTCAGTCTATTGGAGGAAAATCCTAGCCATTTTCTGACCCAGATTTATCACTGTGTTAATGAATATGGTGCAGAATAAGACTGTCAGTTTCCAGTTTAGACCTACTTTAAAGTGATCTAAACTCTGTGACACAATTTTTGGCGCATGGAACATCAAAATAGGGTATGCCCCTTTAGAAAAAGCCACGCCCCCTTTTTCGTAGGTCACGCCCCCTCAGTCGGATAAGTCAGAAAATGGCTACAAACAGGTCTCAAAAGCCTAGATATATGTGGTGTAAGGCTTTTCACACTGTTTTTTTGGTGCAAAACCACCAGACCACCAGACTTGTGGCGCAAGTGTGTTAATACATCTCCCCACTGTCTATTAGAGAAACAGATATAGCTGATCACTAGATATAGCTGATTCTATTTCTTATGTTGAATCCAATGAATAGGAGGTAAGAATATAACTTGTTACTACCCCTTTAGTGTAGAATAGCTAAGCCAAGTCTTAGTACACCAGATCTTACTTTCTGTAATCTAACCATGGTCGCCAAATTTTTTCAAATTGCTAATGTGTGTGGAAGGCCCAACTTGAGAGTTCCTCCATGCATATCTGTATGACCTTGCCCTCTCACATGGCAATGGTAGGCGCGTTTGTTTGCAGCCAGTGTAGAGGTATCAGGGCTTTCACGGCTGAAATAAGGTGTGTACTTAGGGAGCTTCCTGATAACCTGTCACCTGGTGTGAGCCCCAAACAGATCAGTGGTAGGGACAATTGTACGTTTGACGTGCATAAGGAGCAGATTTTGCTCTGAACTTCTAGCCAAAAGACCACCAAACATGAGTATATGAGCCCAGATCGTGTCCGCACCTCCAGCACTGTCCAGTTGGGTGAAGTCACCAGTTATATAATGCCTCCGGGGTCTTATACCAATTGCCAGAAGCTTGTAGTGATTCTCTTGTAGTCTGACACATCTGGAGAATCCATAAGAGTGTTTTAAGACCCAATTCTTTTGTTTGTCTGAAAGGGTGAGATCCGGCTCTTTCTGCCATGCTGAGATGTATAAAAGGGTAATTTGGTGCTTTTTTCTTTAATAAAAGGTTGTGACAGTATGAGACCCTAGTTACTTTGTGGGTACCTAATGTTAGAGAAACTTCTACCGGGGTTGGTTCTCTGATGGGACCATATTTTTTTCAGAATACCCTGCAAGTTGATCGTAGTTGCAATTTCACTAAGGTTAGGCTGCCTCTACCTTGAATTCTATTTAGCAGTTCGTTGTCTGATATTTTATCAGCTGTATTTAAAAGTTCCCTTAGTGTGAGGTCCCCAAAACCTGTCCACCATGAGGGTACGTCAGCTCAGTTTCTGGAAACTATCAGTGGGAGGAGCTTCATTGGCATGAGAGGAGAGGGGTAGGGGGAAATCTCAAATTTCTTATTTACTATGTGCCACATCTGGAGTGTCTCGTCAGTTTGTCAAGATGATCTAAATTTTGATGCCATGGGGGAGGAATCCAGGCCCCTCCTAGGATCAAAGCCTTCTCCTTTTGTCCCAGTGCCAGATGTCATGTGTCTTGCTGAATCGAGGAGCATAGTGCTATGCCTCTAGCCGCCTGGGCTGCCCAGTAGTAGTGTCTCACGTCTGGCATACCTAGACCCCCATTCCATTTTTTCCTCATTAACAGGGTGTGAGCCAGTCTGGGACGTTTTCCACGCCACAAAAAAGTTGAAAATAATTTCTTAATTTACGCAAAGAATTTACCAGGGATAGCAATCGGGAGCATCAGGAGAGGGTATAAGATTTTGGGTAGCACATAGGCTTTTAGCATGTTCTTTCTGCCCATCCAGGGAATATTAGGAAGGTTTTACTCTGTCAGCAATTGTTTTATAGAAGATATCAGTGGTTGGAAGTTAAGTTTATACAGGGCGCCCGGATCACATGACAATTTAACTCCCAGATATGTGATAGCATTTTTTTGCCACATGAAAGGTGTGGTTCGTTTGATTTTTTTAATCTGGGGCTCGGGTAGAAAGATATTCAGTATTTCCAATTTACCCATATTTACTTTGAAGTTTGCTAAGTGGTTGAAATAGTCAAAGTGACCCCTTGACGAAGGCAGCGTACCAAAGCGTGCGTCGGGGTACTTGTCACCCCTTGACGAAGGCAGCGTACCGAAACGCGCGTCGGGGTACTTGTTCATCCTGGTGGTTACGTGCATCCTGGTGCCCAGGTAAACACTAATATTGGTTTTTTTATACCGTGTTACTCATTACATTACATTTAGTCATCATGTCTGTGTTTGTGCCTTATTACAGTCTCCCTATAGGCCCAGGAGATAGATCATATGTCACTGTGCATTGAGATTTTTACGTTACCACGCCACCTCGATGTTTTATGTTACCTTTTCCAGTACTAGTTGCCACCCTCCCCGCAAAAAACGTCTGTTTTATGCTTTTGATTGTGTACGTTTTTATGTCATTACAATTGATCAATAAAAATCTTTGTTACATGCTTTTTTCAACAATATAGTCTGTGTATATCTGGTGTTTGTGTTTTGAGTAGGTTTAGTATATTTTGTTACGATTCCAAATTGAGGACCATTGGGTGGTATTTGTTCTCCTCGGAAACTGTTCTTACATTGTTATTTAGCTATCCAGTACGGGGCAGATATGAGAAGCCTAATAAAATCACTAGTGTGACATAAAGCATATATTCCTTCTGGCAGAAACAATTTAAAACTATGGGCTAATAACCCTTAAATAACCCTCTTGCTGGCCCTGGTGGCCATATAGCGACTCAATTGTCCAGCTTGTATAAAGGATAAAGGATACATATCCAACAATGAAGAGTATGGTATAAGCAGAGGGGGAGTCCCTTCTTCTTTAATGGATTCAAGTGTTCTCCCTCCTGGCATCCCTCTTCTTTTCTCTAGCCGGTTTTGGCGGTGCCACTAGTTGCCATGGGGTGCATGGTTTTAGTGTCGGAAGATCAATTTCATCTGCTGCAGGGAGCCATGAAGGGATGATGATGGGATCTATTTCCAAGGTCTTCCATGCCTTCTCCAAGTCTCTTGGACGTCTGATTACGGTATGTCTATTTCCTTGGTGAATTGAAGGCCGAACGGGAAAAGCCATTTATACTGCATGTTCAGATCACTCAGCTTGGCCAGCAGCGGCCTGAGTAGACGTCATTTCACCAGTGTGGAGGTGGCTAAATCCTGATAGGGCGATCTTGGCTCCTTCATATTGTAGGTCGCCAAGATCTCTGGCCTTGCTGAGAATTGCAGCAGTGTCAACGTAGCTCAGTAGCCCACATACTATATCCCTGGGTGGGTCTGATTGTGCTGGTTTGGGCCTAAGGGCCCTGTGGACCCTCTCAATTATTACCTGGCCCAAATCTCAGGTAGGCCTTTCAGGCATACATTTTTCCGGCGATTCCGGTTCTCTTGATCCTCTAACATTAAGAGGGTATGGTTCAGTTGGCTATCTTTGGCATGCAGCTTAGCTCTTACTGCCTCAGCGAAGTTTACCAGCTCATCCTGACGGGACTCTAACGCCTCCACTCTGTGTCCCACATGGCGGACTTCTGCCTTAATCTCCATAACTCTTTCATTACCGGAATGAGCGCCGCCGTAATGGTCTTGTGCAGTACCTCTTTAGAGATCTCTAGTAGAGAGGGCCCGGCCGCTTCAGAGTCCGATGTTGGTGAGCGGTCCAGCGCCATCTTGGGCCTTGTGGCAGCGGGAGACTCTGGTCCACCTTTCTCCTTGCCTGCTTTGCGTCCGCTCGGTATCTGCTGGCCGGAGTGTCCTTGGGTGTTTCCTGGACAGCTTCCACCGTATTTCACCATCTTTTAACTATTATAGCCCAGATTGCTTTGGGCCTCCTATATAAGGCGCACGGAGCTCCTGGTCTAAGCTGCCGTCTCGCGCAGTGGTCAGCTCCACCCCAGAGTTATTTTATTTATGCTCCTACCATATATCTTACAAATTGCACACAAACTTTGTATGTATCTACAGTAACAGTCAGGTGTTACTTTCCTATGTGGAAGAAGCTGTTTAATTAGCAAATGCTAATCCATGTGTACACAAATGGAAGACAATTTTGATTGAAATAATTAGCAAACTTTTTTCATTTATTAATTTAGATGAATTGAAGTAAAAAAATATGACTTATAACCTTTATTACTTATTTACCATGGAACCTATTAGACAATTCTGAATGAGTTTCTGCCTAACATACAATGTGATATGTGGAGTGGATTCATTTTTGTAGATTCCACACTGATAATTATCGCTGCATGATGAATAAATTCTTTGTATTTAGCTGTGGTTCGACAGCATTCAAGTCATGTTCAAGGTCAATCCACTTACATTCAGTAATTAGAAAAGACATATTGAAATGAAGCGAATCCCGGGTACGGATCTGGGAAGCTCATTTATCAGCAGACCATTTATGACAAACATTTTCTGCAATTAATGACTTTTCTATCCGACATGTTTATGCACTTTACTGCTTAAAGTGACAGCATCGTGGCTTCCTAAAAAGTTTAATGAACCAAGTGGACTTATTTGGAGATGGCTGAATTTCCCAGAGGAGAGAGGAAACACTGTCAAAATAAAAAAAATGACTGTATGATATTAATCATGCTGGTCAGATGTATCTAAAAACTGAGAATCTTGTCTACGGGAGCAGCCCAGAGCTTCCCAGATTAGAAAATACACCATTCCAAAGGCTGAGGAGATACTGGACACAAGGGGGCATATTTATCAGGACCTCTGCGCACTGCCAGTGGCGCAGAGGCCCTGAAATAATCGCAAATGCTAGCTTATTGATTGCTAGCTTTTGCGTTATTTTTCCCCAATCCGCCACCTTCACGCCATTGTGGCGTGAAGGGGGCGTGAAGGGGGGGGGCGCGGCCGGACGGGAGTGGGCCTGCGCCGGGCGTTACTGTCCCCGCGCCTGCGCACTCGCTGCTGCCGGCGACTTTTCATACGTGAAAAGTCGCCGGTTGCGTTTTTTTTTTCGACGCCAGGCCCTGCCTGCGTAGGATAACACTGCCAACTGGCGCCCGATACATGAAGAGGCAGAAGCCTCTTCATGTATCGGGCTGCGAATTTGCAGCGGCGGGGCAATCATACCTGGCGCTCGATAAATATCCCCCAGAACTTTATTTAATTGATAAGGTATTTATGGTTAAATGAGTGGTGCACCACATACAAGTGTAGTGGGTTTATGTCGTTTCAGTATGTACCTGCTCAGGTACTCAGCTCCATCTGTACAGGTATAAAATATAAGTACATATACGGAAGGACACATCCGCTCTCCATGATATTGGAGAGGGGAAATTTGCTCCTAATTTTGCTAAATCTGTATATGAAAAGAGGGGGCATTTCATAGTTGGACTCATACAAAGGAAGTGGTGATTTGCAGCTCAGAGCTTGTATGAGCTCTGGTAATCTCTGGGGGAAATTAAAAATGCAATGTTTGTATGATTGTATCACTTGCAGCCTCCTTGCCTAGGCCTTAATGGACAGTGTACTTTTGTTAGGACAGGATATCACTTAGATTATTTATCACCGAGCATCTGTCCATTCTAATTTTAAACACTATTAGTAAATTTCCCCTATGTGTCTACTTACTATTCTTCTTCCTCTTTCACTAGAAAATCCACCAGAGATTAGTGGACTGATAGAGCATATACACTATTAGAAATATGTTCATCTCAATTGACTTATTCCAATATGAAAGCTAGTTGTTTCTTCAATCTTGAAATAAGGTGGCTAAAAACAGTGCAAACTACATTAATGTCAGTTGGCCTCGGAGAGTGCAGGAGTGCCAGATTCAGGATTTCTGGCGCACATTGTTCATGAATTTGGCTCCCCCTCCGACAGAGGCCCACTTTTTTTCGCGCACCTTTAACATGGGGAGTGCAACACAATTATGTTGTTACTTTGCATGTTAAAACTGGCGATGCTCCGAACCTCTCTAATTTGTGTTGCATGATGCCTAGTGCAGCCACGCCACAAAAGGGTTGCATGTGACACATATGTGGCGCAGGCACTTCTTAGATATCTGTGCAAGCACCAAAAAGAACATGCAAGTCTGACATAAGGGCCTTAGTGAATGTAGCCTAATGTTCTTAACTTAATGTCTTTAACTTCTTTAACTTAACTCACCACAAAGGGGAAATGTGATAAGTGTAATGAAAAGGGACATTTTTCAGGACACTTCAAGATGATCAGCATGAGGATGAGGATGGAAGTTGAACCACCTCCTTTAGAGAATTATTGCATTTCTGTTAATTTGATAATTTCACTCACTGCTTTTAACTGTTATATGATCTATAGAGGTTTAAGCTTTTAATGTAAAGGTGTCTGAGTCATTAATCTTCTGCGCACATCTCCTTCCATCCCTGTGCTTTCATAATTATCCATACACTTGATTAAAATTGCAGATAACCTCAGACATTGTACAGGAAAAATATCTGTAATTTAGACTAGAGGCCAAGCTGAGATGTTTCGGAATTATGCTAAGTTAATGCAACTTTGGTCAGATGTGTGTTAGAAACATTATTCTGCAAAGTTTATGCCACTGGTGGTTCCCTGGATATGAATGTCCATATTGTGAAGGAGTATACATATTAAGAACTTGTTCTGAATTTTTTCACATGTACCAGAATGCTGCCATTTGTACACTTATGGATTTCACTTGGAAAAAACACAAACTGAAATTATAACCTTTAAGGGGGGGGGGCGCGGCCGGACGGGAGTGGGCCTGCGCCGGGCGTTACTGTCCCCGCGCCTGCGCACTCGCTGCTGCCGGCGACTTTTCATACGTGAAAAGTCGCCGGTTGCGTTTTTTTTTTCGACGCCAGGCCCTGCCTGGCGTAGGATAAACGCTGCGCAACTGGCGGCCCGATACATGAAGAGGCAGAAGCCTCTTCATGTATCGGGCTGCGAATTTGCAGCGGCGGGGCAATCATACGCTGGCGCTCGATAAATATCCCCCAAGAACTTTATTTAATTGATAAGGTATTTATGGTTAAATGAGTGGTGCACCACATACAAGTGTAGTGGGTTATGTCGCTTTCAGTATGTACCTGCTCAGGTTACTCAGCTCCATCTGTATCAGGTATAAAATATAAGTACATATAATCGGAAGGACACAATCCGCTCTACATGAATATGTGGATAGGGGAAATTTGCTCCTAATATTTGCTAAATCTGTATATGAAAAGAGGGGGCATTTCATAGTTGGACTCATACAAAGGAAGTGGTGATTTGCAGCTCAGAGCTTGTATGAGCTCTGGTAATCTCTGGGGGAAATTAAAAAATGCAATGTTTGTATGATTGTATCACTTGCAGCCTCCTTGCCTAGGCCTTAATGGACAGTGTACTTTTGTTAGGACAGGATATCACTTAGATTATTTATCATCGAGCATCTGTCCATTCTAATTTTAAACACTATTAGTAAATATTCCCCTATGTGTCTACTTACTATTCTTCTTCCTCTTTCACTAGAAAATCCACCAGAGATTATGGACTGATAAGAGCATATACACTATTAGAAATATGTTCATCTCAATTGACTTATTCCTAATATGAAAGCTAGTTGTTTCTTCAATCTTGAAATAAGGTGGCTAAAAACAGTGCAAACTACATTAAATGCAGTTGGCCTGCGTAGAGTGCAGGGAGTGCCAGATTCAGGATTTCTGGCGCACATTGTTCATGAATTTGGCTCCCCCACTTTTTTTCGCGCACCTTTAACATGGGGAGTGCAACACAATTATGTTGTACTTTGCATGTTAAAACTGGCGCATGCTCCGAACCTCTCTAATTTGTGTTGCATGATGCCTAGTGCAGCCACGCCACAAAAGGGTTGCATGTGACACATATGTGGCGCAGGCACTTCTTAGATATCTGTGCAAGCACCAAAAAGAACATGCAAAGTCTGACATAAGGGCCTTAGTGAATGTAGCCTAATGTTCTTTAACTTAATGTTCTTTAACTTCTTTAACTTAACTCACCACAAAAGGGGAAATGTGATAAGGTGTAATGAAAAGGGACATTTTTCAGTGACACTTCAAGATGATCAGCATGAGGGATGAGGATGGAAGTTGAACCACCTCCTGTAGAGAAATTATTGCATTTCTGTTAATTTGATAATTTTCACTCACTGCTTTTTAACTGTTATATGATCTATAGAGGTTTAAGCTTTTAAATGTAAAGGTGTCTGAGTCATTAATCTTCTGCGCACATCTCCTTCCATCCCTGTGCTTTCATAATTATTCCATACACTTGATTAAAATTGCAGATAACCTCAGACATTGTACAGGAAAAATATCTGTAATTTAGACTAGAGGCCAAGCTGAGATGTTTCGGAATTATGCTAAGTTAATGCAACCTTTGGTCAGATGTGTGATTAGAACATAATTATTCTGCAAAGTTTATGCCACTGGTGGTTCCCTGGATATGAGATGTCCATATTGTGAAGGAGTCTACATATTAAGAACTTGTTTCTGAATTATTTTCACATGTACCAGAATGCTGCCATTTGTACACTTATGGGATTTCACTTGGAAAAAACACAAACATGAAATTATACCTTTATGTTTGTCAAGAGAAGACGGGATAACTGTCCAGGGACTACTCATGTACTTTGTAGAAGGAAAAAGGAACCCACTGATGTGATGTGGAAGGCAGGATAAATTTAATATTTACTTGTAGGGTAAACAGATCACATTGACCATGCCTACAAAGCTTATGGGGCAAAACTATGGTAGGTGGGTCCTAGAGTTACCACCAGAGAGACAGGTGCAGTAAATACAATTCACAGCCAGCCACTAGAAGATAGTGTGCACTGCTGGACAAGAATAAACCACAGGAACAAACATAACACACATGCTTCAGGAAGGTAAAATAGATGTCAAAATCACAAAGGTCTACCTACCATTGCTTAATGAAGCAGCCAACTAGTCAGATAAAAAGTAATTGTTATAGATATAGTCATGTTCTATAGGGTAATTAAATTAGATGGAAGCTCTGGGTGCCCTATCTATAGTATGTCAGATTACTTCCCATGGTAGTTACACTGCACACTAAATATCCATGTAGACTATATACTGTAGACCCGATCCCTCCTAGTAACCCACTGTTCTCTGTATGCTCCAGTAGCAATTGTCTTTATTTTGGTAAATCTTTGTAAAATATTTTTATTTCCTCACCCAGAGGATTACACTATAAAATGCATTCCAGGAAAAAAGAATAAGAGTCTGGCATTTTGAGCATAGCAGTCTCTACAGAAGCCTTTATTTTACCTGATAGTGAGGTGATGTACTATAATTTTTAACGCCGCAGTCCATAATTCAGCATTGGAAGGGAACCCACTGTTCTGGAAAATAATTTAAAGAACACAAGGGTCGGTCTTAGAATTTATTGTAATAAATAAAACCTGTGTATTTTTGTTCTGCTTCTCTTAAGAGTACAAAGAAAAAAGGTTCCTTGTGATCACGTGGGCGGCAGATTCTGGTAAGACTAAGCCATAGGACTTCCTGTAAATCTCTGACAAATAAGACTTATGAGTTCATTTATGATAATAATCTTAAATTAGTAACTACATTATGGATGCTTAACCTAAATGTATACTCTATACTTGTCATATAATGCTATGTATCCAATTCCCTGAGATTGCAAATCCATTTTAAAGCATTACATTTTAAGGTTTAATTGAAATAGTCAGCCAATAATCTGCAGAAGTAGCTGCGCTCTAAATCAATATCAATTTGAATCCGTTTGTGCTCACCAAGAATATTCCGCATCTCTCTCAAGCTGTGACTTTATTTCTGCCTGTTGTCATTAATTATTGTTGGATTGTCAGAAACTGTCTCCCATTCTCTGCTAGAAATGCTTGGATGGCTATTTTCTACACTCTCCCTCCCCCACCGTCAATTCTCTCTAAAATAAGTGTCTTTGCTCAGCTTCACTGAAGATATCAAATTAGTTTCAGATAATGGCAAACATGGGGATCAGTATGTCTGTGACAACTTCGATATTGAATTTGTGGATCTAGTTTTGTATTGTACACCACAAGTCACTCAGTGGGTGTAGAAGTCAACGAAAATTAGAATGAATGCTTTCTTAAAGGCTCCGTATCACATATTAATCTATGTAATGATTTTAATAAGGTGGGAAACAATAATATGTAGCAATAGGAAATTGAGTTTGATAAACATAGCAAAATCCCCCAGCATTATGCTATATGTGTCATGTGTCATGCGACATATTTTTCAAGCATTTTAGACAGTTTTACAATTTGTAGGAAACGGGATGTGGGCATAGTTTAATATCAAACAACATGTCCCAATGAGGCTTATGGCTCACCAGTAAAATCCATTCTTGGGACACACCACTCTAAGCTCTGTAAATCAGGAACACACACCTATACACTAACAAACCTGAGGAATTAGAAAGGGAATTTGAGGCTCACAGTATGATTGAGAAAGTGGGGTCCAGGGTGGAATTATACTGCTATGATTGACACTGTATCTCAATGTTGTCTCCAGTGAATCTATGGTTCATAAAAACTCTCTGTTTCCTACATAATCTACTGATAACACATGGGTTGAGATGCTATATGCTAAATATTTGTATTAAAAACAGTGAGAGTAATCTGCCATGCTCCCCACATGCAAGGCCTGGTAGTTCACCAAGCTTAGGAGCCCACTTAGCTCAGTGACTATTTGCATTGTCTAAACCCAAACAGTTTATTTTCTCACATTATTTCTTAAGATTTAGACGTTATGGCTGGTGGCAGTGGTCAATGACATATCAGACTTGCCCATCAGAGTAACAGAGGATCCTCTAGTGGGACAAGGCTCTAACCTAATTTTGGACCCCATAAATACAACCTAATTTGGAGGCTTGTAGGGTCTATTTCCTAGGATATGAGGAAGGGTAGGTCCCCCAGAATGATCTATTTGGTGGACTCATCATTTCTGATGATATTTTAATTACTTTGTAGCCTATAATGATTTTTTAGTGGCTATTAAAGGGATGCATGTTTTTTTTTTCTTAGCAGAAAGAATCAAGATTTTGTTTAAGAGTAGTACAGCCAGTTCACATAAATGGGGAACAAAGTCATTTATAGTAAGTACCGGTATGTGTTCGCTTCTTTATGACAAATATTCTCAAACAGTATTTCATCTACTTGATTTTGTGTCTAAGATCTTAAAAAAGTTTTCCAGGAATATAGAAAACCCCATGGGACTGAGGCCTGGGAGGAAAGAAAGATATCCCATACTTATCCATCTCTGGCTTTTGGATACTGGTTCACTCTGCTAATGCTGATTTCTGGATCCGCTTCATCTGATAAGTGGTCTCCATGGGATGATACTTCAGTTTTTCCAGGGGAATTATCTTTCTTTCTGGCCCTGGTTTTCCATATTCCTGGAAAGCCCATCTAAAGCTATGTCTCTGGATCAAAACTGAAAAACATTTTTTGCCTTCAGACGACTATAATTAAAAATAAAATCTATAATTCTATATGTAAGATAGATTCTTGCTATTTAGCATTCTTTAGTAACAGTGAAACAGTGTCCAAATGTTTGGTGGAAAAACAATTAACATCTAAAATTTCCAAAAGAATTTTGACAATTAGAATTAGAATTACTCTGGAGTATTCATGATGCCACGTACACTCAACGGCCACTTTATTAGGTACACCTGTCCAACTGCTCGTTAAAAATTAATTTCTAATCAGTCAATCACATGGCGGCAACTCAGTGCATTTAGGCATGTAGACATGGTCAAGACAATCTCCTGCAGTTCAAACCGAGCATCAGTATGGGGAAGAAAGGTGATTTGAGTGCCTTTGAACGTGGCATGGTTGTTGGTGCCAGAAGGGCTGGTCTGAGTATTTCAGAAACTGCTGATCTACTGGGATTTTCACGCACAACCATCTCTAGGGTTTACAGAGAATGGTCTGAAAAAGAAAAAACATCCAGTGAGCAGCAGTTCTGTGGGCGGAAATGCTTTGTTGATGCCAGAGGTCAGAGGAGAATGGGCAGACTGGTTCGAGCTGATAGAAAGGCAACTGTGACTCAAAATCGCCACCCGTTACAACCAAGGTAGGCAGAAGAGCATCTCTGAATGCACAGTATGTCGAACTTTGAGGCAGATGGGCTACAGCAGCAGAAAACCACACCGGGTGCCACTCCTTTCAGCTAAGAACAGGAAACTGAGGCTACAATTTGCACAAGCTCATCGAAATTGGACAGTAGAAGATTACAAAAATGTTACCTGGTCTGATGAGTCTCGATTTCTGCTGCGACATTCAGATGGTAGGGTCAGAATTTGGCATCAACAACATGAAAGTATGGATCCATCCTGCCTTGTATCAACGGTTCAGGCTGGTGGTGGTGGTGTCATGGTGTGGGGAATATTTTCTTGGCACTCTTTGGGCCCCTTGGTACCAATTGAGCATCGTTGCAACGCCACAGCCTACCTGAGTATTGTTGCTGATCATGTCCATCCCTTTATGACCACAATGTACCCAACATCTGATGGCTACTTTCAGCAGGATAATGCGCCATGTCATAAAGCTGGAATCATCTCAGACTGGTTTCTTGAACATGACAATGAGTTCACTGTACTCAAATGGCCTCCACAGTCACCAGATCTCAATCCAATAGAGCATCTTTGGGATGTGGTGGAACGAGAGATTCGCATCATGGATATGCAGCCAACAAATCTGCGGCAACTGTGTGATGCCATCATGTCAATATGGACCAAAATCTCTGAGGAATGCTTCCAGCACCTTGTTGAATCTATGCCACGAAGAATTTAGGCAGTTCTGAAGGCAAAAGGGGGTCCAACCCATTACTAGCATGGTGTACCTAATAAAGTGGCCGGTGAGTGTATTTTACATAGATGGTGTAAAACATTGTCTCTAGAGCTGTAATCCTATGACATGCTTTTGGTTAACCAAGCCTATATGAATAAATCCAAAATATAAGCTGATTGGTGAAACACAAAAATCATAAAATAGTACAAAGTGCATAATCCTGGACTTTGCACAGTGGATGTATAAAATTAAATTAAAATAAATTGTTCTGCAAAGTCAGAGTCACCTTGACTTTTTTGTGCCGTCATCTTGATAACCAACATTCATCTGTTGTGGCACATTAGTTTTTCTCCTTTTTAAACATCAAAATGGCTCAGTGCAGTAGACTGATTTAGAACCCTTGGGTTAATAGCTACTGTGGACTTTTCAACCTTGCAACAGCACAGAAACCTTTCGACTTCATAACAAATAATTTTTTAGGAAAACAACATCTCAAGTTGTTCAGGCAAAAATTACAGCAAAGAAGCGTGGCCATAAATCAGGGAAAGGTTTTACATCATGATAAATACTAGTTTACAATACAAAATATGCTTGTTTATAGAGTGAAGATAAGTTGTCACCAAACTGCACATCTGGAAAACATACAGCAAAATGGAAATATGCTCCTGCTTGCCAAGATAAAACTTAATGAACATTACTGGGTTTATATGGACACTGCCATAAATTTGTATTGCAAAGCAGTTTCTGACACTACATTTATTGGCATCATACCCACTGCATAATGCAGATTTTCCATCAAGAAGTTATGTAAGAAATACAACAACAGCTCTAAAATCCTCGCCAAGTGTTACTCACAAGCAAATCCACACTATTTGCCTGTAGCTCTCCAGTGTGGATATGTAACAGCACAAAGTGATGTAATTTGCAATGAACACATCACTTGATGTGGGACAAAGACCTAGTAAATGAAAGAAATATTATACTATAATAGATAAGGATGAAAAAAGACACAGGTCCATTAAGTCTAACTTATAATCCTACAGTGTTGATCCAGAGCAAGGCAAAAAACAAAGGTACAAGGCTTATGCCAGTCGGCCCATACTAAGGAAGAATTCATTCTCGACCCCATATAATGCTATTAGAATACCTTCATGGATCAACATTACATTAACAAAATTCTTTGTTCTCATAACCCTTGATATTTTTGGCAGCAAGGCATAGAGGCCACTCTTGAAAATGTATAAACAAAATATTTGTAGATCAAATATATAAACATAAAACATTAGAAAACAGACACAATTCAAATTTTTGCTGGATCCATTATAGGACCCTATGAACAGTTGAAAATACAACAAATCTTCCCTTATAGAGGGATTTCAGGTGATTATTAACTGCTCAACTACTCATTCGCAAGCCTTCTTTACTTTAGTCATTATAGACAAACAGAAATAATAGTTGGTGGCTTAAGTGCTGCCATTGAATATGTCTCAAGAATACCTGGGTGAGATAATGGATATTGTGCAACAATCCAACCTGAAATGTTTGCTGCGTAGTCAAGCAAATGGAACACAGCAATAGAAAAGTGCCAAACAAGTCTAATCCTTGTATTGACTACAATAAGTTGTAAGCCTTCAATTTGCGGAATATGAAGGACGAATGTGCTCATCATTATTAGTGGGGACTTACTGCATCAGGATGAGTATGCTAGACCCAATGATCCTGCTGGTACTGTGAGTGCCCAGTGATCAGCAAAAGGAGACCAGCTATAAGGTAAGGAGTGAGACAGAGGGAAAGGGGTTCCCTCCGTCACCCAGGAACGTGATGACAGGAGGCCATGGGGTTACCATTAAAGCCGGAGTCCTTTTGATGGCCTCCGGGTCCACCAAGTACAGAAGACTATTAGGCACAGCTGTTATTTTTATTCTATGAAGCCATTAAAATGAACCCATTAAAATTTTTTACCACTAACTGCAATAAAATAATACAGACAACCCTTGGGTTAAGTACAATCTAGGTTCTGTAGGTTTGTTCTTAAGTTGAATTTGTATGAAAGTTGGAACTGGTATATTTTGAAAGTAATTTTGAGCTGCATGGGAACAAGAAGAAACCAATTTCATTGTAGACACCTTTCATAACTCTTATTTTGGGGCAAATTCTCAGTAAATTACCAGCATCCAGAAAGCTTGACCAGAGATCACAGTGGGCAGAGAGGTAAAAGTGCAACTAGGAGTTGTCATTAAGTTGGGTGTTTTTAAAGGGCATCTACCAACAGGATGAAGGACTGTATGCAAATGAGCCTGAGGGGCATTAGGCTCCACAGGTGTTAATTAAGCCTTGGAGTTCCTCAGGTTCATTTGCATTCAGTCTTTCATTCTGGTGGTAGATGTTCTTTAAGTCGGGGACTGTCTGTATCAGTTATTCTGATGTTTTACTTTTAGAAGACATTTAATGGTTTGTTTTTAAATGTTAATGAAAAACTGTGACTGAGTCACATAGGTCACAAACGCTTGGGTGGCCCTAGCCTTTAGTCCTGTTTACTCATTAATATTCTTGAAAAAAGAGGCACAGTGAGTTACAGTAAGTGGCCGCCTAAGTACTTTTATTGCTTTTTAATACCCTGCTGTTGATTGCACACATTTTAAGAGCCACTCTCTACATTAATAACCAAATAAATTGAAAATTAATAGTCACAGATTAAAAGACAGCCTCCAGTGAAGGAAAATATCTAAATAAGGTTTTTTTTGGTCTGTTCCCACCATGAAAGGATTTACTGTTTCATTTAGGCTTTTCATCTTTTAAAATCAACTCAGAACATATTAATTCAAGTGAGAATCAAGTCACTATTAAGCTGGCTAGTAAATAAAAAGCTAAAAAAGAATGCATTGGAAAACATGTGGTTGCTAAATTGCTTAATTTTTAGGCAATTACCATGTAGGGGCATAATTACTTTTATAAGGCCTCCTACTGTATGGACAAGAATCTAACCACTATACTAGTCTTTCCTATGTATTATCATATCAGTATGATTATTATATTCCCTGTGTTAAAAATAATAGCTGCCATAATATTGCCTCCTATGTACAGAATTAGAACTAGTAGAGAACTAGAACATATGAACGAGAATACAATAATTATAACAATCTCCCCTATGTACTACAGTATATTGCTGTTATACTGCCTGTGTATACAAAATCACAACAATTATACTGACGTTGTGTGTTATAATAATCTCCCCTATCTACAAGAGTATATTGCTATATTATTGCCTGTGTATATAAATGAAAATAACTGCTATTATATGTCATTAAGAGAATCTAGCTATTACAATTACTATAATTACTACTATTATGTCCAATGATATATTATATACGAGAACAAAAGTGATGTCATATAACCCCCATATAAAGTAACTATGTAAATACTGTGTACAATAATGCAACGATATGCACTATATACGTACTTTAAAGGGGTATTCCGGGAATATGAACGTCTGATACAAAAACCAATAATGCTATAAATAAATGAATGTAACAAAACTTAATGTCATTAGTCACAAAATGGAGCTTAAATAGTTTGATTTTATGATTCACAAAATTTGATGGCCTCTCTAAAGTCATCACCAAGATGGCTGCCACTTAAATCTACAAGTCCCAAGATCCTTTAGTTCTCAGTAACTCCTCCTACCTCTTATGCTCTGCTCCCAGTGATGATGTAACAGGTTTTCTTGCCCTGTTACCATAGTAATGATTTGTAACTGCCATCACCACAACACTGGCCATACTGGATGCACTGCAACCAACCGACTACAGCCAAATAGAGTGGTGATCACATGACCTGCCCAGGCAGGTGCAGGACATGTGATGTGAACATGTGACCAGCGGCCATCTTCTATCCTGTGTATGCTCTGCAACGGACCGCACGGAGGAAATTAACGGACTAATTAAAGGGCCAGTAGCATTTTAATTCTTCATTACAGTCTATGTCATCAGCATTTTTCTGGTAACGGGAGCAAAATTTTAAATAACAACTAATTACACATTAGCTTATATTTTAAGGACCCATTTGTATATGAATTATGCTGATTCCTGGAATACCCCTTTAATGTTGCATAAAATGTACAAGGATATTGCCAAGGTAGATAGTGCACAGGAAAGGAGACCAAACAAAGAGTAACAGGCAAAGTTGGACAGACCGGGTCAAAACCAAGATGGAGGCAAAGCCAAAAAAAATGTATCGAGAGAGGTTGAATAAATGTAGCCAAAGGTAGATACACAATAAAGCAAAAGCAATAGCAAGGGAAACAGACAAGTGTCAGGAGTCTAGCAGAACCAGCAACCAGTTATGTAACTGGGTAGATATTTAAAGGATTTCCTGCACATCCAACAGCAGACTGGATAGGCTGTCCATCACACTAGCAACCCATGGTAAACAGGACTGAGCTGCAGAGAGTTGGATGTGGCTCAATCCCAACACAGCAGCACAGCAGCAAGCTCCAGTTCACACACACAAAACCAAAAGAGAAATTAATGCCAAGAGGCACTTTGAAGACAGAAGAGGACTTTGACATAAATGTTACAGATATAACCTCTAACCTATGGTTTGTTTCTTTTAAGCTTATTTTTGATGACAGGTTCTATATTTGTGAATAGGGGCACTATTCACAAATATAGAACCTGTCATCAAAAATAAGCTTAAAAGAAACCTACCATTTGATTTGTTGCGTTATGAAGCAAACATACCTTGAGACTGATGTAGTTACACTGATGCAGGATCATATCTTGGTTAATCTCTCTGCCAATTGGTTTTGCTGATAAAACAATGATAAAATTATGATAATGAAGCTGTCTCGCTTTTGTGACTGGGCTCTCTCTAATGGGCTTTCTCCTAGCACATTAGTTATTCACTGTTTCACAGGATGATGTAATACCAGAGTTGTGCCTGAAGGCAGAATAATCAATTGCTGCACCATCCTCCAGCTGCTATGCATGAGTGATCCAGCTCAGGTTGATTACTCCTGTCTGGTCTAAACCCCGTGTGTAATACAAGCTGTAATACAAGCTCTGTGTAACTTGTGCAATCATGCAATCTAGCACAAGGTCCTGAATGTTATAATTGTTTTTTCAGAAAAACTACTCAGGAATTAACCAAGATATGATCCTACATCAGTGTAGCTACAGCATATGTTTGGTTCTAATACATCAAATCAAATGGTAGGTTTCCTTTCACCCGTAGCGCATCACGGGTCGGCCGCGGGTGCATGGAGAGGGCTCACGCGCTGAGCCCTCTCCATAGCCGGTAAGTATTTGCTGCATATTGCAGCAAAGGCTTACCGGTAACACCCTCGATTGGTGCCAGCACCAATCGCGGGTGTTTTCCCGCTGATCCCCGCCGGCAAAGCTGCCGGCGGCTTCAGAAGAATTGCGACGCATGGGCGCCGCCATCTTTTCGAGGATCGCCGAATCCGTCACCATGGTAGCCTCGGGTCTCACGAAGACCCGAGGCTACTCCGGATTAACCCATGTGCTATCAGCACATTGTAATGTATGAGTAGTAAAATACACATATACTGCCATACTGTAGTATGGCAGTATTTTATAGGATCGTGCAGACACCCTAGGGTTAAAGTACCCTAGGGAGTCTGAAAAATACTAAAAATAAAAATAAAAAAAAGTTTAAAAAAAAATTATAATAAAAAACCCTAAAAACTCAAATCACCCCCCTTTCCCGCGTCCAAAAATGCCTGATCTATCAAAATATGATAACGGTTTTTCACTCCGTAAGTCGAAAATGGCACTTTTTTTGTCATTTAAAAAAATTAAAAAATTCTATAAAAAGTGATCACAAGGTCGAACAGTTCTAAAATTGATAACATTGTAAACGTCATCAAAATCCGCAAAAAATGACACCACCCACAGCTCTATATACCAAAGTATAAAAAAGTTATTAGCGCCAGAAGATGGCAAAATCCCCCCAAAAATTTTTGTACAGGAGGTTTTAATTTTTTTAAATGTATGTAAACATTATAAAACCTATATAAATTTGGTATAACCGTAATCGCAACGACCCAAAGTATAATGTAGACATGTCATTTGGGGCGCACAGTGAAATCTGTAAGATCCAAGCCCACAAGAAGACGGCACAAATGCGTTTTTTTTCCAATTTCACTGCATTTGGAATTTTTTTCCCGCTTCATAGTACACGGCATGGAATATTCAATACCATCTCTATGAAGTGCAATTTGTTATGCAGAAAATAAGCTGTCATACAGCTCCGTACATGGAAAAATAAAAAATTCATGGATTTTTGATCATGGGGAGTGAAAAATGAAAAAAACAAAAAAGGGCCAGGTCCTGAAAGGGTTAATGACAGGTTCCAATAGTTGTAGGAAGAAGGGAAACGGTAGCAGGCATGAGCTGTAAGACAGCTTTAAGACTGCCTCACATGAATAACACACACACTTGAGACTTACTCATCCTTCTGGCAGGGTGCCAAATAGGGTTAAAAAGTCAATTTTCTGGAGATAGGGATTTTCTATTTCTTGCTAAAAACATTGTAGGCAAGTATCATTACAGCCAGTCCCCGGGTTACATACAAGATAGGGTCTGTAGGTTTGTTCTTAAGTTGAATTTGTATGTAAGTCGGAACTGTATATTTTATCATTGTAATCCCAGCCAGAACTTTTTTTGGTCTCTGTGACAATTTGATTTTAAAAATGTTGGGTTGTCATAAGAATCAATATTAACACTAAAACTTCACTACAGACACCTTTAATAACTATTACAACTGATCATTGCAGCCTAGGACTAAAGAACAATAAATTACCAATATCCAGAGGTCCGTTTGTAACTAGGGGTCGTATGTAAGTCGAGTGTTCTTAAGTAGGGGACTGCCTGTATAGTGCTATTGAAACCTGTCATTATGTTTATTATTAAAATCTAGCAACAAGTTTCTTTAACTAAGTAATTTACTGGTTTTGTAGGTTAAAAGGAAGCATCAAATAGCTCTTTCTCTGAGCTGAGCTGTATTGTTAGTCTCTGTGTATTTTAGGACCACCAAAGCAGGGCAAGTTTTTTGTATTAGAAGCTAACCTTTGAAAATAATGGGTTGTCAAAGATGGTTTATAGAGAGTAGTCCCAAAAGAGGTACTCATTTATATAATCTGCATGCCCTAGTGAACAAGGAGAGAAGTTGTCTCGATGAAGCAGCACCTTTAAAATAGGATTTGGAAAAATAAATGATTCCATAGTTACTTTTATTCATAAGTGTTTTACATATCAAGTTTCTTGTTTTCATATGTTTTCATTTTCACTTCGGCAGCTTAATAAAACTTTAATGTCCTATTAGAAAAACAAACACTGGAGTAATGATGAAAGACTGGCAGAGAATGTGCAGATGAAAAGACTGATGGTCAATGATGAGTACGCCACCAAAGCAAATTTATTGCATTTACCTCTAAATCTCTTGCTAATGAAACAAAGTGAATGGGAACTTTTTCCACTGTGCTCTCTTCCCCGGGTCCCAATGGAATATATTCTTTTCCTTATAATTTCATTCACCTGCTCTGATCCTCTATAGCACTGATAAAGCCGCTAATTAGATTTTTGTTCTAGTCAGCTGTGCTTAGGCAGGAATGATTTGTTAAATTTAGAGGTGGTTCATGTGTTGTAAACTGATAAAATAAAATTGCTTATGTAGAGCCTTTGGTAAATAATACAAAAATCTATTTAAAACTATTTCAGGATTATAGTTCTAGAGCCTTGGTCTAATTGTATTTATCTAGGAATGAAACCCTGTAGCACCATGTGTTTATTTCACATTTATTTCTGGATTTCAGGAACTGACATGAGTTTGAGTACAATCTTTAGCTTTGGGATCAAGGGTCTATTGTTGCTGGTTAAAATATGAATACATCACATACCATTTCAGGGAAATATGGAAATTGTATATGTTATTGTTACCTAGCTAGATCTCTGGAGTCCAAGTGATTTAATCATATGTGGGTAAGCAGGTTGTAAGTGATTGGGAAATAACATTTTAAACATACAAGGTTTCTTCAGTATCTCACATTTAGAGTCCGTCTGAAGTGCTTACAATCATACAGAGATGGTAACTATAGTATGCATATATAGCTAGATGCGTACATACAGATATGTTCATTTATAACCAAGCTCAAATAAAGTTTCACATAAAACCGATGTAATACTATATTACTGTATATTTCAATAATGTTGTCTAGAAAAGCTGGTCATCTTGTGAACATTATCTGAACATGTCCAACCAAGAGAAAGTTGGGAAAATCTGTAGTGACTGGGTCACTTTAGCACATTGAATATTTCCTTTCCCAAACCATTCTGCAGAAGATTTGCTGGTGTGATTTGACCAATCTTGAGCTGTTGGATCATTATTTACTTCAGATTTTTTGGTGTACAGAGGAGTTGAAAGTTGAACATTGACTATACGAGCCATGTGGCAGCTAAACAAGCCCAAAACCTCAATCTTCTTTCATGCTGATTGCTAGAGAGACTAAGGTGTTCATTCTCATATGCTTATCTGGTGCACCCCAAAAAGTTTGCCAAGCTGAAGGATGAGGGGGATATCAGCTCAGGGGTAGCGATGCTGCAGCAAGACATAGCCTCTAGCAACCAGGGGACTGTTTGCTCCAGTAAGAAGGGTAATGGGAACACAGGCAAGATCAGACAGGTGCTGGTAATGGGAGATTCCATTATTAGGGGAACAGACAGGACAATTTGTCACAAAGACCACACATAATGAACAGTGTGTTGTTTGCCAAGTTCTTGGGTTCAGCATGTTGCAGATCGGGTTGACCGATTAGTACCCAGGTAAGAGTAAGTAAGAGGTAGGTGGAAGGTCCTTAAAAATGATTAATGAGTAATTTTTTCTACCTGTACGAAATGCCAAACCAACTCTATACAGTATGAATAATTGAGCTAATCAATGGGCCAGATTTTTTTAAAACCCTATCTACATCCCTTAACACTTTATCCCATAGATGTTCATCCACAACCTTTATCTCTTCTATTCATCTATTCATAATTCATGACCCTCTTTTTCATTCCAACCCCTCAATAATTTCTTACAGATAAACTTAACAACTAAAGAGGATCTCATTAGGGCTAACATTGAGGGTAACAATTTATAGAAATCATGAGTTTCACTTCTAGCGTTCAACCAAATAAACCAACTGCAAATAGGAGAAATAGAAGATATCTACAATTCCATATTTTCCCAGTATTTCCTAATAAGACCATAGTTCCACTCCAGAGTATCAAAAACCATGCACATGGCATCAAGGAAAAGTACCAATCGTTGTCCAGGGTTGTAGGGGGTCAGCTGCAGATTTAAGTATAATCAATGAAGATTATCTATTGCATAACCTCCTGGCATAAAACTGGCATAGTCTCAGCAGTTTTATCTATGTACCAACCTTAAATGTGATACTGTAACAAATGCCTTGAAAAAGTTTAGACAAAAAACACACGCATAAAACTGACTGTCTCATAGAAGACAATCAGATTAGGACCGATCCCTCATAAAGTCATGCCGATGCTCTGTTATAAGGTTATGTGGATGGAGATACTCCAAGATAGTATCCCTGACAAACGAAGTTAAACTCACAGGTCTGTAGTTTTCAGTATCACTTCTCGACCCTTTTTGATCCATACTCTATGTGCCAGGCCGGTCTTTAAGGAATCTTCAAATATTACTATTAAAGGTCAGTCTACCACAGTACTTAATTTAGACTCAGTGATATGCTTATTTGAGTGGTTTTGAGACAGTGCTGCACCTTTACCCAAGATAAACTGCTGACTAGTGATGAGTGGGTCCGGCACCAAACTTGGAATTTGGTGTAGCTGGTTTCAGATTTCAGGTATGATATGAGGGAATGTACTGTATGGGCATGGCTGTGATTGCTAGGCAGGGCATGTATATATAGAGCAAGGTCACATATCCAGGTGCAATTAAAAACAGGAGACAGAGCTAGAGAGAGGTTTCTGCTCTTTGTAGGGTCAATCAGACAAGTAAGGAATTCTCAAATATAAATGATTGCTGTTTTCCAGACACTTAAGTAGGGAGAGGATACTGCTGTCATTAGTGAAAATCTGAAATAATTGTCCTATAATAGTGCTGGACTCACCAGCCACTTTATGAAGTACACCGTGCTAGTAACGGGTTGGACCCCCTTTTGCCTTCAGAACTGCCTCAATTCTTCGTGGCATAGATTCAACAAGGTGCTGGAAGCATTCCTCAGAGATTTTGGTCCATATTGACATGATGGCATCACACAGTTGCCGCAGATTTGTCGGCTGCACATCCATAATGCGAATCTCCCGTTCCACCACATGCCAAAGATACTCTATTGGATTGAGATCTGGTGACTGTGGAGGTCATTTGAGTACAGTGAACTCATTGTCATGTTCAAGAAACCAGTCTGAGATGATTCCAGCTTTATGACATGGCGCATTATCCTGCTGAAAGTAGCCATCAGATGTTGGGTACATTGTGGTCATAAAGGGATGGACATGGTCAGAAACAATACTCAGGTAGGTTGTGGCATTGCAACGATGCTCAATTGGTACCAAGGGGCCCAAAGAGTGCCAAGAAAATATTCCCAACACCATGACACCACTACCACCTGCCTGAACCATTGATACAAGGCAGGATGGATCCATGCTTTCATGTTTTTCCAATCTTCTACTGTCCAATTTTGATGAGCTTGTGCAAATTGTAGCCTCAGTTTACTGTTCTTAGCTGAAAGGAGTGGCACCCGGTGTGGTCTTCTGCTGCTGTAGCCCATCTGCCTCAAAGTTCGACGTACTGTGCGTTCAGAGATGCTCTTCTGCCTACCTTGGTTGTTATGGGTGGCGATTTGAGACACTGTTGCCTTTCTATCAGCTCAAAGCAGTCTACCCATTCTCCTCTGACCTCTGGCATCAACAAGGCATTTCCACCCACAGAACTGCCGCTCACTGGATGTTCTTTCTTTTTCGGACCATTCTCTGTAAACCCTAGAGATGGTTGTGCGTGAAAATCCCAGTAGATCAGCAGTTTCTGAAATACTCAGACCAGCCCTTCTGGCACCAACAACCATGCCACGTTCAAAGGCACTCAAATCACCTTTCTTCCCCATACTGATGCTCGGTTTGAACTGCAGGAGATTTTCTTGACCATGTCTACATGCCTAAATGCACTGAGTTGCCGCCATGTGATTGGCTGATTAGAAATTAAGTGTTAATGAGCAGTTGGACAGGTGTACCTAATAAAGTGGCCGTGAGTGTATTTCAGTGTTACCTCACACTACCAGTTTAAGAAATATATTCATTAACTTACACTACCAGTATTAAACTATATGTGTCAGTATTCACTTACACTACGAATGTTGGACCTATATGTGTCATACAGTACTACATTTTAGTGCCATTGTTTTAGTCTCAAACATTACTGCCTGTGTTAAAATGAAGAAAGCAAGAATTAACAGACAGGGATGTGGCCGCAGTGCTGCTGCACACAAAAAACATGGAACAGTTACTCATGTTGTATGCTAACTCTCCTAGTTGGAATTCTGTGGACCATTCACCTGTCCCTGCCCCAGACAGAGGGTTATAAGATTCTGAAACTGTGTTGGAGGATGGACAGTGGACCATTAAAAGAGATCTACAATAACAATGAAACCCAATGGCCAAGTGCTGTGGCTTTCTGCATTCTGCAGATGGAGAAAAACAGCAGAGATGAGGGTTCAGTGGTAGAAGAAGCATGGGGTGATAATAAAGTCCTAGATTCTACATAGATGAAAAGCTGTGATAGTTTGGTCTAAGAATTGGTGGCCAGGAAGCTCCAGGCGGCCTGCAGAACTCGCAAAAGGATACAAAAGCAGCTATGTGTTGCAGACCTCTCTCACGGACCCGCTAACAGTCAAGGGTTGATCCATTAAGCCCAAAGTGCATTACATTAAAAAATTACGTTCTGACCGGAGCTCCCATTTCACTTGCTTCCGTGTGTCCTTATTCTTCCAATATGCCACTCAAAAGATTGAGTAATTCACACTCCTCCAGCACAAATTCCTGAATCCTCCAATTAGAATATACAGCTTTTCAGACCAACACTCCTGCGTTTCTCCTGTGACCTCCTTCGTTTGCACCGTATGTTGCGGTAGATCGCTAGAAGAAATTCACCCACAGATAGCGTAGTATAGTTTAACACAGTAAACACAGTTTAAAATATTTAGATTAAAAACATACTCACAAAAGAGCAATAAAAATGTTTATATAAAACTCCAACATGGGATGCCAGCTACACGTTATCGCCCGACCCTGGGTTTCTCCCTATATGGTTTCTTCCAGGGTGTTGCTAGTGTCCAGTCCCAAACTACTTTTTATACCCAACATAAGTTGTAAGAGTTCTACTTACATTGCACAGCATTTATAAATATCTATTTACACCCTATTCGTACATATGCACATTTTGTCTCGTATAGTTTTTTGAACGTTAATCTTTATAAAACCAATTCCTCAACCATAAACTATTTGTCCACTCTATTAATTTCAGAAAATACATTGCACCATTTTCTATACTAGCCAATCTTAATCTACAGCGGGGAATTCAGACCATCCAATCCACAGCTCCACAAGCGACACACCTTCCTCTCTCAGAAACAGGGCCAATCGCAGTCCACCATCACCTCACAAACCCCCTCTAGTTAACCTATCTCCATGGACATATCAGATCCTCCTATCCGCCACACCTCTTTCAGCCAGGAGAGGCCCCAAGTTTGAAACATTCAATCCGTGCGCCCAAATAGAATGCACCTCCCCAAATAGGCTATAGCATCCTACTTCTCTGCGAGACTCACAGAGCCTAAATCTCCATACTATAATTTTAGGCTCATAAGATGCACTTCAATCTGACAAATGTGTCCAATCTTATTAGACTTTTATCTCCTCAAAATATACAGGAATAAAAAACAAGACCCCATTGCACTGATATAGTGATGAATATGACCCCATGCATGCCTCCAAAATATGCAGAAATATAAAAATTTATTGATAACTTTATTGCTTCAGATCTTATTTATAGATTATGTTAACCCTCCTTTAGAAAACATCTATAAAAATCTATATTCAACCCCCCTAGTGTGAGTGTTCCCCACTCATGTATCCAAAACCCCTCCCATCTACGTAACTTGATGTTAATATGTTCCCCTCGCCAAAGTACTTCTTTTCTTTATTGCCCAAAAATGCATCACATTCGGGTCTGAATTGTGCATTTTCATAAAATGTGCCGACACACTGTGACAATCACACTAATTTGTTGGCACATTTTAAGAAAATGCAGAATTCAGATATAAGGTTACCAATATATTTTTATATTTCTGTACATTGTGGAGACATGCATGGGGTCATATTCATCACTATATCAGTGCAATGGGGTCATGTTTTTTACTCCTCTATATTTTAGGGAGATAAAAGTCAAAATAGGAATGGATGTACTATCGTATTCATAAAACAAAGTTTGCGTGTATACCCTTGTGAAAATATGATGCGAATAAGATTGTCAGATTAATGCACATATATCGAGCCTAAAATTATAGTAGGGATATTTAGGCGCTGTGGGTGTTGCAGAGAAGTAGGGTGCTATAGAGGATTTGGGGAGGTGCGTTCTATTTGGGCTCGCGGTTGTTTCAAACTTGGCGCCTCTTCTGGCTGAAGGAGGTGTGGCGGATAGGAGGATCTGATACATCCATGGGGATACGTCACCTAGATGGGGTGTGTAAGGTTATGGTGGACTGCAATTGACCCCTCCCTTTTCACGCTGTATACGAAAAGTGGGGAGGACAGGCGATAACATTCTTACCAATGGAAACAGAATAATAGGACATGGGGGGGAATAAGAGGAAAGAGCAGAAGGGTAGCTAAGGGAGGGGCACAGAGGGGACACCAAGTAGTGGGGGTGTATTATGGATGATACACAGCTAAGAGCCTGTAGGAGTTCCAGAGCTCCCCTCGCCAGGAGTCTGGACCAAGATGTCCCTGAACCGCTGGGAGTCGCAGAGGTTTATCCATGGCTGCCAAAGTTTTAGGAATTTCTCTGATGTCCCAGAGGCATCGACAATAAACTCCTCCATACAATAGAGGTGTAGCAAATTCTTGAGACCAGTCTGAGATAGAGGGAGGTATGGGGGAACGCCACCTTCTAGCGATGACGGAATGGGCAGCGATGAGAGAAACAAAAACTATTTTTTTGTTTCTTAATGGCCCCAGGGAGAATAGAGAGGAGAGCCACCTCCTGGGTCCTAGGGGCCACAACGCTGGTGAGATCACTCGTAGCTCTGAAGATTTGGTCGCAGAAGTGAGAAATGTCTCGGCATGTAGTTGAGGCTATACAGTTTAGATAGACCTGAAGGAACCTGAATGTGATCGACGTAGAGCGCCAACGGAAAGGAAAGTGTTCTTTAAGGGATTGGACTTCTTCCATAGGAAGGGAGACGGTCAACGCTTCCGATTTATTGTAGTTGATTTTGAAGTTGCTTAGGTGACCATAGGATTCAGACACTTTGAGGAGTGAGGGAAGGGAAATTCGGGGCTGAGAGATATATAACAGCAAATCATCTCCGAACAAGGCCGTCTTGTAGTGTTTATGGCCCACCTGGGCACCATGTATGTTTGGGTTGTTCCTGATCACGATTGCTAGGTGTTCCATCACCACTATATAAAGAAGGGGAGAGAGAGGGCACCCCTGGCGAGTATCATTGTTTATTTGAATGGGACTAGAGAAGAACCCATTTGCCCTGACTATAGCCATCGGGTCGTCGTAAAGATCCATGTGGACACTATCGATGGCCTTCTCTTCATCAATTGACAGAAGGCTTAAGGACATAGACCTTTTCTGGGTATGTGTCATTAAGAGAAAAATTTTCGTCAAACTTTCCTTGGCCTGTACCTGATGAGGACCACCTGGTCCGTGTGGATAACCTTCGGAAGGTGAGGGGCTAAGCAATCCGCTAGGATCTCAGAGTACAGCTTTAGATAAATGTTTAGTAAGGAGATGGGCCAGTAGCTTGCCGGTTGAGAGGGATCTTTATCTGTCTTTAGGAGAACGCTGATGTTGGCCTCTAGGGATTGGGGGTGGAAAGACACCGCTTGGGAGATAGAATTAAACATTCTCGTCAGGAAACGGGACAAAGCCTCTCACCAGGGCTCGGGGTCTTCCTGGCAGGGGGCTTTTTAATTGACCTCGGTGTTGCTGAAATCGGACTCCAAGGCCTCAATCACTTCTCCATCGAATTGGGGGAGGGCTGTGTGATTGATATAACTCTCGATATGGCTTGTCATCAAGTCCGGATCTAGGTCAGCAAACTGGCCCCTAATGTTGTACAGCTGCAAGTAAAATGAGCCAAACTCTGCGCTGATGTCAATTTGGTTAAATGAGTCATCATCCGATGCAGATTTAATGCAAGGGATGTGGGTCATGTCCTGTCGAGAGTGTAAGAGGTGTGCTAGTGGGCATCCACATTTGTTTGAGTACTCACATAAGCAACTCTTAAATTGTGTAAAGTGGTAAGTCGATTTTCGATCCAGGAGGACTCGAATTTCCTCCCTGACCATCACCAAGTCCGCAAGGACCTCAGGAGTCTGGCCCGATTTGTGGCGGGACTTAAGGTCATGGAGACACCGTAAAAGATAGTTGCATTTAGCTGCATTTTATTTTTTTAGTTGGACCCCATGATCTGTGAAGCGACTACAGAGCTTGCATTTGAACGCTTCCCATTTCATGGGTGGTGTCTCTGGGGTAAGGTTGGGGGAGCGAGTGAAGGAGTCAATGTTTTGTTTAATCTCCTGCACACAAAGAGGGTTTTTAAGGAGGTGGTCATTGAGGCACCAAGTTAAGAACCGTTTAGAAATTGAGGGGATGACAAGGCGTAGGTATATCGAGGCGTGGTCCGAGAGGGTGATGTTAGGGACCAGTTCCCAGGTCAGGGATCTATGCCGAATGAGAAAATAGTCGATGCAGCTGCAGGAGTCGTGTTCAGGGGAATAATAGGTGTAGTCCCTATCCTTAGGGTGGAGGATCCTCCAAATGTCTACCAGCTGAAGGTTATGTAAGTCTTTCCTGAGGGAGCAGATCTGCTGGTTAGGGATGTGGCTCTTTTAGCACATCTAGAGGAAAATTAAAGTCTCCCCCCAAGATCAGCATCCCCTCCGAGAACTCAGACAACTCAGATAAGACCTTCCGACAAGCAGCAATAGGAGAACGATTGGGCAAGTACACAGTGGCGAAGGTGAATATTTGATCAAATATTTGCAATTTGACAAATGGATACCTTCCATCCATTCGCCCAAGACAAGTTGCGGAAGAGATTCGAGGACTGCAATAGAGACACCCTTGGATCGAGAGACCTGGTTAGAGGTATGGAACCATGTACTGAAGTAGCGATCCCTGATCACCGGGAGGTAAATTTAAATCGGAATTTTAACTTTAAAGTGAATTTCAATGAGAATTTTAACTCCCTGCCTATGGATACATAGAGAATCTGGGACCTCTTCTGGGGAATCTTCAAGCCCCTGGCATTCAAATAACCCACCTTTAGAGATTGCATTGTGGATTCACAAGTAAGGCCAGGCTCGGAGTAAAGTAGTGGAGCCCCGGAGAGAAAAAAAAGGGGGGTAGAGCAATAGCGAGGAGGTATGAGGGGAAGAGACAGAGGGTGAAAGAGGGAGATTAAAGAAACCCAGCCCCACAGTCATTAGGAAAAGCTAGGTGGGTGAAAAGAGAAGGAAAAAGGCAGCAAGAGGAGGAGAGGTGGGAGGAAAGGAGCTAGGATAACTTAACAAAACACAGTACAGGGAGCAAGCCCCTACAGTTTTAGGGACTGTATTAAATATGTATACAGACTAGCTGTATACAAGTTCCCACGTGGGGGGTTGTCTAACCAGAGAGTGCCCTCTCCCCGGGCCCCCGAATCCATGTAATGATATCTGAACAAATAACAATAGGCAAAACCCAGCACAAAAAAACACTGCAATGTCAACTTGTGTGAAAAAGGATACTCAATCTTCTGGGATGGTGAACAGAGGGCAGACCTAGCCCTGTCCTCCATTCTGTAGGGCGGCCTAGTGCCTGCGTCATATGCATGGCCCTCCAGGGCTGTTGCCAACTCCCCCTCCAGGGGGCGTGCTGTGGCCGGCGAGGGGGGCAGACTGGGTCCGTTGGGACCAGAAGGACCGGCCAATCTGGAAGGATCGGATGGAGGATATCTAGAGCTGCTGCAAAAGATGGAACATTGGGGGGATGTTTGATGGAGTAAGTGTTGCCTGCTTTGCGGATTTGAAGACAGAAGGGGAATCAGCAGGAGGAGGGTAGGTTTCTTTGGCGGAGCTGGTCTAGGAATGGGTGGAGGGCTTTCCGCTTGAGGATAGTTAGCCTAGATAGGTCCGGGAGGAGTTGAAGGCCCTGGCTTTCATGATGGCATCTTTCAAATGATAGCGGTGCACCCTGCAAATTAAGTCTCGAGGGGGCCCTTGGCATCAGGTCGGGCCTGAAGGGCTCTATGTGCTCTGTCTTATTCCACCAGAGATTCTGTAGAAACTTCCAGGACAGGGTTAAAATTTGTTTGGAGAACAGCATGAAAGTGGGCCGGTTCATCTGATTCAGGGAGGCACAGATTTGAATATTGTTCCTCCTGCCTGTGTTTTCTGCGTTGTTGAGCTGATCTATTAAGTATATGAGCTGGAAGCAGTGTGTAGAAAGCATGGCAGAGTGAGAGTCCAGTTGAGCACATACAGTATTTTGTGCAACGTCCCCAACCTCGGCTCTGGTCTGCAACTGTTGTACTTCTTGTCTCAGTACGGATATTTCTGCACTGTAAGATTGCACTAAACGGGAGACATAACATTCCATGTCTACCCTGGAAGGGATGGATCTGAGATGCTTCTTTAGGTTGAGTAGTTCAGCCAAGCTTTCTTAAACTTGAGCAAGCAAAGAATTCTGATGGGTATCAGATGTCGGTGACATAGGGACCTGGGGTGAGGATGCACTTTCTTGACTAGGCACAAAGGGCTGTGGAAAAGTGGCTGCATCTGGAGATTTGGTTGCCAGGAACCAAAGGAGACTGGAGAGTGTGGTAGTAGGGCCGCAGGTGATGTATCCCACGAAAGTGCAACAGTAGATGAGTGAGTTTGCTGTAACAGGTGGTGTGACAGATTAGAGATGAGCGAGCACTAAAATGCTCGAGTGCTCGTTATTCGAGACGAACTTTTCCAGATGCTCGAGTGCTCGTCTCGAATAACGAGCCCCATTGAAGTCAATGGGAGACTCGAGCATTTTTCAAAGGGACCATGGTTCGGGAATAAAATGTGTTAATTAATTGAAAAAGAATGTCTTCTGATAAGTTATCAGATGTATACAAACATCTACAATCTATTCTTCACTGTTCCGCGCGTATATTATCTCCCGACAAGTTAGCAGATGTGAAGAACAGTGAAGAATAGAATAAAAACAGTGACCACAGGATCATTTAAGTGAAAAACACAGTGAAGAATAGATTGTAGATGTTCGGCACATCTGCTTACTTGTCGGGAGATACGATGTCCCGGGATCCGCTGCTCTTCTTTCACTGAAGTCTCCCCGATCTCTCCGTGCTGCCCCATGTCTCCGTGCTGCCCCATGTCTCCGTGCTGCCCCATGTCTCCGTGCTGCCCCATGTCTCCCTGCTGCCCAATGTCTCCCTGCTGCCCCATGTCTCCGTGCTGCCCCATGTCTCCGTGCTGCCCCATGTCTCCTTGCTGCCGCCCCATGTCTCCGTGCTGCCACCCCATGTCTCCGTTCTGCCGCCCCATGTCTCCGTTCTGCTGCTCCCCTATGTCTCCGTTCTGCTGCTCCCCTATGTCTCCGTTCTGCTGCCGCCCCATGTCTCCGTGCTGCCGCCCCATGTCTCCGTTCTGCTGCTCCCCTATGTCTCTGTTCTGCTGCCGCCCCATGTCTCCGTTCTGCTGCTCCCCAATGTCTCCGTTTTGCTGCTCCCCTATGTCTCCGTTCTGCTGCTCCCCGATGTCTCCGTTCTGCTGCTCCCCTATGTCTCCGTTCTGCTGCTCCCCGATGTCTCTGTGCTGCTCACCGTGTTCTTCAATGTGTTCTTCACACATATATATTGTTCTTCACATACTATTTTGTTCGCACTGTTCCGCGCGTATCTCCCGACAAGTAAGCAGATGTGCCGCACATCTGTAATCTATTCTTCACTCTGTTTTTCACTCTGTTTTTCACTTAAATGATCCTGTGTTCACTGTGTCCAATGTTTTTATTCTATTCTTCATTGTTCTTCACTGTGTTTTTTTAATTAAATGCTCGATCTCGAGCAGGAGAAATACTCGTCCGAGCAACGAGCCGTTTCGAGTACCTTAATACTCGAACGAGCATCAAGCTCGGACGAGTATACTCGCTCATCTCTATGACAGATGCTTAAGCGGTAAGCAGTTGGCTTGGGGAGGCAGGTAGGAGGCCCCTGGGTCAGGCTCAAGGGTTCAGGGGAACTGTGGCAGCTATCTGGGTACCGCCAGGCTAGGGTCCCTCGGGCTCGGGTCGGGGTGATGTACATCCCACTGTTGCGGCCTCGCGCAGGGGCAGAGAAGAAACCACATGTGCCGTGTCCATGACAGCTGCGGGGTCCATCGGTACCACGTGTAGCAAGGCCGTGCAAGCGGGATTGCAGCGGAAAGGACTCCTGTGTGGAGCACCCCTCACCGAGGGCAGACGAGGAGCCAGGTTGTCCAGGAGATACAGTGGAGATCTGCAGAAAGTGACGTGGGCCGCCATTTTCGCGGGCTCTTGCGGTATTGGCCAATTCCTCTTGAGGAAACCCGAAGGGGCAGAAAGTGGTTTGGCTGCCCTCTTCTTTCTTGGACCCATGTGTGGGTGCCGCTGCAGGTGCTGGGTGGGCTGTTAGCGTGGCCAAGGCATGGGGCAGAGTGGGAGCTAGTGCAACATGCGACTGCTCGTTTTCATGGCCAGGCCATTCCCCCACGTGTTCAGACTTTAAACAGGACTTTGGTTTGTGCCGTCCCTTTCATTGTACCTGTTTTTCGTGATTAAAATTGTCTTATTCATTACATGAATTTAAACTTGAACTTGTCAAATTCCCCAGTGCATGAATTTTATCTTGAAATATCAGTATTTTAAGACTGAAACTTAAAATGTTCAAATATCACAGTAACTGGATTTTAACAGCAGTGAGAGGATGGGTGTGTAGGTTTCCTTTTGCATCTTTAATACTTTGTGTATATAACTGGGTCTGAACATTCAGAGCACTGCTGTAACATTAACAGCATGTTTTTTATTATATTTTTTTTACTATTATTTCTTTGCTTATTCAATTTTTTATGTTATTATTTTAAGCATTTTTCCTATCACATTTGGGCAAGACAATTGCCTTTTTCTAGCCATCATTTGTTAGGTCTTTAAATTTGGGTCCCCATTGATTTCTTTGGGGTTTTTGTTTGCCTACAAGTTCGCGCCTAGGTCAGGATCCCAAAAAAAACTTTACTCAGTCATGGACAAATTTAAATGGTAATGAAGTCAACAAGTTGGACTGCAACAGCCAAGTATTTTTATCTTTGGCCATATTACAATGAGTGTTACGTAGTGGTAGATTTTATTCAGAGATCCAAATATACCATGGGATCATGCCTCTAAACATTTCAGAATTGCATGTAGCTACATTCTAATATGCTTACATGTGCAAACTTCATTGACTTAACAGAAGCCATTTGGCTATACCTCCATGCAGTCATGAAAATAAAAACCTTATTCTAATAGCAGTGTTGTAAAAGGAAGAGTCTCTTTATGATAGATTTTATGAATCTTTAAGACATTTGGATTTCTCTTTGCATGGTTATACCTTGAAAACACCATAAACATGGAGTCCCGGAGTTGTTACTACATTCCCGTTTATTTCACTCTTGGCAGGAATTGTATATAAATTTTCAGCAATGTTTGCAGTGACCATAGATATTAAAATCTCCCTGTGATATTATTCCCTGTCATTTTCCATTCACCGCCAGTGTAGTCATTTCATTTTGCAATGCGTTCTCCCTTATAGCCCTTTGTTTCCCTCTGTGTGATATATGAGTATAGAATATCAATACATCTTGTGATCTTCAGAAAATCACTATATTTCTCTGTGTTCCATGGAGTACCATTGAATAATAAGCACTAAGAATCAGGAGTCTGTAAAAGTACATTCCACAGGATGTCATTTTCTTATAGCGCAACAATCTCGCCTCGTTCCACAGCCTCTTATGGAAATGTATCTGACTAGGGATTTTCCTCATTTACGATATGCAAAGAAAAAAGCACATGTAATTTTGTATTGCTCAGAGAAACGTATCTTGAAGGGACATAGCCCTTTCTGGACGAGCCCTGGTATTTCTGAATGACCTTGCTTGGTATTCGACTGTCACACTGTTTGATCACTAGAAAATCCAATTGCAGAAGCGTAGCACGTGCTCAGCGGGACACTGCTATGCAGGGATCTAGTTTAACTGATTCGAGACAGCTTGGAGACAGTTTCTTTTATGAAAACCTTAAGAGCAAAATCCATTCTAGGCAAAATACTGTATACTAGGACTAAATACAGACATTGTCTGGTAGTCTCTGAGCCGATTAGGGCACACAATGGGGGTTTTCATGATATTATGTAATACATATGTCCAGCATGGAAAACCATATTTATGAGTGAGGAGAGAATTAGAATACTCTTCAGATTGTCAACTGAAAAGCCAAGATACAATTTTGAAGTTGAATAACAGTAATTTTCAGCTGATTTTTAATATTGTGTAGAGGGGAGTGTTGGGGACATCATAACTACTTAATTAAATAATGTGCATTAAAGAAAAAAGAGGTGGCACTCACCGATATGCGCTAGTAGGTGCAAAAACGGCCCGTCTGGCCCACTCCATCCCTGTACTGCAACACTTATGAAATAAAGCAGTTCCACGTATCAGTGAGTGCCGCCTCTTTTTTCTTTGATGCACATCAACTTTTGGACTCTATTGTCTCGGCTGAGCAATGCCTTATGGAACTCCAAGGAGCGATTCATCTTGCTTCTATGATCTAACCTCCTTCAAGTACATTTTTGGGTACCTAAACCTAAACTGAGGTTGTGGATCTTAATTAAATAATGTTGCTAAATTTTGTTTAGAAACTTGCTGTAAAGTGCCCCTTCGTGAGAATATTGTTACAACAGATCATCCGTCTACAGGGCTGAAGATAGGGCTCTCTCCTACATTTATGCTCACTCCCTGGTTATAGTATGCTATGAGCATTATTTTAAAACATGAAGCTGAAAGTGAAGTGGTTAATCCTCAATCCTCAGAGCTGTGTAAGCAAACACAGGGAGATTTGATAAGATCATCTCAAAGCCAGCATGAGGGACACACTCTATACATGATGGAATACTAATCTCTACAAGAGGGAACATTGCAACCTCTTTCTTTACTAAGCAGTTAAGTATATTACAAAAAATGTGCACAAAACTGCCCCCCATGCAGACACATACTTACACTATTAAAAATAATCTTAATGGTAAGACTTTAATATAAATTTTAATTTTGGTTGACAACTATGTGGTAAGGAAGTGGTTTCAACATACCACAACATCATACAGGTGATCACAAATTGTTCATACCCTTTTGTCTTTTCTACCCTCTGTATGAAAGGAGGCCTAAATATTTTTTGAAAGTTTCCTCTAAAGTTTCCTTGACTTTGGAAAAAGGAAACTTCTCTGGTTTATACATTGTATATATTTGTCTAGGTCATCTTTGGCTTTATTTAATAAGACTCTGAAGAAGAAGAAAAAAATTCCCTATGACTGATGGATAACTGCATCTTTCAAGTTCTATCCTTTACTTTTTACTCTGTGCATCTTAGAAATATTTGTACCTATTCAAAAACTCTCATTACATTGAGAAAATTGATGAGTAATTTGGCCATTAATAGTAATGAGCGGGTCTGGACTTGTGGTCACCAACACAGAACCGAATTTTATGTAAAACCTTGGGTCCTAGTTCGTTATTTGCCAATAAAAGCATGTGGACTGCTGCTTGATTGACCATTCAGCAGCCAATTAGCCCCCTGACAACCACAGCCATGCCCTCTATGTGCCTGGCTGTGATTGGCCACGCAGGGCATGTGAGTATCCTGTATGACAATCAGAGCCACATGTCACAGCGTCACAAGTGAGAGGAGACAGAGAGGGAAAGGCTGGCTGCACAATAGGGAGAGTGAAGGAAAGAATAGAGCGTCCTGAATTTCAGAATTGCCGTTTGTAGGCCATGTAGGAAGATTGGGCGGGAGAGATATCTGTGAGGGACAGAGATAAATACTTTCCAGTTTTGAGGAAGTGCGAAAGTGAGAGAACCTTACTATTGCATCATAATCATCTACAGAAATAGCCTCACGCTCACTGCATCACTTTGCTGCACCTTGTTCACTACAACTGTTTTTCTACAAAGTAGGAGTATCAGTTTTCTGTATCCACATATATAAAACAAACCACACGACCTCCACCCTTGGTTTTGCATTCAGATTGATCTGCAATCTGCGACATAGAGCTTCCTGTCAGAATAGCAACTAAACACAAGAATGTGCAGTTAGGTTCCTTTATTGTAAGCAAATATGTTGCATGCCATTTTCTGTGCATTAATTTTATTTGTCAATGGCCGATAATATCCCAGTTCTGCAGTAAGTTTATTGTATGGATTGTTTTTGGTTAGTACACACACAACCAATCAAGCATCATCCACAATAAAGAGTGGGAGAGATAGTCCACTATGGAGGTCCCATGAAGGGTTAATATGATACCGATGAGAACTAGCATAAATGTCTTGGTTACAATATCCAAAGGTTTGAACATATGGACAAAGCTCTATCCTGCTTTTTGTTTTCCAATGGTGTAGCTTGCATGTGTCTCAAGCATTAGCAAAACAAGGATTTGGCCCATTATAAGTGGTCATCTGCCATTGAGATCTTATCAAATTAAATATTAACAAATAAATAATAATTTTTTACAAGCATCAGAGGTCCAGGCGAAGGTTAACGAATTGGAGGTGGATGAAGTGGAGAAGTAGGTCGCCACATTTTATTCACTCACTAGAGGTTGGAAATGTTTTTTGTTCATATTCACCGAAAAAAACACTTTAGAAAATATAGGCGAATGAGCTCAGTCTTTGGTGCGCCTCTTGTTTCTGTCGGCTCCTAAAGCATGCACGTCAGCTCATGAAATAAAGCTATGTGTAAGCATATCAGTGATAAAACCTTGGTTTGAACACACATTCTGATAGGATGTTTACCACAGGGTAGAGTCTGCCACCTGGTATTACAAGAATTGAACAGTATTCCATGTTGCCTCCATGCTAACCCTCCCTTCTGAGATGGTGCTATTGTCCCTGCTGCTTGGTCTTGTGTTGCCACTGATCCCTCAATTTTGGTTGTGCTGGGTGCCATTCTGCTGAAAGCAAAACTCCTTCTATTCCTCCTCTTTCTCTTTCTCCAAACCCGATCCCTTGGTTGGCCAGTGGAGTATCTGGCCCCTATTGGTTCAGCAATCAACCCTGCAAGCCATATGTGAACTGGCCTGACACCTTCTGCTTCTATGCTACTTTGTGTGTCACCATTACATCCTCTGTCATGGCCTGAAGTTTTTTTTTTTTCTAGCTAAGATGATGGCATCATCAGCACTGTCATATTGGTAGTGGTAGCACTGCAGACAATACATATATATTTCATTGAGGCCCACTCATGCAGCAGATTTAAAATGGAATTCTATCTGGTTAGGTGGTGGGTGGGAAGGCCAAAGTTGCCCTGAATGCTCTATGTGATCTTTTAACCAGACAGATGAGTTTCAGCATGGCCTGCAGCATTTCCCTATGGCTGTGATGAAACTGGTGGTGCTTATCGATGTGCACTGCATGAGGACGCAGGTAAAAAGTAGTTTGAAGTGGAGGCAAATGGAGGCAGAGATGTAAATAGCAAAAGCTGGGTCCCATTGCAGAATTTTGATTGGGGCCCCCTTCATTAGCCACTGTAACTAAATTTATTAAACAGTACCTGCTGAGTTCCCCCGCCCCCTTTCTACCTTCATGGTACCGCAGAACCTTAAAATATATTTTGAGTTAAGTTTTTCCATGCACAAAATATTAACAGTCTTTAGGTAGCAGAAAGTATTAGTATGAGATGGATGGGGATGTGACAACGGGCACCACCGCTGATCATCAAAGAACAGGACCGGCATTTATACACTCCTACTCTTATATACACATGTATACACTCCTACTCTTATACACACATGAATACACTCTTACACACATATGTATACACTTATATACATACATGCATACTCTCCTACTCCTATACACACATGTATACACTCCTACTCTTATACAAACATATATACACTCCTACTCTACACACATGTATATACTCCTATACAAAAAAAACAGATATCTAACACCAAATTTATGTAAAATTGCTATTGGATATCTGTTGTTTGCATGTGAACTGGAAGCCACTGAAGGACCTCTATACTTCACTCAACTCCACTCCAATGAAATTAGGTTAGTCTGTTCAGTTTTAAAATCCTATATACACATGTATACACTCATACTCCCATAACTATGTATATACTCCTATAGATAATTGTAAAAACTCATACTGATATGAGTATACATTGCTATATACACACACATGAATATACTCATACACTTAAACTAATATGCACACATGTATACATGCATATCATAGAGAATTAGTGACTGCTCCTTGACTTGTGGCTGAGATGTCCTTGCTGTTTTGAATAGGGGTAAGGTGGGGGATTTGCACACAAGAGGTGGAGTGTGTTGAAGAGAATCTGATGGAACTTGAGTCACTCTTTGTGATGCCTTAACTTAGTAGGGCCTGTCCATTTTTGGAACACACATGCAGTACTTGACGCTGCCTTGACAAGGCCAATTATTTAAAAAATTCTAGCTGCCCCTCACTATCATTGTAGCTACCTTCTCTCCCAATAACATTGCTGGTCGGGTCCACTCATCAATACCCACACCGACATTAACAGCATTTTATTATTATTTTTATTTGTTATTAAATTGTCATTTTTTTATGTTAGTTTATTAGTTCAAGTACTTACCCCAGCCCTTCTTGGTCAGGGCAACTGTGCTTTTATTGTTACCATGTTTCAGCATGTCACTATGTTTTCCATGTTTCCCCATTTTACAGCCATTTTTGGATGTTAAAATCTGGGTCCCCGTTGACTTTTTGGGTTCATATTTGGGTAAAAGTTGCTCCCAAAGTCCAGGACCAGAACTGAATTTTGTTGCAAAATTTAGCTGAACCTTTCAAACCCCAATTTTGTTCAACATGCTCATCACTGACTGTTAAAGTGAACTCTAACCACCAATGTCATTTTGAGCTAGTGACAGGTTACACTAGAATTTGCTATGGTGTATTTAAAAATGCCTTTGTCTGTATTCTGAATCATTTCAGTGCTTTATACAAGTTTAATTCACATTACTGGGCTCCCTGTCAGCAACTTGTGTTGAGTCCCGCGGGAGGGGCAGCTGCAGCCTGTGCTCCTTTCCCACATACTCATGCAGTGTCCTCCTTGTTAAGTGCATTGAGCGGGCAGGGTAGGGAGGCAAATGGTGTGAAGGAATGCATGAGGAGACACAGGCATAGATTGGCTGCAGCTGTTCCTCCCCCGGGACTCACTACTGGCAGGGAGCCGGTTTTAGACAAAGTGGGCAAAATTAAAAATGGGGCCGCATAGTAAAACTATTTTATGAACAGCCACATTCAGGGAGAGGCTCCCTTGAGCCCTGCACAATAATAACACTTTGTAAGTTACAAACAGTAGTATGGTAAGGCAATCTGTAATATGGGACTGTAGGAGAATGTTATAGGAGTATATAGATAGCTAAATAGATGATAAAAGATATATACAGTGGAAGAGAGATAGAAAGGTTGATTGATAGGTCGATAGATAAAAGATAGGTGATAGAAGGTATATTGATAAATAGATAGACAAAAGCTAGATTGATAAATGGATAGATAGGCAGATATATAGATAGGAAATACAGATATAAAGACAAATTATAATAATATAATTTATCTCCTATAATTTTTCCTAATTTCTCCGAATTTCCTATCCTATCTGTCAGGATACACGATAGATACATTATATGTATCTAGATGCTAGATATATAGACAGGAGATAGATGATAAGCATCTTCACTAGGGCATTCAACCATGTGGAATTAAAAGAGCAATACATCCTCTGCCCACAAAAGTCCACATGCCAGCCAGCGTTAGGCTGCTTGTCTTCTCGGCTTGTTCTCTGACTCCGTTCATGTCCTGTGCTACCGCGGCTTGTTTCCTGATCCTGTGCTGTCTGCCATAACCTTCTTCCTGTTCCTGACTCTGATTGTACGCCGCTTGCCTCGACTCTGGACTGACTTTGATTACTCACTCTGCCTGACCCCTTGGTACCATGTACCAATGTCCCTGTGCCTGCTGGGTCAGCTGCTCTATACTGGGACCACCCATAGAGGTAGCGGCCTTGCAATCACTCCACAGCGAAGTCTAGATGCCTGTACAGGTGTAAAAGCGCGAATACCGGAATGATCCAGGGATAAAGTCCTTAGTGTGTGGCCTAAAGTGTACCCAGTTAGATAGCACATTGGCTTCACAACCCTCTGCTTACACCTATTTTTTAAGGTGCGAGGCGTAGACTACCACATAACAAAGAAGATTAAAAACAATGACAAAAAACAATGGAGAACTTGCAAATATGTTGTATGTCTACTGACTTAAATTGGAAATTGATGACAATATTTTTAGATTCCAACTGTAAAGCTTATAAGAATGTACTCATAATAATTCAAAAAATGCCAGATTTTAATTAAAATCCACAGGGAGGTAGAATGAGAAATGACAGACAAGTCCGCATGCTCACATTTGTAGATGTTAAAAGTGTAATAAACAAGTAAAATGCTGCTATCATGAGATTATTAGACATCCATATATGCTGGTTCTAATGGAGGATTATATAGTATAATATTTTTGGGTTGGATCATTAATGGAGTCATAGCATCATACAATACAATACAACTTTATTGATCCCTTTCGAGAAATTGCTTTGTACACACATCTTTCGAGCCAGGAGTATGTAAACACACAGGAAATTCTAACACACAGCTGGTGGTTTTGTTGTATATTTCACTAGATTCGGGATGAAGTAGTTACAAAATCTCTCCATACAGCAATTGATTTGGCTGTAGCTATTGCTAAATGTGTTGAGCTGATCTGCTATGTATTGGTACAGATTGTGCGATTTGTTGGTTCTAATAGCCATGAGTTTGTTGATGCATCTTTCCTGCCATACCAACCCAGTTGAGGGCCAACAGTGCCTTGAGCCCTCTTAATAATTTTTCAAATTTTATTCTCCTCTCTTCTTTTGACAGTGCATAGTAAAAAAGGTTAGAAAAAGACATCAATCCATCATGTCCAATCTTTACATTATATTGTGTAAGAAGGTAAAAATCCTGCAAGGCTGATACCAATTGGCCCAAAGTAGGGAAACATTCCTTCCTGACCCCTAACAAGACAATCAGAATAACTCCCTAGATCAACAAAAACTACTAACTCAAAAAGTTCTATTCCCATGTGATGTTGGTCTCTATAATTAATTAAGGGTCATTCATGATCTCCCTTTGTTTTCTATCACTAAGCCAATTGCTTACCCAGAATTCTCTTTTTATATATACCAACCTTTAATGCTGTGTCAAATGCCTTGGAAAGCCTCCCCCATCCCCCAATCTAGAACTTACCTCCTCATAGAAGCTGATCAGATTAGTCTAACAGGACCGAACTCTCACAAAACCCATGCTGATTCTGGGCTAAAAGGTTATGCACAGTGAGATACTCCAAGATAGAATCTCTAATAAACCCCTCAAATATTTTCACAACAATCGATGTTAGACTCACAGGTCTGTAGTTTCCAGGAACACTTTTTGACCCTTTTTTAAATATTGGAACCGCATTTGATATGCGCCAGTCCTGTGAAACAGAACCTGTCCTCAATGAAATAATGGTTTGTTTATCACAGTACATAACTCATGCAGTACCAGGGGTGTATGCCATCAGGGCGCAGGGATTTGTCTATTTTAGTGGTGTTGAGACACCAAGTTATGCCTCAGAGGGCCCACACTCTCATTTTTTTAGTTTTTTTACTATTTATATATCTGTAAAATAATTTTGTATTGTTTTTACTTTCTATGGCAATTTTTCTTTCAGTTTCTATTTTTGCTGCCATTATCGTTTTTTTTACTGGATTTATTTTCCTCTTTAAAATCCTGTAAGGTGTTCCCAAACTCTTGTTGGGTCTTGTACTAGTTGTGACAGGTAATTGTCTTTGTTATTGAAAACATCCTGCTGTCTTTGAAGGACCTATGAGTTTCTGCCCCCCAGTCTATAGTAGTTAATAATAATAACAATTCTTTATTTATATAGTGCACACAGATTACGCAGCAATGCACACATTTTGCCAAATCAGTCCCTGTCCCCATGGGGCTCAAAATCTAATCAATCTACCAGTATATACAAACTCTTTGCAGATGTCGACCTGGATGGGACTTGAACTCAGGACCCAAGCGCTGCCCCAAAGTCCCCCATGACGAGTGCTTCACCATGCTTTGAGGCCGCATCTATTTGACTCATCAGCAGTTCTTCTGCTGCCTCCATTTTATTTGGAGCCTTAGAACAAACTTCTAGTAATATTTTATTATTCTTTTTTCCTCCCCAGCGCATGTGCAGTGTGCACCTTTGGTGCTGGGGCATGCAGGCTGGCGGGTGTGTAGGAATTTGAAACAGAGCAGTACTGGTGAAAGTCAGAGCTAGCCAGCATGGAGTGACGCATTGGGAGATGTGTACCTATGGAGATGCCCGGGGTAGCGCAGGCTGGTACGTGTACTGGAATGTCAAACAGATGAGCAGTGACATGAAGCTGTGGAACATGCACAGAGATTGACCAGCCAGAGCAGCCGTGGGGAGGTTGGAGAGCCTGACTTGATCCAAGAGCATCCAGATACCTCTGAAGATGAGAAAATACGGGATACATCTATATTCTATCTATCTAATCATTTTAGATTCTAAATCTTGATTAGTTTATATTTTAAAAATGAAAACCTTTTGTAAAAAAAACATTTCTTCATTTTTTCAAATTCTGAGGCTAATACCTTTTGTATACTTCAGGGCACAGAGCTATGTAAGGCATACTTTTTTTAAAGGACAAGCTCACGTTTTCATTGCTACCATTTTGGGAACTGTATGACTTTTTGATCACTAAAGTGGTGGTTTGGACATTTGGGCGCTAATTTCTATTATGGGGTTTACCGCTTGGAACTACTGTTTTTATATTTGGATAGAGCGGGAATTTTGAGATGTGACAATTCCTTACATGTTTATGATTTTTGCTTTATTGATTTTTAGATGTGTTCTAGGGAAAGGGATCATTTGAATTTTTACATTATTTTTTAAAAATGTTTAAATATTTTTTAAAGTTTTTAGAATTTTTATTTACTACTTTTTTAGGTCCCCTAGTTTGTTCGAACTTTATTGGGTCTGATTGCTCATGCAATATACTACAATACAAATATATTACAGCCTGCCCCTGGCAGTCTATGATAAACAGTGTTAATTGGAAGTCATAGCAGCCTCCCAAAAGCTCACAACTGTCATAGCAACCAATGTTGTGGGGGTGTTGATTGACAGCAATATGGCTGCAACCAGGTGCAGCGGTTGTTTAAGATAAAATAAGATAATCCTTTATTAGTCCCAGAGTGGGGAAATTCCCAACATTACAGCAGCAGAGAGAACAGTACGAATAACATGACAGTACAATAATATTAGGGATAAATCAACAAAAAGATAAAAAAAAGAAGACAAGTGATGATCGGCAGTTTGGTATCAGTCTGTAGATGGAACCTGCAGAGACTGGTTAGGTGGTGAGCGCAGATTACTTCTGCTTGGGCCTTGCTGGTTGAACAGCCTGATCGCAGCAGGGAGGAATGACTTCCAATAATGCTCCTATTCACAATTGGGGTGAAGCAGTGTGTCACTGAAGGTGTTACCCAATGCCACCACAGTCTCATGCATGGAATGGGAGCTATTACCTAGAATAGATTTCAACTTTCACAGTATCCTCCTCTCAGCTACCACCTGCACTGTGTCAAGAGGACAACCCCAGGACAGAACTGGCTTTCCTTATTAGTTTCTCCAGCCTTTTCCTCTACCTAGCTGAGTTGCTGATTTCTCAAAAGACTACACCAAAGAAGATAGCTGATGCCACAACAGTTGAAGTGCCATCAGCCTCCTCAGCAGGTATCGACTGCTCTGACCGTGCATTTATGTTCTCTGCCCACTCCAGTTTACTGTTGAGGAGGACACCCAAGTACTTATAGGACTTCACTGCCTCAATGTCTGTCCCCTGGATGTCCATGGGTTCCGAAGAAGGACTACGCTTATGGAAGTCCATCACCATCTCCTTGGTCTTCCCAGCATTAAACCTAAGGTGGTTTTGCTGGCACCAATCCAAAAATTTCCGGATCATTTATTTGTACCCCATGTCGTTCTCGCCAGTAATGAGGCCTACTGCAGCAGAGTCATCAGACAACTTCTGAAGGTAGCAGCAAGTTAAATTGTACCTGAAGTCTGCGGTGTACAATGTGAAGATGCAGTGAGCCAGGACTAAACCTTGAGGTTCACTTGTAATAAAATTATAAGATTTGACCATGGCAACTAAGAGGTTTACTGCTACGACTGTTGCCAACAGCAATTACTTCAGTAAGTTTCAGGTGTCTGCTGTATAATAGAGCAGATACCTGCCCTGTATGGAAAGGGAACAGCCTCTGAACCTTCTTTGTATAGCATTGACCTCTTGAGGATGTTCATGTACTATGGGCAATTATTAAAAGGTTAAAAAAATATTATGTTGCCTTGTCTATGGAGATCCTATGTGAACAAGGTTCAGGCAACATGCAAACCTTGTATAATCTGCTATTGCAATAATAATTCCTCAAAGTTACTTTTGTCAACCTAAGATTTAACCCCTTAAGGACGTGGCCCTTTCATTTTTGCTTTTTCATTTTTCAATCTCCACCTTCAATAATCTATAACTTTTTACATTTTTCCATGTAAAGAGCTGTGTTTAGGGCTTGTTTTCTGTGTAACAAAATGCACTTCATAGCGACGGTATTTATTATTCCATGCCTGGAACTGGGAAAAGGAAAAAAAATTCTGAATGCAGTGAAAATGATGAAAAAAACGCATTAGCACCATGTTGTTGTGGGCTTGGATTTTACAGCTTTCACTGAGCACGCTAAATGACATGTCTACTTTATTCTTTGGTTCAGCCCGATCACGAGTATTCCAATTTTGTGTAGGTTTTATAATATTTTCATACATTTACAAAAATTAAAACCTCCTGTAGAAAAATAAATTCTTAATTTTGCCATGTTCTGGCATTAATAACTTTTTCATATTTCAGTGTACGGAGCTGTGGGTGGTGTCATTTTTGTGACTTTTTATGACATTTTTAATGCTATCAGACTGCAGCCTTTTGATCACTTTTTATAGAATTTTTTATATTTTTCAAAATGGCAAAAAAAGTGGCATTTTTGACTTTGTGCGTTACTTTCCGTTGCGCGGTTAAACGTAAATATTGTTATTATATTTTGATAGATCTTACATTCTTACTGTTATCTTGGGAATGCAGGGTGATTTAAACTTTTCCTTTTTTTACTATTTTTTTACATTTTTTTACATTTTTTTTACCATTATTTCAGACCCTCCAGGGTAATTTAACCCTGCAGGATCCAATTGCTAATACTTTATACTGCAATACTACTGTATTGGTGTATATAGCAATATTACCAATGATTTCTAATAGCCTGCCATCTGCTGGCTATTAGAGATCATTGCACATGGCAAGCTTACGAGTCTTAATGAGACTGTAGGCTGCCATGGCAACTGAACGCCGCCCTCCGGTAACGTTACAGGGGGGGCCACGATCGGTCATCCAAGATAGCAGCGCCCATGTAAAGGTAAGTTAAGTGCCATGGTTGGGTACGACCGCGGCACTTAACAGTTTAAATGCCATGATCGGTGCCAACACTGACCACGGCTTTAACAGGCGGACGTCAGCTGTACTCGCTGGTTATGGAGAGAGCTCAGCTTGTGAGCTCTCTCCATAAACCCTTTGCAGCACGAGGATGATATATTTCGTCCTGCGTTATGAAGTTGTTAATCTTAAGAACTGCTTGGTCAAACTTTCCTGGAATTATACAGGTCTGGCATTAAGGGGGAAAGCTGGAAACTCACAAAATGTCCTTTTCCCTAGAAGAGTCACACTGTAAATACAAATTGATTCAGCTATAAAACGCAGCTGTAGAACTATTGCAACATTCCCCACCGGGGCCTAACCTTTTGGCTTGGGGGAAGCTGGATTCCCCTGGAACCTGAGTGGCTGGGTCATGGTCGCTTGGAACAGGTGGGACAGGCCTCGTCCATGCCCGGCAAGAAAAACTAGCCCTGTACTTATTTACAGTCTGTTACCATGAAGGTGCATGTGACACTGTGGGGCAGATTTATCAAGCAGTCTGAAAGTCAGAATATTTCCAATTGCCCATGGCAAGCAATCACAGCTCCCCTTTAAAATATTCATGAGCACTGGTGAAATGAAAGCTGAGCTGTGATTGGTTGCCATGGGCAACTGGAAATATTCTGACTTTCAGACTGCTTGATAAATCTGCCCCTGTGTATTTTAGTTAATATTAGATCTACAATATGAGAGTAAAGTCATTGTTAATGCATTGTCTCACCATGGTTTGCGCCTAATGATAAACAAATTTTTGCTGTGTTGAACATCTGACAAGTGGTACCATAACTGCACTAGTCAATGTTTCATTTTCCTTAATCTGGCTAATAAAATTCCATCTTTTAGCATTTGAGTCTCTGTTGGCCTTGTACAATATTAGTGAAGGGGAAGGCCTTGTCACTACAGCAAATTACAGTAGGAATGTGAAGGATGTAGCTATTTATCTTTATAGAGAGACTAATGAATGGCAAGTGTATGCGAGACTGGAGACAAAAGAGCCGACAATAATTCTTATTTACTCATTATTATGCCTGAGTAACAAATGAAAACGACAGCAGAATAATACAATTTATATAAAGCATATAAGGAAGTCACCGCTTTTATGGATGGTGTTTTAATTCACCTTCACAGTTTCTGATATCAGCAATTAATTGGATACTGATTTTTGTCTATTAACTGTCAAGAATTTCCTATTCAAAAATAGGGGAGAATTAGCTTACTAGTTCCCTTAAATGTGAACACAACTGGTGGTTTTGTATGTAACAATTTAACCCCTTAACGACATTTGACGTAATAGAACTGCAAATTGTGGGAACGCACCTCCCGCGCGTTCCCACTATTTGCAATACTATTACGTCAAGCTTCTATATTATAGCCGACAACTGCCTCTAACACCCGCGATCGGAGATCTCTCCGTTCACGGGTGTTAACCCTAACACGCCATGGTCGCGCTGACCGCGGCCTGTTAGGAGCATTTAAAGTGAATCGGACCCCCCTCGTCGCTGACCCCCCAAGTGAATCGGACGCCCCCGAGTTAATACAATATCATCAATAAGCTAATGACCCACTAAGGCCCCTTTCACACTTGCGATTTCACGCGCGTTTTCTGCCCGTGCTTTTGACGCGCAGAACTTGCATTGCACTCTGACCCATTGTAACCAATGGGTTTTTTCAGACCTGCATTTTTTTTTTACGCACACAGGCGCATTTTTTTTTAACGCACATTTAAAGCTCAGCATGCTCTACTTTTGCAAGTCACGCGCGTGAAAAATGCACCATTCAAGTCTATGGAGATGCATCAAAAACGCATTGCACTCTGAGACACTTGCAAGTGCAATGCAAGTGCAATGCGTTTTTCACGCATCAATTGCCATAGAAAAGATAGAGCTCAGTCCTGGGTCCATTTCACGCGCATTTTCTATGCGTGAAAAATGCATTGAAATTGCTGAGTAACCTATTCAGGTGGACAGAACCCGACTCTCCTTCCAGGAGCATTACAGACGACGTCAGGAGAACCTTTGTCTGTACTATGCCAACCCAGAGCACTTCATTGGGACTTGCCTGTCTGTCCCCAACGTCCATGAAACACCAGAACCTTGGCTTCTCCACTGACTATTCATGTGCTCCTCAGCATTGGAACATGCACCCAGATCCAGGTCTTGGCTTTCTTGGACTGCACTGAGCCAATTTCCATGCAAATCAGTGCTCTGCATAGGTAGAGACCGTCCTTCTTTGTGCTACCACGCTTACCTTGTCCCTGCTGTTGGGCCTTCCATTGCTGCAGTTCCATGCACCTGTCCTCAACTCGATGACGAGGGAAATTCTTTGTTAACGTTCAGAGTGCCAGTCCTGCTGTATGCTGGCACCTCTACCTGTACCCGTTTTGGCCACCTCTATGTCTCCCAAGCCCTTGGAAGGCCTACCAGCGTGTTACCGGGACTTCGCTGACATGTTCTCCAAGAAGCAGGCGAAGACTTTGCTGCCACACTGTCCCTACAACTGCCCTATTGATTTGTTGTCTGATATCTCTCCTCCCCGAGGTCAGTTGTACCCTCTCTCCATTCCCGAGACCGCAGCCATGTCAGAGTATATAAACGAGAACCTGCAGAGAAGGTTCATACATAAATACTCCTCTCCGGCTGGTGCAGGCTTCTTTTTCGTGACCAAGAAGGATGTCTCCCTTCGTCCTTACATTGATTAACACGGACTTAACAGGATCATGGTTAAGAACCGCTACCCTCTGCCGTTGATCACACAGCTCTTTGACTGCCTGCGCGGTTCCAAGATTTCCTCCAAGCTGGACCTATGTTGGGCCTACAACCTCATCCAGATCCGTGAGGTTGACGAATGGAAGACAGCATTTAACACCCGAGATGGACATTTCGAGTATCTTGTTATGCCATTTGGACTTCGAAATACTCCAGCTGTCTTCCAGGAATTTGTCAATTACATCTTCCGAGATTTGCTGTACACGTGTGTAGTGGTCTACCTAGACAACATTTTGGTCTCCTCCCCAGACCTTGAGACCTACCCGTCACACGTACAGCAAGTTCTTGGCTGTCTAGGAACTAATCATTTCTACGCCAACCCCGAGAAGTTTCAGTTCCACCAACAAAGCCTTCCTTTCCTCAGTTACATAGTCTCCTACAAGGGTATCAAGATAGAACTAGCCAAACTGTTGGCAGTTCTGCAGTGGCCGCGTCCAGAAGGTCTACGAGCTATCCAGAGGTTCCCAGGCTTTGCAAACTATTACCGGCAGTTTATCTCACATTTTTCTACTCTGGTTTCATGGCGCTCACCAGGAAGGGCACTAACCCACGCCTCTAGTCGTTTGCGGCTGAAGAAGCCTTCTCAAAGTTAAAGTCTGCCTTTGCCACGGCTCCTGTTCTCACTAAATCCGACACAGAGAAGCACTTTATTCTACAGGTGGATGCATCTTCCGTAGGATTTTGTTTAGGGGACATTCTTCACGCCTGGCTGGGCACCCTGGGGTGCAACGCTCCGTGGCCCTCATCTTCCACTACTACTGGTGGCCTGACTTTGTCAAGGATGTTCGGGACTTGTGGGATCCTGTATCTCCTGTGCCCACAATAAGCCTTCCTGCCTGAAACCGGCTGGTCTCTTGATTCTGTTACCGATACCCAGTTGCCCATGGGCACACGTGGCTATGGACTTTGTCACAGACCTTCCATCTTCCTCGGGCAATACCCTCTTCGTGGTGACGGACAGGTTTTCGAAGATCTCTCATTTTGTTCCCCTTCCAGGTCTTCCATCCTGCTTCTGGCGTTCTCTCTGCAGTCAACCACAAGTAAAATTTGAATTTCTCCTCAGCTTACCACCCTCATTCCAATGGACAAGTAGAGAGGGTTAACCATTTTGTTTCTGCTTGTCAAGACAACTGGTCCGCTCTGTTGCCGTGGGCAGAATTCTCCCATAATTCCCTGAATTCTGAATCTTCCGGCTGCGCTCCCTTCTTCATTGTCTATGGACAGCATCCACACCTTCCTCTTCCACTGCCTATGTCCTCGGATGTCCCTGCTTTTGAGGAGTTGGTATGAGATCTGAAATCCATCTGGGAGCAGACTCGCCTTTCATTGTTACAGGCTTCTGCCTGTACCAAGCTCCAGGCTGACAAGAGACATAGGCCTCCTTCTGTCTTCTTGCCTTTCTCCCACCATTCTCCCACTCCTTCCATGTCCCCTCCTCAAGCCTGCCACCCTGAACCGCTTCTCCCGGCAAGTAACTCCTATCTATGAGGTAAATGAGATCCTTCATACGAAGACGGTGAAGGGTAAGCTATTCTTGGTTGACTGAAAGGGGTTCGGGCCGGAGGAGAGATCTTAGGAGCCCGAGGACAATATCCAAGACCATGATCTCCTGCAGAGATTTCTCCAGCCCAAGAAGAGGGGGAGGCCGAAGAGGAAGGTACTGTCATGGGTGATCCCGCGACCCATATCACGGGTCTCAGGCTCACCCATACCCCTCGGGGCCTGCTGGCACGGTGCCACTCACCTGTCTCCTTTCCGGATTTTTGTTTGAGGTCTGTGCGTGTGCATCCCCGTCTCCAAGGGCGTGCGTGTGCCAGCTTCAGGGAATTTATTGGGCCAGCGCACCGTTAATTGGCTCTGGCTATTTTACCAGAAGGCTATTTAAACATGCCTCTTCCATCACACCCTGCCATAACTTCGTGCCCTGTGCCTTAGAGAAAGCTGTGTCTGATGCCTTGCACTGTTATTGAGACTTCTCGTTGTGACCCCGGTTCCCTTCCCGACTATGCTCCTCTGCCGCCTGCCCTGACCTATTGCTACGTCCCTGACTTTTATCCTCTGCTGCCCGTCCTGAACTCCTGCCTGTCCTGACTACAAGATTGCCTGCCGTTCCTGTACCACGACCTTGGTACCACGCCACAGCAAGTCCAACCAGCTTTGCAGTGGGCTCTGGTGAAAACCGGTAGCACTTAGGCCCCTTTCACACTTGCGTTTTTCACGCGCAGAACTTGCATTGCACTCTGACCCATTGTAACCAATGGGTCTTTTCAGACCTGCATTTTTTTTCACGCGCACACACACGATTTTTTTAACGCACGTTTCAATCTCAGCATGCTCTACTTTTGCAAGTCACGTCCGTGAAAAACGCACCATACAAGTCTATGGAGACGCATAAAAAACGCATTGCACTCTGAGACACTTGCAAGTGCAATGCAAGTGCAATGCGTTTTTCATGCATCAATTGCTGTAGAAAAGATAGAGCTCAGTTCTGAGTCCATGAAAAACGCATTGTAATTGCATTGAAATTGCATCAAAAACGTGCGTGAAAAACTAAGACACTGAACAAACTTTGACTGAAAACTGATTGCACTCTGATGCAAAATGTGCGTGAAATGGACTCAGGACTGAGCTCTATCTTTTTTATGGCAATTGATGCATGAAAAACGCATTGCACTTGCATTGCACTTGCAAGTGTCTCAGAGTGCAATGCGTTTTTGATGCGTCTCCATAGACTTGTATGGTGCGTTTTTCACGCGCATGACTTGCAAAAGTAGAGCATGTCGGGATTTAAAAGTGCGTTTAAAAAACGCGCCTGTGTGCGTGAAAAAAATGCAAATCTGAAAAGACCCATTGATTACAATGGGTCAGAGTCCAATGCAAGTTCTGCGCGTCAAAAGGACGCGCAGAAAACGCGCGTGAAAAACGCAAGTGTGAAAGGGGCCTTACGGGAGCATTTCAAAGGTCAGTAATCTGGAAATGCTCTTATTAAGATCCAGAGCTTAGGAGTGAGGTGGGCCATATGTCATATGGATGGTGTGGACAGGCTTTATGATTGTGGTGTTGGTCAGGTACCTGCAGGCTTTTTCGGTGTCTTATGCACTGCAGCTCATGTTAACTTTGAAGGTATCTGGTCGTACATAAGGTGCTGATGTTGTTAAGGCTTTGGTCGTGTTTGATAGACTGGCGTTACAGTGTGAAAATGACACACTGCAGACACCTTGCGGGATGGCCGTTCATTTGATGTGTCCCTTGGCATGCTGAGCAGTAGTAGGCATCAATGTAATGACCGGCTTTTGCCACCTTTTAGTTTGTCTTGCTGGCTGCTTGGGGCTCCATAACAACCAATTCTTTATCTCAACTATCACTGTGGTGCACACAAGTAGGGTCTTGGACCTCATCATCATCCCTCAACTCCTACACTACTAAGCCCTCATTCTCCATCATAGAAGTTGGCTGTTGATTTCATCATCATCATCATAGATCTCTTTTGATGGTCCACCATCTACAACCTCATCCTTTATCATGAGGTCTTGGGAATCTTGCAACTCTATGTCTGAGGCAGGTGGATGCGCCACCATGCTGAACAGAGGTTGAGTGTGGTGGAGATAATTAATGGAAATTGGAACATTGTATGCCATGTAATTTACTTATGTCTCAACTTTGTGTGGCTTTTTGGGGCCTTCCAGTACCTAATTCATATCCTAGCACCTGCTCATAGAAGGGGAACCTGGAGTATGCAGAGACAGAATGCATTCTATCCCTGCAGCACCAGCTCCATCACCAGCAACAGTAGCATTAGCATCACAATTGTTAGATCCTTGTTACTTAATTCCTGCTGTCCACAATTTAGAAAACCTGCAGTACCGTTTGAATATATAGGTGAAATAGTAACAATGGCACGACAATGTTGTACTGTATTATACAAAAGGGGTTTAATAGTGATAATGTACATTAACACTGAAGCAAATACTTGTAAAACTATGTAGTAACACTGATGGAAATATTGTGCTTTTGTGAAACTGCTTTATGGTGCAGATACTGCAAACAATAAGGCAACAATGCCTTACAGATTTTGATGTAACTGAAAACCATAATGCGGCAGCAAGAATTTCATGAACAGGCAAACAGCCATTTACAGCAACAATGCCTTTCAGAAATTGATGCAACTTCAAACTAAACTGATATTGTTCAATTAAAATATTGCTGGATGATGCTGTAAATGCTGATAGTAGAATCTTACCAAAAATGCTCCCCTGTGAATTAAATGCTGATAGTACTAATTTTGGCCCTGTACAATAGAAGCCTATGAGTAGCTAAATGCAATTAACAGTGCCCTAAAAAGGGCAATTTCAGATTTCCACCTATCCCTAAACACAGCAGCATTCTGTCCCTAATTTAGTGTCCTTAAAAGGGAAATCAATGTTGATTGCTGAGCTACCAATTAACCAGCTTGGTGCTTTTTCACAATCCCAAAGCACAAACAGCTGGGTCTTGTTTTAGAAGTTGTAGGTATGGAACATGGTCGGCGCAACAATGGGCATACGCTGACAAATGTCAAAGCCCAGAGATCCTTGGCTTTATTTAATGAATCCATAGAGGGTGAGGGTAGGGGGCTTTATTTAATCTAACCTTGAGGGTGCTGTAAAAAAAAACTATAAAAAGGCTGTTTGGTATGATAAACTAGGGAACAAGAGACTGTTTTGGTTTCTGAATTTTTAATGCGAATTCACTGCAAAGGGGCCTTCCGAGGCTCTGAAGCCCAGGGGCCTATTAAATCCTGGAGCCAAACCCTTCAAATTTAATGCAAACCTAGACAGTTTACTTTAAAATTAAATATCACCTGATTTTCCTGGGCAGGACTGAGAAACAGTTGAAAAGAATTCCTTGCCTGGTGGAATTAAGAAATCCAAGATGTGCTGTACTATTTAGGGGTGATTTTTCACCCTTCCTTCTGAACAATCTTTAATTGCTATACACGGCTGAAGAGACATGGCATAAACTCTGCTTTGTAAATTCAGGAAACGACTAAACTGGCAATTATGTCTCTCCCACCCTCCCTGCCTGTGCCGCTCTTCTCTCATGTCAGCGCTTTCAGCCAGCGAGAAGATGATTTTTGCTTTTTGTATTCATCTTTTTAATTCTGCCGTATATTTCATAGACTGCCAGTGAAACTGTCTAAATTAGTTTCTGACTCAACTAAGGCAGATGTAATATATTGTTACATTTCGGTGTGTTGAGTACATTTTGTATCTCTGTAATATACACTCTAACTCACTGGGATGCCTCGCTGTAAAACAGGAGATCTGTGGGGGAGCTGCGTTCCACTAGTGATTTACCATAATTCCTTGACAGTAAAATATCCACCTCTCTGCTCCCTTACAAAAGATGGCTTATTGTCCTGCTCAGTACAGCCTTTGATACCTAAAATCCTAAATGACCCCTGTTTACACACGCCCGCTAGTCATATTTTAATATAGAAAAACAAATGTATTTGTCTCTGTAAATCTATTGTTTTTCTAGGAATTGTGGGTAGTAACCAACCTGGCAGTTATTACAACATTACAGAGTACTAGAGTACCTTCCTATCAAAGACCAGCATGTGGATGGATTTTGTATAAATCACATCCTCTATGCTGTCACTGTAAATCACTCACGTTTGCAAACAGCGATTCGGCTATGGCTAATCCACAATTACATTCCGTGTGTCTCCCAGCTTAACATTTCTGAAACCAAATTTTCTCATTAATGCCTCATTAACATTGCAAGGGAGTTTTTGCTCAGAAATCTGGGCAAACGATAACAGCCATTATTGGTCATATCTATTTCTTTTTAATAATCTATAATTCGAAGAATATGACTGTAAGTAATGAATTATTGATATCTTTGTATAAGAACCTTAGAGAAAATATAAACAAATCCAGTCCCAGGAGGTTTAAAGGGCCCATAAAGTGTATCTTCACCAACATCCTATTCTGCCATGAGATTACAATAGGTGAGGGAGAAGTGCTGAGGGAGCAGGAGGCCTTCTGACTCATTAGCATAATTAAAAAAGTTGTCCGACGGCCATCCCCCCCCCGATTAGTGTTGCATGAAAGTTGGCGCGATTGCGCCAAACTCCGAACTCTTGCGGCAAAAAACCCTGTTAAATGTGACTTAATCGGAAATAGTTTGGAAATCTTAAAGGAAATCTGTCACCAGGAGACCCATTTTTAGCACTCCCCCAGTCCCCACAGAGCATAGTACATACTCTGCCAAAGTGTTTTTGTATAAAAAATAGGTTTTACAGAAAAAAAGATATGTTATATTGTACTTTTCATTAGCATCTGCTGTGTGACTAGGCAGTTGCCAATTGGGAGGGGCTGGGAAAGAACCCCCCCCCCCCCCACCCTTGGGAAACATGTGACCTTTTCAAAAACTCCCCACACTTGGGATTGGCTGTAGAGGAGCAGGGGGCATCGCTAAGCCCAGTGATGGGTGTTTTCATATATTTGAAAAGGTCACATGGAGTAGCTGTTTCCCAAGGTTGGGGGGAACTGCTCCTTTCCAGCCACTCCCAATAGGCAACTGCCTAGTCACACAGCAGATGCTAATGAAAGGTACAATATAACATATCTTTTTTTCTGTAAAACCAATTTTTAATACACAAACACTTTGGCAGTGTATGTACTATGCTCTGTGGGGACTGGGGGAGTGCTAAAAATGGGTCTCCTGGTGACAGGCTCCCTTTAACCCTTATTACAATGTTAATAAGTAGTTATGGGGACATCCAGGATCCCCTCCAGTAAGATAGAGTTCTGGTGTCACCTCTTCACCCATTTCCCATTTTAGCCTCTCAGCCTTTGAAATACTTATCTGCAATGTAAATTTAGCAACAAAATACAATGTTCCGAATGTAAACAAAGACAAACCGCAGCCGCCTGCAATATTTAATCACTTGTAGCTAATCCATGCGACCTTGCCACAAAACTATAAAAAAATCAATAATCTAATCAAATTGTTAGGAGCGGGTAAAAGAAAATTGCAGGGCGGCCATTAAAAAAGTCACGTTTAATGTGATCTAAAACACTCTTTTCATTCAAAATGTGTTAATTTCCTCTCAAGATATTGAGCTAAAATAATAATACTAAGACAGGAGAAATCCATCATTGCTGAAACCGAAGAGAAGACCATGAAACACTATACATATTGGGAAGAATGGAAAAGCCAACCAAAACTTAAAGGACATCTACCACTAGGATGAAGGATTGTAAACTAAGTACACATACATACTGGTGTGCATCCCCTCTGGCAGGATCTGCTCTTCTTTAAGCTTTTTATGCCCTGTTTTTTAAGAAAAATAGGCATTACAAATTAAAAATAAGCTCCAGAATTCAGAATTTATAGTCTATCTAACCTGGAGCCCCTCAGGCTCATTTGGATAATTTTAAAAGCCTTTTTTGTAAAATCCAGCACATAAGAAGCTAAAAGAAGAGCAGATGCTGCCGGAGGCGGCACATGCTACTAGGCCAGTGTGCTTGGTTAACAATTAGAGATGAGCAAGCACTTTTCCCGATGCTCGAGTGCTAGTTTCAAATAACGAACCCCATTGAAATCAGTGGGAGACTCGAGCGTTTTTCAAGGGGACCAAGGCTCTGCAATAAAATGTTTATAAAATGTCATTTAATTGAGAAATAAGAAAGTCAGTCCTTTTTCTTCATTTTTTTATTCAATGGAATATTCTTGGACATCAAAAAGGAGAATGACCCGTGTTAAACATCTGCAATGGGTTCTTAACACATATTGGGGGTCATTCACTAAGGGCCCGATTTGCGTTTTCCCGACGTGTTACCCGAATATTTCCGATTTGCGCCAATTCTCCCTGAATTGCCCCGGTATTTTGGCGCACGCGATCGGATTGTGCCGCATCGGCTCTGGCATGCTCACGACGGATTCGGAAAAACCGCCGCATTAAAAAAAAAAATGTGTCGCACAGCTTGCACTTACCTTCACTAGGAATAGGCCGGTGAACTTCAGTGCGTCCCGATGCCCTTCAGCGCAGCAGCACCACCTGGTGGACGTCGGAGGAACTGCCTTAGTGAATCTGCCCCAATGTTCTTCACATACTATTGTGAAGACCACCTTTCTCTACTCATGTCTTCTGATAAGTTAGCAGATGTATGGAAACATACATGTTCACTGTTTTCACTGTGTTCTTCACTGTTCTTCACTGTGTTTCCTTAAGTGAAAGCTCCTTATCGAGCAGGCGAAATACTCGTCCGAGCAACGAGCCATTTCGAGTACGCTAATACTCGAACGAGCATCAAGCTCGGACGAGTATACTTGCTCATCTCTATTTACAATACTTTGTCCTGGTGGTTGCTGTCCTTTAAGGAAAAATTATTCACTAAGACTGTGAGTCAGGAACCATGAATTTTTCGCTTTCCCACTCAGGTCCAACAGAGTTCACCATCTTTTATGTGGTGTATCTTTAACATAGGGTGTGCAACACAATTTAAGCATGAAATACGGCGCTCAGTCCCAATCAATGGGACCTTTCGATGGCCCACTGTGTTACGCCAAGTGATGGGCCTAATGGTCAGATAAGACAGATTGACTCCAGTAACCTCTACTTTCTTGACAAGGACTGTGCCTCCTCATATATTAGGTGCACGGTACAAACAGATAAAGGAGCGATAAAAAGCATTATGAAAAATGGCCCTTTTGATAAATTCCCACCTTGCTCAAGACAGAACACAATCAGATTTATCAATCTGTTTACAACTTTCACTTTTGCAACTGGAGCACCAAAAGGTATATTTCCTCAATAAAAAGGGCACAATCTTTACTAACAGGCATGCTGTAAGTTGCACCAAAACATTACAACCAAAATGCTGATTTTTTTTCGCCAACTAGTGGTGCACAGTAAGACTAGACGGGCTTAAACCATGACAGATGTATGATCCAGCATCAGCTATAAATCTGGTGCAATATAAGACTAACTGCACATACTTACTGTCCATCACAATGCAGAATGTGTCACGTGGCTTTAAAAGCTGAGTGTAGAGTGATTTGGAGAATTGTGTGTAGAGTATAATGCATGATGTAAGTGAAGATCAGGATTCTAATGGTACATAATGTACTGATCTCCCTACTTCTCTTTCTATACAACAACACAATTGCTACTTTTTGGATTGCATCTCTGCTACTTGTAACCCATCATCCATTTTCTTTTCTGCTATACTCTGAGCAGCGTGCTGAGAACATAAAAGATACCACTGCCAAAGTAAACCCACTTCCTTCTGCGACTTCTGGTAAGAGTCCCATTCCCTGATGGCAAATAGGAAACATGTTGGGCAAAGAATGTGCAGCCAGAAAAATTGCATAAAAATCAAAAAGAGGGAGATTTATCCTTTCTGCCTTACAGTTAATATATCAATCTCAGTTGGGGGTATAAGTATGATCTATGATCTCTACTGATGTAAACATCTCCATTGAGATTAATGATCGCTGTGTGGACAACATATCAGGTTTTATTATCTCTGAATTGGTGTTACAAATATAAAACGTCACTGTTAACAGGAATAAAATATGCCCTGGTCATGTTATTACAGTTAGATCAGTTAAGATCTCCGCTTGATGCACTGATTTCTAAACTTCATAGATTGTAATTAGAGATGAGCGAGTATTTCGCCAGCTCGAAAAAATGGCATCTTGCGGCGTTTAGATTTTTGGGGGCCAGAAACAGAGCCAATCACAAGCCAGGAGACTCTGCAGTACACCCAGCATCACGTGATACACTTACATGTCGATAGCAGTGGTTGGCGGGCCTGATCAGGTGACCCTGGAATATACTAGCCACTGTCTGTGCTGCTTGGATCATTCTCTGTCTGGATGCCGTTAGAGATACAGCTGCAGCTGGTCAGGGATAGCGTTAGGGTGTTCTAGTAGATTATTGTTAGGCAGGAGTGATTCTCCAAGAACCTTACTTTTAGGCAGGAGTGATTCTCCAAGAACCCAACAGGACTTGTTAGGGCTATATTAGCGTTTTTCAAAAGTTGAAGTGACAGTCACAGCACAAAATCCTTTTGTGTGCTGTCAGTGTTGGTTAGAAACTAGCCATAGCAATCATCTTCTGAGGTTGCTGTCTGATTTCTTCTGCACGTTTTGTTCTATAAAACAAAACAAAACAAAAAAAATTTGCAGTTTATGTTTCTGTTTTGTCTATAAAATAGGCTTTAATTTGGAAAATGTTGAACCTGAGGGCTAAGGGTAGAGGACAAGGGCGTGGGCATCCAATTACTGCAGGGGTCAGAGGCCATGGTCCTGGGCGGGGTGAGACTCCACCTGCTGATGAGGGAGCAGGGGAACGCCCTAGCTTCATGTCTCAAGTTACTGGGACTCGTGGTAGAGCACTGTTGAGGCCAGAAAAGTGCAAACAGGTGGTGTCATGAATTGCGGACAATGCTTCAACTAATTTGTCCACCAGTCAGTCTTCCACGCAGTCCACCCACATTTACCAAGTGAGCACTCCTCCAGCTCCACCGCTTCAACCTCCTTCCCCCCAGTCTGCCCCCTCCCATGAAAATTTGGCATTTGAGCCACCATACTCTGAGGAACTGTTTTCTGGACCCTTCCCAGAGTCACAAACCACTTGTCAGGTTGTTGCTGAGCTCTTTCCCGATGCCCAGGTTTTCAACCAGTCGCAGTCTGTGGGTCATGATGACATTGTTGACGTAGTGTAAGAAGTGTGTAAAGAGGTGTCGGACGATGAGGAGACACGGTTGTCAGACAGTGGTGAAGTTGTTGTCAGGGCAGGAAGTCCGAGCGGGGACCAGACTGAGGGATCGGAGGATGACGAGGTGACAGACCCAAGCTGGGTTGATAGGCCGGGTGAACACAGCGCTTCTGAGACGGAAGCGAGTCCTATACCAGAACAGGTTGGAAGAGGCAGTGGTGGGGCCAGACGGAGAGGCAGGGCCAAAGCTGGTGCATCAGCCCCAAATGTTTCATGTAGTGAAGCTCCCATGACAAGGGCTAGATTTTCAGAAGTCTGTAGGTTCTTTAAAGAAACAGTGGATGTCCACACGGACTGTGATGTGAAACCTGTGCCACACCAGGATCAGCAGGGTTTCCACCACTACTAGCTTAACCACCACCATATGCGCAGGCATATGAACGCTAAACACCCCACTCAATGGAACCAAGGCCTTTCACCTCCAGCTGGGCACACCACTGCTCCTTCCACTTTGTCATTTGCTGCCTCTGCTAGTCAGCCCCCTGCCCAGGACCCTGGCACAAACACCTCCTGCGCGAAAACTACACCTTCGCCTCCACGATCCTCCACAGCGTCCACCAATGTCTCCATGCACAGACGCTGGAGTGCAAAAGGAAGTACAGTTCCACACACCCAAGCCCTCAACGTCCACATCTCTAAATTACTGAGCTTGGAGATGTTGCCATATAGGCTGGCAGAGACCGAGGCCTTTCGCAACCTCATGGCAGCGGCCGCCCCTCGGTATTCGGTCCCCTGCCGCCACTACTTTTCCCGATGTGCCATCCCAGCCCTGCACCAGCACGTGTCAGACAACATCACCTGTGCCCTGACCAACGCCATTTCTGACAAGGTCCACCTGACCACGGACACATGGACGAGTGCTGCTGGGCAGGGCCACTATATATCGCCGACGGCACATTGGGTTAACTTGGTGGAGGCTGGGACCGGGTCTGACCCTGGGACTGCTCATATACTGGCGATGCCGAGGATTGCGGGGCCTACCTCGGTCCAGGTCTCTCAGGCCTACTATGCCTCCTCCTCTTCCCACCCCTTCTCAAACTCCTCCTCCGAATTACCGTCCGTGGGAATGGCGCAATCAGTCGGTAGCTCTAGGCACAGCAGCAGTGCCATCGCTAAGCGACTGCTGCAACTGCTGACCCTAGGCGATAAAAGGCACACCACCTTAGAGCTATTACAAGGCATCACGGGGCAGACCGATCTGTGGCTGGCACCGCTGAACCTGAAGCCAGGCATGGTTGTGTGTGACAATGGCCGTAACCTGGTGGCGGCTCTGCAACTCGGCAGACTGACACATGTGCCACGCCTGGCCCATGTGCTAAATCTGATAGTTCAGCGGTTCCTCAAGACATACCCCAATCTGTCTGATTTGCTCACCAAGGTGCAGCGCTGCCTCCAACTGCCAGCTCACCGACTGTTGTGCAACGTGCCCACAAGATGGAATTCCACATTAACCATGTATCCAGAGTTTACCAGCAGTGCATAGCGATTGTAGACTGCCAGATGTCAACTTCCACCAGAACTGGTAGTCAGGTCAGTCAGCTTCCTCAAGTCTACAATGAGGAGTGGACGTGGATGTCTGATATCTGTCAGGTGCTGAGTAACTTTGAGGAGTCAACACAGATGGTCAGTGGCGATGCTGCCATCATCATCCTCACCATCCCGCTGCTTGGCCTGTTGAAAAACTCTATGGTCAGCATGAAGTCGGAATCTTTGCGCTCGTCACAAGAGACGGGGGAAGAAGATTCCCTTGTTGATAGCCAGAGCACCCTTCGGCCTGTTTCTCAGCGCGTAACGGAGGAGGTGGAGGAGGATGAGGAGGAAGAGGAGGAGTATGTTGGCGACACAGAAGATTGGACCATCGCTCAGTCCTTAACTGTTCAGCGTGTATTGGCAGAAGAAGAGGAGTTGGAGGAGGAGGAGGAACTGGAGAGTCAGGCCAGTGAGGGGAGTGAATTCTTGCGTGTTGGGACTCTGGCGCATATGGCAGATTTCATTCTAGGCTGCCTATCCCGTGACCCTCGTGTTCAAAGAAATTTTTCCAGCACCGATTACTGGGTATTCACTCTCGTGAACCCACGGTACAAGCAAAATCTTTCCACTCTCATCCCTGTAAAGGAAAGGCGTGTGAGAGTGCATGAATACCAGCAGGCCCTAGTGCACAAGCTGAAACAGTCTTTCCCATCTGACAACGCTGGCGGCAGAGGGCATTCTTCGATAGCTGCCTCCACATGTTATCCCCTTAGCAAATGAGCTGTGTCAGGCTACATTTTTGGGTATTTTACTCCACACATCATGCCCATATCTGCCTCCAAAATTTTGGGTTGTTTTAACGGCTTCCACATCAAACTTGTTAACTTTGTCGCCACCCTGCTGTGTTATCCACAAAATATACCGCCAAACTTTTATCTATGAAGGATATTATTTCAGCGCTACTTGCGCATCTGTTTACGTTCCCCTCCCCCGCCATAACCAGGCCAAATATTTATAAGAACAGTGCTACACTTGATCTTACACAAAAGGTTTTTAGAAATGCTGTTTGTAGCCAGAGTACACTCTGGTTATGTCGCCTGGACAATCGCCAGCCTGAGGCTGCGGCCGCTGCCTCCACACGTCATCCACATAGCTGCCTCCATACATAGCTGCCTCCGTCCCCTTAGCTGTGTCAGGCAGAACTTTTGGGTGTTTCACCAGATACGTAATGGAACTCGGCCCATCTGTCGCCACCATGCTGGAGACCTGAAGTTTCAATCATAGCAGTGCAATATGGATGCCCCATACCGTCGCTCTTAATCATGGAACCATTTCTGAAAAAAAAAATAAAATAGAACCGCAATGCTATTCCATTATTCGTAGATGAAGTATTCAAACGACCCCGCCTGCTTTGAAAATGATAATTTTTTCAAAGTAAATGCTTCGGGGCCCCCAAGTCCATTTTGGGTGGGGAGGAGCCAAGAGGCAGGGGCTTGGAGAGGTGAAAGCTCGTCTGGCAGTGGACGGCCAGCTCCATCCCAAGATAGAACTAACATTGTTTTAACGGCAGTAACTTTAATCTACTACTATAACCTTTTACCTCTAAAATCTATCTTTTCACTCCTCTTTTCTCACCTCCTTACGTTCACCTCGGGTGCCATAACCGTCCCCATTGCCTCTACACGTCATCTACATAGCAGCCTCCACACGTCGTCTCGATAGCTGCCTCCACACGTCGTCTCCATAGCAGCCTCCACACATCATCTCTATAGCAGCCTCCACACGTTGTCTCCATAGCAGCCTCCACATGTCGTCTCCATAGTTGCCTCCACACGTTGTCTCCATAGCAGCCTCCACATGTCGTCTCCATAGCTGCCTCCAAAAGTCATCTCCATAGCTGCCTCCACATGTCGTCCCCTTAGCAAACAAGCTGTGTCAGGCTCATTTTTTGGGTGTTTCACCAGATACGTTATGGAACTTGGTCACTCTGTCGCCGCCTTGCTGTGTTATCGACTAAATATACCATCAACCTCTTGTTCACATAGGAAATCATTTCAGCGCTTCTTGCTCACCTCCTTTGGTTCTTCTCTGCCACCATAACCAGGCCAAATACTGATACGCTACAAGTTATCCTCGCCATAAGGAATTTTTAAAATTGGTTTGAAGCCTGAGTCCATTTTTGGGTATGTTGCCATACCACTCTCTAGCCTTCCACTGCTGCTGCTGCCTCTGCATGCCTTCCCCTTTAGTGTCAGGGTCAATTATTGGGTGTTTTAGATGCTATCTTGCCTCACTCGGTCACTCTGTCATCGCCATGCTGTTGCCCATAATTTTGGCATAATGGTGCAATTAGGCAGCCTCAGAGGCATACATGCATGCTGCCCCTGCTTTTTCCTGTCCATTTCCGTGGTGTTTCCATCATTTTCTGAGGTTTCCAGGTTTTTGGCCAAGCTTCCCTGTGCAGAGCCTTGGTCCCTTTGAAAAATGCTCGAGTCTCCCTTTGACTTTAATGGGGTTCGTTATTCGAAACGAGCACTCGAGCATCGGAAAGAGTTTGACTCGAGTAACGAGCACTCTACACGTCGTCTACATAGCAGCCTCCACACTTTCCCGTGTTGGAGAGAGACATCACAAAGAGGGTGTGCATGATTAGCCCAGAGGGCCGGACATCTTGTCCTCATGCTCTGTACTGCTTTTTATAACTGTCTTTTCTAGGTGATCCCGGTGTGTAAACCTTAGAGAAGACAAGCTCTGGGATCAACATGATGAGGAGCATGGGTAAGTATTTGTAGATGTTTCTTATTTTTTTTAAATTATAGATTTCCTTTAAGGGGTTAAAAATTTGGCTTGGTCTTTAAGGGCTTGGATGATTTTCCTGAATATGGCAATATTATAGATTACAAACTAGTTCTATATTTCAGAGATGGATCATTGATACAGGGACTTATTCTGATTACCAAAGTTTGCAATATTTTTTGTCCCTAAAATGCAAAAAAAAAAAATGGCTTCTCGTTTCATGGGGTTTTGGGATTTCTATAAGGATTTTATAAGGATTTTCTATAAGGCTTCATTGTAGAATAATGATGAACAATTAAAAGGAAATTGTGGAAGTTATTACCGTAGGTCAATTCTAATTAATGCAACCCATCTCACAGGTAATAAAAGGTAGCACTGTCATATATTCTCCACACAAAAGTGCCAATGCAGTGATGCATTGACAGTTACTATCTGTTGTATACCCCATTATTCTGTTAAGGTACATGGTGCATGACTTCTCTAAAAAAGTGGTCTGTGTAATCATCACATGACCATATATGTTTTTTTTCTTCTGAAAGTAAACAAGGAAGAGGGGCAGAGATCTTAAAAATGAAAAATAACATTTTTTATTGTAACTTGTGACATATGGATCCTAAAGTAAAACCCTTCACCCTATTTTGTATAAATTCTATTAAAGGGGTTTTCCCATGAAAGAAAATTCTTAATTTTCAATAAAGATCATTTTTTAACCCTTTACCTTAAAATTTTAGCTTCTAAACATTCTCTAGTATCTGACACTGGTGATGAGATGCATATTACACATGACATTCTTAGCTCTACTATCACAGCCGTTGCATACTGTAAGCTCTGCTATATGCCTCCCTCCCTTGGATAAAGTTATCTACCTGTAACTTGTAGTTTTACTTTCCTCGTCCAGCCGTGCTGTTGTTTGCCAGCAGGAAGTCAGTGTGTGCCTGTGTGAGCTCATCCTGGAATGCAAGGGTGGGGGCCACTACAGAGAGCAGCTCAGTGCAGCAAAGATGGAAGAACAATATTTCTGCCGACCCTGAAGTCAGAAGATCTAGGGTTGGATCCACCAAAATTCTGTACACCAGGATTGATAGAGATAGGTTGGAATTATATATGTGAAATGCTGCTATAACAGTAAATTAGAGAGTGTGTTATTTTGTTATCCTGATTATATTTAAGAATTTTGTCTTCATGGGAATACCCCTTTAAAAACAGTTACAAATTTTCCATAATACAATTGCTGAATGTCATTTTACTTCACTGGAATATAACATTTTGTGTGGCTGTAACTTCCAGAGGCAGATCTGACTGTTCCTTGGCCAGCTCGTAGGCAGATGCAGCCATTTCTAGGCCTTTCAAAAAACATTTGTCTGAAATTTATGTTCCAAGGCTGCGAAATGGATAGAAAAAATAAGCAATGATTCCAGCCGGCAGATTCATCCAACAGTCAAATGCTCTGCGCTGGAAAATATGTCTTGTTCTTGGATTGCATCATCGGTACAATTACAGATTTAATCAGTTTAAAAAAGATTAATTGGTCTGTTCTGCAGAGTTGTCATGTTAGAAACGTGTATTTGATGCAAAGATACAGTCAACATGACAATCTTCTGATCATATAACGTTCTACAATGAGGGGCACAGGAGTGGGGGATGGTCATAGGATGGTGGTGCATCAACAATCACGTGCATTTTTCTGACAATCACTTGGCTAACACAATTTATAACTATCTACCCTCTCCTAAACAATGGGTTACACCACTAAACCTGCATAGGACACATCTGAGATGCTTACTTTTGGTAGGGTTTGATTTGGTGCTGCAACTTTTGTGGTCTACTTTCTTTTGGCAAGTGTATATCAGATGCCAACTGCACCATACTCCCTGAGTATATGCGTGAATTTAATGCAGTGAAGGGAAACAGTTGATTATGCCAGAATGGCTGTAAGAAACAGCCGGTTGGTAAAAGCAGAGAGAAGCATAAAGTTGAATCTTCTCAGGATTTTGCCAATACAGGTTGCAGCTAAGGCAGATCATGGAGCAATAGGTGCCTTGCCTATTGGGATCATCAAAGGAGTCCCAGAAATCCCAAAACTGCCCTTGGGACAAACAATTTCCAATAAAACACAGAACCTGTTAAGGATTGATTACTATATTCCAGACAAAGTATGCAGCCTCTGACTCTTGAACAACCATCTCAGATTTACCAATTTCCATAAGAATCATGAGGTCTAATGAACTGCCCAAGGAGATTTGAGACAGAATTGTTGCAAGGAAGCTTCAATAATCTTTAAATGGAAAAAGTTTGGGACGACTACAGTTCTAACTCAACCTGGCCATCCAGCTAAATGAAGCAATTGTGGTGGAATAGCCTTAGTGAGAGAGGTAAAAAAACAGCCCCAGGATCACTATTGCTGAGATCCAGAGATGCAGTAGGGAGAAAGTTCCACACAGTGCAGGCGTGACACAAAACTTGAGTAGAGACTTTATAAATACATGTACAAGTTGTTTGCATGTTCTTTTCAGTGCAAAGTCAGACAGAAAACTGGCGGAAAAGCTTTATAAATACATGTGCAAGTTGTTTGCACTTTCTTTTCAGTGAATAGTCTGAATACTTTCCGTAACCCCCTGTATATAATTACAGTTTATAGATGTACTTTTGCCCTACATAAAAATGTTAAGAGCAATGTTCTTTTGTCAAATCCACATACGATATTTAAACCCCTGATAATGGATATCTTCAGTTTTGATGGACTTTGATATGTGTATGAAATTCCTTGTATCCTCAAATAATGATTTGTAATGACCTAGTGGGGCATCAACTTCAACTGCAACCTCAAGGTCTGGGGTTATCCCTCCCCCTTCCCCAGAGGGTTCCAAAAATGGGGAAGTACTTAGTACAGGGGAAAACCATTGAACTTAAACCTAATTCCAAGAGTAATACAGAGGAAAGCTGGGAAGTGAGTTTTGCAGCATCAGTAACAGACCTTTTATGGGTAAAAACATGTTGGATTAGGTAGATTACAAAAGAAAATGGCATTACCTCTGATACATTGGATAGCCAGCAACAGCAAATGCCAGTTCCTCATCAGCCTAACAGATCTATCTATTTTGGTAATGTGAAAATGAAATTTTCTGAAATTAACAAATTGGAGCTCACTCGTGTGTTCCTCACACCTCCGATGATATGGCATCTGTCATGTAAACTGCTCAATTGGAAGCAATGTAAGATTTTACTGTTAAGCTACAGAGCCAATACCACTTCTTTGTGTGAGCACAGCCATGGAAATGAGCAAGGTTGTTATCGCATATATTATGGGGGAGTCAATATTATCAAGTTTCTATGTGAACTCTTAATCTCAATTATTTATTAGTAAAAGGCAGTCATTTCATGCAATATTTTTAATAAGAGTTTAAAAGAAAAAAAATGCAAGAAAATACTCCTGCAGAGCCGTCCTCTTAGTCATTGTCTACACACAACTTCACCCTGTGTAATGCAGGGAAAAGCATCAACTTTGACAATGTGAAGTATCCTCTGTACAGCAGAATCTGTAGAGTTTTTTAATCACCCCATGCTGATAAAGGGATTATCTAATCTGTTTAAAGTGTATTCAAAAAGTGAATTCTTCTATTTGATTAAAAACTTTCTAGGTTCCATTATTAAGATGAAAAGAGATTATTGTGATCTCTTCTTGTAATATGTATGTATATGTACAATATCATATCTATGGAGACACCTTATTGTGTTATGATCAGTAGAGGCAGTGCCACTCTGAACACACAGATTTCCCAGGCCTTATATAGTGTGAATCTACAGAAAAATATTGACTACTAACACCGAGGCCATTTTTCATTTTTGCGTTTCCATTATTTACTCCCCACCTTCAAGAATCTCTAACTACCGTATAATTCTTGAGGTATAAGACACCTCGAGCCGATAAGCCGAGAACCGACCCGTACATTTTACCCACCACACACACAGACTGGGGAAAACCTATTGACCTACCGAGTATCAATGCCGAGGTGTAGTTATCCTCCCAATGCGCCCCATGTAAGTGATACAGCCAACCCAGCCCCCGAGTTAAGTATACCACCAGCCCAGTATACAGCAGCTCCCAGTAGTATACATCAAGTTGCCCCAGTGTATAACCAGCCTGCCCCCACATAGTATACAGACCTTGCCCCCCCATTGCAAGCTGCCCTATGCAGTAACAAGCACTGCCCCACAGTAGTATACGCGGCCCCCATTACACTTCCCACAAAGTTTAAAAAATTCACTGCCCCCGTAGTAAACAGCCTGCCCCCAGTAGTATACAGCACCCCCCATCCAGTATACAGCACAAGCCCCCAGCGTATGGACAGCACAGCCCCAGCGAAGTATACAAGGCCAAAGCCCCCCGTAGTATATCGCACAGCCCCCAGCAGTATACACACACGCCCCCAGCATCACGCCCACCATATACGCAGCCCTATACCAGACTAAAGAATATAGCTTATACTCACTCCCTCCGTTTTCCCGATGTTCGTCGCGTCCCAATCCCGATACCCATTTTGCGGCTCCCGACGGGCTTCTCTCACTTTCTCTGCCGGAGATTCGCGCTGGCCGGTACGCACACTGTGAATGCGGCGCTGTCCACCACCCGCCCTGGATTGACGTCTCGCGTTCGGACAGTGTGCGCCGGCCACGCGTCTCCCGCCGTGGAGTGAAGAAGGCCGCCGTGAGCCCATTGACCGGACGCGGCGAGACTGCGAGGAGACACGCGTAGGAACTCGCAGGAGTGGGTGACGCTTATTATTCTTATTTTTGTCAACTGTACTTCGTGTAATAAGCCGAGGCGAGGTTTTTCACAGCATTTTTTGTGCTGAAGAATCTCGCTTATACACAAGTATATACAGTATTTATTTTTCCATGTAATCACTGTATGAAGGCTTGTTTTCTTGCATGCAAATTGGCTACCTTCAATAATTAACAGTATTTAATATTCCACATGTTGTACTGGAATCCAATGCGTGAATGGGGAAAAAAAATGCACTTCGTTGTTCACATGTCTTTGTTGGGCGGATATTTTATGGAATTTTTAGGGCACGTATGTCAATTCAAATGACATACTCTCTGTTATTCATGATACATAAAGCGGGATGTTTATGGATTTTTAAGTTTACTTATACAAAAAGTTCAGGAAAGAGGGGTGGGATGTTTGAATGTTGACATTTTCTTTTATTACATTTTTATGTTAGAACTTTTCTTTTTGCTTCAGGACCCCCTAATACTTAAAACCCTATTCCCCACCCCCCCCCCCCCGTCTAATTGACTCCTACTAATAGACATGACTGCCTGAACAGTTGCATATATGGGTTTTTACACAATCATCCTATTAACAAATATTTATACAATCGCCGATAATGTCATACAAGGTTAAAACAGACCGGCTCGGATGTTTGTATGACCCAAGCGCTGTCATCGTACTAATGCCCTACCCCTATGATTCATAGAGGGCAGCGATCAATCCACTATGGCAGCGCCCACGAGCTGCCGGGATTTATAATGCCCTGGCAGCTTGCGAGCATTTCATCATGGTCACCAACCTGGTCTGTTATCCAGTGTGTGGTGGCTGCAATATGCGCAAAATGCTTCACCACCGCTATGGAATACTCATCTTTGGAGTCCTCTCCCATACAGCAAGCTGCAATTTTCAAAGTAGTCCACCGCCGAAGACATTAAATATATGCAATGTCCCTGAACTTAATTATAACAGAAATATGTGCTCCTACACTTTTTAAAATTATATTGATTAAGTTTGTTTAATAAATTTACAGCATATGACAGGGACCATCCTGCTGGGGTATGGGGTGACGGGTGATTGACCCAACATAAAATTTTACACATGTACTATTCACCCGGCTTAACAAAAAAGTAGACAGTTGTAGTACGCGTCGTCCCTATGAATGATTATTGAATAAATAAGCTCAGTGCAGAATTAAAGCACTTGAGGTCTGATATAAATCAGCACACCATAACTGACTACTCTGTAGTATAAAGTAAAACACCATAACTGGCTCAGTAATACACAAAAGAAAACGCACTAGCACCCAGGATTTATTGCAGAAATGTCACCATTTCATAACTGGGTGTCAACAAGCATTTATTTAATTTTAATTAAAAAAGACAATTATAAAACACGTGGTGACTCTAGTCTTTAAAAATTAATAATATAGCCAATGAACAACTCTACTCTTTTCCCTACGACCATACTCTCTGTGTCACGCCAATGAGGATCCAGCAGTGGTCTGTTTGGGTCGTATTGACCTTTAAGTGATAGTTGAGCCAATCAGGTGCTGAACTTTGGCCTGTCCAATTAAAAAAGATTTTAATCACTTTTGCTGAATACTGTGCAGTCAGTGTTATGTTCTGCACTTCTTATGTGGGTTAATATTTTTTCTCTTCTCTTCCAGTTTCTATAGGTTACCTTCAGCAATTGATACCAGTTGGCACCGGTATTGATTGTCATGATGCAGGTATACGTTCTCTTTAAGAAGCAAGAGGGCTTTCTGCAGCTCTACTGACGCAGGACATTATAATCATTCAAACACGTGTCCCTGTCGGGCGCTTTCTAGAATGTGTCCCTTCCACTAATATGGTCGTCCTGTGTGTTTGGAAACAGAGTGCATAGAACATGACAGGGCGATTGTGACCCAATCTCCACTATTGTGTAAATATACTTATGCTGGATGATAGCTTGACTAAACAGATCGTTCAACCATTGGGCTTTCATCCACCAGTTAATTAGGGCTTTCTATCAATCACTTTTGTGAAGGAATCTGCTATGGTTACATTCTTTTGGATCGATTTTTTATGAATTGGCTCATCTTTGAACCAGAAAAGCCAAAGGAGAAACTTTCTCGGACATAATAACATGAAAATGTAAAAAGAATGAACAATTTAAAAATGTAAACTACATACATTATTCTTTTATTCCGTCCATTATTTAACTTTGGAGTGAATGAAGTGATGTGTTATATTCTTTTAAGGGGTTTTGCCCTGAAAGACATTCCCACGTTTTATCCCCTGGTGATGTTCATAATAAAAATAATTTTAACCCCATTTACCCTAGAGCTTTAACCAGTTTTATTGCTATTTTATCGCTATTACTCAGCAAATGGTCAGTGTACAGACCAAGTGGTGGGGTGGGGATCCTCGAAAGCAAAACTTCATAATCCCTCTTGCGGTACAACATGTTTTACAGATCATGGGTCCGTTTCACACTTCTGCACTTCACTAGTTCGTACACAGGAGATAGAAGGAGACAGATCGAAGAGAGAATAGTGAAGACATCCATGGATCATATACACCATATGACACTCTTCAGCTTTGCTCATCCTTCAGCTTAAACAAGCCTGTAAGCTCTGCTAACTCGGCTATATCAATACACCAATGTATATTGCCTAAGTAGAATCTCTTGCTGTTTGCTGGCAGTGTTAGTCGTGTATATGTGTGGAGCTGTTTTTGGAAAACAGGGGGGGGCAATGCATAGAAATGCAGTGGAGAGGAGAACTATTAATGAAAAGATTCACGTTGTGCCCCCAATGCTAAAAGTCAAAATATAATGGTCGATCTTGGGTCACCACAATATGTAGCACTAGGACTGATAGAGACAGGTTGGAATTTAAATGCTGTTTTTCCTTAATAACAGTGAATCAGAGAATGGGGCTATTTACTTACCCGGTCCGTTCGCGATCCAGCGCGCGTTCTCTGCGGTGATGCCGGTCCGGCCGGGATTCTCAAGGTATTCCTCTGCCGTCCACTATGGGGCGCTGCTGCACTGAAAGGGCCTCGGTGAACCCATCAACTCACCACCGGACCAAGTGAAGGTAAACGCGTCCCAAAGCGACACTGTTATATGTTTTAAATGTGGCGGTTTTTCCGAATCACGTCTGGTTTCGCTGGCCATTAGCCCCCCGATTTTCCATCGCGTGCATGCCGCGTCGCCGATGCAACACCATCGATTTGCGTGCGCCAAACCCGTGGCATAACAGGAAAATCTCGCGCAACATCGAAATATTCGGGTACACCGTCGGGAATGCGAATCGTCCCTTATAACTCTACCCCCAATGTGTTGATTTTTTATTCCAAGTATTTAAGATAGCTTGATCGTGGTAGATGTCCCTTTAAACAGTTTTTTGCTGTCTAAGCTTGGGCTTACTATGTGTCATTTGAGGACTTAAACGATAGAATCCTAAAATAAACATTTGTTGCCAAACTAAATAGGGCTCATTATCTTCTTCTGCTTCTGGAGAAGAACAAAACATTAACTGAAATCTATCACCAAGCTGAACAAGTTTTAGCTACTGCACTTCGATTGTTTTCTGTGATCCTTGAGGTATCCCTTTAGCCGTAATTTTCAGTCCTTTGTGTTATTTAAATATGCTAGACTGGCTCAGGCCAGCATTCCTAGGCGTTGCAAGATGCCATATTGTCTGTAACTTCTTGAGCTGGCCGGAAAACATCTAAAATATAGAGTCAACACTAGATACGCTCCACGTCCATTTTGAACTTCTTCTCTACTTATTGGATCGAGACTGAGTAGCATGGCATTATGGAGCCTTGGCCTTGTGCACATCAAAAAGTCAAGGATTGTACGGGAGCTAAATGGAGCTTCTTCCAGGTTTTCTACGATTGCACTCAGTAGCTCACTGATGACGTAACAATGACATAGGTCACTGCTGATTTGTTCCTGTGTCGAGGGGGTGGTGCATTTTGGCCGGTCGCTAAAGTTGCCCCTGGCTAGTGCTCGCTTGCAACATTTGTCTTTCTTGACTCTTAAGATGTTAAGCCCCCTATATCAGTGAAGAGCTGCACCTGTCGCCTTGTGTCGTTGCTGACCTAATCAGACTCAACTTCATGTAGGGATGTCCTATATAAATGCTTCCCAGTAGGCCTAACCTTTCAGTGCCAAATCTCCACCTGAGAGAGAAAGATCTATTCACAGTGGAAAGCATAATTGTAATGGCCCTTTCTCACAACCAAATGGTCATTACATCCATATACATAGGACCTCCTGGGTATGCCCATTTCCCTATTCATGCTGACTACTACATATTCAATACTAAAATATCTTCAAAGGCCATTGCTGCATGTGTGGATGTGTAGTCATCAGAGAGTCTTTCATTTGGAGCCATCATGTCCTGTCTATTTGTATCACCCCTCACTTGGTCACATCTAATGGACTAATTCTTACTTGATGTCTTTCAAAAATAGCTCTGTACTCTTCTCCATGTCTTCCGCTTTCTGCATGCACCGACTAGAACTTGAAGCATTTTTTGTGTTCATGAGTCTAGATGTCTAGTTCCTATTGCATAACATTTTATCTTGATTTTAAAGTATTGAGCTTCTGGGACAGCACCTTTAGGGACAGCAAAGTTTTTCTTTGTGATTGACCAACTGTATGTTATCTGTGGCTTATGTACTTATTTTCTGGTTGTAGGCTCCCAGCTATAGAGTTACCCTTTTCACTACTGTATAAGACTAAAAGTCCAAAACCCCTCTATAAAAGGAACCTGGTTACTGAAATGTAAAATTCATAACAGTTAGCTGTGAATTGTACACATCGTACAGTATCACAAGGATGCCATAGGACGGCCCTTTTACACCCTCTTTGCCATATAAACTCAGCCCCACAAATGGCACCAAGACCCAGCTTTTTGCAAAGAATTTGTGTGCTCAATTTATTGCCTCTGGATTTTGGTTCTCAGGATTGTAAATTTATAAACTCAATATGTGGCCACTAATAGGAACAGTTTAACAACCCCTACCGGACTCTTGACCTTGAGACGCGGTCCCTTTTTCAAATCTGCCCTGTGTCTCGTATAAGTGCTTTAGAGCTTTGGACGCTATATGATATCCAGAGGAATTTTGAGATTGTTTCTTGTGACACATTGTACTCCAATGATGTTTAAAAAATTTTGCTGATATCTATTTGTGTTTATTAGAAAAAAACTAAATTTATTTTCAAAGCTCTAAATTCTTCTACTTTTGATGCGATGTCATAGCACCCCACTAATTCCTAACTTTGTCTGCTTATTTGGCATGGTTTTTAAGATTCACATATTTTACCTAGAATGTTATGAGGCCTCGAATCAGGGGCCATTTTTAAATTTTGGGGAAAATTACCCCAAAACTATATTTAGATGGACCCTGCTCAACCTTTTAGTATGACTTGAGAGGCCTAATAAATCTTAGAATTGTTATGCCCACCCATGCCCTGAAACACACACCTCACTGAGATGAAACAAACCTACTTTATTTTACGAAGTTTGTTAAACACCTTAGGTGTTTATTATAGGGTTAAACAAATGGAGGTGTGGTCTACAAATTGTAATATTTTTTGAACAATAACATGCATTTTGGGTGAAAATTAAACATGTTGTAATGGATAAATGAAAAAGGCTCACACAAATTTGTTACCCCAATTTCTTTCCCAGTACACTGATCCCCCTATGTGGTGTACCCTTGTAATGGGCGGCACGCTGGGCATAGAAGGGAAGGAGGCCCATACAGATCAATTTGCTATGTCAACTTTTTACAGGCTTTACTTTGTTTTTTTGTTTTTTATTGTGACCTATAGGGGCATCTATAGCTAATTGTGATTTATTACTTTTGTTGGTGGATGAAACGAAATCATCATTTTTAGGAACTTTTTGTGTTTTTTTAACTGTTTTCCATACCGTACAATAGGTATATTATTTTTAATTTATGGTGTCTCATCAATTACAAAGCCCTCAACTTTAACGTTTTTTATTTTTTTTCCCCCATTTTTCTGAATAAAAAGTACAATTTGCAAAATGTAATTTTAGCAACACCGACTGTCTGTGCATGACTTTTTGATTTTTTCGGCTTTAAAATCTGGTTCATGGCTGCGAGAAGGATTGTTCTTTTATATTGGTCTTATTTTAGAGTAGACGTAACTTTTTAAATCACTTTAGAGCCAAATTTGTAAAGGTATTAATTAAAAAATCCATCTTTTCTTCTGGAGAGTTTTTTGAGGTAGTTTTTTACGGGTTACTTTGTGGGTCCAATACGGGTTTTTTTTCATTATTCAGATTTCACAAGATGTAGCGTACCAGATAGTCGGGCTTTTGTGTATTCATTCATCTTTTTTGACTGAATAAAAACAATTTGAAGACAATTTTAATTCTTTTAAGCATCAACCAATTTTTCACATACACTGAACTTTTTTATTTTTCGGCTAACAATCTGGTTTTAGGCTTTTTTTTTTGCGAGAAGAGTCGTTCTTTTTAGTGGTCTTTATGTTAGAGTGAGTTAAAATTTTTAATCGCTGTTGAGCAGTTTTTTAAGGTATTAATTAAAATGACCTTTTTTGTTTAGAAGTTTTTTTGCATTTTTTTTACCCCCCGGGTGTTTACTGTGCCAGGTCCATAATGATTCTGTTTTATTATAACAGATTGTTTTGGATGCGACAATAACCAATATGTGGGTGTGGTTTTTGTGTTTTGTGTGTTTTAACTTTATTAAATGTTTTATATGAAGTGACTTTTAGGGGCTTACTTGGTTTTAATACGTATTATTTTTTATTATTTGTAATGTGTTATTTTAAGTGGTTTTAACTTTTTTTTATACTTGTACATACTTGAACTTGAACCAGGCGCTGCTCTGAGCGCTGGTTCACGTTCAATAGCACTGCTCTACAAACGTTTTTTGTAGAGCATTGTAAGGGTTGACTGCCAGGAGATGGCACCCCGGGACTAGGCAGACTTTGGGGCTTGCCAGAATGGATCAGATCCCATACAGGTCGGTCTCTGGCCCCTCTTTTTCCTCTTCAGCCAAAACTGGTCTCCTCTCTATCCTCCCAGGCACAATAGGAACGCATAAAAAGGGCCTCTTACGTTTCTTTCTTACAGGTGCCCGAGCGGTTATACCTCGGCATTGGAGGTCTACTAATACTCCTCCTTTCACAGACTGGATTCATGAGCTTTCAAATATTTGTGCAGAGGTGAACCAGTCCATGGAAAAGTTCACGCGCACTTGGCAGCCTTGGTTTCTATTTAAGAACACCCCAGCGTATGCCCAGCTGTTTACCGATCCGTCATAATGTGTCCCCCCCCTTTCCCGTGATGTTTCTCTCCCTCCTCCTATCTTCCCCCTCCCTCTCAGTCTTACTTCTTCTCACTTCCCCTTGCCCTTTAATTCAAAACCGAACCTTCAAACGGTGTCAGCCCACTAAACAGTGTAATAGGGCACCCATAAGGTCGCTTATTTGGTTCCATTTGTTTACATTAATTCAATGTCTTTATCTTGTTCTTTTCTTTTCAACTGTGTAATAGTTCACATACTCATATTTTTGCTCATGCATTGAATATGTCTTCCTGGGACTCTAATACGTCAAGCTGACTCTGTCCACAAACCTTGGAACGTGATGTAGTCACCTTGCTGGACAGACACTTCCCGCTCAACTACCGTATATACTTGAGTATAAGCCGACCCGAGTATAAGCCGAGACCCCTAATTTTACCACCAAAAACTGGGAAAAACTATTGACTCGAGTATAAGCCGAGGGTGGGAAATGCATTGGTCACAGACCCCCCCCCAGTATATAGCCAACCAGTCCCCTATAGTATACAGTCAGCCCAGCCTGCCCCCAGTAGTATACAGCTGGTGAGATCTGCAGCGTAGTGCCCAACTGTAGGTCTATTAGAATTCTGTGGAAGTGGAGTGGCAAAAGTGGGGAAATAACCTGTACAAGGCCTGCTACAATCACTTGTTAATTGGATTGCGAGCTGTTTACACAGGGACTGGTAGCTGCACGATTCTACTTGCTCAAATACTATGCATTGCGGAGGTAAGACAATAACACAAGTTCAATGAAAAAAGCAAGGGTTAAACAAGAAAAGCGTAGAAAAATAGATCCTTTAAATTTCATGTTGTGTCGTTCAATGTTCCTGTGTTTAATATTGCAGTCGTTCTCCTTTAACGAAAAATGAATCCTCCCGATATCTTGCCCAGTCATACTTTCAAACTTGAGGGAACATGTATCTCTTAAGGACATTTCTAGTATTATGTGGGAAGTTTGTTGAAATTAAATTAGTATTTCAATACAGTTCTCCATTTATCGCACACAGATAATTCAATTCTTTAATGTAGAATAGGCCGAGGGAGATCATGGAATATATTGTACACAGAGATTTCTAAAAACCGGCTCCTAATACGGGGATGTGTTATACAGAATACATCGCATTTACTTACATTTGGGTTTGTTTTTTTCCGGAAGAATTGCTTATACAATCGAAAAAACCATCAGGGGGTAATTGTCAGTGCGAAAAAAACTGGTACTATAGAGAAAAGGACGGCAGAGACAGGAAAGTCTGTCATTGAACATCAACATTGTTTTGTAGTGGCATTGAAAGGACAAAGGCCATCATTGTCAGACTGTCAGATTCCTTTGTGAAGGAAACTTAGCTTAGATAACCAATAACCTACAATCCATGGGAGAATCAAAACAGTACATAACAATATAAACGACTTGTATGATTTATAACTTTTTGCATTGCATCTTGGGGGATTAAGTAATGGACCAGAGCTTTTTCCACTGTAGAGCGTTAGGCATCTTAGAAGATTCCCTCACTAAAAATTAGAAGAAATTCTGTAGCACCTTCACAAAACTGATCCAATAAATATACAGTAGCTGTTACTGTGCACAGTGCAGAATACCTATATTTTGGCTCCTTTTCACCTTAAGGGCCACATGCACACGAAGTCATGGGGACGATACATACGTCCCGCATGTACTTCCCCAGTGTGCCTTTGGTGCCCTGACTAACACGAACGGTATGTGCAAAAAAGATAAAGCATGCTCTACCTTTGCGTAAGGAACTACGGCGGGGCCCACTTGGCCACTTATCCGTCACTGTACTAATGGAGAGAGTGAGCAGCAATTGTGCTCTCCTCCAGTGCGCTGATGATGCACCTGATGATGACTATGGCCGGGTGTCGCGACGTTAGTGGGTGGGCCCTAAGGCTCTTACCCGAAAAATAGCTATTCAAGCCAGGACTTCGGGAACAGCATATAGCTCAGCGAAGCCAGGGTGAACCATGCCACCCACCCTCTCCATAAGAGGAGTGCTCGGCCATTCTCTTTCGTTTTTATGCGATGCCGATGGTACCAGTGACACATACGTGTGACTCACCAGTACCGTGGCGTGCACAACACACATATTTTTCTATTAGGGCCATATATAGCTCAGCATTCATACAGCTAGCATATGGACTCCATACACGGTGTGTGCACTTGTGAATCCTGCTTTGGGAGCTGGGGGTGATTAGACGGTTAAACAGCATGAGTCTAGGTGCACAATATCTGAAAACGGGTAGTATAGGTCCTGATCATGCACATCTAGATAAGATATACAGCCGCCTGCAATATACGTTAGTTGCCAGTACATTGCGCACTCGCTGGCCTCTCAGGCATCACAGGAAGTATAATATACAAATAATTATATATAACATCAACAGCAATGTTGAATGTTGTTCCCCCTTTCACTATGAGAGGGAGGGTAGAAGAAGCACTCAACCTCCTCTTGCTGCATGAGCTGTATGCGAACGGCCGGGGGGAGCAAGTATGGAGCTATGGTACTTTCTTTAAACCATGACGGGTAATCAAATGGAAGCCTGTGCAACAGCTTACTTAAAAAAGAATATTAAACAATATGAGGAAAAACACTGCTTAATTTTCTCACTTTTTCTTATTGTTTCTTTAGTTACTAAAAAAGTATATATATATAAATAATATATATATAGATATAGTATATATATATAGATGAATATATATATATACTTTTTGAACCTAGTATGCTGAAAGGAAGCCCTATGTTACAAAAAAAACTTGTAATTATGTATTTAAGAACTCTGGTTAATGTAAAAGTGTTTCAAGGTTAACTGAAACATAGGCTGAAAGGTTTAATACCATTGGTCATGAATGGTGGTTTAAAATGGTTGGCCCATGCAAAACACTGCAATTTATTCATAAAACTGCAGATTTATAAACATGTTACAACCATGAATAGTAATAATTAAAGAGGGTTGCTATCCCCATACATATATACAGGCCAGGGTGCATATAGTTGTTGAAATTAATTAGGAACCATTTCATTATGGCTATTTATAATGCTTGTTTATGCATTTGAGGAGCACGCTTTAATCACTGTATAGATAAATATAAAACACCTCTCTTAATCCCTGACCCAGATACTTGCATACGGGACGTAGTATTAACGATCCCAGCTTCTGGGCCCCATCATGAACGAGACCGGAACCAGAAAGACAGAGCTGCAGCTGCTTTCACAGTGACCACTGCGCGTGTACACACCACGATTCCAGCGCCGACTCGATCACGGGTGTTAAACATACACGCCGGTCAAGCATGACGCGGAGTTGTAAGGGTGTTCCTGCTAAAGATTGGACCATCTTTGCGGCTTACCGGGGGATATGATAAGCCTTGGCCCCAGTAGTAACAGCCTGCCCTTAGTAGTATAAGCCTGCCCCAGTAGTAACGCCTTCCCCAGTAGTATACAGCCACCGTGTTGCCCCCCAGTAGTATACGCTGCCCCAGTAGTATACAGCCTGCCCACGTATATACATGCCCCCCCCCCCCAGTAGTATACAGACTGCCCCCAGTAGTCTACAGTTCGCCCCAGTAGTATACAGCTTGCCCCATAGTATACAGCCGCCCCCAGTAGTATACAGTAGCCCCAGTCAGTATACAGCCTGCCCCATAGTATACAGCCTGCCCCCAGTAGTATACAGCTGCCCAGTAGTATACAGAGCCTGCCCAGTAGATACAGCGGCCCCCATATAGACACGTTGACCCCAGTGAGTATACAGCCTCCCCCAGTAGTATAACAGCTGCCCCATGCGTATACAGCTACGCCCCAGTGCGTATACAGATTCGCCCCATGCAGTATACAGGCACTGCCCCCGTAGTATACGCAGCCCCCAGTGCAGTATACGCCTGCCCACCAGTTCACAGCCGCCACCAGTGGTATACAGCTAGCCCCATCAGCATAAAACGAATAAACGTATAATACTCACCCTCAGTGCCCCGATGTGTAGCACTGCCCCTCCGAGTCCGCACTGCTTGTCTTTATGCAGTCCGCCCGCCGCTTGTCTGCAGGCTCCGGCCGTCTTCTCTCTTCTGCTGGGGCGCCATTGTCACGGCCGGCGTCCTAGTATGACGAGTGATGACGGCGTACTAGGAGCCGAGCCGGGGAAGACATGGCGGCGCCAAGCAGAGAAAAGAGACGGGCGCGGCAGGCCTGAGACAAGCGGCGCGGACGCCCTGAAGACAAGCAGTGGGAACATCGGGGGCGCAGCGCTGCACATCGGGGCCACCGGAGGGTGAGTATATAAGTTTATTATGTTTGAGTATTGTTTACTTAATATTGACTGCTGTATAAGCCGAGGGCGTTCCTTTTTAGCACATTTTTTGGCTGAAAAATCGGCTTATACACGAGTACTACGGTTACTTGTCTTAGGTGGTGGCCAATTGATGTTGATCTGTAATACTGATAGTTCTGATCTTTTGTACCTTCGGTATTGCGAACTTCTTTCTTCTTAATAAACTATATTGATATAAAGAACTGTAAATCTCAAAATAATTAAACCATACAAAAACATTCCTCAAAGTTGTAGCCATATGGTTGCAGATCTCTTCCAAAAGTATGCAATATAAAAATCACTTATTGCATATACAGCTCTCAAGAAAACTGGGTCTGCACCTTAAAAATAATGACAAAATCTGTGCTTGACTTCTCTTCCTATTGGAACCAAGACTAGGGAAGTGCTACGAGCACTGTGCTGTGACAGTCGGGGTCACGCACCCTTCTTCAGAATGCATGAGGAAGGGGGTGTTTCCCCGAACGTCACAGCACAGGCTCGTATAAACTTTCGGGAGGCGTTCTGAGCAGTGAGCGTTTCAGTCTTTGACATCAAAGATACGACAGTGGAATCAAATGGACATTCAATGGATGGATCTAAACACTTATGACCGAGTTTGAAAGTATGTTGACTTACTCACGGAGTCTTGTTTTGTTTTCTCGTCTAAAAAAGGCAAGCAGCTAGTACACTACTTGGAAATTTTACTGTATATGTCGGAAATGTGAATGTCTATGAAGAATTTTGAGTATAAAAAGATATTTATTGTGGATATTGGTAACTTACCTACTATCATGCCCCCACACAAAGGAAAAAAGAAGGGACCATCCCCCATCATCTCAAACACCCCTCAATTCTCCTTCATGCCCGGGATCACACTGTCTAAAAACCCTAAACTTTTTTTTTGTGTTTTTTTTTTTTTTTTTGGGAAATGGTCACCCTTAATAAAAAAGTCTGCTGGGAACATTTTTCCCTCTTCTAAGGGCAAATACAATAATATGTAGGGATATGCATGTTCTACAGTGGAATTTCGAGTAACTAAACAGGAATGACATAAAGAGTCAGTATTCACGGGGATATTGTTTCTATAACAGTCAAGTTAAAGAGAGGGTGAATGTATTTGTGAGGGAGGTTAGTACAGGATTGGTGGACAGATGAAATATTCAGCTGTCTGAAAGATTAACTATAGTACATGCCTTCCTGATTCACTACTGAATACTAACTTCCTTGACATAACGTCTAGACAGAAACTGAGGGGGTAAAAGACGGGAGGAGCGGACAAAGCTATGAAAGATCAGCCTTTATTCAGTGATTTAAATGGCTGTCCTATTGAATTCTATGTGGTTCTTTTAGGCAGGAAAGTATCTTCACACTGTAAAAATGACTTAAATGTCAATTATTGTTTTAGAACATGATAAAATTGCATTATATTCAAAAGGGCAACTTTGTCACGGGTGGTCCCGCGACCAGTTTGGGGTCGTGGGCTATCTGTGCCCCTATGTGCCCCAACAGTGCGTGGCCCGCGCACCGTACCTGTACGGACTCTGTCTCCTCTCATCCGCTGTGCATGCTATTACTGACCATAGGGCCTAGTGTGCCGTCATTGCGAGGGGGGAGGGGGGGGGGGGGGGGTTTTGGGGGGGGGGGGGGGGGGTTTTTTATTTTTTGGGGGGTTCTTTTTTTTTTTTTGGGGGGGGGGGGGGGGGGGGGGGGGGGGGCCTTTCTTTTTTGGGCGGTGGGGGGGGGGCGGGGGGGGGAGGGGGGGGATGCCATTTTCTGTAAACTCATATAAGCCTGACCTCTTACTGTACACCCTGTCAGATCTTTGTGACATACCTAGACATTGTGAAGTCTCCCAGTGTTTTCCTGTGAATCCTTTTCCTTTCCAGTATTCCTAACGTTACGGTCCTAGCTCCTGTGTTTTCCTGCCAATTCTGTTCCGAGCTCCTGTGATTCCTGCGTTCCAGTACTGTGTTCATGCGTTCCGATCCCGTGCTCCTGTGTGTTCCTGGTTCCTGTTCCATACTCCTGTGGTTCAGTCCGTTTATGTGCTTGGTTCCCATCTGCCGGACATCCGTGGCCTGACATGGATTGGACTTGACCTGAATCTCTGCCCACATGCCCCCTGAACTGTGGCCTGCGCTGACACGAGACTGTCTCCTGCCACAAAGGTACCTCGACTCGGCTGCACGGCGGGCTGGTCGCACCAATGGAACGACCTGGTGGTACCCTGCCGAGCAAGACCATCCTGCTTGGGCGGCTCTGTTGAAGACAGGTGCACTTAGATTTACGGTAAATAGTCACCACCTCCGCGGTGGTCCAGAAGGATCCACGATCCGAACCCTGACAAACTTATAACACATATATTGTAGAACATGTATTATTGGCCACTTTAGAGAATATTCCAAAGGGGTGTGAAGTTTAGAGAAATCTTTATCTAATTTGTTTAGTCAAGGACTAGTTCATATTCATAGTGTGATTGGTACCATTTGGGGGTCCTAAGATATGGTCTAAGACTATGCTCTAATCAGCATCTTGGACATTCATATATCTTCCTTCACTAAAATTTTCTAAGATCAATTAAAATGACCATTCATGCCAATGAACTTGTATGGCTTCATGTTAGTGTCTGTTTGCCACTACTTCATAGGCTCTTATAGGAAAAATAGTGATGAACTTACAACCACTTTTCAGCCTCAAATAATGGACTGAAGTGGTGGAAAAGAGCATGTAACAAACCAATACTCATTAAACTTCCATTCAAATTAATGGATATTTCAACTGATTTATAGGGTCTCATTTACTAAGGTTGCCGCTGCTCACTTTTGTCACACCTTGCATGGTTTTTGGGGATGCACTGGCTTACCTGCGGACACACATTTAGGGGGACGTGAAATCGGACGATCCGACTGATTAGACTGAGGATTTAACTGTCAAATGGTAACAGCCCAAGCACTTAGACTGAACCAATGAAAAGATGGTGAACTCTGTCGGAACTGAACGCGGGAAGCGACCCATGCAGGATATCGGCGTACAATTTTTTTTTTTTCTTTTTTTTTTTTTTTTTTTTTTTTTTTTTTTTTTTTATCTTTTTTTTTCTAGTGTATGCTACCTACATGCAGACCCTATAAACTATCAAAACAAATCAGCACCAAAATATCAAAGTTCATAATTTTTATTAGTAAATCCAAAAGTAACAAATACATGATCACCATGACCTAAAAGCAAACCATAAAAAACAGTCCCTGGTGGACACAAAGTACACGCCATTCACGATATAATAATGACATAGTGTAGTACACAGAACCAGCCAGAGAGACACTGATTATTGCATATATATAATGTACACACTACATAGGGAAATGAATAAGAGTAAAAGTGCTATGATACCCGTCTATAAATAAACAATAATTAAAAGGGCACAGTGCTATAAGTTTATATATACCAACCAGGCTGCATCATAGTCAGGAAATAATGGCGATGCACCATAAACCCGACAGGGTGTGGTCCTTGCTTTCTCAGGGTGTCATCACACCTATGTGCAGCCCAGTGGGAATATATGAACTTATTTATTGTGCACTTTATAGATTGTTCATTTTATAGACGAGTATCACCTCAACCGGGACCTGACTCTGTCCGACAATAGTGTATACTGGCCATTCTAACTTTTGATAAATTTGGTGTGAGGTGGTTTGATAGTTTATGAGGGTCTGCATGTAGGGTATCTTATATTGTGTGGTTGGCAGGCCTTATATTGGTATATGGGTCTGGACAGTGGCATCAGCACAATTTTAGTTGAATCACGACACAGCCCGCATTATAGTCGACTATGCCACTTTCGGTGAACTTCAGCTGGACCGGTAAGAAATGGACGCACAATATTGTGCATCATTTAGTGACAGAAGACAATATAAAGGTTGAACTGGTCTCAGACACTGGGTGAAATAATATGATAATTACTATTGCACTATTCAGTTGTGCCACCCAGGTAAACAATCAAAATGCGTCAAATTGGTCAGACCCATCCATTTTGGTGTTATTTGGCAAAACCTGACACTTCTTGAGTGGTCTCTATGGTAACAAAAAGTTGGGGACCAAAAATACTTGAATTGCTGAGACTTTTACTAAACATTGGCCTGTTAGGAATCTGGCATCTTGCGATTGTTACAGGATGCTTGCTTACAATAGTGGTTAGTTCTCACTCCTGTTCCAATAACATGTATGCATGCATGTTTATGAGCAATCACAGGAGAATTGCCCTTTCAGCAAATAATGACTTGCAAAAGTCATCCTTTGTATAGGCTGGTTTAGAACTGGGCCAATGTAAACCATGTACATCTCAACATCGTTTCTAATCTCTTTTTCTGGCCTGGATTAAGTAGTTCAAACAACAAAATCTCTTGTATCCAGAGTTAAAGAGGCATGCAAAAGAGTGAACTACCATAATAATTCAAAGCAAAGTGTTAGCTGCGATAAAGATGCAGCAACCCAGGCTTTTAAAGGGAACTGTCATCATCCTACTAAAACCATTACCAGAATATTGTCAAGCAGCATAAAACCTTTTAATTTTGTTTCTTCATGTTCCGACGTGGTGGCAATCTTGAAAAAAACTCGGAAGTGAGCCTGTAAATTGGTTGTATAAAGTCAAGGAGCGGAGATTGAACACTGAAGTCAACGGAGGGAACTCTTCATGCCTCCTCCTCTGTGATTGCATCATGCATCGGACGTCAGGAGATCTGCGTAGTGATGCTCTGGATGAAGGAAATCAATAACAACGAAGGGAGGACTGCTTCTTCTCTTTTTCTTGGGGGGATGTCTGAGGAAGAGAGAGAGTGACTAGTGTTTAAAAACCTCTGCCCTTGAATTTAAACCAACTTGCATCTCAATTTCAAAAGAGATTTTATGGATGATGCCACCGACTGGCATGAAAGAAACATGATCTGGAAGGTGTCAGCTGCGCTATGCGACGTAGAAATAAGAGAGAGAGGAAGATAGAGGGAGGTGGCGGTTTATTAGGTCAATTTCTGCTGACGTTTCGCTCAAGAGGTTTCATTAAAAACCAAGTGTTGGATCCTCCTGGATATACAGCTGAATTGCTATACAATATAAGGGAGAGTGAGTTGTCAGGACAGGCTGAACCTGTGTTTCTGAGCGTCCTATGAATAGATCAAAACTATATTAATCCTAGAAAATACACAAGTCGGAGTTGAATAAATGCATCTCAGTCAACCGTATTTCTTCTGACCTCTCTTACATACGCAAACAGTCGTTTGGCAAGGATGCATGATCTCGATAGGGAGAGAAAGGCCACGGTATCTCTCTTTTGTTTGCTGGGAGAATGGATGTACAAATATCTAGAAAATTGAGTTATGAGAAATTGTTTTGCCCCAACATCTGAGGAGATAGGCATTGATCATTTTTCTATTAAGCCTCAGGGTTGCCTCAAGTACCCTATTTATATTGCGATTTAAGGAAATAATCATTGAAAATCAAGCATAATAAGCCAGTGACACTCATCATGAGATCCAGGATATGTAATCTTACATTTTCTATCAATGGACTTCTCCTCTAAAAATCATGTTTAAAATTATACTATTGTGTTGAAGGGCTCGGTTAATGTTAGTAGAGTCCCTCTGTGCTGAACTACATAGGCTCTTACACGCCCCCTGCCCTTGGCACTTCCTTGACAAAAATGAACACACGTTATGTCATCAAGGACGCAAGCTTGACGGGGTCGGTATCACGGGCGGATGTCATCGCGAGATGCCCAGTGTAACTGCCTGTGAAATAATCATGACCCCCCCAGAGCCCTTAGGAATCATAAATAATGGTAAAAGCTGTAAAAGGGAAAGGAGGCCATGGATAACAAAGATAAGATTATACAGCCAAGATCTGTGAGTAAGTGCTGGATTGAGGTAAATTTCCGCTCAACCTAACCTTAATAAAGCCATAACAAAACCCTAGAGGCTGTGGAAATTGTTCTAACTACTTGCCCACTATTTAATATCAAATCATACAAAGCATGGGAATCTGAAAAAAAGTCAAATATAATACAATGATATAAAAACACAGTGAGCAGTATTCTTCCTTCTAAAAAGAAGGTTGAAGAGCGGGAGAGGCAGAGGTATGGTCGAAGGAGGTGATAAAACCCATCCAAGAGACGAAGACCCGCCAAGGGATAGACGGTAGACCGGGGAAAGGAAAAGTAAGGAGAGGAGCCAAGAAACGAAGAACCAACAAAGAACTTCTGCAAGCCACCAAAGGGGCCCCCCACTGGCACAGGAACCCCTGGCACATAGGTTGGATGTAGGGAAAACTAAAATGTCTCCATGAAGCAAGTCTTACCACCCAGCGTAGAACTGCCCCTAGATGTATCGACTTTAATTCCAAAAGTAAAAGTTTGATTGTAACAGGAGTAATAAAGACCTGGTTGTTTGCAGACAGGGGCAAGCACGGCCCCCCCAGGATATTCTACTTTGCCATTGATAAAGCCCTTTTGTGGGGCAGCGGTGGGGAGAGGGGCCGAGTCTAGATTAAGACTTTGCCCCGCCGCATATTATGCTCCAGAAACAGATCTGTATGCAGCGCACTAAAGAAGACCGCCCTGTAATCCCATGCAAAAGAAAGGATGCATGATTTTGTGCTTTAGCAGTTATGGTCTGCTATGCGCTTTAATCTTCCATAAGACCAAACTTGAAATTGCGCACGCGGCCATGACACCCTCCGGGGGTTTCCATGAACCCAGAGATGACTGCCCCAGTGCCCCACAACCATCCTCCCGCTGCATCCTGGAAGAGCATGCAGAGCTGGAATGAGCGTGAGACAGCCACAGCCTGCCAGCCAGAACAGGGCCACTTTATGATTCACGGTGCCAGTTTCCAAGGCGCCATCCCACTGTGACCGCACAGTGTTCCTGGATGCAAACTCGCCTCATGCTTTCTGCTGCGGGCAGCCCATTTGTATTTTTCTGCCTTGGGGCGGCATTTTGAAAAACCCCCACTGTGAGCCAAGCTTTCTATTGCATGCACAGAAAATGGCGCTTTGCCAAGCTCTAAAATTCAAGACACCTTGCCTTCCAAGAAAATAGATTGCCAACAGTCTGGGGGTGTTGCCATCACCTTTTTAATCTTTTCTGTGATCTGCCATCAACCCCAATTTGCCACACTTCAACTACGTTGCCATGATCTTGGATTTGTGTTGCAAAAACGTGTGTGGATGGGAATTGGAGCAAAATGCTTTTTGTGCTTGCTGTCTCCATAAAAATCAGCTGGCATAAACCTTACTTTGATGCTTAGGTTCTTACTTAGAAGGCAGGGGCGGGATGTGGGAGGGGGGGCGTGGGGGGGGGGGGGAGGGGGGAGGGGAGGTGCAACTGGGCACACGGGCACAAGAGGTGGATGATCGGGAACTTAAATTCCCATGTGAAGCAAGTCTTACACCCAGGTAGACACTACCTAGAGCTACACCTCCTCCAAAGACAAAAAAAAGTTTTTGAATTTTAGCGCAAGGATTAATAAGACTGCTCGGTTGTTAGAAGAAAGGGGGCCAAGCGGCCCAGGTGATTATAATTTGCCATTGCATAAAGCTGGGGGGGGGTGCGGCGGGACGTCTAGATTAAGACTTGCCCTGCTGCCATTATGACCTCCAGAAAACATATCTGATGCAGCAGCCTTAAAGAAGACAGCCACTGTATCCCATGCCAAAAGAACATGATCATGTGTTTTGTGCTTTTTTTAGCCATTATGGTCTGCCTCTATGCGCCCATTAAAGATGCCAATAAGCAAAACGGGATTGGACACGGCCACACCACACCTCATGCGGTTTACATGAAACAAGAGATGAATGCCCCCAAGTGCCACAAAATCTCCCGCTGCCTCCTGGAAGAGATGCCAAGAGTGGAATGAGCACAAGCAGTGAGACCGCCACAGCTGCCAGCAGAACAGGGCCCTTTTATGATTGTCATGAGTCTGCCCAGTTTCCAAGGCATCCCCACTGTGACCTGCACAGTGATTAGTGGGATGCAAACTAGACCTCAGGTGTCTTTATTTCTGCTGGGTAACATGCCTTATCTTTGTATTTTTTTTCTTGCGTTTCTTTTGGGTTGCTTTATTGGGCTGGCCTTGCTTCTGCTTCCTCTATATTTTTTGTTATAACCCCCCTGCCAACTTTTTGCCATGCACAGAAAATGGCGCTTGCAAGCCTCCTAACATCAAGGACACCTGACCTCCAGGAAAATAGATGCCACACATGCTGGGGGGGTGCTGCCATCACATTTTTTAATCTTTTGCGATCTGCAATAACCACCCTTTGACCCAACCCACAATTCTAACCTAATGTGCAATGATCCTTTAGGATGTTGCCAACAACGGTGGGAATGGAAAGCAGCAAAATGCTTGTAAATAATAAAGATGGCATAACCTACTTTGAAGGCTTCCACTTATAGAAGGCTAGTGGAGGGGGGGGGGGGGGCGTGGCAATGGCCCACATAGGTTTGGATTGTGGGAGAACTTAAAGCCTTCGCCATGAAGCCAAGGTCTTACACCAGGTAGAACCACTTCCCTAGATGTACACCTTTCATGCCAAAGACAAGTGCTGTGAACAGGATTAAGAAAGAAGGCCGGGTGGAGAAGAAAGGGGGAAAACGCGGCCAACAGGATGATGTTAATTTGAATTGATAATAGAATGGAGGTGGGAGAGGTCTAGCATAGACTTGCCCTGCCGCCCTATTATGCCCTCCAGAAACATATCTGTATGCAGCAGACTCTAAAGAAGACAGCCCTGTAATCCCATTGCCAAAAGAACATGTGATGCGATGATTTTTGTGCTTTTAGCATTATGCGTCTGCTTATAGCCCCGCTTTAAATCTTCCCTAAGCCCAACTGCTTGGCCGGGCCTATTTACCTTCATCTAGGGTGGTTTCCTATGAACCCAGAGATGACCGGCACCAGTGCACAACATCCCCGCCCTGCATCAGGAAGATCTGCAGGAGATGCGAAGATGATGAGCAGTGAGAAAGCCACAGCTGACCAGACAGAACAAGGGACCTGTAGATGTAATGGTGCCCAGTTTACAAGGCACGCCAATGTGACCTGCACAGTGTTCGTGGGATGGCGAGATGCCAAACTAGCTCTGCATTCCTCGGCGGAGAGGAAAGCAAAGGTTGACGCTTTTACCCTTTTCTGCACTCTGGGGGCGCGCAATTGTGATGAAACACCACTGCCCAAGCGTCTATGCATGCACAGAAAATGGCGCATGCGCAAGCCTTTCCAAACTCAAGACACTGCTTCAGGAAAAATAGATGCCACCACATGCTGGGGGGACTGCACATCAATTTTAATCTTTTGTGAATCGCATTAACCACAATTCATTTGCACAACATTTCTTTCTAACTACGACTTTGCATGATCCCTTTAGACAGATGTTGCAAAAAACGTTGTGGTGTGGAATTGAAGAGGACAAAAGCCAAAATGCTTGTTAGACAATCAAGCTTGGCCATAACCACTTGGACAGGTTTCCACTTATAAGGCTAGTGGAGGGGGGGGGAGGGGGGGGGGGGGGGGGGGGGCACTGGACCACTGGGCCACTGGCCACTAATACGGTTGGATGTAGCGGAACTTAAATGTTCTCCATGAAGCACAAGTCGTACACCCAGGTAGACACTTCCCCTAGATGCTAGACCCTTTCATTCCAAAGAGTAAAGTTTGATTTAAGCGAGAACTCTAATTAAAGATGGTGTTTAGAGGACAGGGGCGAAGCGGGCCCAGGCTGATTCTACGTTGCATTGATAAAGCTGGGGAGTTAGGGGAGTCTAGATTAAGACTTGCCCTGCGACCTAGTATATGCCTCAGAGAGAACATATAGCTGTATGCGAGGAGGGAGAGAGCTAAAGAAGGACAGCCGTTGTATTGTGAATCCGATTGACAAAGGAACCAATGGATGCCCCATGAGTTTTTGCTGGCAAGTGTTAGCATTATGGTACTGGGCTAGTGTCAGATGGAAATCTTCGGCCTGGGAGCCCCAACTTGCGTTGGCCAGGGGCCATAGCCCAACTCCTGAGGGGTATTCCTGAACCCAGGAGGAAGAGATGATGTCACCAGTGCACAACATCGTCCCGCGTGCCTCCTGGAAGAGCTGGCCAGAGATGTTGCGACGATGAGACAGTGTGATGAGGAGCAGCCACAGATGCCAGCAGCAGAACAGGCCATTAGATAGGATGTCATGGTGCCACAGTTTACAACGGCCAGTCCCACTGTGAGCGCATGCACAGGTATCGCAAGTAGCGATGCAAAGAGCTAGCCTCATGCTTGTCTTCTAGCGGGCAGCACATTAGGTAATTTTTTGGCCTCTCCGGGGCGGCCCGATTCTGAAAGCCCAACTGCCAAAGGCTGCTATTGACGAGATGGCACAGGAAAATGGCGCTCTTTGGCAGAAAGCTCTTAAAATCAAGACACTGCCTTCCCGGCCGGGAAAATAGATGCCACACATGCTGGGCGGTGCTGCCATCACTTTTAATATTTTGTGACCTGCAAATCAACCCCCATTTGCACAACTTCTAAACTACTTTGCCCAATGATCCCTTTAGATGTTGCCAAAAGCGTAGTGGGAAGTTGGGAGCCCTAAAATGCTGTCAAAATCAAGCTGGCCGATAACCTACTTTGAGAAAGGTCCACTGTAGTAGCACAGGCTAGTGGAGGGGGGAGGGCAGCTAAGGGGAGAGCCGGCCCAAACTGGCCCACAAATAGGTGGATTGGGTGTAGGGAAACTTAACCCCCACCCCCCCCGCCTTGTCTGCCCAGGAAGACAGAGTTTCCTACAGCCCAAGGCCAGACACTCCCCTAGATGTTAGGACCTGTTCAATTCCAAGAGTGACAAAGTTTGATTTTACCCGAGCGGGATGATGAATAAAATGACTGGTGTGCTGGGGGTGTATCAACCAGAACAGGGGCGAAGGGGCCCAGGCCTGATTCTACTTTGCATTGATAAAGCTGGTAGGGGGGACGGGGGGGGACCGGGGGGACACGGGGGTGGTCATCAGCTTGAAGGGACGTCTAGGATAAGAACTTGACTCTCTATCCACCACCTTGATCCGGGCTGTATAATCGCCTCCTGACGAAATCTAATAATCTCCTGCGTGAGTGCTCCCACGGACTGAAAGAACGACAGGCGACGATAATCCCATGCAACAAAAAGAACAGCATGATGCAAATGTGGATATTGTAGCTAGACATTCGGTGTAGCCATTATGGCTACGCAAGGGCGAGGCTTGAATTAAATCTTACACCGGTGAAAGCCCGGAAGTTAGCTGGAATACCGGTTTTCAGAGACACGGGCCATCAATTACCCCTCCTGGGGTGTTTCCAGAGAATGAAACCAGAGCTGGAAACTGCACGCGTGACAACTCTACCGCTCCTCTGGACGAGCCTTTTTTGTTGTTTTTCTTTCGTTTTAGGCCAAGACTGGAAGTATGAGCGATGAGACAGCACAGCTAGCCAGCAGCAGAAACAGGAGCCCTTTACTAGGATGGTCTCATCGTTGTCGGCTAAGGCGCTGCCCGTTTCCAAGGGGCCATCCCGACTGATGGACAATGCACGGGTGGTTCCGAGGGCGCAGCGAAGAAACTCGCCTCATGACTTTCTTGCTAGGCCCAGTGGGCCCCCGGACATGATGATTCGTGGCTTATTCTGCCTGCAGGGGGGGCGGGCGCATTTTGACACGAGCCCCGACTGCCGAGACTTGTATATTGACGATGCCAGACAGAAGAAAGTGGCGGATTGTGCAGAGCCCTCCTTACTAAAGGTCCAAAGAACCTGCCCTTCCAGGAAAATAGGGATATTGCGGGAGAGCGGAGGAGAGGGAGAAGCAACATAGCTGGGGGTGGCTGCAGATCACGCATGTCCTTTTATCTTTTGTGGATCTGCAGCAACCCCCATTTGCCGAGAACTGGTCAGAACTACGTGCCATGAACCCCTCTAGAATGTTGCAAAAAGCGTGTGGAAGTGGAGCAAAAATGCTGAGTATAAGAAGAATCAGATCGGACTAAGGCCAGGATCAGGATAAACCTTAACTTTGAACAGGGGTGGTTCCACTTAGAAGGAAGGCGTAGCTAGGTGGAGGGAGAGGGGGGGAGGAGGCGAGGCCAATGGCACAATAGGTGGATGTAGAGGAACTGAGAAAAGGCTTTCCCATGAAAGGCAAAGTCTTACACCCAGGTAGACACTGTCGCCCGTAGATTAGACGTTCGATCCAAGCAAAAGTTGGAACTGTTTTAACGGGAATTAATGATAGAGACTGCAGGTGTGTTTTGTGGGGGGGAGCAAGGGACCCACACCTTGGGGTGGAAATTTCACCACCGATCCTACGATTCACAGCAGAACATGTTTACACAATATCTGCCCTCTCCCTCCCTCTCTGCTGTGTCGCTTGCGTAGGTTATTTTATGGGTTTCACTGTATGCATCAAATGACATCTCTACTTTATTCATGATAAAAAGCGGGATGTTTATGATTTTTAATGTTTATTTATAAAAGTTCTAGGGAAAGAGGGGTGATTTGAATTTGAATTTCTTTTTATTACATTTTTTAATCTTTTACAATTTTTCAGACCCCCTAGGATACTTTAACCCTAGGATGTCTAATTGATCCTACTATAGACTGCCATGCTACAGTATGGCAGTATATGGGGATTTTACACATCATCTATTACAATGTTATAAATCGCACATAATGCATAACAAGGGTTAAAACGAGACAGTCTCGGATGTTTGTATGACCCAAGGCTGTCATAGTAACTAATTGCCACCCCTGATGACTTCATAGAGGGCAGCGATCAAATCCAATATGGCAGCGCCCACGAGCTGCCGGGATTTAAATGCCTCTGGCAGCTTGCCGGAGGCATTTTCATGGTCACCAACCTCGGTCTGTTACCAGTGTGTGTGCTGCAATATGCAGCAAATGCTCACCGGCTATGGAAAGTACTCATCTTGTGAGTCCTCTCCATACAGCAGATGCATTTCAAAATGTACTCCCCCCAGAAGACATTAAATATATGCAATGTCCCTGAAACTTAATTATAACAGAAATAGTGCTCCTCAATTTTTAAAATATATATTGATTACAGTGTTTAATTAATTTAAGCATATGAAGTGCCATCCTCTGGATGGGGGAGGGTGCTTACCCAAAATAAATTTTAACATGTACAGTCACCCTGCTTTAACAAAAAATTATACAGTGTAGTACCTCTCCCTGAATGAATAATAATAGCTCAGTGCCTAGATAAAGCACTTGAGGTTCTGTATATAAATACAGCACCATAACTGAGCTCTGTATATAAATACAACACCATAACTGAGCTCAGTATACAAAAAAGAAAAGCACTAGCACCAGGCTTTATGCAGAAATGCACCTTCATAACTGGGTTCAACAAAGCAATTTATTTTTAAATTTTAATTAAAAAAAAAATTAAAACAGTGGTGACTTGTCTTCTAAAAATTAATAAGCATGAACAACGTAACCTTTCCCTACAGCCATCTCTCTGTCTAGCCTGGGATCCAGCAGTGGGTCTCTGTTTGGGTCTTTGACCTTTAAAGGATAGGTGAGCCAATCAGGTGCTGAACTTTGGCCTGTCCAATTAAAAAAGATCTTTTAACCTTTTGCTGAAATACTGTGCATTCATGTTTATGTTCTGCACATTCTTATGTGGGTATATATGTTTCTTCCCAGTTTCTATAGTTACATTCAGCATATTGATACCTTGGCACCGGTATTGTATTGTACATGATACAGGAATAATACAGTTCTATTTAAGCAAAGAGGGCTTTCTGACAGCTCTACTGACAGCAGGACATTATAAATCATCACGCTGTCCCTGTCGGCTTTCTAGAAGTGTGTCCCTTCCACTAATATGTCTTCCTGTGTTTTGTAAACAGAGTGCATAGAACATGACAGGGCGATTGTGACCCATCTCCACTAATAATGTGTATAATATCTTATGCTGGAAATGATAAGCTTGACTAAACCAGATCTGTTTCGAACCATTGGGCTTTCATCCACAATGTTAATAGGGCTTTCTATCAAGTCACTTTTGTGAAGTGAATCTGCTATGGTTACATTCTTTGGGATTCTGATTTATGAATTTGGCTGCATCTTTGAAACTCAGAAAAGCAAAGGAGAAACATTTCTCTGACATAATAACATGAAAATGTAAAGAATGGGAACAATTTAAAAAATAGTAAACTACATACAATTATTCCTTTTATTCCTTCCAATTATTTTACTTTTGAAAGTGAATTAAGTGATGTGTTATATTCTTTTAAGGGGTTTGCCCATGAAAGACAATTCCCACGTTTTAATCCCCTGGTGATGTTTACATAATAAAAATAATTTTTAACCCATTTACCTTAGAGCTTTACTCAGTTTTATTGCTATTTTATCTCTTATTACTCAGCAATGGTCAGTGTAAAATACCAGAGTGTGGGTGGGGATCCTCGAAGCAGAAACTTCATAATCCCTCTGTGCTGACAATGTGTTTACATGATCATGGTCCAGGTTTATCTACACTTCTGAACATTCACTAGTATCTGACACAGAGATAAAGAGACAGATCAGAGAGGAGAGATGATGAGATCCATGGGATGCATATAACACACAATGACACTCTTCAGCTTTGCTACATCTTAGCTGAAACAAATACTGTAAGCTCTGCTAACTCGGCTATATCAAATACACAATGTATATTGCCTGTAAATTGTAGATTTACTCTCCTCACTTGCTGTTTGCTGGCAGGAAGTGTTAGTCTGTGTATATGTGTGAGCTGTTTTTGGAAAACAGGGGGAGGGGCAATGCATAGAAACTGCAGTGTGAGAAAGGAGAAACTATTAATGAGAAGATTCTGTTGTGCCCAATGCTAAAGTCAAAATATTAATGGTCAGATCTTGGGGCAACCAAAATTATGTACACTAGGACTGATAGAGACAGGTTGGAATTAAATGCTGTGTTTTTCTTAATAACAGTGAATAAGAGAATGGGGCAGATTTACTTACCCGGTCCGTTCGCGATCCAGCGGCGCGTTCTCTGCGGTGGATTCCGGTCCGGCCGGGATTCATCAAGGTAGTTCCTCTGCCGTCCACTAGGTGGCGCTGCTGCACTGAAAAGCCTCTGAACACGCTCAACTTCACCAAGCCGGACCAAGTGAAGGTAAGCGCGTCCCAAGCGACACTTTTATTGTTTTAAATGTGGCGGTTTTTCCGAATCCGTCGGGTTTTCGCTTGGCCATGAGCCCCGATTTCCATCGCGTGCATGCCGGCGCCGATGCAACACAATCCGATTGCGTGCGCCAAAATCCCGGGGCAATACAGGGAAAATCTGCGCAAATCGGAAATATTCGGGTAACACGTCGGGAAAATGCGAATCGGGCCCTTAGTAAATGACCCCCAATGTGTTATTTTGTTATTCCAAGTATATTTAAGAATCTTGTATCTGTGGGAATGTCCCTTTAAACAGTTTGCTGTCTTAAAGCTTGGGCTTACTAATGTGTCATTGAGGACTTAAAGATAGGAATCCCTAAAATAAACATTTGTTGCCAAACTAAATAGGGCTCATTTCTTCTTCTGCTTCTGGGAAAGAACAAACATTAACTGAAATCTATCACCAATCTGAACAAGTTTAGCCTACTGCACTTAGATGTGTTTCTGTTGATCCTTGAGGTTATCCTCTTTAGCCTTAAATTTTCCAGTCCAGTTGTGTTATTTAAAATATGCTAGCTAGGCTCAGGGCCTAGATGCTCCTGCTTGCACCATTTGTCTGTAATTCTTGACTCCTCTTATAGATGTCTACCTCCACCTCCTCCCTCCTACTTTTGATCAGTGAAAGGAGAGGGTGCTGCAACAACAATTGTTACGCCTCTGGGTAGTTCTTAGGTTGCTATGATCCTCAACATCCAGTACTCACTTTACCCTTATACCACATGTGAAGTGGTATGGTGAATTCCTTATATAAATGAGTGTCTTTGTCATTCCTTACAGTAGGGCCTAAAACTAGGCTTTCAGTGCCAAAATCTCCACTGAGGAGAAAAGATCTATTCACAGGGAAAGCATAAGTGTAAGTGCAACCTTTCTCAACAACCAAATGGTCATACATACCATACATAAGAGACCTCCTGGGATTCCATTTCCTATTAGATCTGACTAGCTACATATTATATACTAAAATAATTCAAAGGCCATTGCTGCATGTGGGATGTGGAGTCATGTCTTCATTTGTCTTTCACCTCCTCACTTGTCACATCTGATGGACTAATTCTTACCTTGATGGTCTTTCAAGCTCTGATACTCCTTCTTCCAGCTTCTGCATGCACCATACGTAGAACTTGAAGCAGTTTTGTGTTCATATAGTACTATAGTACTAGTTCCTATGGCATAAATTTTACTTGCATTTTAAAGTATTGATCTTCTGGGGACAGCACCTTTTAGGGACAGCAAAGTTTTCTTTGTGATTGTAACCATACTGTATGTTATCTGTGGCTTCATGACTTATTTTCCTGGTTGTAGACTACCAGCTATAGAGTTACCCTTTTCACTACTGTATAAACTAAAAAGTCTCAAAACCACTCCTATAAAAGGAACACTGGTTACTGAATGTAAAATTTCATAACAATTAGCTGTAGAATTGTACACATGTAGCAGTATCAACAAGGATGCCATAAAGGACGGGACCCTTTAACCCTCTTTGCCATATTAACATCAGCCCCACAAATGGCACCAAGAACCCAGCTTTTGCAAAGAATTTTGGTGGCTCAATTTATGCCTCTGGATTTTGGTTCTCAGGATTGTAAATTTATAAAACTCAATATGGTGGCCACTAAATAGGAACAGTTTAACCCCTACAGGACTCTTTTGACCCTTAGGACGCGGTCCCATTTTTCAAATCTGCCCTGTGTCTCTATAAGTGCTTATAGCTTTGGAACACTATATGATATCCAGGGGATTTTGAGATTGTTTTCTTGTGACACATTGTACTTCAAATTAGTTTAAAAATTTTGCTGATATCTATTGTGTTTAGTTATGAAAAAAAACTAAATTTATTTTCAAAGCTCTAAATTCTCTACTTTTGATGCAGATGTCATAGCACCCAAATAAATTCCTAACTTTGTCTGCTTTATGTTGGCATGGTTTTTTAAGATTCCACATATTTTACTAGAATGTTATGAGGCTCAGAATCAGGGGCCATTTTTAAAATTTTGGGGAAAATTACCAAAACTAATATTTAGATGGACCTGCTCAACTTTTAGTTGACTGTGAGAGGCCTAAATAATAATTAGAATTGTTAATGACCCCATTATGGAAACTACACACCTCAACGTATGAAACACTACTTTTACGAAGTTTGTTAACCCATTAGGTGTTTTATAGGGTTTAAAACAAAATGGAGGTGTGGTCTACAAATTGTAATATTTTTTGACAATACATTCATTTTGGGTGGAAAATTAAACATTTGTAATGGATTAAATGAAAAAAGGCTCCACAAAGTTTGTTACCCAATTTCTCCCGAGTACACTGATCCCCCATATGTGGTGGTAACCTGCTGTATGGGCGCACGGCTGGGCATAGAAGGGAAGGAGGCGCCATACAGATCAGATTTGCTATGTCACTTTGTACAGGCTTTAATTTTTTTTTTGTTTTTTATTGTGGACCTATAGGGGCATCTATAGCTAATTGGTGAGATTTTATTAACTCTTTGTTGGTGGAGGAAACGAAAATCATCAATTTTTAGGAACTTTTTTGTGTTTTTTTTACTGTTTACCAATACCGTTAAAATAGTATATTATTTTTAATTTATGGGTCTCTACAATTACGAAAAGACCTCACTTATAAAGTTTTTTATTTTTTTTCCCCATTTTACTGAATAAAAAGTAATTTGGCAAAAATGTAAATTTTAGCATCACCGACTTTCATGTGCAGAACTTTTTTATTTTTCGGCTTAAAAATCTGGTTAATGGCTGCGAGAAGGATTGTTCTTTTTATTGGTCTTATTTTAGAGTACGTAACTTTTTTAAATCACTTTTTAGAGCAAATTTTAAAGGGTATTAATTAAAAATCATCTTTTCTTGGAGAGTTTTTTGAGGTAGTTTTTTACGGGGTTCACTTTGTGGGTCCAATAAGGGTTATTTTTTATTATGCAGATTTTCACAGATGTAGCGATACCAGATATGTCGGGGTTTTGTGTATTTCATTCAATTTTACTGAATAAAAACTAATTTGAAGACAATTTTATTCATTTTAGCATCACCATTTTTTCACATACATGACTTTTTTATTTTTCGGCTAACAAATCTGGTTAGGGGCTTATTTTTTGCGAGAAGAGTCGTTCTTTTTAGTGGTCTTATGTTAGAGTGCATAAAATTTTTTAATCGCTTGTTAGAGCATTTTTTAAAGGTATTAATTAAAAATGAACTTTTTTTAGAAAGTTTTTTGCATTTTTTTACCCTGGTGTTTACTGTGCAGGTCCAGTAATGATTCTGTTTTATTATACAGATTGTTTTGGATGCGACAATACCAAATATGTGGGGGGTTTTTTGTGTTTTTGTGTGTTTTATACTTTATTAAATGTTTTTATATGAAAGTGACATTTTAGGGGCTTACATTTTTTATATACGGTATTTATTTTTTATTATTTGTAATGTGTTAATTTTAGTGGTTTTAACTTTTTTTTACTTGTACATACTTGAACTTGAACCAGCGCTGCTCTGATCGCTGGTTCAAGTTCAATACACTGCTCTACAATACTTTTTCATTGTAGAGCAGTGTAAGGGATCTGACTGCCAGGGAGATCGGGCAGCCCCGGGCACTAGGCAGACTTTGGGGCTGCCCAGAAGTGGATCAGATCCCCCGGTAAGCAGCACGAGGGATCCAATCTGTAGCAGGAACACCCTTACACGCCGCGGTCATGCTTGACCGGGGCGTGTAAGGGGTTAACACCCGTGATCGGAGTCGGCTCTGATCGCTGGTGTTACAGCGCAGTGTCAGCTGTGAAAGACAGCTGACAGCTGCTGCTTCTGGTGCCGGCTCCGTTCATGAGTGGGTCCCAGAAGCTGGACGTTATACTACGTCCCGGTATGCTAAGTATCTAGGTGCAGGGATTAAGAGAGGTGTGTTTATATTTATATCAGTATTAAAGGGCTCCTCAAATGCAGATTACAAGCATAATAAATCCATAATAAATGGTTCCTAATTAATTTTCAACAACTATATGCACCCTGGCCTGTATATGGTATAGGGTGTATATGACAACCCTTTTAATAAATTACTAATTCATGGTTGGTAACATTTGTATAAATCTGCAGTTTATGAATATATATTGCTATTGTTTGCATGGTGCCACCATTTTAACCCCATCATGACCAATGGTTATTAAAACCTTCAGGGCCTATGTTTCAGTTTACCTTTAAACAACTTTTACATTAATCAGAATATTTAAATAATATTACAGTTTTTTTTGTAACAATAGGGGCTTCCTTTTAGCATACTAGGTTCATAAATATTATATATATATATATATATTTTTTTTAGTAACTAAAGAAACAATGAGAAAAAAGTGAAAAAATATAAAGCAGTGTTTTTCTCAAATAATTGTTTTAATATTCTTTTTTTAAGCTGTTGCAACAGGCTTTCATTTTGATTACCTCATTGGTTTAAGAAAGTACCAATACGTACCAATACATGTGCTCCCCCGAGCCGTCGCATACAGCTGCATGCAGCAGAGAGGAGGGTGAGTGCTTCTCACCCCTCCCCTCTCATTTGAAAAGGGGGACACATTCAAATGCTGTTAAATGTTAATATATTATTGTATATTATACTCCTGTGCTGCTGAGAGCCAGCGAGTGCAATGTACTGGCAATACAGAAGTATATTGCAGCCGGCTGTAATTAATATCTTATCTAGATGTCATGATCAGGACCTATACTAATCCTTTTCAGATATGTGCACCTAGACCAGAGGCTGTTAGTAACAGTCATAAATCACCCCCATCCCCCAAAGCAGGAATTCCACAAGTGCACACAACCGTGTATGGAGTCCATATGCTAGCTGTATGAATGGAAGCTAGTATATGGCCACTATATGTGTGTTGTGCACGCACGGTATGGTGAGCACACATATGTGTCACTGTACCATGCGGTCGCCATAAAAAAGAAAGAGAATGGCCGGCAGCACTCCTCCTTATGGAGAGGGGTGGGGTGAGCAGTGGTTCACCTCTTCAGCTGAGCTTATGCTGTGCCCGAGTCCTGGCTTGAGCATAGCATATGTTCGTGTGTAAAGAGCCTTAGGGTCCATGCCCACTAACGTGCGCACACCCGGCCATAGCATCATCAGGTGCATCATCAAGCGCACTGGAGAGGAGGAGCAGCAAATTGCTGCTCACTCCTCTCCATATAATAGTGGCGATAGTGGCCAATAGTGGCGCACCGCCGTTCTTACGGGCAAAGGTAGAGCATGCTTTATCTTTTTTGCGACAACGGTTCGGTTAGTCAGGGCACCATAGAGGACTATGGGGGAAGTACATGCGGGCGTATGTACGTCCCCCATACGTTCGTGTGCATGGGCCCTTAGGATGAAAAAGGGAGCCATAAATATATGGTATCTCTGCAAACTGTCACAGTAAAAGCTACTGTATATTTATGTGGATCAGTTGTGAAGGTGCTACAGAAATTTCTTCAATTTTAGTGATGAATCTTCTAAGATGCCTACGCTCAAAGTGGAGCAATCTGTGTCAAGTACTTATCCCAGAAAATGCAATGACAAAAAGTTATAAATCATACAAGTAGTTATAATTGTTATGTACTGTTTTTGATTCTCCATAGGATTGTAGGTTATTGGTTATCTAAGTTCCTTCACAAAGGAATCATGACAGTCTGAACAATGATGCCTTTGTCTTTCAATGCTCAATACAATACAATGTTAATGTTCAATGACAGACTTTCTGTCTCTGCTCTGTCTCTTTTCTTTCTATATTACCAGTTTGTTCGCAACTGACAATTACCCCCTGATGGTTTTTTCTTGGTATAAGCAATTCTTCAGGACAATGTAAGTAAATTAGATGTGATTCTGTATAAATCACATCCCCGTATTATGGAGCAGGTTTTAGAAATCCTCTGTTGTACAATATATTCCAGGATCCTCCCTCGGGCCTATTCGACATTAAGAATTGAATTATCTGTGTGCGATAAAAATGAGAAACTGTATTGAAATACAAATTAATTTCAACAAACTTCCCACATAAATATTCTAGGAAAACTGTCATTAAGAGATACATGTTCGCCTCAAGTTTGAAAGTTATGACCTGGGCGAAATATCTGAAGGATTCATTTTTCGTTAAAGGAGAACTACTGCAAATATGAACACAGTGAACATTTGAACATGACATGAAATTTAAAGATCTATTTTTCTACGCTTTTCTTGGTTAACCCTTGCTTTTTTCAGTTATATGTCTTACACCTGCTAATGGCAATAGTATTTGAGCAAGTAGAAATCGTTCAGACCAGTCCTGTTAAACAAGCTAGCAGATCCAATGTAACAAAGATGAGTGTAGCAAGGCTTGTACAGGTGTATTTCCCCACTTTTGCCACTCCACTCCAAAGATATTCTAAGAGACCTACAGTGGGCAACTACGCTGCAGATCTCAACCATTCGGGCATCTGGCGCATACATATCTGTGTGTTATTAAAGGGAACAGAAAACCGGCACCCCCTTCCCCTCACAAATCACAAAAATAATGCGGCAAAGACTTACCGGCTATGGCGAGGGCTCGGCCCACGAGCCCTCTCCATGCACCAGGACCTGGCGCGCACCGTACTAGTGTTGGGAAGGGGTTAAAATCAACTTTTTCTTACTGGCAGAAGTGAGTATATTATTTATGTTCTCCAATGCCCGTGTAATTTCCTCTATGTCAGGGAAACCACGACTGAATGTAGATAACATCTTAACAACCCTAAATCCAATATACGTAGCAATAAAAGTGATCTTTCGGTACCATGTCATTTTGCCGAAGCTGGCCACAAACTTGAGAAACTCAGATTTATCATTGTGAATAGGATCCCTCCACTCAAAAGGGGTGGAAATAGGGAACTATTGTTAAAACGGAGAGAGGTACAGTGGATTAATAGACTTTTATGACAGTATATCCTTGTGTACCTTGCCTAATGAATGCTTTTGGTTTCTTCTCTCGTCTCAGTGATAGGTGACATATATTATATCTTAGGATACATATCTTTTTGTACATTGCTATACAAATTGTACACCTATCTATTTAAGGATATATAATATATGGAATCTGTCCTCACTAATGCGCCTTCTCTTTTCTTTACACTTTACAGCAATTGCTGGACATAGGAGTGGACATCATGAGGACTTTCCTCAAATACGGTGACCACTGGACGGACAACCAGGTGTTTTTGGACCCTCTAGAGGAGGCAGTGATCCCAGATGGGACCTGATTAATCTTTCCAGGCATGGACTCTCCGGCCATATGGCAACAATATGACATCCGTGCCTGACATTATCTGCTTACCTGTGGACCACTCATCACCTTCTCGTGCCGTCCTTCTAGTTGTCCCGTTTAGATCGTCTTAGTCCCTCCGCAGATGTTTGGCTGTTTAGTGCTTGAGTATGGACTTTCCCTTAACTAACATGGCTGCGATGAGGGCAGAATCTCCTATGCACATGTCCGTATCCATGACTTTAATTGTTTAGCGGATGCCGACAAACACATGAAGTCTCCCGAGTAGGAGCAAAGAATGTGTAATTCATATGGACTACGTTTTCCCCTTGAATAGTGAGTACATTTCTGTATTGTTTTTAATGCACTAAGCCCTTTGTTATTATACACAAAGACCTAGAGTCTCCTTCGTCTGTTGATTCATATAGGGTTTAATAGCGGTAACCACCGAGACGGGTGTTTTGCTTCTAAGATCTCTATATAGTATAAATCACATTGTTTTCATAAAATAATAATGTGTAGCACTTTATGTATTGTGCACTTTAATTAGGATACACTTGATATAGTGTTTTAAGTGTTTGTAATATATTTATATATGAAGTCACACACTATGCTCTGTTGATTGTTAAGACATAATGCTTGAAAATGCCTTCATGGAGAAGGCGAAACATTGCTTACTAATGGTGGAATAAAAAAACTTCACTTTTTCACTACGGAGTGCTGCTTCATCGTTGTTCACTGAGGTAATTGTCCAAATACTATTGTCCTCTGGAATGAAATCACTGGGGCTGCCAATGTCTGTTCTTCCTCCTGCTTTCAGGGGAGTTGCTGAACCAGAGTATGTATCCCCCCGTATTAACATACATCAGAAAACAAGCTGTATAAAATGTCCATATAATGTTGGGTTCAAATCAAGTTATATGCACACATTTAGCATGTATGCTAGAGGTACACGCTGAACATGTCTATGGACATTTACTGGCAGGCAGAAACATCCTTTTTACCTCCGTCACAATGTGAATGGCTTTTGATTAATTACAAACAATAATTACATACAAAAAAAATAGTTTGGTTTAGTGTGTATAGTATACTATCTGTAGCTCCCGGCGATGCCAGGGATAACTGCTCTTAGCTATAACAAAATAGAAATAAATATATTTTGTCTGTCAGTCAGTCACCATCACAGCCTGTCTGAGTCCCTGTCACAGCCTGTCTCTCAGTTCCTCTCAGTCTCTCACCTGGTGGCCACTTGTATGTATGCTGCAACCTAAATCCGCTCGGGGGACAAATCCCTTCTAACCAGTAAGAGGTTAAATTCATAGCGTTCAGCTCCAACCAGGTGAGAACGTGGGGAGAGCACTGATCCTCACTGCAGATGAGAAACATTACATCAAAACAAAGTGATTATTTACAAGTGCGTGAACCCTTAATTCTAGAGATGTGCGAGACATGCTTGCGTCCGGCAAGCCTTGATGCTTCGGTCGACATTAGGGTACTCGAAAACTGCTCGTTACTCGGACGAATCGCGCCGCTCGAGAAATGGCAGCTCCCGCCGTTTTTTGCTTTTTGGCGGCCAGAAACGAGCCAATCACAAGCAGGAGACTCTGCACTCCACCCAGAATGACGTGGTACCCGCTTACAACTTCGATAGCAGTGGTTGGCTGGCCAGATCAGGTGACCCTGGGATAGACTAGCCGATGGCCCGCGCTGCTCGATCATTCTGTCTCTGGATGCCGCTAGGGAGAGAGCTGCTGCTGGTCAGGGGAAAGCGTAGGGTGTTCTACTTAGCTTACTGTTAGGCCAGGAATGATTCTCAAAGAACCCAACAGCCCTTCTAGGGCTACAATAACGTTCTACTTTATTTTAATTTGCATCTATTACCATTTTGTGAGGAATTAGCAGGGGGACTTGCTCAACGTTGTGTTAGCTCTTAGTGGCAACACATCCATAGCAAAGACCGAAGTGGGAAATTCGTAGGGGTTGGATTTCTTATTTAGGCACTAACTCAGTGTAATTCATCTGGCATAGTAGTGTGCTGTCCTTTGATACTTTGGCTGAAAAATAGCCATAGGAGAATACAAACAGTTCTTGAAGCCTACAGTAGCGTTCTATATATTTTGATTTCTGGTTGAACTGCTGGTGGCTGTAGTTTCTGCAGTGCATGTACTTGCCAATTCGTGAGCAATTTGTAGTGAGACTTGCGACCGCTGTGTTCGGCGCTTAGTGGCGCACATATCCATAGCAAAGGCCGAAGTGGAGGGAAAATTCAGTAGGGTGGGGTTGGATTCTATTAGGCAATAACTCAGTGTACCTTCTCTGGCAGTTAGTGTGCTTCCTTTGATACTTGGCTAGAAAATAGCCATAGGAGAATACAAACAGCGTTCTTGAAGCCCTACGAGCTTCTTATAATTGTGATTTCGGTGTTCGCTGGTTGGCTGTCTGTTTTGTAGTTCTGAAGTGCATGTAAGTTGCCAATTCTGAGCAATTTGTGTGAGGACTGCGACCGAATGTGTTCTGCGCTTAGTGGCGCACATATCCATAGCAAAGGCCGAAGTGGGAAATTCAGTAGGGTGGGATTTCTATTAGGCAAAACTCATGTATCTATCTGGCCATATCATCGGTAGGTGCTTCCTTTGATACTTGGCTAGAAATAGCCATAGGAGATACAAACAGCTTTGTGAAAGCCTACCAGTAGCGTTATATATTTTGATTTCTGGTGATCGGCTGGTGGCCTTAGTTTCTGCATGGGCATGTACTGTGCCAATTCTGAGCAAGTTTGGTAGTGAGACTTTCGACGCGTTGTTCTGCGCTTAGTGGCGCACATATCCATAGCAAAGGCCGAGGAGGGAAAATTATAGTAGGGGTGGATTTTCTATTAGGCAATAACTCAGTGTCATCCATCTGGCATATGGTGTGCTTTCCTTTGATACTTGGCTAGAAAATAGCCATAGGAGAATAAAACAGCTTCTTGAAGCACTACAGTACGTTCTATATTGAGTTTCTGGTTGATCTGCTGGTGGCTGTAGTTTCTGCAGTGCATGTACTTGCCAATTCTGGAGCATTGTAGTGAGACTTGCGACCGCTGTGTTGCGCATTAGTGGTGCACATATCCATAGCAAAGGCCGAAGGGGAAGGAAAATTCAGTAGGGGTGGATTTCTATTAGGCAATAACTCAGTGTCATCTCATCTGGCATAGTGGGCTTCCTTGATACTTGTAGAAATAGCATAGGAGATAAAACAAACAGCTTTCTTGAAGCCCTACAGTTGCGTTCTTATATTTGATTTCTTGGTTGATCTGCTGGTGGCTTGTAGTTTCTGCAGTGCTGCATGTTATTGCCAATTCTGAGCAATTGTAGTGAGATTTGCGACCCGGTGTTCTCGGGCTAGTGGCGCCCAATCCATAGAAAGGCCCGAAGTGGGAAAATTCAGTAGGGGTTGGATGTTCCTATTAGGCCATACATACTAGGTCCATCCTATCTTCCGCATAGTAGTAGGGTGCTTCCTTTATACTTGGCTAGAAAATAGTCCAGTAGAGAATACAAACACGCTTCTGAAGTCCCTACAGTAGCGTTCTAATATTTATGTTCTGGTTGATCTGCTGGGTGGCTGTATTCTGCAGTTGCATGTAGTATTGCAATTCCGAAGCACTTTGTGAGACCTTTTTTGCGAACCCCAGCCTTTGGGTTTCTGGCTGTGGCGACACATACCCTAGCAAGACCGAAGTGGAAAATTCGTAGGGTTGATTTTCTACAATGACTCAGTGTGTCCCATCTCAATCGCATGTTAAGTGTTCCTTATACTGGCTAGAAAATAAGCCATGGAGAATTACAAACAGCTTTCTTGAAGCCTACAGTAGCGTTCTATATATTTGATTTCTCGTGTGATCGCTGGTGGCGTAGTTTTCTGCAGAGTAATTGGCACATTTTCGAGCAATTGATTAGCCTGCGGACCGCTGTGTTCGGCGCTAGTGGCGCACATTCCAGAGCAAAGGCGGAAGTGCGGAAATCAGTAGGGGTGGATTTCTATAAGCCAATAACTCGAGTGTCATCTCTATGTGCATAGTAGTGTGCTTCCTTTGATACTTGTAGCAAAAATAGCCATAGGAGAATAACACACAAAGCTTCTTGAAAAGCCTACAGTAGCGTTCTATATATTTGATTCTGGTGATCTTGCTGGTGGCGTAGTTCTTCCCTGCAAGTGCATTACTTTTCGCTCAAAGTTCTGAGCACATTTGGTAGTGAGACTTTGCGACCGCTGTGTTCTGCTGTTAGTGGCGCACATTTCAATAGCAAAGGCCCCAGTGGCAAATTCAGGAGGGTTTTGGGATTTCTATTAAGGCACTAATATACTCAGTGGTCATCAATCTGCTAGTAGTGTGCTTCTTTGAACTTGTGCTAGGAAATAGCCATAGCAAGGATAGGACTTGTTTTGGTTTTAAAAACTCAAAAAAAACAAAAAACAACAAAAAAAAAAAAAACAACAACCCAAAACACACAAAAAACAAAAGAGAAGTAAAAAAAAAAAACAAAGTTATATACCCTCATTTTGAAAAATGTTTAACCCGAGAGGCGTAGGGGTAGAGGACGAGGGCCGGGACGTGGGCGTCCAAACACTGCAGGGGGTCAGAGGCCGTGGTTCCTGGGCGGGGGTGAGACCACCACCTGCTCGATGAGGGCGAGCGGGGCAACGCCGCAGAGCACTACCACTCCCTAGGTTTCATGCTGAAGTTATACTCTGGGACTCGACCTCGTTGTAGAGCACTGTTGAGGCCAGAACATTCGAACAGGTGATTGGTGGATTATCTGACAATGCTTTCGAGCAACTGTCCACCAACCAGTCCAGTCTCCACGCAGTCCCACCATTGTTCACGATACCGAAAATCCCCACTCCCCTCCAGCTTCCTGCACCCCAGACCTCCTCCGCCGCCCGTCGGTTCCCCCTCCCCGGAAAAATTTGCCATTTTGACACCGGCATACCTCTCGGAAACTGGTTTTCTGCTCTGACAACCTTCCCACAGTCACAAACCACTTGGTCCGGTGCTGCTGAGCAATTTTCCCGATGCCCCAGGTTTCCAAACCCCAGTTCCATTTGTCGTGGGTGATGATGACCTTCTTGACGAGTGGAAGTGTGGAGTTATGAGGTGTCGACGATGAGGAGACCACGGTTTGTCCAGAAGTGGGAAGTTGTTGTCGAGGGCAGGAAGTCCGGAGGGGGGGGAGCAGAACGAGGGATCGAGTCATGATGAGGTGGGACAGACCAAGCTGGTGTTAGAGCCGCGTGACACAGTCTTCTGAGACGGAGGAGAGTCCTCGACCTGAACAGTTGGAGAGGTCAGTGGTGGGGCCAGCGGAGAGGCAGGGCCACGGCTGGTGCATCAGCCGCCAACTTTTCCAGACTATTGAAGCTCCCGTTGGTGAGGACTACTTTGCGGCGAGGCGGCTAGATCTCAGGAAGTGTGGAGGTCCTTTAAGGGACAACACACGGATAATGAACCCGACGAGTGTGGTCAACATTGCCAAAACCAGGCTCAGCAGTGGTTTCCAATCACACTATCTACGAGCTACTAATACCACCAGGGATGCGCAGGATAGAATGCTAAAACTCACCCACTCAGTGGCATAACAGCCCGTTCACCTCGGTCCGTGCACACACTGCCCTTCCCGCGTGTCAGCTGTCGTCAGCCCCCCTGCCCGACCTGCACAAACTCAACCCCAACTCGGGGCTCCGCCTCCACACGCATCCAAGCATCCACCAGCGTTCAGCCTCCATACCCCAAGACGCGCGGAGCGGAAACGCAAAATATAGTGCAACCCACCGCGCACGCCCAAGCCCTTAATGTTCACAGTATTTCCAGATGCTTAGTACCTGGGAGATGCCTGCCCATAGGCTAGTAGAGACCGACTAGGGACTTCGCAACCCTCATGTCGGAGGTCCCGCCCCTCGGTAATTTCGGTCCCCATCGCACTGTGACGTTTCCCATCGTCATTTCTCCCGATGTCCGTCCCAGCCCTGCACACAGGTCAGACAACATACCGTTGCCCTGACCAACGCCGTTTTGACAAGGTCCACACTGACCACGGAGCACTGGACGAGTGCTTGCCAGCAGGGCCATATATCGCGGACGGCCACATGGGTTAAACTTGGGGTAGGTGGACGGTCTGACCCCGGGGCTGCTATATACCTGCCCGAGCGCGAGGATTGCGGGGCCTATACCCGGTCAGGTGTGTTTCAGGGGCCTACTACCTCGTCCCTCCTCTCCTCCCACCTCCTCCCCCCTCCCTCCACTCTCCTCCGAACTACTCCCTGGGCACTGGACCATCAGTTCGGTAGACTCTAGGCACAGCAGCAGTGCCGTCGCTAAGCACCGCAGGCGGTGCTCACAACTGCTGAGCCTAGCGGACCAAAGGCACAAACCGCCCAAGCTAGTTACAGGGCATCACGGCGCAGTACTGATTTGTGGCTGGCCACAGCTTGAACCGCAAGCCGGGAATGTTGGTTTTGTGCAACGCCGTAACCTGTTTGGCTGCTGCCTCTGCAACTCGGCAGACTGACCATGTGCCATGCCTGGCCCATTGTGTTTAAATCTGGATAGTGAAAACAAAGAAACGTTTTCCTCAAGACAGACCCACCCTCTGTCTGAGTCTCACGACAAGGTTGGCCCATGGCTGTGGCATTTCAGGAAAGTCCAGCCCAGATGCTGCGCTCTCTCATGGGCAGAACGCAGCGCGCCTCCAATGCCCGCTCACGACTGTTTGTGCAACGTGCCCACGAGGGGAATTCAACACTGACCCATGTTATCCAGTAGTTTACCAGCAAGCGCAGAGGCATTGTAGACTGCCAGATGGTCAACTGCACCAGAACGGTAAGTTCAGGTCAGCCAGCTTCCCTCAAGTCTCTCAATGAGGAGTGGACGTGGATTTCCGATATCGTCAGGTGATGAGTACTTTGAGGAGTCAACACAGATGGTCAGTGGCATGAGCCGCCCATCATCAGCCTCACCATCCACGCCCTCCTGGCCTGTTGAAAAACTCTCTGGTCAGCATGAATTCCGGAAAGCTTTGCGCTCGTCACAAAGAGACGGTGAGGAATATTCCCTTGTTGATAGCCAAAAGCACACCTGAGGTCTGTTTCTCAGCCCGCACTACTGAGTAGGTGGAGGGGGAGGAGGTAGAGAAAGTGAGAGAATTGTTGGCGGACACAAGAGGGGACCATTGTTGGAGTCTTCACTGTTTCAGCGTGATGGGCAGAAGACCGAGGAGTTTTGGAGGAAGTTTTGGATGAGGAGGAATGGACATCCGGCCCCCCCAGTGAGGGGAGTTGATCTTCACGCGTTGGACCTCTGGCGCATAATGGCAGATTCATGTAGGCCTGGCCTATCCCGTGACCCCTCGTTCAAAAATGTATATCCACCGATTATACTGGGGTTCACTCCGCCTGACCACGGTAACAAGCAAATCTTCCACTCTCATCCCTGGCAGAGGACAGAGTGTGAAATGCATGATGAACCAGCAGGCCACTGTGGCCAAAGCTGAATAACAGATTCTCCCTTCTGAACGAAGTAGCGGCAGAAGTGCGTAGTTCCTGCGGGACTGTGCGAGGGAGAGTAGGGCCGAGCGGCAGCTGTCCGACACTGGGCAAAGGTACGCTTTACAGTGCTTTGCAGCCTTTATGTCACCCCAGCAGAAGACACTGTTACCACCTCCCCAGGTCCTCGCAGAGTAGGGTGATCTTTACAGAAATGAGGGGTGAGGGATAACGTAGCTGACCATCTACCATCGTCCTAAATGATACACACCACAGCTTCCTACAAACTACGTGGGTTCAAAGCTGGACGATTGTGGCAACAACGAGACGCCGTCTGGTACGCCTTGAAGGTTCTTGCCTGCCCTGGCCGCGTCGTCTTTGGACGCGCGAGGTTTTTCAGTGCAGCGGTGGCATCATCACGACGTAAGCGTCATTACATGCCTGTCGACTGGACCAGCGTGACAGCTGACGCTATTATCTAATGAATAAAGGCTGGATTTCTCTAAGAATTCCAATCCTCCCACAGGTGAAGAAGCTCAACCTGACATAATTGATCCACTCCTCGCCCTCCTCCTCATTATTCCTCCTTTACTCCTCTTTGTTACACGTAAGCGAAGAAAATGGCTATTTTTGACAGGGCCCCACTGGCTCTTGCTATATACTCTTCAGCATTTAATTTTAGGATCTGAGGCCACCTACCGGTCCTCTGTTGACAACAATTTTGGTAGTGCCACATACAGGCACTCCCATTTTCCAGTTTTTCTGGAGGGCCACCTACCCCTGTCCTCCTGTGTTTAAAAAAATTTTGGGACTGCCACAATACAGGACCACTCAATCTTTCCATTGTTACTGGGAGGGCCACCTAACCTGCTCCTGTTTGAAACATTTTGGACGTGCCCACATACAGGTCACTCAATCTATCCATTTTTACTGCAGGCCACCTACCTGTTCTCTGTGTTGAAACAATTTTGGACCTGCCACAACAGGCACTCAATCTATTCCTTTATATGGAGGCGCACCTAACCTTGCTCCCTGGTTTGAAACCCATTTTGGGACTGCACATACCGGCAACTCAATCATTCCTTTATAAAACTGCAGGGCCACCTACTGCCTCCTCTGGTTTGAACAATTTTTGGACGCCACATCACAGGCACTCAATCATTCCCATTTTATTTACTGGGGGGCCACCTACTCCTCTTGTTTTGAACATTTTTGGCTGCCCAAATAGGCACTCAATCATTCCATTACTCAGAGGCCACGTACTGGCTCCTCTGTGTTTGAACAATTTTTTTTGGGACTGCACAATACAGGTCACTCACTCTATTCCATTTTTAAAACTGGAGGGGCCAACCTACCTGCTCACTCTGGTTTGAAAAACATTTTTGGGACTGCCACAAAGGCACTCAACTATTACATTTACTCCAGGGCCACCTACCTGCACTCCTGGTTTGTAAGAATTTTTTGGGACTGCACATACAGGCACTCAATCTATTCATTTTACTGGAGGGCCACCCTACCTGCTCCTCTGCGTTTGAAGAATTGGGACTGCCCACAACAGGCACTCAATCTATATCCATTTTACTGGCAGGCCACCTCACTGCTCCTCTGGTTTGAAACAGTTTTTGGGGACTGCCACAATACAGTGCACTCAATCTATTCATTTTTCTACTTGGGAGGGCCACCACCGTACCTGCCCTCTTGGTTTGAAAAATGTTTGGGACTGCCACTACAGGCACTATCCAAATTAAATTTCTCCAAGCAGACATCCACACGTTGTCTCCATTTGCTAGCACCCCCATACAAGCTCCTGCCCACAATCTACTACGACCCTGCCCACCATACATCACCGTCCCTATTATCAAACGAGGTGTGTAGGTCCCCGATAGCAAATTTGGGGTGTTTCGCTTTCATGGATTTCCAAAAAGTTGTTAACTTTGCCGCCACCCTGCTGTGTTAATCCACACAAAAATATATGGCAAACTTTTATCCATTAGGGATATTATGTCCCCTTCTTGCGCATCTGTTTACTATTCCCCTACCCGGCATGATCCTAAACTATAAGAACGCTACTACAACTTGATCTTATACAAAAGGTTCTTAGAAGTGCTGTTTGGAGTAGCCTAGAGACAGGGGCTTTGGATTGGGAAAGCCTCGACCTGCAGCGGAGCGCCAGCTCCATGTCGCACATGCCGCTCTTTGCGCCATCTGTTTACACTTCCCTCTCACCCGCCCATATTCCCAAAACTATAAGAGCGCTACCTACACTTAACTGGTGGCAGGCTGTGACCCGAGGTCTGACCCGGGGTGCTCAATACATACTGGCGACCCAGAGATTGCCGGGGCCTACGGCTCGCCGGTCTCAGGCTACTCTAATATATTGCACGCTCTTACTATAGTCGTGGGGGGGGGGCCTCCCACCCCTCCTCACCTCCTCCTCCCTCGAATACCAGCCCCGTGGCATGGCGCCATCAGTCGGTAGCTATAGGCCCACAGCATCAGTGCCGTCCCGGCAAGCGACAGCAGGCGGTTGCTGAAACTGCTGACCTAGCGATAAAAGGTACACCGGCCCCAAGAGGCTCTATACAGGGCAATCCAACATCAAAAGTTGGTTAACTCGTTGTCGCACCTCTACCTGTGTAAATAATCCAACCAAAAATAATATGGCAACTTTTACCAGTTTAGGGATATTATTCAGCAGCTTCTCTGCGCATTCTGTTTACATTCCCCTCACCCCCCGCATATCTAACCTTATAAGACACGCTACTACAACTGATCTTATGCAAAAAGGTCTTAGGAAAGTGCGTTTGCGGGAGTAACGCCTAGAAACAGGGCTTTGATTGGCGAAAGCTGCCTGGCTGCCAGAGCGCCAGCTCCATCACAAGATCAAACTAACATAGTTGCAGCACCCTTAATCTACTACTAGTTCACTGCCGCCATAATTAATAATAATCTTTATGTATATAGCGTTTCATCATTCGCAGCGCTTTACAAATCATACGGAAAACAAATAACAAATGTAAGTAACAGAGCACAACATTTGTATGGAAAAACAGGAGTGAGGTCCCTGCCGCCAAGAGCTACGGTTTTTATGAAGATGATGCGGAGGTAACACGAGGTAAAAAGAATATTTTAATGTCAAGCCCATCTTCTTAGGGAATAAAAAAAATAATAAAGGAATGGCTGTCGGCTTGAACACACTCAGCCGTTCATCTTATATACCAGGTCCAGGTGAAGGGACTGCAGAAGAAGTCTGGTGCCTGTGGTGCTGGATAACAGAGGGGAGGGACGACACAGGACGGTTTGTTAGTTAGAAGAGTAAAAACTTCAGGCAGCTAATGAAGTGATTATAGCTTGCCTAAAGAAGGGGTTTTAAGAGAACGTTTGAAACTTTGGAGCGTTAGGTATTAGTGATAGTCGGGGAGGGCAGAGCATTCCATAGAATTGGTTGCAGCTCTAGAGAAGTCTTGAGACGCGAGTGGGAGGTCCGTCACTAGGGTAGAGGTATATCTAAGATCACTGGCGCGACTCTAAGAGCACGGGTGGGCGGATAGACTGAGAAAGAGAGGAGAGGTAGGGGCGTGCAGCATCTTACAGAGCTTATGGATGAGGGTCTTATTATTTAAACTATTAGAAAGAACTGGCAGCAAGTGACAGCGACTGCAAGAATGAAGATACATGGTTCCCCTATCAAACGAAGCTGTTGTCAGGCAGAATTGGGGTTGTTTCATGGCTTCCATGTTAACTTGTTCGCCCCCTGAGGTGTAATCCACAAAATATACTGCAAAACTTTATCATCTGTAGCGATATTATTGAGCGAGTCGGTCAGCCTCCTTTGGTTCTCTCTGCCACCCAGTGGTTTGAAGCCTGGTCATTAGGGCTATGTCGCCATGCATCTCTAGCCTGCCGCTGCTGCCGCTGCCTCCGAATGCCGTACCATAGTGTCAGGTCCAATTTGGAGTTTTAGATGCTATTAGCTTCATCTGCACTCTGTCATGCCATGCTGTTGCCCATAATTTTGCATAATGGTGCGCTTAGGCAGCCTAAGAGATCCCGCATGCTGCCCCTGCTGTCCGGTCAATTTCCGTGGTGTTTCCATCATGTTCTGAGGTTCCCAAGGTGTTGGCCAGCTTCCTGTGCAGAGCCCTTGGTCCCTTGAAAAAATGCTCGAGTCTCCCATTGACTTCAATGGGAGTATTAGAGACGAGCACTCGAGCATCGGAAAAGTTCGTCTCGATAACGAGTACCCGAGCATTTTAGTGTTCGCTCATCTCTACTTAATTCCCATTATACATAGTCTACCAAAAACCCATAGGGGTATCTTCCCCCTGCCAGTAAGACCTATTATCTCTGGCTTAGGTTTAGTTAATGAAAAATTGGGGGAGTGACTGGATAGCCTTTTACACCACTTGTAAAAATGGTTCCTGGATACCTTCAGGACTCTTCTGATGTACTTTGAAATCTTAATCAGTACACATGGTCCAATATACGTCTATCTTTATACGTCTATCCCCTATACCATTGCCATTAGAGCACTGGAATTCCATTTTAATTCATAAAGCAATTATACCCATGACTTGAAACAATACATCATACAGGTAACACACCATCTCATGACTCACAATTACTTTATGTTTTCTAACAACTTTTATTTACAGGTTCAGGGAGTGCCAATGGGGGCAAAATATTCCAACCTAGATATGTCATGGTGGGAGTTTCAGTTTGTGTACATAGAAGAGAATCCTTTTCTGTGGAACATTGAGTGGCATGGCAGATACATTGACGATCTCCTCCTTATTTGGAGGGATGATGTATCTGCCATACCCTCATTCATACAGTATTTAAATCATAATGACTTTAATCTGTGTTTCGCAAATTACTTCAGTGCCACTGAGGTCACTTTTTGGACTTAAGTTTTTCGTGTGTGCGTAGGGGAGCTAATTCTACTCTAACATCTTTAGACAACCCATCGGCGGGCATACCATTTTTTACAATTATTCTAAAGTACTATCATCCAAAACACACCACTAAAGCCATACCTGTAGGTGAAATGGTGAGAAGCAGGAGAAATTGCAGTTTTGATACAGATTTTCATAGGGAAAATCATGGTAATTAACTAGAGCGAATCAGATTGTCATTAAGAAAGATTGTGACTGTCTTTTAACCCCTTAACGACTTGGCCTTTTTTAGTTTTTTCACTTCCATTTTTCACTCCCCACCTTCAAAAATCTATAACTTTTTTATTTTTCCACGAAGAGCTCTGTTATGCTTATTTTCTGCGTACAAATTCCCTTCTTAGTGACGGTATTTAATATTCCAAGGAAAAAATTCCAAATGCAGTGAAATGGTGAAAAAACCACTTTGTCACTGTTTTCCTGCTTGAGGCTTGGATTTTACAGCTTTCGCTGTGCGCTCAAATGACATGTCCCTATTTTAATTTCGTTGGGATCTATGATTATGTGGATACCAAATTTGTATAGGTTTTAATTTTTTAATACTTTTAAAAAAATTACAACCTCCGTGTACAATTTTTTTTTTGATTTTTGCATCCTTCTGGTGGCAAGACCTTTTTCATACTTTCGTGTACGGACTGTGGGGTTTTGCTGCAGTCATTTTTGCGGCTTTTGATGCGTTTTCCTTGATATCCCTTTTTAGGACTTGTGCAACCTTTGAGCACTTTTTTATAAATTTTTTATGATTTTCCAAACTGGCAAAAAAATGTCATTTTGACTTTGTAACGCTATTTTTCCGTTACGGGGTTAAAAGACCGCAGGTAGACTAACACAACAGGCGTTCTTATCTTTCTATCTCTCGTGTAACCGATGGGGGGGTGTCGATACATTTTCGGACGCGTCTATACCTAAATGGTTATGATTTTTACTGTTTCTTAAAAATATCATTCTAGGGAGGAAGGGGGGGTGATTTGAATTTTTATTTTTTTTTTATTTTAATTTTTTTTTTTTACACTTTTTGTTACTTTTACTTTTAACTATTTTTCATACTCCCTAGGGTCTCTTAACCCTAGGTTGTCTTATCGATCCTACCATATGTCTGCTACTGCAATATGGCATATATGGGGATTTTACTCTCCTCATTCATTACAATGTGCTCCATAGTACATTGTATTAATGGGTTTAAAACGAGACTGCTTCGGGCCTTCGTGGACCGAAGCTGTCATGGCAACGGATCAAACGCGCCCCGTGACGTCTCTTTTTGAGCCTCCGTCAACATTCGGCGCGATCGACGTGAAAGCACCCGCGATCAGTGCTCGCACCACCGATCGCTGGTGTTACCGTTAATCCTTTGCTGCAATATGCAGCAAGCCTACCTGTCCATGGAGAGGGCGTCGCCCGCGAGCCCTCCCATCACCGGACCCTGCACCGCCGTACTAGTAGGCGCGCGTCGGGTAAGGGGTGAGAAACCGTAACGTCTAAAATAACATAATAACATTATTTCTGTATACATTCAATACCCATGTTATTTAGTGGCCTGTGGATTCACATACAGCATGTTTCCGGACAAGGTTGTTCTTACTTAATATTGGGCATTGTTTTCCTTGCTCCTACGATAATTCTTTAACCTTTTTTCCTGTTGCCGTTTCTCCGATGATTCATAAGTTGCCAGACATTAATGCATTGATCATCTTGGTTTTTTTTTTAATCATTCTTTTATTGACCAAGATATGTGGTACAACAAGAATCGGCTTGTATAGGCACAGAAATGGTAAGAAACATTCGCAGGTGCCCATGTCTAACATGGTGCATTAATCAAATCATACAATATTAGTACCTAATGTAGTTACCAGCTTTGCATAGTAAACTACCTTTTACTATTAGTTGATTAGCCTTGTCAAGGATTGACACCCGTGAATCAAAAGCATCATCTTTATGGGGTGATATTTCAGATCCTAACTATAGATAGCGAGGTATTCTCGTCCGAGCTTGATGCTCTGTCGAGTCTTAGAGTACTCGGAAGCGGCTTGTTGCTCGGGACGATTATTTCCCCTTCTCGAGATTGGAGCATTTATTAGAAGACGATGAAGAACAGTGAAGAATACAATTAAAAAAACAGTGAACACAGGAACCCAGGGATCATTAAGTGAAGACACCGTGGAAAAACACAGTGAAGAAAGATTTACAGATTTCCGAACTCTGCTTACTTAGCTGACACACGAGCGCAGACGAATGATCAGCATCGAGGAGCGGCGGCTGATGTGGCGGCGGATCAGGGCTGGGCGGCAGATCACCGAGCAGTATGGATGAGTACGAGCATGCCATGGAGGATCGGATCGTCGCTGGAGGAGCGGCATCTACGAGTGGCGCGGGCATCAACGGAACGGAGCGTCTCACGGGCGGAGCGGGCATCACGGAACTGAGGGCAGGGCTTGTACGGTCTCATGTAGTGGAGGCGGGCATCATCACGGAATGGAGCTGGGCTGGACAGGCATCACGGAAGGAGCGTGGCTGGAGGCGGCACGCACGGAGTTGAGCGGGCTGGAGCGTCAGGCTGGCCGCTGGCATGGAAAGCTGAGCGGGCCATCACGGAGCGAAAGGGCATCACGGACGGGCTGGATCTGGGCATCAAGGAACTGAGCGGGTTGGAGCAGGCATCACGAGCAGATCGGCATCAAAAACGAATGGAGCGGGATGGGGCGGGCATCACGGAGTGGATGGGGGCTGGAGCGGGCATCACGGAGTTGAGCCGGGGCTGAGCGGAGCGGGTGCTTTAAGCGATGGCATGGAGAATCGGATCGGTCATGAGGAGCGGCCTCAGGAACTGACCCAGTAACAGACCAGTCCTGAACAATATGTGTGAAGAAAACAACTTTGCAGATGTGTGAACATCTGCAAGGTTTTCTCTAACATATTGTTCTTGCAAATACATTTGCGGAAACACCGATCTCACGCGTGTCTCCGGAACAGAATCCCAACCCCATGGTTCATGAACATCGCAATCTGTTTCTGCACTGTGTTCTTTCACTGTGTCTTTCAGTGGAAACATCTGCACTGACAGTGCTTCGTCGTTTTTAATTTACTGAACAATGCTCGGGTCTCCCTTGATTTCAATGGGGCTCTTAACTCGAAACGAGCACGCTCGACGTCAGGAAATGTTCGGCTCGATTAACGAGCAACCCGAGCATTTTATGCTCGCTCTCTCTAACATAAATCTTCATCAGAGAGACTATTAATCTAATCATTGCCTATACTCCTATAGTCCCCTTTTGTGTGTTTGGGGAGGAAAACCCCCATCACTAAGAGTATGGATGGAAATTATATTAGAAGGGGAGTCTATATCAGCGAGAGAAATCTTTTTAGCTATTTTATTCTTGAAGGAAATAAAGTCCTGCTAGTTTCTAACGTCAAGCCATGGCCCCCAGGTTTTTAATTTTGTTGTTCGGGTTCGTTGATAGTGTCGGCTGTAAGCTCTTCCATCCTATGTAAAAGTGAAATCTCTTAGAAGAGGTCATAACAGGTTTGGGACCCTAGGGATTTCCATAAGCAGGTATCCGAGCCCTTCAGCTATTAACACGAAACCCACTAGCGACTTTTGGCTTTCGCAGTGGAGATCTGGAGGATATTCAGCAGTATAATAGTGTGGTCAAATCTCTTCAGTGACTCTGGGTTCCTGTTAGTTTTCGCTATAAGTCTAATGACCCGGCACAGTTTGGCGTAACAAAGGGACAATCCCCACCATCTATGGTCCTAGTGCCTGGAGCCTGTTTCACCCGTGCGCCAGCACTCATCGGAGCACGAGGGATATGCTCTGTGCAGTTTCGCATGGGTCATACCGATCGCAACAGTATTTTGAAGTTTGCTTCCTGATCTTTACCCGATAGGAAAGCCTGTGGCAAAGCTCGAAAGCTTTAGCCCATCATCTTTCGATATTGTTTTGCCTAGTTCGAGTTTCCCAGGCAATGTCTTAACATATGGTCATCCGATAGCGCCCATTTATCTATCACAGAAATCATAGATTGCAGAGATAGCGGGTGGGATGGGAGTCTTTGATGTACAGTAATAACTAAACTCAAACTTGTGTCAGTGACCTATGTTATTTAGGTTCCTTTATTGGCGTTATAGACATGTTTCAGTTCGAGTATTCCCATCTCACTCTAGCCTGTACAATGTGTCCGCATCCTAAGACTACTTCCTCAATGGGTAGGGAGACTTGTGTCGTTTTAGAAGTCCTGCCAAAAGTTCAGGTTTTATCGTCTCTCAGGGGACGGAGAAGTGACTGATGCATCCGGGGTCGAAGTCGGTGATTATCACACTGGTGTCATAGGTTCCATCATACAGAACAATTGCATGTGTTTACTCATTCTTGTTTACTAGTCTAAGGACAATGTGAGGTTACATAGGGTGTTTTGGATAAGTTGAATTGCTGGTGTACGAAGTCGCCGTCCGATTGAAGTATGGGTCCAGATTGGACCGGGGATAGGGTGTTTTCAGGTGTACCCAAAGCTTACTTTCATAATGGAACCAGTCCAAAATGCGTGCCAACGTTGCCTGCTGGTTAGTAGCCCTTGAATTCTGGTAAGCCTGACGCCTCCCTGTGTTCCTCCGCCGTATCCAAAGGTAACCTATATATTCTGGGGGGAAGTTGAAGACAATAGGCATTGGTTTTGATAATTTTCTGCAGCTTCCCGAAAAACTGACTGGCAATGCAATGGGGATAGTTAAATAGGTACAAAGCCCGGTAAGACTGTCTTTTGATACCACTGAGTCGACCCATCCATGTCAGCTGTTTTGGCAGACCAGTTTTTGAGGTTCACCCTGTAGGTTTCGTAGGAATCGCCCTATTTGCGTGTGTAAGTCGTGTCAAGTTCTGCTAGAAAGATTTAATACACCCCGGTATACTATGTCTTCATAACCAGGAGAAGGGGTATGCGTTTTTTCAAATCAGTAATGGTGTCCTGAGGAACACCTATTCCCTGGCGACGCTCTTAGTATCTTGACTTGTGATTACTATCAAAGCCCAAGGATTGATGAGGGTTTCCTCAATGCGGGAGATAGTTTCAATTCAGGGTAGTAAATGTAAAGCAGGACTTCGTCGCGAACGCGGAACATTTATATATTTGCTCCCCTGACTTTAATTCCTGAAATGGCCTCATTTGGTACGTTGCTTTCAATAATAACATCGCATATAGGAGAGTGGAGCAGAGGGGACATCCCTACGTTTTCCCCGTTTAAGGGATGTTAAAGGTAGGGGAGAGAACCATTTATTTGTATTTGCGCCTGTGGCAAGAAAAGCATACAGAGCTTTGATGCGTGCTATATGTAGTTCGTTCTCAATCCATATTGCTTACACGGTCGCCCTCCAGGAAGCCCAATCCACCTACGAATGCTTTCTCTGCATCCACTTGAGAGAATAAAAACTGTGTGGAGTTGGATTTCGCATGGTGTAGCAGGGAAAAGGACTTCAGGGTGTTTATCCCTGCTTCAACGTGTTGTTAAAACCCCTTGATCGGGGTGGACTAGGGAACCCATGAGGCGACTAGTCTACAACAGTAGTTTGGCGTAGATTTTTGCGTCTACATGATTCATGAGATTGGCCTGTATCTTGACAAAGTTGAGGTCTTTCCCTCTTGGTATCACTGTGATATGAGCATATAGGAAGGAAGGGGGAAAAATGTTGTATCAGAGATGGAGTTAAAGTCGTTAACAAGCATGTATGGATAAAAGGTCTTCTAATAGGGTTTTGTATAACGCCGCTGTGTAACCATCGAACACCGGGCTTTTACGCTGAAACGGAAGACGTTAAATAAACTTGTTTATCATCTTGGTTTTACCTTCTTTATCATTAGTGTCTTTCAGGTGCTCCGGAGCGGCAGTGGTGTCCTGGGTGACAGCTTGAGCAGATGTTGGCTGTTCTTGACAAACCTCTTTTGAGGGCCCCGGGACGTGCTGATATCCGCATTTCCCCTTCCTCCTTGTGAGGGCGTATGCATCACAATGGTACTATGTTTCCTGAGCATTTAAATGATTTAACTTTTAACAACTATTGTACCCATGACTAAGGACGGCAGACTGCGTCGGAAAACTCGTTGGAATGTCAATCCTTTGCCATGTTCTTAAAACATATCAAAATAAGAAGATGTTTTACTGAACGCTTCTCTGTTGGATTTGAGCTGGATCGTGTTGGTGCAATTGCGTTTCTACCATAATCGGGCTTTTTTTCTGGTTTCACTCAGCAGTGCCAAACTCTCCAATAACCTGGTCGACAAAGACCGTGGGTATAATGTACGAAAAAAGAAAAGGTGGGAATTAACGTGTCCTCTTGTAACCTTATTGTGAGGTGTCCTCACAAAGACCAATGTCATTCTTATCAAAAATTTTTTATTAAAGAGATATAAAATCCAACATTACACAGGCATGGGTAGTGATACTGCAGGAATATTGGATCTGTCATATTCATTGCAGTATCACTACCATGGCCCTGTAATTCCCTCTATGACTAATATTGTCTTCTGCTCCATCCTGATGTGCGGGCAACCGCGGATCTTTGTGCAGGAGTCCATGTCTGCTTCTGCTGCGCAGGCATCCAGGCTTGATATAAACTGCCGCATCTCCCCATGTTTGTGAGAGCACCAACAACCGCTGTGTTGCATACAAACTCGCACAGCGCTTCCTTGTAACTCTCTTTAACGCTCCTATTTCCTCATGTTTAACCCACTGTATGCCAGCACCTCTATTCATTAATACTTCGCTTACAGCTCATTTAATGTTATATGTTTATAGTTAAGTATTATAATTTATCTATTCTCCAGCTCTTACTTTTTATCAAATTGAATCCGTTAAGAAACCTCCACCGAGCCTGTAGGTGTGAAACAGGGGACCTGGTGGTTGCAAACAATTTGCTGTTATCCCCTCCTCTAATAATTTCCACCCTATTCTGGATGGCACAATGTTTGCTAACAGATCTAGTTTCCCACCATCATATCTGGAATGTAGAAATCTTTTTTCTTTTCTCTGTGACAATGCTCCATGCTAAGGATCTTAGGTAAATGCAAATTCTAGGGTACTTACTAGCAAACCTCCATGGTGAGAGCAGAATGCAGCAAAAAAGACAACTAGTTGGTCCATGATTAAAGTACAATATATTCTACAATTTCCTTCCTTATGTCATGCTTTTACTATTAGATATAATCAGACTACATATCATTTGATATATTATAAGAAACATGGCAAAGTAACTTTCCATGCATGCCAGTCTAATTGTTCTTGTGAATGGTGGAGGCCCATGTATAAACATTGCCCCCCTAAGACTCTAGCTATGCCACTGGTTTGTAGTTGCTGGTCGTAACAGATGGAGATAAGGTTAGCTATTTTTGTATCTTACTGTAAAGATCCCACAATATTTATCATAAAATAACACACACTCTAATAAATGTAAATGGGGTCTTAAGTTTGCCTTAACGCTTATAAAAGAATTTGGAAGGCAGGTCATAAAATCCCAACGCTATGGGTGCTGAAATGAGAAATGAAGGATGAAAGAAAAAGAGAATGAATGGTACAGAGAACATTACTGACATATTTTACTAAGAAGTGCCCCCTTTCCTCCGCAGATGAAGCATTCTCTGACAGATAAATTACAGTGCTCTTCAAATTTCATGTTCCGTTGTGCACTGCACCTTGCTTGATAGTTTTAGTCCCACTACTAGTAATATAGTAGAATAAGTGTGTTTTTTTTGTTTTTCCGTTTTGTTTTCTCTTATCCAAAACCAACGTAATAACTATGTGTCTTTTCCATTAAAAAGTGCGGAGAAATCTTCTCCATGTTCCATTTCTTCTTACAGAGTTTCCATTATCCTGGTCGGGCAGTTTCTGGTAATTTTGCCAACAGGGCGAATCTCTTTGCATTCAGTTTTTAATGGGTGCATTCCTTTACAGAGTTACCTATGGGTCTGTGTGTTCTAAAGAAAGCAGCATTTAATGTCCTTTAATGTTCCTGAAGGAAACAGGAAGAAATTCGAATGATTTTAATTGACAAAAACGGCAGTTGTGTGATTTCTACAGGCGTTATGGCTTTCTTTCAGCCCATCCAATCACACACTTCCCTTATCCGCTCTTGCAGCCAATCGTTGTTTACTAGACCAAAAGAATTCCATCAGTCCAACATCTGGGATTCCTCAGCACCGTGTCTGAGCTTAGTCTCATGCAGAAAAACTCAGAGCATATAATCCCTTTAATCTTTGCTTGTGGTTTCGAACAGTCCATAGAATCAATGGGGGGGGGGTGGGGGTAAAAAAACGGATTGTACACGTTGGTACTCGGTTTTCTGGTTGTTTTTGTGGTTCGTTACTGGAGACCTTTAAAGCTATTGCCGCACAAGGAAAGAGTTTCTAAAAATGTACACATTCTCTAATTCACGTGATTTAACAGAATACAGCATTTTCGCATCTATAAGTCCAAGTCTGTCTTCCTATCATTCCTGCTGTACACAATTTCCAGTTACTCCTCGACACGACCCTGTACCTTCTGACGTAGGAAAGAGGATCCATATATCGGATTTTTCTGTTTGATGTCTGGGGCTCAGTTTTCTCTCTCTCTGCTCCCTGCATCTACCACTGCAGTCCAGGACAAGAGCTCACTCACTGATACGCCCCAGTGACCATCATTGATCGTGATAGTAACTAAAGACCATGAGTGATTAGGTCTAAATAGTAATAAAACTTATACATTGTGAAGTGAAGGGGTAAACTGAAATCTTTATTGTGTTAACAATCCCTAGGGGATTGAAATTTTGAGAATTTTCTTCCCTGGGAAATACCACCCTTTAGTGGGCTTTGTGGCCTAGCCTCAATCACTGGCTTCCTGGAAAACACGTTACAGTACATATCAACTTTGCGGACATGCAGCTTTGACACAGTTGAAACGACGGATTCAACATGAGCTCATAACTAGAGCCATTTCATCATCCACAGATTCGACATAGAAAACAAATCACCAACGTGGTGCGAGGTAACCTGTTTTTGCGTATAAGCATTGAAAATGTTATATTGTTTTTTTTCTATGTTTTTATTTTATGACCCTGGTACTTTTTTATACTTTTCATGCATGCTCCTGATAGAGGGTAATTTCTTACATAATTGGGATAACTTTGTCTCATTATTCCATGACACTTTTGCATCAGGCAGTGCTCCTTCCATAAGATCAATAAATATATACATTACCATACCGTCTCTTTTAGCACTATTCTGGGGCATTGTGCTGATACTGTATACAGGGGGCTTGTTTTTCGGATACCATATTTGGCATATTTGTATCCAAAGCACTGCCCCCCAGTAATATATCCTTATCCAACACATGTCTCTCAGTATAAATGTATCCAGCAGCACTGCTCCTTGTAATATCATGTATCCAGCCTCACTGCCTCCCAGTATGTAGCTATCCAGCACTTGGCCCCCCTCCCCACGTATATCAAGTATTCAGCACATTATCCTCCTTAAGTAAATATTTATCCTAGCGCACTATAACCTTCCCTAAGTATATAGTAATCCCTCCAGCACACTGCTTTTCATCACCAGTACATAAGTATCCTGCACACTGCCCCCAGCTAGGTATCCATCACACTGTTCTTCTCTGGCTCCGTATACAGGTCTCCAGAACACTTCCCCCAGTATATATGTAGCCAGCACAACACTTCCCCTAGTAGTATACAGCCAGCCAACCTGCCCCTGCATATCAGTCAGCCAAGCCTGCCACCTGTAGTATACAGTCCCAAGCCTGCCCCTTATGTATGCAGCCAGCCCAGCCTGCCCCCCTTAGTATCAGCCAGCCCAGCCTGCCCCCTTTACTATCCAGCCAGACCACCTGCCTCCAGATATACCTCCAGCCCAGCCTGCCCCGTGTAGTTATACACCGCCCCCACTATTATACAGCCAGAACCCGGGTCCCTCTTACTGTGTTCTATCTTCTTCTGTGTTCTGGTCTGCTTTCCGCAGGGTGCTGCCACGCTCTTTCTTTCCCGGACGGCAGTTTGGCATAGTAGGCGTGGCCGCTGCCTGACGTCATACTAATGCGACGGCCGGGAGAGAACGTGGCGGCGTCCTTGCGGATGTTCCGAATACAGAAGACAGAAGAATACAGAAGACAGATAGGACCCGCGCTGACAATCGGGGGAGCATCGCGGACATCGGGAGAGCACCGCTGCGCATCGGGGCCCCGGAGGTGATAATTAGTTTTTGGGTGTTTTTCAGTTCTGTTCAGCTTTGACTCTTGTAAATCCGCTAAGGGGATTTCAGCACATTTTTTTGTGAAACACTCGGCGTATACATATTACGGTCATATGCGCACAAATGGCCCTCCCCCAGTATATTACTGTAGGTATGCAGCAACGTGCCCCCCAGCATCTAATATCCAACACACTACCACCCAGCATACAGGTACCAGACACTGCCCTCCAGTATATATGTATCCAGCACACCCCCCAGGTGTATAGTATCCTCACAACTCCCCCCCCATATATAGGTATCCACAAACTTCCCCCAGTATGTAAGGTATCCAGCACATTTCCTCCCTAGACAGTACGAAGGTATCTATAACACACTGCCCGTTCAAGTATATAAGTATCCATCCACATACCCACCATTATATAGGTAGTTAGCACCTGCACAAGAACAGTAAAAAAATTAACTCAGTCCTCACCTTTTGGGGCTCCCTGTGGAGCCTCTTCTCCATGTTTTTTCACAGAGCTCGTGCACAGATATGAACCTGACTCTGCTAATAATCGCAACTGATTAAAAGAGAGGAGAAGGTAACCCCCGGGGAGTGCTAGGCGGTGGAGACGAGTTCTGTTGTTTTGTAGTGCAGAGGGCTGTGGGCGGTTTTATTGACCCCCCCCCCCCCTTCCCCCCTTCCTCCATTGCAGCACAGAACAAAACCTAGCTTTGACAGAAAGATAACTATAACCAGTTTCCCCTTACATAAATCCAGCATCAAACCATGCACCTCATGAACTTTAACAAATACATTTTACATCTATTTAGATCAACGCAAAGAACTTTTACTGTACGATAAAAATTATAGATTTTTGAAAGTGGGGAGTAAAAAATGGAAAGACAAAAAATGGGCCAGGTCTTAAGGGTTAAAAAAATAGAGATTTGATTTTCCTTAGTATAATTTATCTTTAACTTTTAGATTCTAAATTTTGGGTTTGCTGATATAAGGATACCGAATTATAATCTTTAGCCTTTTTTCTATACTAAATTGTTACATGATAGTGTCACTTGATTATTTCTAACAATCTAACGGATAAACCAGAAGGGAACAACCATAATTCCAGGCTGAGTCCTTGGGGATATTAATCATAACGCTTGCGCACCACTAGCGCCGCTAACTGCCTTCTGCCTCTTGATGTATCGGCTGCCAGCAGCGCAGCGTTTATCCTACCTACGCCGGCCGTTTGAAAAGTCGCCGCAGCAGTGAGTTCGCATGCGCAGTGGACAGTAACGCCCCGCGCCGTCCCACTCCCCTTCCGCCGGCCCCCCCCCCCCCCTTCCCCGCCCCTTCACGCCCCACTGGCTGAAGTGTGGCGGAGTGGGGAAATAATCGAAAACGCTAGAAAATCTAGCCTTTCTATTAATTTCAGGGCCTCGCGCTTGGCGTTGCGCAGAAGGTCCTGATAAATCTATTCCCCCTTGTGTCTGATTATCAGTCTTAGGCAGTCTAGTCCTAGTAAGTCTAATAATAATAATTCCTTTATTTATATAGGCACTAACGACAGTATGTACACAGTTGAACTTACTCACAGAGTCGTTTGACAAAAACCAAAATGTCTTGTCCCTGTCCCCATGGTTCTCACAATCTAAACCACCCTACAGTATGTTTTTGAAAAGTGCGGGAGGAAACCCCGGACCTGGAGAACCGCCCCAACATGGAGAAGAACATACAAAACTCTTTTCAGATTTGACCTGGATGGACTGCACTCAGGACCCCAGCACTGCAGGCTATAGTGTTATCATTGACCGCGTCCCAGTCTAGTCAAAATGAGAGGAGACGGGTGATAGCATGGGGTGGGTTGTGCTCCTTGTGTGTTAAGGATAATGATGCGTCATTTAGGCACAAAGAGACTTCTATGTGGAACTTGGCCAAATTTTTGGATTTGGCATGTTCATATGCTCCCACATTTTTAGGGGACATTGAAGTCCCAGATGACTCTCACTTTTAACACCAAAAATGGATGAAAAAGGGAGGTGTTAAGGGTAAGAGGAATGTTGTAAAACAGGACAGTTTACCACCCTGAAACATGGCTAAGAAAAGTACTTAAATACAACACATAAAAAATGTTTATAAAAATGTATAAAAAATAAAATTAAAAATGCCAGACCCAGCTAAAGACCCATGAAGGTGGATTTTCACTCTTGTGAGAGAACAAAATCCATTTGTCTATGTGTTCTCCATCCTTTTGTTTACACTCCTCATATTGGTCAGCAATAACTACATCTTGCATACAACCATCACAACAACCACTAGTGCCTCATAGGTTACCATATAAGGACACATCCTCCTGTCCAAGGGGAAGGAATGTGACTAATGCCCAGGAAGTTTCTTTGTTTCCAAAAAAAACCTATAAGAACTCGCTGTTATGTAAAGGTTGAATATCTTACCAGACATGTGTGTGGAGACTGATTCTCTTGAGCAGCTCGTACTATCAACATTTGGGCCCAATATCACATGCATGATGGAGATTATTTCTCTAACACTCTACCACTAATTCGGCACTAGCACGCCAAACTTGTGTGGGATACAATTCTTTGTTCTTCTTGATAAATTTAGAATGTCTATTTTGGCCAGAACTTTATTTTGTCTGCGCCAATTTTTTTTCTAACAATTGCAATTAAAACGTCTTTGCAGTTTGTACATTTATTTATTATGTGTTTGTGCCACTCTCAATTCATTTTGTTCCAATACTTTTAAAACTGTGTACCTCAATGGGCATGTTTGGGTTTGTTTCCGCGTTTCCTTCTGTGCACATTGATACTGCATGGTTATTTGTGTCCAACACCGTGGAAAGCCAAGTGCACCAAGAAAAATAAAAGAGAACTGTGTGGCACATCGTGACAAACAAACATTAAAATTGCAGATTAGGAGCAACTGCCTAACAGAATTGCAACCCATTTTAACATATATGGGGTGTCCTACTCTGTCAACATGTGAGTCACAGTCTGCCCCCTGTACTTCATGCCATATCTGATAATGGTGGAGTTGATGAGAATTAATATGACATTCCACTTAGTGCCCATTCTCACTCTTCCTCCTTACGTGGGTGCTGGTGTCTTGCTTGGTGACTTCTTCTCCTCAAGCTGCCATTGACTTCAATGTGGGATAGGAACTCCAACCGTAAGCGTCCACCTATTTGCTCTTGTATCCCTCATTTTTGTACTCCTCATGCTCTAGTCGTTTGGAAAACAATCAGGGTAATCAGAACTTGTAGTGTGGGGTCCAGCATTTGTTCACACATTTATATAACCGGTGATTTTCGGGCCAACTGGGTGTTGTTGCAACATGCATTGGAGCCTATAGTGGGCTCATGTGGGTCCAGGCTGCCCAGAGGCAGGGACTAGCTCACAGCTCCATTGAAGCCTGTGGCTTCTCTAGTATTAACCCTGGTGGGATGACTCCTTCTCCACACTAAGGCCCTAGCAGTGCGTACCTGATCATGTCCGCACCCATCTACAAGGCCATGCTGGATTCCTGACCGCTGTTCCTCCTCTATTTTCTCATGTCCACCTTTCAATCCTCCATCAGTAACATGAAGGGGTTTTTTTCAGGCAAAAGATGTGCTGGGCACCCCACATTGGTGTGCATTTTTGAAGCAGTGCTATTACTTTACAAATGTACCCCCATGAGGGAGGAGAGACATTAATTGTTCTGAAAGTGCTGTCCTTTACTCTACTTCAACCCCCCAGCGTTCTGGAGCTGTGCTACTCGCACAATCCCTTTACTTTTATGAATTTATTCCTCACATCTGAGGCAGTGAGTGGGTAGGCATTTTCCTCTTGGCATCCGATAGGTTTTGAATTGCCGAAATGCAACATTTCCAAGGCATCGGATGTGCATCAGTCCTTGGTTGGGCAAATGTGCACCAGGTTCTGGCCACTGTCATTGGTGCCTAGTCACAACCACTTTAACCCAGTGGGGCAGTTAACATATGTACATCCTCATCAGGTGCCAGTCCTCAGGTCACCTTGGGACTATAATGGCATCAAGGCAGGAACACGTTGATTTCTCTACAACCAGTTGGTGGCAGAGCAGGGAGGCCTCCTGGGTAAAGTAGTGAAGCTTGGCATTTACATTGTAGACATGCCGCCACATCAATCATCAAATTGTCCGTCTCCACATGCCTGAATATGATCATTTCAAGGCCAGCAATTAGGAAATACTTTGTTCAGGACCAGAGCTGGTGCTATCATGGTCCAACTTTACATTATTTTTGTATGAAAGATGATGGATGGTGTGACAGGCTGTTGAGGGTGACTTTGGTACCCTTGTGGTGTGTACCTCCTCCTTTTGTGAGGAGAACAAGTGGCCCTCGGGAGGCAGTGGTCAGAACTGACCACTGAAAGTCTCCAATAGAGCCTCAGTTATTCTGCAGGCTTTTCTGGTGTCTCATCCACTGTGCTCAATTTACTTTGCGTGCATCTTCTTCCTGAATTGGCTCAGATTGTTACGATTTAAGCCAACACTTCCTGGACTGGTGCACAGCATGCAAATTACACATTTTCTGTTCTGCTGTTGTCTGCAGTTTTCCAACCACCCCTTTTCATCTGACCTATCATTGCTTTTGACTCCAGAGGAGCGAGCACTAAAATGCTTGGTGGGGCTCATTACTCGAGTCAAATTTTTCCCGATGCTGGGAGACCGAGCTTTTCAAGGGGACCAAGGGTAATCAATAAAATGTGTAATTTTATTGAGAATAAGGATTCAGTCCTGTTTTTGGTTTTTTTTTTTTATTCATGGAATATCGTGGACTTCAAAAAGGCGCATGAACCTTTTTAAACATCTGCAATGTGTTCTTCAGACATTGTTCTTCACATACTATTGTGAAGAACACCTTTCTTTCTTGCACAATTGTGTCTTCTGATACAGTTGCAGATGTATGGAAACATCTGCCTGTTTTTCGTGTGAAAGCACCCGCGATCAGTGCTAGCACCGATCGCGGGTGTTACCGGTAAGCCTTTGCTGCAATATGCAGCAAAGACTTACCGGCCATGGAGAGGGCTCGGCCCGCGAGCCCTCCCCATGCACCGGGACCCGGCACGCGCCGTACTAGTACGGCGCGCGTCGGGAAGGGGTTGAATGAAAAGCCTTAGACGTCTAAAAATAACATAATAACAGTATTTCTGTATACATTCATACCATGTATTTATTGCTGTGGATTCACATACAGCACTGTTACGGACAAGGTTGTTCTTACTTAATATTGGGCATTGGTTTTCCTTGCTCCTACGATGACATTTCTTTAAACCTTTTTTCCTGTTGCCGTTCTCGTGATTCAGAAGTTGCCATTACAATTTAATGCATTGATCATCTTGGTTTTTTTTTGTATCATTCTTTTATTGAACAAGATATGTGGTACAACAAGAATCGACATTGTAAGGCACAGAAATTGTACAGAAACAGGCGCAGGTGCCCAGGTCTAACATTGGTGCATTTAATCAAATCATACAATATTTAGTACATATGTAGTTAACAGTTTGCATAAGTAAATATCATTTTAATATGGTTGATGTAGCCTTGTCAAGGATATGACACCCGTGGAATCAAAGCATCATCTTTATGGAGTGATATTGTCAGATCATAACTAGAGATGAGCGAGTATACTCGTCCGAGCTTGATGCTCGTTCGAGTATTAGAGTACTCGGAACGGCTTGTTGCTCGGACGAGTATTTCCCCTGCTCGAGATTGAGCATTTAATTAAGAAAAGACAGTGAAGAACAGTGAAGAATACAATTAAAACAGTGAACACAGTGAACACAGGATCATTTAAGTGAAGAACACATTGAAAAACACAGTGAAGAATAGATTACAGATGTTCCGAACATCTGCTTACTTAGCTGAAGACACGAGCGCAGACGAAGGATCAGGCATGCAGGAGCGGAGGCTGATGTGGAGCGGAGCAGGGCTGGAGCGGGCATCACCGAGCAGGTATGGAGGAGCGGAGCGAGCGGCCATGGAGGATCGGAGCAGGCCTGGAGGAGCGGGCATCACGGAGTGGAGCGGGCATCACGGAACTGAGGGCAGGGCTTGTACGGTCTCATGTAGTGGAGGCGGGCATCATCACGGAATGGAGCTGGGCTGGACAGGCATCACGGAAGGAGCGTGGCTGGAGGCGGCACGCACGGAGTTGAGCGGGCTGGAGCGTCAGGCTGGCCGCTGGCATGGAAAGCTGAGCGGGCCATCACGGAGCGAAAGGGCATCACGGACGGGCTGGATCTGGGCATCAAGGAACTGAGCGGGTTGGAGCAGGCATCAACGAGCAGATCGGCATCACTAACGGAATGGAGCGGGATGGGGCGGGCATCACGGAGTGGAGTGGGGGCTGTGAGCGGGCACTCCACGAGTTGAGCCGGGGCTGAGCGGAGCGGGTGCTTTAAGCGATGGCATGGAGAATCGGATCGGTCATGAGGAGCGGCCTCAGGAACTGACCCAGTAACAGACCAGTCCTGAACAATATGTGTGAAGAAAACAACTTTGCAGATGTGTGAACATCTGCAAGGTTTTCTCTAACATATTGTTCTTGCAAATACATTTGCGGAAACACCGATCTCACGCGTGTCTCCGGAACAGAATCCCAACCCCATGGTTCATGAACATCGCAATCTGTTTCTGCACTGTGTTCTTTCACTGTGTCTTTCAGTGGAAACATCTGCACTGACAGTGCTTCGTCGTTTTTAATTTTACTGAAAAATGCTCGGGTCTCCCATTGATTTCAATGGGGCTCGTTACTCGAAACGAGCACTCGAGCGTCAGGAAATGTTCGGCTCGAGTAACGAGCACCCGAGCATTTTAGTGCTCGCTCATCTCTAATCATAACATCTCATCATAGAGACTATTAAATGTCTAATCATTGCCTATACTCCTATAGTCCCCTTTTGTTGTTGGGGAGGGAAAACCCCATCACTAAGGAGGGAGGGAGGGAAAGTATAGGGAAGAAGGGGAGGCTAGTATCAGCGAGAGAAAATCTTTTTAGCTATTTGATTACGTGAAGGAAAGAAAGTCCTGCGAGTTTCTAAAGTCAAGCCATGGCCCCCAGGTTTTAATTTGTTGTTCGGTCGTGTGATGAGTGTCGGCTGTGAGCTCTTCCATCCTATGTAAAAGTGAAATCTCTGAGAAGAGGTCAGAACAGGTTGGGACCCTAGTGGATTTCCATAAGCATGGTATCAGAGCCCTGGCAGCTATTAACACGAAACCCACTAGCGACTTTTGGCTTTCGCAGTGGAGATCGGGAGGATATTCAGCAGTAGAATAGTGTGTTCATCGTTCAGTCTGGTGCCTGTTAGTTTCGCTATAAGTCTAATGACCCTGGCCCAGTGTGGCCTTAACAAGGGACATCCCCACCAGATATGGGTCATAGTTCCTGGAGCCTGTTTACAGCGCCAGCACTCATCGGAGCACGAGGGATATGCTCTGTTCAGTTTCGCAGGGGTCCAATACCATCGCAACAGTATTTTGAAGTTTGCTTCCTGAGCTTTACCCGATAGGGAAAGCCGGTGGCAAAGCTCGAAAGCTTTAGCCCAATCATCTTCTGATAGTGTTTTGCCTAGTTCGAGTTCCCAGGTCTTAACATATGGTAGATCCGATAGCGCCCATTTATCTAGCAGCAGATCATAGATTGCAGAGATAGCGTGTGGGATGGGAGTCTTTGATGTACATAATAACTCAAACGGGGTCAGTGACCTATGTAGATTTAGGTTACCTTTATTGGCGTTATAGAAATGTTTCAGTTGCGAGTATTCCCATCTCACTCTAGCTGTACAAGTGTCCGCTCCTATGACTTCCTCAATGGGTAGGAGACTTGTGTCGTTTAGAAGTCTAGCAAAAGTCAAGGTTTTATCGTCTCTCAGGGGACGGAGGAAGTGACTGAGGCATCCTGGCGGGAAGTCGGGATTATCAACCACTGGTGTCATAGGTCCATCAGTACAGAACAATTGCATTGTGTTACTCATTCTTTTTACTAGTCTAAGGACATGTGAGGTTACATAGGGTGTTTTGGATAAGTGAAAGTTCTGGTGTACATATGTCGCCGTCCATGGAAGTATGGTCAGAGGGACCGGGGATAGGGTGTTTTCAAGGTGTACCCAAAGCTTACTTTTCCCATAATGGAACCAGTCCAAAATGCGGGCCAACGTTGCTGCTGTGTAGTAGCCCTTGAATTCTGGTAAGCCTAAGCCTCCCTGGTGTTTCCTCCGTATCAAAGTTAACCTAGATATTCTGGGGGGAGTTGAAGACCATAGGAATTGGTTTGATATTTTCTGCAGCTTCTCGAAAAACTGACCTGGCAATGCAAGGGGGATAGTTTGAAATAGGTACAAAAGCCGCGGTAAGACTGTCATTTTGATACAACTGAGTCGCCCCATCCATGTCAGCTGTTTCGCAGACCAGTTTTTGAGGTCACCCTGTAGGTTCTGTAGGAATCGCCCGTAGTTGCGTGTGTAAGGGGTAATATACAGTGCAGGGGGATGGGCATTATACAGTGGGGGGGGGCTTTAACCTGTGTGGGGGTATAATAAGGGGCAGGGGGGATTGGCATGATAGAATGGGGGGGGGGTTGGCATTATACAGTGCAGGGGGATTGGCATTATACAGTGCAGGCAGTGGTTATACTCAGGGCCGATTCTAGCCTTTTTGCTGCCTGAGGCGAAATTTGAAAATGCTGCCCCCCCCCCCCTCCCGCCGCACGCGCGCACGTGCGTGTCCCTGGTGAAGAGATGCAGCTCTCGCTGTGTGGTCACTGCTTTCCCCGGCAGGTCATGTGACCATGACATCACCAAAGGTCCTTCAGCCTTCAGCCTCCGGGGGACTTATACTCCCGGAGGGTGAAGCTACTGCTGGGGAAAGCAGTGACTACACATGGTCTCATCACGATGTGTGTCCTGAGGATACACATCGTGATGAGAGGATGTTCTAGGGATCCCCCTACTGCACTCACCATTCAGTGCTCCCACGCAGCTCCCTCGTCTTCTCCAGCCAGCAGCCTCTCTGTGAAGGGACACAGGTCGGCACGTGGTGACGTCATCACGCCGACCTGTGTCCTGCAGAGCGGTGCGCACAGGCGGGATGTGCTGCACCGCTCTGCCTATAAATTATGTCGCCGCCTTAAAGGCGGCGATGTAATTTATTTTACAGGTGGCACGGACCTGCCAGCCATTGGCAAGTCCGTGCTACCAGCTGCAAAATGCCGCTCTTAAATGCGGTCCGTTATCTGCCGCCTGAGGCGGGGACTTCACCTCGCCTCATGGCAGAAGCGGCCCTGGGTCACCCTGTAGGTTCTGTAGGAATCGCCCGTAGTTGCGTGTGTAAGTCGTGTCAAGGTCTGCTAGAATTTTAATACCCAGGTATACTATGTCTTCAGTAGACCAGGAGAAGGGGTATGCTTTTTTCAAATCAGTAATGGTGGCCTGAGGAAGCCCTATTCCCATGGCGACGCTCTTAGTAATATTGACTTTGTGATTACTATAAAAGCCAAAGGTATTGAGGGTTTCCATCAAAGGCGGGAGAGAGGTTTCAGGGTTAGTAATGTAAAGCAGGACGTCGTCAGCGAACACGGAACATTTATATATTTGCTCCCCTACTTTAATTCCTGAAATGGCCTCATTTGTACGTATTGCTTTCAATAGATAACAAGCGCATAAAGGAGAGGGGAGAGGGGACATCCCTGACGTGTTCCGTTACGGATGGTAAAGGTAGGGGAGAGGAAACCATTTATTTGTATTTGCGCCTGTGGAAGAGCATACAGAGCTTTGATGCGTGCTAATGTAGTCGTTCTCAATCCTATTTGCTACAGGGTCGCCTCCAGGAAGCCCCAATCCACCCTAACGAATGCTTTCTCTGCATCCAATGAGAGAAGTAAAAACGGTGTGGAGTTGGATTTCGCATGGTGTAGCAGGGAAAAGGACTTCAGGGTGTTATCCCTTGCTTCACGTGTTGGTATAAAACCCACTTGATCGGGGTGGACTAGGGAACCCATGAGGCGAGCTAGTCTACAAGACAGTAGTTTGGCGTAGATTTTTGCGTCTACATTGATCAATGAGATTGGCCTGTAGCTTGGACAAAGTTGAGGTCTTTACCCTCTTTGGGTATCACTGTGATATGAGCATATAGGAAGGAAGGGGGAAAAAGGTTGTTATCAGAGATGGAGTTAAATGTCGCAAGCATGTTGGGAGAAAGGTCTTCTAATAGGGTTTTGTATAACGCCGCTGTGTAACCATCGGGACACGGGCTTTTACCTGACGGAAGAAGTTTAATAACTTGTTTGATCATCTTGGTTTTTACCTTCTTATCAGTTATTGTCTTTCCAGGTGCTCCGGAGCGGCAGTGGTTGTCCTGGTGACATCTTGAGCAGATGATTGGCTGTTCTTGACAAACCTCTTTGGAGGGCCGGACGTGCTGATCGCATTTCCCCTTCCCTTGTGGGAGGGACTTATTCATCACATGGTATGTTTCTGAGCATTTAAATGATTTAACTTTTAAACAACTATTGTAACCCATGACTAAGGACGCAGACTGCGTCTGAAACGCGTTGGAGTTTCTATGCCTTTCCATGTCTTTTAAAACATATCAAATAAAGGAGATGTTTTACTGAACGCTGTGCTCTGTTCGATTTGAGCTGGATCGTGTTGGTGCAATTGCTTCTAACCAGTAAGTAGCTTTTTTTCTGGTTACTTCAGCAGTGCCCAAACTCTCCAATAACCGGTAGACAAAGGAACCGTGGGTAGAAGTGTACGAAAAAAGGAAAAGGTGGGAATTAACGTGTCCGCTTGTAACCTATTATTGTGAGGTGTCCTCATCAAAGACCAATGTCATTCTTAATCAACACAATTTTTATTAAAGAGATATAAAATCCAACATTACAGGGCCATGGGTAGTGATACTGCAGGAATATTGGATCCTGCAATATTCTTGCAGTATCACTACCCATGGCCCTGTAATTCCTCTATGACTATATTGTCTTCTGCTCCATCCTGATGTGCGGGCACCGCTGATCTGTGTGCAGGAGCCAGTGTCTGCTTCTGCTGCGCAGGCGTCCGGCTTGATATAAACTGCCGGCATCTCCCCACGCTTGTGAGAGCAGCCAACAACAGCTGTTTGCCGTACAACTCGCACAGCGCTTCCTTGTAACTCTCTTTAACTGCTCCTATTTCCTCATGGTTACCCACTGTATGCCAGCACCTCTATTCATTAATACTGCTTATCAGCTACATTTTAATGTTATATTTATATTTAATTAGTTATATTTATCTATTCATCTTTTTATTCAAAATTGAATCCGTTAAGAAACTCCACCGAGCCTGGTAGGGAAACAGGGGAACCTGGTGGTTGCAACAATTTGCTGTGATGCCCCCTCTAAATAATGTCACCATTCTTGAATGCAGCAATGTTTGCTAACAGCTCTTAGTTTCCACCATCATAGCTAGGAATGTAGAAAATCTTTTTTGCTTTTTCTCTGTGACAGATGCTCCATGTAATGGATCTTAGGTAAATGCAAATTCTAGGGTAATTATAGCAGCCTCCAGTGGTGAGGAGCAGAAGTGCAGCAAAAAAAAGACAAACTAGTGGTCCATGATTAAAGTACATCAGATTCTGACAATTTCCTTATGTCATGCTTTTACTATTATATATAATCAGACTACAGCATCATTTTTATATATTATAAGAGAAGCATGGCAGAGAGTAACTTTCCATGCATGCCAGTCTATTGTTATTGTGAATGGTGGGAGGCCTCATGTATAAATATTGCCCAGAAGACTCTAGCTATGCCACTGGTTGTAGTTGCTGGTAGTAGACAGATTGGAGATAAGTGTAGCTATGTTTGTATCTTATCTGTAAAAGATCCCACAATATTTATCATAAAATAACACACAATGATGAAATAAATGTAAATGGTCGTACAGTTTGCCTTTAACGCTTATAAGAATTTGGAAGGGCAGGTCATAAAAATACCCAAGCGCTATGGGGTGCTGAAATGAGAATAGATGGATGAAAGAATAAAGAGAATGAATGGTACAGAGTAACAGTACTGACATTTTTACTAAAAGAAGTGCCCCCTCCCTCCGCAGATGAAGAGCATTCTCTGACAGATAAATTACAGTGCTCTTCAAATTTCATGTTCCGTTGTGCACTGAACCTTGCTTGATATTTTTAGTCCACTACTAGTAATATAATAGAAGAAGTGTGTTTTTCCGTTTTGTTTTCTCTTATCAAAACCAACTAATAAATATGTCTTTTTCCATTAAAGTGCGGAGAAATCTTCTCCATGTTCCAGTTTCTGTACAGAGTTTCCATTATTCCTGGTCAGGGCAGTTTCTAGGTAATTTAGCCAACAGGGCGAATCTCTTTTGCATTCAGTTTTTAACTGGCTGCATTCCCTTTACAGAGTTACCTATGGGTCTGTGTTCTAAGAAGCAGCATTTAATATTCTCTGTAATGTTCTAGGAAACAGGAAGAAAATTCGAAATGATTTTAAATTGGCAAAAAACTGCAGTTGTGTGATTTTCTACAGGCGTTATGGCTTTCTTTCAGCCATCCAAATCACACAACTCCCTTAGCCCTCTTGCACACAATCTAGACCCAAAAAGAAGTCCATCAAGTCCAACCTCTGAGGATTCCTCAGCACCGTGTCTGAGCTTAGTGCCCGTGAAGAAAAACTCAGAGCATATCCCATTTTAATATTTGCTTGTGGTTTAGACAGTCCCATAGAAGTCAATGGGGTAAAAACAACGGATTGTACACGTTTGTGCTAGGTTTTCTTGTCGTTTTTGTGGTTAGTTACTGAGAAACAATAACATGACCTTAAAGGCTAATTCCCACAAGGAAAAGTTTCTAAAATGTACACATTCTCTAATTCACTGTTATTAACAAGAATACAGCATTTCACATATATAAGTCCATTCTGTCTCTATCAGTCCTGCTGTACACAATTTCAGTTACTCCTAGACACGACCCTGTAACTTCTGACTTAGGGAAGAGGAAGCCATATCGGATTTCTGTGTGATGTCCCTGGGGCTCATTTTCTCGCTCTCTGCTCCCTGCACTCTACCACTGCAGTCCAGAACAGAGCTCACTATCTGATACGCCCACAGTGACCATCAGTGATAGTGATAGGAGCTAAAGACAATGAATGATAGGAGCTAAAATAGTAATAAAACTTAATAAAAATTGTGAAGTGAAGTGAAATTATCTTTATCGTGTTAACATCCCTAGGGGATTGAAATTTGAGAATTTTCTTCCATGGGAAAACCCCTTTAATGGGCTGGCCTAGCTCAATCACTGGCTTCCTGGAAAACACGGGTTACATACAGATCAACTTTGCGGACATACAGCTTTGACACATTTGAAACACGGATCACATGCAGCTCAGAACGAGAGCCATTTCATCCACAGATTGCGGACTTAGAAAAACACCAACCGTGTGCAGGTAGCCTTTATTTGAGTAATAGCATTGAAAATGTATATATGTTTTTGCTATGTTTTTATGACACCTGGTACTTTTTTATACTTTCATGCATGCTACTGGATAAGGGTAATTTCTTACATAATTGGGATACATTTGTCTATTATTTCCATGACACTGCATCAGGGCAGTGCTCCTTCCATAAGATCATTAAAATATATACATTACCATACACGTCTATTTTAGCACATATTCTGGGGGCAGTGTGCTGGATACATGTATACAGGGGGCAGTGTGTTGGATACATATATTTGGCATATTTGTATCCAAAGCACTGCCCCCAGTATATATCTATCCAACACATGCCTCTCAGTATATATGTATCCAGCTCACTGCCTCCCAGTATATAGCTATCCAGCACATTTCCCCCTCCCCAAGTATACAAGTATTCAGCACATTATCCTCCTTAAGTAAATATTTATTTATTTATCCTGCGCACTATACTTTCCCTAAGTATATAGGTATCCAGCACACTGCTTTTCACCAGTACATAAGTATACTGCACACTGCCCCCAGACATAGGTATCCATCACACTGTCTTCTGCCAGTATACAGGTATCCAGAACACTTCCCCCAGTATATAGGTAGCCAGCACACTTCCCCCAGTAGTATACAGCCAGCCCAACCTGCCCCCTGCAGTATACAGTCAGCCAAGCCTGCCCCCTGTAGTATACAGCCAGCCCAGCCTGCCCCCTTAATTATACAGCCAGCCCAGCCTGCCCCCTGTAGTATACAGCCAGCCCAGCCTGCCTCCAATAGTATACAGCCAGCCCAGCCTGCCCCGTGTAGTATACAGCCTGCCCCCACTAGTATACAGCCAGACCCGGGTCCTCTTCTGTGTTCTATCTTCTTCTGTGTTCTGTCTTCCGCAGGGTGCTGCCACGCTCTTCCCGGACGGCAGTTGCATAGTATGGCGTGGCCGCTGCTGACGTCATACTATGCGACGGCCGGGAGAAGAACATGGCGGCGCCTTGCAGGATGTTACCGAAGAAAGAAGACAGAAGAAGACAGAAGACAGAAGAGGACCCGCGCTGACATCGGGGGAGCAGCGCGGACATCGGGAGAGCACCGCTGCGCATCGGGGGCCACCGGAGGGTGAGTATATTAGTTTTGGGGGTTTTTTTAAGTGCTGGTCAGGCTATTGACTCGTGTATAAGCCGAGAGGGGGATTTTCAGCACATTTTTTGTGCTGAAAAACTCGGCGTATACATATATACGGTAAGTATGCAGCACAATGCCCTCCCCCAGTATATACTGTAGGTATGCAGCACGGTGCCCCCCAGCATCTAAGTATCCAACACACTACCAACCCAGCATACAGGTAGCCAGCACACTGCCCTCCAGTATATATGTATCCAGCACACCCCCCAGGTGTATAGGTATCCAGCACACTGCCCACCCCAATATATAGGTATCCAGCAAACTTCCCCCAGTATGTAGGTATCCAGCACAATTCCCCTCCAGTACGAAGGTATCTAGTACACTGCCCGTTAGTATATAAGTATCCACCACACTACCCACCATTATATAGGTAGCTAGCACACTGTCACAAGAACATAAAAAAATTAACTCAGTACTCACCTTTTGGGGCTCCCTGTGGAGCCTCTTCTCCCATTTTTTTCAGCAGAAGCTCGGGCACAGCATATGAACCTGACTCTGCTAATGCAACTGATGAAAAAGAGAGGAGAAGGTAACCCCCGGGGAGTGCTAGGAGGTGAGTACTGAGTTGTTGTTGTTTTTATGTGCAGAGAGCTGTGTGCGGTTTATGGAGCCCCCTTCCCCACTTCCTACATTGCAGCATAAGAACCTAGCTTTGTACAGAAAAAATAACTATAACAGTTCCCCTTACATAAATCCAGCATCAAAACCAGGCCACCTCATGAAATTTAACAAATAACATTTTACATCTATTCAGTATCAAGCAGACACAGAACTATTTACGTGAAAAAATAAAAAAGTTATAGATTTTTGAAAGTGGGGAGTTAAAAATGGAAATGGAAAGACAAAAAAGGGCCAGGTCATTAAGGGGTTAAAATGGAGAGTTTGAATTAGGCCTTAGATATATTTATCTTTAACTTTTAGATTCTAATTTTGGGTTCGCTGGATAATAAGGATAACAGAATTATAAATCTTTAGCTTGTTTCTATACTAAATTGTTACATGATAGTGTACTTGATTATTTCTAAAAATCTAAAGATAACCAGAAGGGAACAACACAGAATTTCCAGGCTGAGTCCTCGTGTCTGATTAGCAGTCTTAGGCTAGTCTAGTCTACTAAGTCTAATAATAATAATTCCTTTATTTATATAGCACACACAGATTACACAGTGCTGCACAGATCTTGCCAAATCTGTCCCTGTCCCCAATGGTTCTCACAATCTAACCAACCTACCAGTATGTTTTGAAGTGCGGGAGGAAACCAGCGGACCTGGAGGAAACCCACGCAAACATGGAGAGAACATACAAACTCTTTTCAGATGTTGACCTGGATGGGACTTGAACTCAGGACCCCAGCACTGCAAGGCTATAGTGTTAATCATTGAGCCGCCGGCCCAGTCTAGTCAAAATGGCGGAATAAGGGAGATAATATTGAGGGACGGGTGATAGCATAGGGGTGGTGTGCTCCTTGTGTGTTAAAGGCTAATGATGAGTCATTTAGAGCACAAAAGCTTCTATGTGAACTTTTGCAATAACTTTTCAACACTTAACTAGTGATGACAGGGTCGGATGAAATTTGGATTTGGCATGTTCATCCAAATTTTAGGGGAAAATTGAAGTCAAGATGACTCACATTTTAACACACAAAAATGGCTGAAAAATGGAGGTAGTATAGGGTAGAGGAAATGGTGGTAATAACAGGACAGTTACCCTGAAAAAAAGGGCTAAGAAAAGTACTTACCGTAAATACAACACATAAAAAATGTTTATAAAAAATGTATAAAAAAATAAAATTAAAATGCAGACCCAGCTAAAGACCCAGGAAATGTGGTATTTCACTCTTATGAGAGAACAGAATCCATTTTGTCTATCTGTTCTCCATCCATACACTGCCTATATTGTCAGCAAACTACATCTGTGCATAAAACCATCACAACCACCACATAGTGCCTCAGAGGTTACCATATAAGTACACATCCTGTCCAAGGGAAATGAATGTGACTAATGCCCAGTGAAGTTTCTTTGTTTCCAAAAACCTATAAGAACTCTCTGTTATGTAAAGGTGGAATAGTCTTACCAGACATGTGTGTGAGACTGATTCTCTGAGCAGCTCGTACTATACAACAGTTTGGCCCCAATATCACATCAGTGATAGAGATATTTCTCTAACACTCTACCAACTAATTCGGACACTAGCAACACCAACTTGTGTGGGATACATGCTTTGTTCTTCTTGATAAATGTTAGAATGTCCATTTTGGCCCAGAAATATTATTTTGTCTGCGCCAATTTTTTTTTCTACAATTGCATTAAAAAAGTCTTTTGGAGTTTGTACATGTATTTGTTATGTGTTTGTGCCACTATCATGCATTTTTTCCAATACTTTTGAAAACTGTGTACTAAAGAGGCGTGTTGGTGTGTGTTCCTAGTTTCTGTGCCACATTTATTACTGCATGGTTATTGTTTTGCAACACCGTGAAGCAAAGTGCACCAAGAAAAATAAGAGAAACTGTGTGCACATCCTGAAAAAAAACATTTAAAGTGCAGATTAGTGAGGCAAACTGCACTAAAACAGATTGCACCAGTTTTAACATATATGGGCCATAATCTTTCAACATGTGAGTCACAGTCTGCCCCCTGGTGCTTCATGCCATATCCGATAATGGTGGAGGTTGAGGAGAATTGAATATGACATTCCACTTAGTGCCCATGCTCACTCTTCCTCCTGAGGTGGTGCTGGTGTCTTGCATTGGTGACTTCCTCCTCCTCATGCTGCCATTGAGCTCTCAATGTGGGATAGGAACTCCAACATTAATGCTTCCACCTATTTGCTCTTGTACTCCCTCATTTTTGTACTCCCTCATGCTCTAGTAGTGGAAACAAGCAGGGTAAGCAGAATTTGTAGTGTGGGTTCAGCATGGTGTTCACACATTTATAGTAACAGGTGATTTTCGGGCCAACTTGGGTGTTGTTGCTCAGGCATTGGAGCATATAGTGGCTCATGTGGGCCAGGCTGCCCAGAGACAGGGACTAGCTCACATGCTCCATTGAGGCCTGTGAGCTTCTCTAGGTATTACCCTGGTGTGAGGAAAACTCCTCCTCCACAACTATGCCCTAGCAGTGCAGTACCAGATCACTGGTCCAGCAACCCATTCTACAAGTCATGCATGGATTGTCCTGACAGCTGTTCCTCCTCTATTTTCTCATGTGCCACCTTTAAATCCTCCATCAAGACATGAAGAGGTTTTTCAGGCAAAAGATGTGCATGGCAGCCCACTTGGTGGCATTTTGGAAGCAGTGCTATACTTTACAAATGTACCCCATGAGGGATGGAGAGACAGTAATTGAAGTGCTGTCCTTTACTACTTCAACCCACCAAGCGTTCTGGAGCTGCTGCTGCTCGCACATCCCTTACATTTTATGCAAAGTTGAATTCCATCACATATGAGGCAGTGAGTGGGTAGGCCAATGTTCCTCTTGGCAATCAGAACGTTGTGAATGCCGAAAATGCAAACATGTGCAAGGCAGCGGATGTGCATCAATCTTGGTTGGGCAAATGATGCTACAAGGTTCTGGCCACTACTTTAACCCTGTGGGCAGTTAAGCAGATGTAACATACCTCATCAGGTGCCAGTCCTCAGGTGCACCTCGGGACTAATGGCATCATGCAGTGAACACTTGATTTTCTCTACAACCAGTTGGTGCAGAGCAGGGATGGCCTCCTGGGTAAAGTAGTGGAAGCTTGGAATTTAACATTGTAGGACAGCCGCCACCATCAGATCATCAAAGTTGTCTGTCTCCACATGCCTGAATAGGATCATTTCAAAGGCCAGCAATTAGGAAATACTTTTGTTCAGGACCAGAGCTGGTGCTTATCATGGTCCAAACTTTCCATTATTTTGGTATAGAAAGATGAATGGATTGTGTGAACAGGCTTGGTGAGGGTGACTGTAGTACCCTTGGTGGTGTTACATCCTCCTTTTGTGAGGAGACAAGTGACCTTGGGAGGTGGTGGTGCAGACTGAGCCAACTGAAGTCTCCAAGAGAGCCTCAGTTATCTGCAGGCTTTTCTGGTGTCTCATCCACTGTAGCTCAAGTTTACTTTGCAGTTGCATCTTTCTTCCTGAAGTGCTCAGATTGTTAAGATTTTAGCCACACTTCATGGACTGGTGGCACAGCATGCAAATTACACATTTTCTGTTTTCTGCTGGTTGTCTGCAGTTTTCCAACCACCACCTTTTCATCTGAACTATCATTGCTTTTGACTACAGATGAGCGAGCACTAAAATGCTTGAGTGCTCATTACTCGAGTTAAACTTTTTCCGATGCTGGGAGACTCGAGCATTTTTGAAGGGGAACAAGGGGGTCAATAAAATGTGTCATTTTATTGAGAAATAAGGAAGTCAGTCCTGTTTCTTCGTTTTTTTTTATTCAATGGAGTATTCGTGGAACTTCAAAAAGGAGAATGAACCTTGTTAAACATCTGCAATGTGTTCTTCAGACATATTGTTCTTCACATACTATTGTGAAGAACACCTTTCTGCACTTGTGTCTTCTGATAAGTTAGCAGATGTATGGAAACATCTGCAATGTGTTCACGTGATGCGAATCACGTGATCGGACTAGGGAGTGGTCCGATCGGAGTGGGCGTGGCCTAGTCCGATCACGTGATTCGCATCACGTGACCGTGACGTCACACGCCACTTCGGGAGCGGGGGTTTTTAAATCGAGACATTGTATGATGTATGTTACAGACCATGATTAAGCCCTGAGAGGGGGCGAAACGCGTTGGTCATCGTACTTGGACCTTTACACCTATGCTATCTGCCAATTCTGGATTTTAATTGCACGCAATAAAGGATCTTGATTTTACCTGCATCATCCCCGAAAGCGCGGACATCGTTTGTTCATTGTGGATTTTGTGCCTGTGGTCCGTGGGGCTTTCAATGGATGTTTTTCGCGCTGGGGGCTAACTGCGATAGAAGGTGAGCAGGAACTATTCCTCCCTTTTTTCTCTAAGCCTGCCCCCACTAGTATACAGCCAGACCCGGGTCCTGTTCTGTCTTCTATCTTCTTCTGTGTTCTGTCTTCCGCAGGGTGCCGCCACGCTCTTTCCGGACGGCAGATGCATAGTATGGGTTGGCCGCTGCTGACGTCATACTATGCGACGGCCGGGAGAAGAACATGGCGGCGCCCTGCAGGATGTTACCGAAGAAAGAAGACAGAAGAAGATAGAAGACAGAAGAGGACCCGCGCTGACATCGGGGGAGAAGCGCGGACATCGGGAGAGCAGCGCTGCGCATTGGGGCCACTGGAGGGTGAGTATATTAGTTTTGGGGGGGGGGTTTAAGTGCTAGTCAGGCTATTGACTCATGTATAAGCCGAGTGGGGGATTTTCAGCACATTTTTTGGGCTTAAAAACTCAGCATATACATATATACGGTAAGTATGCAGCACACTGCCCTCCTCCAGTATATACTGTAGGTATGCAGCACAGTGCCCCCCAGTATCTAAGTATCCAACACATTACCAACCCAGCATACAGGTAGCCAGCACACTGCCCTCCAGTATATATGTATCCAGCACAATTCCCCTCCAGTAAGAAGGTATCTAGTACACTGCCCCCTAGTATATAAGTATCCACCACACTACCCACCATTATATATAGGTAGCTAGCACACTGTCACAAGAACATAAAAAATTAACTCAGTACTCACCTTTTGGGGCTCCCTGTGGAGCCTCTTCTCCCATTTTTTTTTCAGGCGAAGCTCGGGGCACAGCATAGACCCGGACTATGCTAATGCAACTGATGAAAAAAAAGAGGAGAGGTAACCATAGGTGAGTGACTAGGAGGTTGAGTAAGTACGAGTTGATGTTGTTTTTATGTGCAGAGAGCTGTGTGCGGTTAGTGGGAGCCCCCTTCCACTTCCTACATTTGCAGGCATAAGAAAATAGCTTTGTACAGAAAATAACATAACAGTTCCCTTCCTTACCTCCGCTCACCCCCGGGCCCAACCTCCTGAACTTGTACAAATAACCAACCTTTTTACATCTCTTCAGTATCAAGCAGACCCGCACTATTTCCGTGACCCACTCCACCCCGTTAGCGCTTTTGACAGTGGGGCGTGTTCAACCTGGCACCCCAACCTGGACCGCCCCACCCGGGCCAGGTCATTACGGGTTAAAATGAGAGTTGCCTAGGCCTTAGATCTCTTTATCTACTGTTCGCGTTCTCATTTTGGGTTTCGCGCGATACTACGGCTCCCCGCCTTCTTCTCCTCCTTTAGCTTGTTTCTCACTACCATGTTACCTGGCTAGTGAACTGGCTTCTTCTCAAAACGACGCACGGCGAGGGCCCACCCTCGAATTTTCCAGGCTGCGTCCTCGTGTCGGATTAGCAGTCTTAGGCTCTAGTTAGTCTAACAAGTGATAATAATTACTAATCCTTTATTTATATTGCAAAACAGATTACACAGTGCGCACAGATCCTTGAAATCGTCCCTGTCCCAATGTTCTCACAATCTAACCAACCTACAATATGTTTTGAAGTGCGGGCGAAGAGAAAACCGTGACTGGAAGGAAACCAAGCAAAATGGAGAGAACATACAAACTTCTTTTCAGATGTTGACTGGATGGACTTGAATCAGGACCCCCCGCATGCAAGGCGATATAGGTTAATAATTGAGCCGGGCCAAGTTCTAGTCAAAAGGGCGGAATAAGGGAGTATCTTGAGGGAGGTGTGATAGCATAGGGTGGTGTAGTCCGTGTGTGTTAAAGGCTAATGATGAGTAAGTTAGGCACAAAAAGCTTCTATGTTGAACTTTGCAATAACTTTTCAACACTACTAGTGATGACAGGGTCGGATTTGAAATGTGGATTGGAATGTGCATCCCAGAAATTTGTAGGGGAAAATTGAGTCTAGAGGGACTCACATTTTAACAACAAAAAGTGGCCGAACAATGGAGGTAGTCTAGGTTAGAGAAATGGGGGGTAATAAAGGACAGTACCCGAAAAAAAGGGCTAAGAAACGTACTTACCGTTAAATCCAAAACATAAAATGTTTATAAAAAATGTATAAAAAAAATAAAATAAAAGCGACCAGTAAAGACCCAGGAGGAAATGTGGGATTGTCACTCTTATTGGATGGAGAACAGAATCCATTTTGTCTATATGTTCTAATCCCATACACTGCTATATTGTCAGCAATACATCTTGGTGAATTAAACCATCACAAACCACACTAGAGTGCATCAGAGGACCATATAGTGAAAAATCCTTCCAAGGGAATCTTGACTTAATGCCAGTGAAGTTTCTTCTGTTTCCAAAAACACTATAAAACTCCTGTTATATTAAAGGTGGCTAGTCTTACAGACAGGTTCGGGTGTAGATGATTCTTGAGAGTCGCTACTATACCAACAGGTTGGCCCCATACAATCAGTGATGAGATATTTCTCTAACACATCTACCACTAATTCGGCATCGCAACACCAACTTGTGTGGGATACTGCTTGGGTCTATCTGATAAATGTTAGAATGTCATTTGGCCCAGAAATCAGAAAATATTATTTTGTCTGACGCCAAGTTTTCTTTCTACAATTGCAGTAAAAAAGTCTTTTGGGTTTGTTCATGATTTGTTAGGTGTTTTTGTGACTATCATGCCATTTTTTCCAATACTTTTAGAAAAAATGTTTTACTAAAGAGGCGCGTTTGTGTGCGTTCTAGTTTCTGTGCCCACATTTATTAAGCATGGTATTGTTGGCAACACCGGGAAGCAAAGGTGCCAAGAAAAAATAAGGAACGTGTGCACATCTGAAAACAAAACATTAAGTGCAGATTACGAGGACAAAGCACTAAACAGAGTGCACCAGTTTTAACATATAAGGGCCCAGAATCTTTCACCATGGGAGTCACAGTAGCCTGGTGCTTCATGCATATCCGATAATGTGGAGGGCAGGTGAGGAGATTGTATTGAATTCCATTAGTGCCAGCTCACTCTTCCTCTGAGGTGGTGCGGGTGTTGATGGTGTCTTGCATTGGTGACTTCCTCTCCTCAGGTGCAATTGAGTTCAATGGGGGTAGGGAACGCAACATTACTGCTTCCACTATTTGCTCTGTAACAGAAAACTAAAAAAAAAAAAAAGAAAAAAAAAAACAAAAAAACCCTCAGACAAAACTGAGACTAAACACTTTCGTTCCGGCTTCAAATTTAAACGCGGTCAGGGATCCTAAATGAGTCACGTTCCGCGAATTTAGATAGACTATAATAACTGGATAAAGTGTTAACTCTCCCAACATTTGGACTCAATCATGCATTAGTAGTGGAAACAAGCAGGTAAGCAGAATTTTTAGTGGGGTTCAGCATGGTGTTCACACAGTTAACGTAAGGTGAGTTTGGACAGATGAGAAGGAGGGGGGAGAAACGGCTAGAGCAAGGGAGGAAGCAACCGAAAAAGGGAGGAAGAGGATAAGGCCTCTCCCACGGAACACGCCCTGTCCCTCGAAACAACTCAAAAAACCAAAAAAAGCCCCTAAACAAGCCCCCAATGGCAAGAGCGAAGCTCCGGAAAGGGTGAAAGGGAAGAAGACGAAGGAGACCAGACCAAGAAGCGAGAAACAGAAAACAATGAGAGGAGAAAGAAAAACAAAAAAAACCCCCCATTCCACCATTTTTGTACTCCCTCCTGCTTAGTAGTGAAACCAAGGCAGGGTAAAGCAGAAATTGTAGTGTGGGTTCGCATGTGTTCACACATTTATAAAACAGGTGTGATTTTCGGGCCAACTGGGTGTGTTGCTAGGCTTGGGATATAGTGGCTCATTGTTGGCCAGGACCTGCCCAAGAGACAGGGACTAGTCACATGCCCATTGAGGCCTGTGGCTCTCTAGGGGTATAACCCTGGTGTGAGGAAAAACCCTCCTCCACAATTGCCTAGCGGGCAGTACCATGATCACGGGTCCAGCAACCATTCCTACACGATGCATAGGATTCTGTCTTGACAGCTGTTCCTCCTCTATTTTCTCATGCCTGACACCTGGAAATCCTCCATCAAGACATGAAGAGGTTGTTTCAGGCAAAAGATTGTGCATGGCAGCCACTTGGTGGCATTTGGAGAGCAGTGTATACTTGACCAGATGTTACCCCGATGAGGATGGATGAGACGTAATTGAAGGGCCTTGCTCCTTACTACTTCAACCCACCAAGCGTAGGGAGTGCTGATCTCGCCATCCATTACATTTTATGGCAAGTTGGAATTCACACATGATGAGGCAGTGCCAGGGTGTAGGCAAGTTCATCTTGGGCAATCAGAACGTAGTGAATGCCGAAAAAGCAAAATGTGGGCAAGGCGGAGCGGATGTGCATCAATCCTTGGTTGGCAAATGATTTGATTGCTACAAGGTCGGGCACTACTTGAACCCTGGGGGCAGTTAAGCGATGTAACATACCTCATTTCTCGGTGGCCATTCTAGGGCACCTGGGACATAGGCCAAGGCAGTGAACCTTGATTTTCTCTACAACAGTGGTGCGAGCAGGGATGGCATACCTGGGTAAAGTAGTGGAGCTGGAATGAAATTGTAGGACAGCCGCCACCATCAGATCATCAAAAGTTTGTCTGTTCCACATGCCTGACTAGATCATTTCAAAGGCCCAGGCAAATTAGGAATAATTTGTTAGGACAGGCTGGTGTTATTCATGGTCCAAACTTTCCATTATTGGGATAGAAAGGAATGAAGGATTGTGTGAACAGGCTTGGGTGAGGGTGACTGTAGTACATTGTGGTGTACCATCTTCCTTTTGTGAGGAGACAAGGGACCCTGGGAGGTGGGTGGGGTGGGCAGACTGAAGCCAAATGAAGTCTCAAGAGAGCTCAGTTATCTGCAGTTTTATTGTGTTCATCCACTGTCGCTCAAGTACTTGCAGTGCATCTTTCTTCCTGAAGTGCTAGATCTGTTAAGGATTTTGCCACACTTCATGGATGAGTGGAACAGATGCAAATTACACATTTATGTTTTCTCTGTGGTTGTCTGCAGTTTCAAACAACCACCTTTCATCTGAACTATCATTGCTTGAATACAGATGAGCGAGCACTAAATGCTTGAGTGCTCATACTCGATGTTAAAACTTTTTCCGATGCTGGGATGACTCGAGCAATTTTTGAAGGGGAAAAGGGGGTCCAATTAAAAGGTGTCATTTATGAGACATAAGGGAGTCAGTCCGGTTTTCGTTTTTTTTATTCATGGAGAGTATTCGTGGAACTTTCAAAAAGGAGAGATGACCCTGTTAACCATCTGCAATGTGTTCTTCAGCCAATTGTCTTCACATTACTATTGCGAAGAACACCGTATGCACTGTGTCTTCCTGCTAAGTTAGCAGATGTATGGAAACATCTGCAATGTGTTCTTCACTGAAGAATAGTATGTGAAGAACACCTTTCTGCACTCGTGTCTTCTGATAAGTTAGCAGATGTATGGAAACATCTGCAATGTGTTCTGATAAGTTAGCAGATGTATGGAAACATCTGCAATGTGTTCTTCAGTGAAGAACACTGCTAAGATTCTTCACACATATTGTTCTTCACATACTATTGTGAAGAACACCTTTCTGCACTAATGTCTTCCAATAAGTTAGCAGATGTATGGAAACATCTGCAATGTGGTCTTCACTGTTCACTGTGTTCTTCACTGTGTTCTTCACTTAAGTGATCCTTAAAGGGGTATTCTCGTCTGGGCATTCACATTCAGTTTCACTAATCTTCCATATATAAACATTTCTTCAATTGGATGTTATTAAAAAAAATGTTCCTGTGTGAAGATAATTTCCCATAAACATAGCCATGTTGTCCCTTAGAAATGAGATAGCTTCCTTGGTTACGACCACCTCACACTCTGGCAGCAGTGGCCAGACATGCACTATTGAGCCCTTCCTGACCTCTTGGATTCAGCGATCATTACTACAGGACGGCTGTGGGACCTGCAGTAACTCCGGGACATTTCATATATAAAAACTTTTTGTTTATTTGTGCAATGCCTCCAGCAGAGGTGTCCGTATCCGAGGAAGCCATCTTGTTTCTAAGGGACGATATGACAACATTTATGAGAAATTATCTTCACACAGGAACATTTTTTTTAATAACATCTAATTGAAGAAATGTTCATATATGGCAGATTTATCAAACTGAATGTGAATGCCCAGACGGGAATACCCCTTTAAGTGAAAGCTTGTTCTCGAACAGGCGAAATACTTGTCCGAGCAACGAGCTGTTTCGAGTACGCTACTATTCGAACGAGCAACAAGCATCGAACAAGTATGCTCGCTCACCTCTACTTTTGAGCTATGTAGGGTCTAAGACCTCAGTATCAGCCCTCGCTTTATTTAACATGAGCCTTCACTGCTGCTCTGCTTCTCCATCTGCACATTTCAGAATGCCACAGCTGTTGGCAGTTGGATTTCATAATCTATGTCTGGGGCAAGGGTGGGAGAATGGGCCACACAATCCGATCTAGGAGAGTCATCATATAGCATGAGTGAAGGCCAAAGGACTTTTCTCTGAGATGGTTTTTCTGTATTGAAGGGGGTTGAGAAGGAGAGTTTTGTGCGTTCAACAGAAGTTGAGCATATTGAGGATAATCTCATGGCAGCCGCGGCATGGTCTCTCATGTAATTGACCAATTTCTCAATTTTTTGTGGCCTATTGGGGATTACAAGTCTACGCTGCAAACCCAGGCACCTGTTTGCACCCGAGGTCAAAGGCAAAACATATCCCCTGCACTACCAGCTCCATCACCGCCATTAACAGCAGTAGAAGCAGCACCAGATGCATGTCCCTGTCCATTAAATTCTATTTCCCTAATTTAAAACACCTACAATAGGTCTAAGACTGATAGTGTAAGGTAACACTAATGCAAATACTACTAAGACTTGTACTGTAAGAAAACAGTGATGCAAATAGAACTAAGACTGGTAGTGTAAGGTATCTTCTAAATCAAAAAATTTCTAAGACTAGTACTGTAAGGTAACAGTGATGCAAATAGACTGGTAGTGTACGGTAACAATTATGCAATTAAGTCTAAGACTGATAGTGTAAGGTACCACTAATTCAAATATTAATAAGACTAGTACTGTAAGAAAACAATGATGCAAATAGGTCTAAGACTGACAGTGTAAAGGCAATTTTTTCAGATTTCGCCCTGTCCTTAATCACAGCATCCTCCTACCTAACTGTCCAAAAAAGGGAAGTCATTCACTTTGTTAGGTCCCCGTCTGTCTGTTCCTATGAAGTGCATAAACCTCATCCTAGAACTGTCTCGTGCCTGTATTGGTGTCTAGAGATGTGATACTGCTTTTAATATAGCACCACCTAGCCAATCACTGCCATGCTCTGTGTTGGCAATGCTGTGGTTGTTAAGGGTCTGAAAGCTGCTTGATTGGCTGCTCAGCATTCAATAAAACAGCTTGCTGTGTATCCCGAAACCTGGACCCGAAGCCCAAAAAAATCTGTGATAATTGTCTTCTGGACCGCAGCTGCAGAACCCCACAAATTTGGTATGGACACTAACCTGGCAATTATTGACCGCAAAATGTTGAGAAAGTAATTATTTAGATTTTTTTTCAATTATTGTGTATGCTTCTTTTATGAATATATTGGGAACAAACTGTTTTTCTATTGCAGCCTTACTCCAGTATGGTGATATTGAAATTACATATCCAAAGTCTTAAGAGCCCTCAGATGCACCCGGTGACTCCAGATGACATTACGAGGACAGTGATTGTGGGGAATATGGCAGTGCCCATGTGTTTCCACTGTCTATGCTCTGGGGTCACCTGTTTAGATGCTGAAGTTGGCTTTAAACAGATTAATTGCCGCAATTGATATAATACAGCAGTCATCTGCTCTGTAGGGAGAGGCTTCAGCCTTAACCTCTTTGCGATGTAATATGTGTGGTCACATAAACATTAACATCTATCATACATAACATCTACATAACATTAAATCTCTAAAAAGTAGGGGTTTATTGCAAACATAACATTTGAGAAGTTCGTCTGAAGGTTCCTCTGTTAAAGTAATAAGCCTTAAATGAATAAATGTGGCAGCAGAATAAAGGTAGCATGTAATTTTTACTGCACAGTGAACATCAAAAAATTAAACCTCGGAAACAATGTATAGATATACATTGTATATATGTACAGGTGTAGATGTATTATATATGACATATAGATGGAGAAGGAAAAATGTAAGAACCCAGCCAAAATGTACCAATAAAATTGATCTTATTCATAAAGGCTAGAGTCCATTAAAATCTGTTTGCTGACATGTCTTGGGTTGTAGATCCTCAAAACATACAGCGTACATATTAAATATTGTCGGGAAAGAAAACCTACAAGGGCCAGTTCATGAAGAGGTTAACATTACATGTGTAAATGCCTGCTTTAACAAATCACATAGTGCCCAAGAGCATGGCAGCACATTAGTCACAGTGGTAAGCACATGCATTGCAATAACATAACATGAGCAACATTTTTATAACACATCCAGCCATAAGCCACAACAACAATCAAAAAAGAATATCAAAAGAAGAGTTGTAAGAAGTTCTCAGTGGGGAGAAGGCGCCATTCGGAGTTGTTTTAATGTTTCTGATTTTGTGTATTAGCCTATTGGAAAAATAAATTGGGAATTTGCAATTGGTCTTAACCTATCCCTTTAGGAATAATGGAGTTTTTACAAAACTTGAGGAAAACAAATAAGCAGATTACAGCATTATATTTTACCCCGTTTTTTCATAATGTTTAAATAGACTTTAATATGAGCTTTATAACAAATGCAACACACTTCTTTACAATTCTAAGGACTTTGAAAATACTTTACTTTAAACCTTTAAGCAAGAAAAAAGCTTTTAACCTTATTTTCTGAGGATTAAAATATTCATCGACTTGCGGCCGTTCATATCTATTCATGTTTCCCTGTTAGCAAAATGCTACCGTGTTCTGTAACCTTTTAAATTGCTTTTGAAGAAGGTGTCACTACATTACTATTAAAACTAGAAATGCCACCAGATTGTAATTTAAATATATAAATATGTATATTTGTACACCATCAAAATATAATAGCATATATGGTGTGGAGAAGGTAAAGTACTGCAGGAAAATAATTATTATAATAAACCTTAACCTTTATTGGCCAGCCAAATTCTGTATAATAACAGAAAAAAACACTGATTCATAAATAAACACTTCAAAAATGTATAAAATCTGTCAAATGAACAGTTCCTAATATTCATAATTGGAGATGTCAGGTTTCCCTGCAGCTCCCCCTGTTCTTTACATCATGAGAACAGTTTCATATGAATTAATAGATTTTAAAAATAGACTTTCCCAATATAGAGCTTAACAATTAACAAAGGTGCCAAGATATCTCCAGATATGAGTGCTCATTACAACATCTTTACAAAAGCCTTCCTTGTGCATGGAGGTTGTGAAGGACCTTTACTTGCTTTAATTACTTGAATTGAATAGCTAAACCAAGCAAACCTGTTTGTTTTAATGTGTGTTAAAGGGAACCTACCACCACGAATCTACCTATAAAGGTAGATCAGGTGGTAGGTGGAACAATAGTATGTGAGGATAGCCCTTTTACTGTTTAATCCTCACGTACCCGCACTTTTTTGATAAGTTTTATTCTCGTAATATGTAAATTTTGTAAAGAGGCTACTGGGGCGTGGAATAGCCGGAGCTGAGGCTACAGGGCGTGGCTACTCCACACCCCAGTAGCCTCCTTGTTCAAATCACCCCCTTTCCATTGAACTAATATAAATATAAATAAACAGTAAAATTCATAAACACATTAGGTATCACCTCTTCCAAAAATGACCAATCAATCAAAATATAAAAAACGTTTTTACTGTCTCTAACCCTGTAACTGCATTTTAAAATGGCACTTTTTTGCCATTTTGAAAATATTAAAAATTCTATAAAAAGTGATCAGAAGGCCATATAGCCCTAAAAATGCTCGAATTGAAATTGTCATCAAAAGTTACAAAAAATGACACTACCCACAGCTCCTACACCAAAGTATGAAAAAGTTATTAGCGCCAGAAAATGGCAGAAATTTTTGTACAGGAGGTTTTAATTTTTGTAAAACCTTTACAAATTTGGTATCCCCGTGATCATACCGACCCAAAGAATAAAATAGACCTGTCATTTGGGGCGCACAGTGAATGCTGTAAAATCCAAGCTCACAAGAAACCCCTGCAAATGCGTTTTTTTCACCATTTGAATTTTTTTTTCCTGCTTCCCAGTACACGGCATGGAAGTATAAATGCCGTCACTATGAAGTGCAATCATGAAAACTTGATGGACGGCTGGACACACTGGATTTAGGGGCATTTTAAGACAGGACATGTTATACATTTGTCAAGCTATAGGAAGGCAACCCACTGTGTCACAACAACTTAAAGGTTGATATTAGAGATGAGCGAGCACTAAAATGCTCGGGTACTCGTTATTCGAGACAAACTTTTCCCGATGCTTGAGTGCTCATCTCGAATAACGAGCCCCATTGAAGTCAATGGGAGACTCGAGCATTTTTTCAAGGGGACCAAGGCTCTGCACAGGGAAGCTTGGCCAAACACCTGGGAACCTCAGAAAAGGATGGAAACACCACGGAAATGGACAGGAAACAGCAGGGGCAGCATGCATGGATGCCTCTGAGGCTGCTTAATCGCACCATTATGCCAAAATTATGGTGCAGCTCCCCCTGTTCTTTACATCATGAGAACAGTTTCATATGAATTTATAGATTTTAAAAATAGACTTTCCCAATATAGAGCTTAACAATTAACAAAGGTGCCAAGATATCTCCAGATATGAGCGCTGATTACAACATCTTTACAAAAGCCTTCCTTGTGCATGGAGGTTGTGAAGGACCTTTACTTGCTTTAATTACTTGAATTGAATAGCTAAACCAAGCAAACCTGTTTGTTTTAATGTGTGTTAAAGGGAACCTACCACCACGAATCTACCTATAAAGGTAGATCCGGTGGTAGGTGGAACAATAGTATGTGAGGATAGCCCTTTTACTGTTTAATCTTCACGTCCCCGCACTTTTTTGATAAGTTTTATTCCGTAATATGTAAATTTTGTAGAGAGGCTACTGGGGCGTGGAATAGCCGGAGCTGAGGCTACAGGGCGTGGCTACTCCACACCCCAGTAGCCTCCTTGTTCCTCCTACCTGAAATCTTCGGGGCACAAAAAATTCAAATCACCCCCTTTCCATTGAACTAATATAAATATAAATAAACAGTAAAATTCATAAACACATTAGGTATCACCTCTTCCAAAAATGACCAATCAATCAAAATATAAAAAACGTTTTTACTGTCTCTAACCCTGTAACGGAAAAACTGCATTTTAAAACGGAACTTTTTTGCCATTTTGAAAATATTAAAAATTCAATAAAAAGTGATCAGAAGGCCATATAGCCCTAAAAATGCTAGAATTGAAATCGTCATCAAAAGTTACAAAAAATGACACTACCCACAGCTCCTACACCAAAGTATGAAAAAGTTATTAGCGCCAGAAAATGGCAGAAATTTTTGTACAGGAGGTTTTAATTTTTGTAAAACCTTTACAAATTTGGTATCCCCGTGATCATACCGACCCAAAGAATAAAGTAGACCTGTCATTTGGGGCGCACAGTGAATGCTGTAAAATCCAAGCCCACAAGAAACCCCTGCAAATGTGTTTTTTCACCATTTCAACTGCATTTGAATTTTTTTTTCCCTGCTTCCCAGTACACGGCATGGAAGAATAAATGCCGTCACTATGAAGTGCAATCATGAAAACTTGATGGACGGCTGGACCCACTGGATTTAGGGGCATTTTAAGACAGGACATGTTATACATTTGTCAAGCTATAGGAAGGCAACCCACTGTGTGACAACCACTTAAAGGTTGATATCCACCTGGAAAATGTTTAAACAGATAAAGTGCTGTGTTATGCTATTAATTGCAGTTCAAATATGTTATTTTTTGAGTTTTGTGTTAGGTTTCATTATTGTGATATGCATTACAATTAGAGATGAGCGAGCACTAAAATGCTTGGGTACTCGTTATTCGAGACAAACTTTTCCCGATGCTCGAGTGCTCGTCTCGAATAACGAGCCCCACTGAAGTCAATGGGAGACTCGAGCATTTTTCAGCGACACAATCCCGGGGCAATTCAGGTACAATCGGCGCAAATCGGAAATATTCGGGTAACACGTCGGGAAAACGGGATTCGGGCCCTTAGTAAATGACCCCCAATATATCTTCCAATTGTGTCTGCTTTGCATGAGATTAGGGAGAAGGCCACAGAGTCTCTAATAGCTAGTAGTACACCACGTTGTTTGTTTTTTGTTGTGGTGGCTATGAAATATGTGTGGGAATAGCGGATGTTTAATTCTCTGGGCATCTTTCTCAAGAAGATGGGTTTCCTGGGCACAAAATACATCGCATTTTAGAGAAATTGCCTCCTTCCACATAAATGCTCTTTTACAGGGATTGTTAAGTCCCTTCACGTTCAGAGTAACAAATTTAAGCACCATAGGTATAGTGTAATTGTGTAGCTATGTCGCTGTGGCGAATTTTATGAAAGCTTACCGTATGGTGTGGCTCAATGGTCTTCTCCCCACTCTCCACCCCCCTCCGTCCAGCCATGAGATGGTTGGTGGAATTTAGTAAGAAGGATGCCTTAGAACATAACACAAACATAGAAATAGCAAAGAAAAACAACATTATCACAATTAGTGAACCAAAACCCCTTCGCATGGGAAACAGGAGAGCTAATATAGCTGACTGCTTGTGGGGGGGAAGAAAAAGGATATAGCCGGAGCTGGGAAAAACACCAATGTTCCGCAAAGTCCAGCTTCTTGTGGTTCAGTGCTTGGTGGCACGCTTGGAAGTTACAGTCTTCCAGTCTTGCGGCGGGATGTTTGAGCGGAGGCCAGGATTATCTGGATGGTGGAGGACGATATTCCAATCTTTTAGTAGGCGCTGACCTTCTTCCATTGAGTTGAGCGTGTGGGTGAGACCCTCCCTTTGAATGATAATTTTCACAGGAAATCCCCACCTGTATGGGATTTTGTGGTCCCTTAGTGCAAGCATAATTGATAGGAGTTCTCTCCTTTGGCGAAGTGTGGCCGCGGATAGATAGGTAAACACTTTAAGTTGTTGATACGGAGACGGTAGAGTCCCTATTTTCCTGATGGCTGCCATAATTTTCTCTTTGACCTGAAAGAAGTGAATCCGGGCCAGAGTATCTCTGGGGGTTGTGTCAGGCAGATGCGGTGGGCGCGGGACCCTGTGCGCTCTATCGATGACCAAGTCTGACGCTGAGCACTCCGGGAGAAGAGTTTTCATTAACCCTTGAATGTACTTAGGTAGGTCTTGTGCTTGGACGTCTTCCGGGATGCCCCTGAACTTTAAGTTATTGCGCCTGGAACGGTCTTCCAGGTCTGTGATCTTAGCTTTCAGGGCTTCAAACTCTTCTGTTAACTCATTGTGAGCATCAGCTAATTGATTAAAGGTAGTGGCAAAGTCACTCATTTTATATTCCACATGGGAGACCCTGGCATCTATTTCTTTAGTTTCCACCCGTATGGGAGTTATTAAGCTAGTAAGATTAAGCTGCATTGTGGCGCCCAACGTTAAGAGCATTTCTCTTAGGAGGTTCCCTGATGCTGGCTCGTCAGATGTGTGGAAGCCCGAGAAGGCCTCAGATATTTGGGTTGTACCTGGGGGTTGCAGGGGGGCCTCACTTACTTGCTCTGCCTCCGTTTGGTGAATTTTCTGGCGCTGCTTTGCCGGGCTCCTGGTCTCCGGGGATGGCGGATTCCCGTTGCTTCTCTTCTCCGTTGAACTTTGTGTGCACATGTGCTGAGAGGGGCTCCCCGAGGAAGGTCGTACCGGAGTGGAGTTGTTGCTTGCGCCACTACTTACTTGTGAGGCCGGAGAGGAGCTGAGTGTACTGCCGGAGTGCGGCGAGGCCGCGTGCGTTGGAGTGTCGGCGCCATCTTTGCCGCGCTCCTTGTCAAAGTAAAATTCAAGTTTACCCTGCTTTTGCAGCTTTCTTTTGGCCCGGTATCTCGTCATGGGCGGCTGGGACATTAGTGAGCAGCCAAAGGAGGGATTTGGAAGCGTGCTCGGTTGCTATGTAGTCGCTTCGTGCTGGGATTAGCGGAGCTCAGAGCTCAGGCGTCCATTCAGCTCGGCAGCTAAGCCACGCCCCCCTTTTCACAAGGTTTTTGTGGCAGCACTTAGGACTGAGAAGATACAAATTGATAAGTGACACTATAAAGATTTTACTACTTTGACTTTTTAATTTTTAATTTTAATTGATTTTAATTGATTTAATTTCTGCTTTTTGGAAACATAAGCTCTTAATTCCTACATAATAATAGTTAAATGATCACTAACAACAAACCTGCTTCTTTCTCCTGCAGTAGGTAAAAGCAGTAGAAGGTTTCTGGTTAGATATTACAACAGAGGAAATGGGCTGGGGAGCACTGATACACAACTGTGTAATCAGAGATTAAAAAAAACACTGAAGTTTGAGATGACTCCTTTAATGAACAAAGTCCTGTTACAATACTGAAATATAAATCCATTTTTCCTGCTGCAAATAACATCTAACACATAGGTATAGTAACGGTGATGTCCAGGTACAATACCTAGCTTTGTATGACCTATACAGCTTTTAGATTCCATTAAAATTCCCTAATCCCTAATTCCCTAATGCTCTTTTACTCACACAAGGACAGAGCTTACAGTGGGATATGAGTGGGGGAGGGAGGAGTTGTACAGGAACACAAAGGTGGGGGCTGAGAGCTGAGAAGTGAGTGAGTAGAACAGACAAGTCACATGATTTTTTTTAAATGCAACCAAAACAAACCTGGGACTCAGAACAGGTTTCTGTCAGAATGCAAGGTGAATTAAAACACAAAATTGTATTATAATGCAAATATACAAAAAAAGGCAGAAAGACATCTTTGCAGTCCAGCTGTAATGAGCTTCTGCAATCTTAGTCTTTAATGAAAATGGGGCCCCTGGTGACAGGCTCCCTTCAAGTAAAAAATGTTTACTTTATACTATTGCTTTTTTTGTTGAATTAAGTGTTTTGTCAAGTTGTAACTCTTGCTTTCTAAAAGATAAGTAAAATACATTGCTAGTCAAGAACTTGTTAACTATTGAAGGGATGAAATAATGTGCAAGTGCTGCCTGCTACAGCAGGAAATCAATAGGTTTGATCATTAAGCTTTGCCTTCTATAAGAGGTAGTAGAAAAAGGGATTGATCTTAAAATATTGCCTTGATTTCTCATCGCACATCTTCAAGGGAATTCAATAGAGTCACAACAGCAGAATCCTTTAAACAAAGCCTACACTAAGGTCAATAATACAATAATTTCATAAACCACACACTCTCTTCTATTCTACTCTCAAGGCTATATGAAAACTTAATATTGCATAATATTTATCCCATTCATTTTAAAAACAGAGTTTGGTTTAGAAAACTTTCCATGTATCCTGTTAGGGAATAAATTATATACAACAATTGAACATTTGCTGCTTCACACCGCACAGTGAATGTGATCACAACGCATCCCAGCAGCATTATACACTTTTCTCTCCCTCATCTCCCTGGCCCTGTATCTCATGCCCCCAGTCCATGTCCATCTTTTAGAGTCCAGAAGAATATCAGGCTAGTGAATTTATATGAACAAATAGATTAGGTAAGATTAAGTGTTTGGGACCTACAGGTGAGGGATTATAATGACATTGTAAATTAACATATTACCCTACTTTGTGTGCTTCGTATGTACAAAAGAAAAATCTGTAGTGCCAACATTTACCCACTGCCAGGAATTAAGAGAACAAACTAGGATACTCTTCAATGATAGGACAGAGGCCTTTCTTATGCTAAGCCTCTCATACTCCGCCAGGTGATCACCAACTATACTCATAACTACCTGACTCACTTGTAGAATTTTCTTTACTTAGCACCATGCAATCCATACATGAAGTGCTGGGTACTAGACTAACTAGTAGTTCATACACTTCAGGTTTACCCACTAGTGGAGTAAGAAAAAAGCCAGGTCTAAGAAACTTCAATGGAATACTCAAACCAACCCTATGGTTCTGGCTTGGGCTATCCGGAAGTAACAGAAATTTTTTTACATATAATCCAGAGCTGTGCTGGACCAGATCATCTTCCTGTTCCTCTATATGACCTAATTTGAAGCAGGAGGCACCAAAGAAGAATGGGTGCAATCTATTAATCTGATTACATGTGGCATCCTGCCAATCTTAAAGAAATCCTCCTTGTTTTCCCATTGGTTGAATGTGTTTTAGGGAACAAGATATATTTATTGCATATTTTGAACATCTCATCTACCAGTACCTGTAGATATTTTCTGAAGCTGGTTGGGAAGCTGGAACAAAGCAGTTGCCATGTAATATATGACTGATCTTAATTTAGGCCAGGAATTACCCAGGAACATCCTGTTTTAGCTTTTATGGCATTTTCCACTTTCTCAGATAAGTTTATACTTACATTAAACAACTGTATGCCCGCCCAGCCACAGGCAGGCGGGCATATGGCTGTCCGCTGGAAAGGAGGAGGTGACCCCTCCATCCTCCATAGAGAACAGCGGCGCATGGCTGTACACACTGGAAATGCTCTATCTTTACCTCATGTGTGAAACGGTGCCACACGTGTAACCGTACCGCTGCCGGATCGCCATTGCCATCTATGGGGACGTATATGTGGCCGCAAATTATTATTAATGTTAATATTCATTGTCCTGGTCAAATTAGATATTTATAATATTTTTTATCTAATTTCAAAATGCTACATGCTATGCATATTGTGTTTTTTGTTTTGTCTTACCTTTGCCAAAGTTTTGCTCTCACTTTCTTGTCTAGTACTTGATTCTACTTTCAAATGTTTGTCCTTTCTCTTCCTTAGCTTTTATGTTTGTTGGTTTGTTCACTACTTTATATAGTTGTCTTCTGTTTGTGTTTCAGTTTGTGTTTCAATTGGTTATTTTCAGTGGACCAATTTTTTCTGGAAATAGCGTATGCATGTGCAAATAACAACTGGCATGACACAAATTTAAACTACCTGCACTACAGAAGGAGTAAGAGACAGGAGCTGTGCAGAGGAATTAGTGGGACACTTTAGAAAACACGTCTGTGACCACCCAGATAACGGTATTAATGGAAGAAGGCGGAAGATCTGTAACAAAGTCCATGGCCACCTGAGTTCACTGGCAGCTGGGTATTGGCAATGGCAGGATATCCTCAAGATAATATCCTCTTCCAAAGAACAGGTCAGACATAGGCCTTGCCAGGAGGAATTTGCCAAAGATCCACAGGAGTGGTGATGATATGCCTAGGAACTGGTTCATCCCCAATTACATCTGAGGTACGAGAGAGAGCATCAGCTTTGACAGTCTTCTCTGCCGGTCCGAAATAGATGAGGCCGTTGAAACAAGAGAAGAAGAGGGACCAGCGAGCCTGTTGTGGATTGAGGCATTGATCGGTCTGGAGATATAGGAAATTTTTGTGGTCTGTATAAATACAAACTAGATGACGGGCTCCTTACATAAGATACCAACACTCTTCCAAGGCAAGCTTAATGGTGAGAAGCTCCTACACAATTGTGGAGTAGTTCCTCTCTGCAGCTGAGAAGGTTTTCGAGAAAAAGCTGCAAGTAAGAGTTCAAACTTTGGGCCCTTTCTGGGTGAGAAAGCTTAAGATTGGTGTTTTTCAGCACCACAATGGGAGACATGAGGGAGGAAAAATGCGGTATGAACTGTCGGTAGTAATTGGCGATGCCCAGGAGTCTGTGGATGGCTCGAAGTACAGCAGAAAATTTTGTGAGCTCCATCTGTAGTCCCTTGGCAGAGATCATATACCCGAGGAAGGGAATACTCTTATGGTGAGATAGGTGCTTCACGAGCTTGGTATACAGGGTTTGGCCATTAGGTGCTTGAGGACTAATCATACATGATCCTGATGGGAGCCAAGGTCAGCAGAGAATACCAGGATATTGTCCAGGTAGACCACAACACAGGTATATAGCAGGTCTCTGAAAATGTTGTTAGAGTCCAAACGGCATGACAACATACTCAAAGTTTCCTCACAAGTATTGAAGGCAGTCTTCCATTCATTGCCTTTGGGGATGTGGATGTAAGTGTATGTGGATGTATGGATGGAGTGAACCATCCTTCTTGGCCATGAAGAAGAAACCAGCAGGGGAAAATGACTTGTGTATTAACCCCTTCTGCAGATTTTCATTAAAAAAACTGGGATTCATGTTCCCAACAAAGAACTTATGTGCTACTGGGGTAGCACATAAAATGAAAATCTTTCTTTGTGTAAGGCCCCAACTTGCAGGAAAAGAGGCTAAGTGCGGTACTGGAGCGGATCTCAGAGAATCTGCCCACTAATGGATTATATGAGCAGTGGCCTCTCAAGACCAATCACAGAAAGATGTAGGAAGACCAGGACAGCATCCAAGCAGTTTTCTGCAGAGCAGGAATCCAGGAAGGCAAAAGCCTTACACTGGCTACCTGTCTCAGTACTGAGGAGGACAGGTATATTCAGATGTGAAGAGGCTTTACTCTCAGTGAGGGACACCCCTCCTAGGAACCCTAGGTGTGTGCATTTCCCGGACTCTGTAGAGAGAGTGAACAAGTCCAGAGTGCTCCGGGCTAGCATAGTAGAGACAAAGATTGTCTTGTCATCACCTGGAGCGCTCTTGGGGTGTCAGGCGAGCTTTGTTCACCTGCATGGCTTCCTCTGCAGCAGACAAAAAGGGCAGCTGTGGTGGTTTCTGGAAGACAGGAGCCAAGTGACAATGGGTACTGATCTGAAAATGTTCCTGGGGATGTTCCTCCAGTTGCTCTGAAAACTGGACATCAATCCAAATGGCCAGGGTGATGAGGTCATTCAGAGAAGATGGCAGATCCCATGCAGACAGAGCGTCTTTCATACAACAAAACAGTCCTTTCTTAAAGCTGGCATTCCAAGAGAGTTCGGAGATTAGAGTGAGTAATTGAACCGTGTAGTCGTCAACTGACAAGTCCCCTTAACGTAACTTTAACAGGGCGGTTTCAGCAGAAGATGAGGATGGGAAGTCAGGATCGGGAAGGTAGCAGATGGTCAAGGCAGGCGGCAGAGAATTCAAAATGAAGCAGAGGTTGAAATGGATAAATCATAAAAGTAAAAAAACGGTGCTCTCTCCAAAGCAACTAAACACTCTGGAAGGAGTTATAGGAAGAGGCAGGCTGTATGACAGGGCAGCGGCCGGCCAGCACAAATTAGTGGCGCGCAGGGCCGATACGCAGTGGACCACAAACGGCATTGCTGGAGAGTGGACAGATGAGTATGCCTAGTCAGAAAAGGAAAGGAAGATTCCAGAGAAGGAGCTGAGCCAACTGCTCCAAACGTGGAAAAAAGCCAGGAGGTAAATACATATGAAGACAAATAGAATTAAATAGAATTAAAAAAAAAAAAGAAAATTACAAAGAAAAAAATGTTCCTTTTTTCTCAAATTTGTGATGCAGAGGAGGATGAAGAAAAAGAGATGGTGATTTTGGTGCTGGAGCCTGGCCCGGACCCAGCATTTGAAGCACAGCCGCCAGGGGTATAAGCAGCAGCACTTCCTTTAAGCCAGCAGCCAGTTAATATGCAGCTGGTTCTGCATGATCTAAAGATACTTTTTTATGCAAACTTAGACCTCGTGCAGACACAATAATATATCTGGATCATTGTATATGTATTTTCCAAAGTTATAGCCTGTAGCTTGTTCATCTTCTGTACATTCATTACAATACATATTTGTACTGATACAGTTACATGTATATGTGTATGTTGCAGTATGTAAACCTGTACTAAACAATCAATATTACCTAAATATTATCCATGACATACCACACCGGATGGGAAAATGTCAAATTAAAAAGAGAAGTATACTCACTTATTTGATGCTATGTCACAGCAGTGTGCTCCCTATACTTACCTTTTCTGTTTCCAGTCAAACTATCGTTTGAGAGGTTTCCATGAACACAATGAGCCAGTCACTGGTATTGGCATTCAATGTGCAAGAAGAGAATGTTAGTAGTTATGGGAGCCACACCAGTTCTGGCCACTTTACATCTCTTTCAGTCACAAGAGGGTTTCTGGTAGCTCAATTTTTTAATAATGTGTCTCAAAAGAGGCATTGTAATACCAACAGTCATCATGACAGGGTACCATCTAGCTAAAGCCAGAAATGGGGTGGTATGACTAAAAGACAGGGCCAGATTATAGGTAGGGTGCCCTGGGCGCTTGCCCTGGGGTTCCCACCACTTTGCCCTTAATGAAGGGGCACCCACCAAATGTGGGCAACCACCCGAATCGTCCAAAGTGTATTTGAGTCCGTGCTACCCGGGCCAGTTCCAGAAGATGTGCCCCAACTTTAGTCTATGGCAGAGCAAAGGAACAATCAGTTCCCTGCTCTGCCATAGGTGATCAGTTGTATACAAAGATGTCAGAGCCCTACCATGTGGGTAGGCGGTCAGCGCACATCGGAGGAAAATGAGTACAATTTTATTATTTTACCTGTATATAGTCATTATAGGGGCATTGTATATAGTTTTTATGAGGGGGTGTATATAGTTAGTTATTATAGGGGGCTATATCTAGTTAGTTTTTATAGGGAGGCTGTATATAGTTATTATATGGGGCTGTGTATAGTTAATTTTTGGCAGTGTATATGGTTTTTATAGGGGGATGTATACAGTTACTACAGGGGGCTGTATATAGTTATTACAGGGTGCTGTATATAGTTAATGCTGGAGGGCTGTATAAAGTTAATGCTGGGGTATTTATATAGTGATTTCTGGGGACTGTATATGGTTATTGCTGGGGGCTTTATATAGTGATTTCTGGCGGGCTGTATGTGGTAAATATTGGAAGCTGTATATAATTATTGCTGGGGGGGCTATATATAGTGATTACTCTGGGGGGTGGCTATATATATTTATTGCTAGTGGACTGTATACAGTGATTACTGTGGGGCTGTATATATTTATTACTGGAGGCTGTATATAGTGATTATTGGCGGCTGTATATAGTTATTGCTGGGGGCTGTTTATAGTTATTGATAGGGGGCTGTATACAGTGATTACTGGGGAGCTGCACATAGTTATTGCTGGGGGGGCTGTTTATAGTGATTAATGGGGGCTGTATGAAGTGATTACTGGGGCATGTATATAGAGAATACTGGGAGCTGTATATAGTGATAGCTGGGGGCTGTATATAGTGATTACTGGAGTGGCTGTATATATTTATTGCTGGTGGCTGTATATAGTTATTGCTGGGGGGCTGTATACAGTGATTACTGGAAGCTGTATACAGTGATGGATAAGGTAGCAGCATAAAGTGATTACAGGGGGCTGTATACAGTGATGACTGGGGTCTGTATATAGTTATTGCAGGGGAAGCTGTATATAGTGATTGCAGGGGGTACTGTATTTACTGATTACTGAGCACTGTATATAGTGATTACTGGGCTGTATATAGTGATTGCTGGGGAGCAATACATAGCGATTTCTGTTCCCTGTCTGGACTACATTTAACGGTGACCTCCCACCAGATTTTGCACTTAGGGGCCCCCAGCAACCTTAATCCGGCCCTGCTAAAAGACCACTGCCCCCATTACGTATAATATAGATTTTTAACATACGTGTCTGTTAGGCCTTCAGCACCATTGTCTAACCATAAAGTGCAGTTAAGGATGTAATAAGTGTGATAACGTTTCATTCTGTCCTTACTAGACTAAACATTGTTTACTCTTTTCTTAGCTTTGTCTTAATTAATTTCTGCCAGACTTCTCCTGTGGATATTTCTTTGGGCTACAAACACTTTTGAACCTCCCTCCATTTTTCCCTGGTGCTGTGCCCTGTCTGGCTGTCAGAGAACTGTTCCAATCATCTTCTGGATCGGGTTTTGACATCTTATGAATGGTGTGCATGCTATTAACTCCTTACTTATTGTAAGTCTTATTTTGAGCTCACTGGTGTTCTTCATGACCCTTTGCCTGTTTTCTGATCAGTTTGCCTATCAATTCTGTATAGGATTTGTCCTGACCCATATTTTGGTGACTACTCTTATGTGATTGTATTGTCCTGTTTTGTCTCTACGTTTTCACTTTGGGGCAAGGAGGGAGCATGGTCCAGTTATCACCTACCATAACTGGGCTATAATTCGATAGGGATAGCCAAGTTGGAGTTTTAACTAGAGATGAGCGAACATACTCGTCCGAGCTTGATGCTCGTTCGAGCATTAGCGTACTCGAAACTGCTCGTTGCTCGGACGAAATACTCGCCGCTCGAGAAATATGCAGCTCCCGCCGTTTTGCTTTTTGGCGGCCAGAAACAGAGCCAATCACACGCCAGGAGATCTGCCACTCACCCAGCTTGAGTGGTTACCCTTACACGTCGATAGCAGTGGTTGGTGGGCCAGATCAGGTGGACCCTGGGATATAGACTAGCCGCCTGCCCGCGACTCGCTCGGAATCATTCTGTGTTGGATGCCGCTAGGGAGAGAGGGGCTGCTGGCAGGGAGCTGTTAGGGGTTCGATAGTAATCGGTTAGGCAGGAAGTGATCAACAGAAACCATACGCCCTCTAGGGCTACATAACGTTATACTTTTTTTTTTGTTTGCTTGTGGCGGGGCTTGCTGGCACTGTAGTGCAGTAGTACCATATTGTGAGGAATTTCATGGGGACTTGCTAACCGTGTGTTTAGCTCTTAGTGACACACATGATCACCTCAAACACAAAGTGGGACAAATACTTAGGGTTGATTTCAATAGGCACAGTCTCCATTTACTTTTTGTTTTTACGTTATTTGTTATAACTCGCGCAATTCATCATGGGCTTTAATACTTGGCTAGAAAAATAGCCATAGGAGAATTCAAACGGGTTACGTACGCTACAGTAGCGCTATATAATTGATTCTGGTTGATCTGCTGTGGTGTCTTGCGGAAGTGTATCTACTAGCAAGGTGAGCAATTGTAGGGAGATTGTGACGCTGTGTTTTGCGCTTAGGTGACGCACCCTATCCATCGCAAAGACGAAGTGGGAAAATATTAGGGGTTGGATCAATTAGGCACAGTCTGCATTCTTTTTTATTTTACTTTATTTTTCTAATAACTCAGGTCATCTCATCTGGCAATAGCAGTGGTGTGCTTTCATATGGAGACAATAGCATCGCGAAGAATCCACACGGCTTACTTCTGCTACGTCAGCGTTTATATTTGATTCTGGTTGATCTGCTGGGGTTGTCCTTATTCTGCAGTGCATCTACTAGCAAAATTGTGAGCATTGTAGTGAGACTGGCCCGATGTGTGTTTTGCGTTAGTGACGCAACAATCCATCGCAACCAACGAAGTGGGAATTTATTAGTAGGGGTTGTGATTCCATTCCAGGCACAGTCTGCCATTTCCTTTTATTTCGACGGTTTTTTTTAATAAATCCGCGCATCTCATGGCATAGCAGGTGCTTTTACTGGGCTAGAAAATAGCCATAGGAGAATCCAAACGGCTTACGTTACGCCTACGTAGCTTATATATATTTGATTCTGGGGATTTGCTGGTGGGTCCTTGTGCAGATGCAGATACTAGCAAATTGTGGAGCAATGTAGAGTAGACTGCGACCGATGGGTTTTGTCTCGCTTAGTGACGCACAATCCATCGCAAAGGACGATTAGTTGGGAAATTTATTAGGGGTGGATCTCAATTAGGACTAGTTTGCACAGCTTTTTTTCCTTTTGATTTTACGTTGATTTTTTTAATAATTCAGAGTATCTCATCTGGAGCAGTTGCGCTTGCATACTTGGCTAGAAAAGCCATAGGAGAATCCCGGCTTACTATAGAGCCTACAGTGCGTATATATTATGGGTATTCTGGTTGATTGCGTGGTGGCTGTCCTGTGCTGCAGTGATCTACCTCGCAAATTGTGAGCAATTTGTGGAGATTGCGATCCCGTGTGTTTTGCGCTATTCGTTGACGCACATATCAATCGCAACAGACCGAAGTGGGGAAAATATAGGGGTGGATTCAATTAGGCACAGTCTGCCAATTTCGATTTTTATTTACGTTTATTTTTTGAATTAACTCAGCGTCATCTCATCTGCGATAGCAAGGCCTTAACGTGGCTAGAAAATAGCCATAGGCAGAAGTCCAACGGATTACTACGCCTACCGTAGACGTTAGATTATATTTGAGTTTTGGTTGATCTGCTGGTGCGCTGTGTACTTGCTGCAGTGACCATTCTACTAGCAAATTGTGAGCAATTGTCGTGGAATTGCGAACCGCTGGTGTTTGCGCGTAGTGACGCACAAGACCAATTCGCAAAAGACCGAAGGGGAAAATTCTATTAGGTGTTGGATTTCAATAGGCCAGGCGCCATTTACTTTTATTTTACGTTATTTTTTAATAAAATCTCAGCGTTCTCATCTGGCATAGACCGTGTGCTTTCAGTACTGGCTGAAAATACATAGAAGAGATCCAAAAAGGCTACTTACGCACTACAGTTGCCGTTATAATATTTGATTTATGGTTGATTCTGTGGCTGGCTGTCCGTTGCTCGCAGTGCATTACTAGCAAAATTGTGAGGCAAATTGTAGTGAGACTTGCGACCGCTGTGTGTTTTGAGCTTAGTGACGCACATATCCATTGAAAAAGACCGAAGTGGGAAATTTATTAGGGTGTTGTTGGATTCAATTAGGACAGTCTGCCTTTTGCTTTTTTATTTTACGTTATTTTTTGTAATAACTCAGCGTCAATCTAATCTGGAAATAGAAGTGTCTTTAGATGGCTAGGAAAATAGCCATAGGGAGAACAAAGGCTATTACGTACTACAGTAGCGTATATATATTATTGTTCGGTTTGATCTGATGGTGGCTGTTAGTATTGCTGAGTGCTCTATAGCAAATGTGTGCATATTTGTAGTGTAGACTTGCGCATGTGTGTTTTGCGCTTAGTTGACGCACTATCATCGCAAAGACGAAACGTGGGGTTACTAAATGAGCAAATTTTTCTGTCAAGGGTTTGTCCTTTTCGTGAGGTGGATTCAATTAGCCAACAGTCTGCATTTCCTTTTTTATTTTACGTTTCATTTTTTTATAACCAGCGTTCATCTTATCTGGCATAGCAGGTGCTGTTCATATTGGCTAGAAAATAGCCCATAGAAATAGGATAGCATGTTGGTTTAACAAACGTAAAAAACACAAAAAAAACAAAAAAACACAAACAAAAGTTAAAAAAAAATTAAAGTTTAACTCTCATTTTCAAAATGTTTAACCCGAGGGCTAGGGAGAGGACGAGGGCGGGGACGTGGGCGTCCCAATTATGCAGGGGTCAGAGGCCGTGGTCATGGGCGGGGTGTGCCGACACCCTGTTATAGGGGAGGGGACGCGCGAGCTAACATCCTAGTGTCATGTTGCGTACTAAGGACTGCGTGGTTAGAGGCCACTGTGAGGCCAGAACCGACGTCTGAAACAGGTTGTGTCGTGGACTTGCCGAATATGTTGGAGCAAATTTGTCCACCAGTCAGGCTCACGCAGTCCACATTCCCAAAATCGGCACTCCTCAGCTCTGCCACCTCAGCCTCCTCTCCCCCAGTCTGCCCTCCAGGAAAATTGGCATTTGAACCGGCTACCATTCTGAGGAAACTGTTTTCTGGACCACTTCCCACAGCAAAACACTGTCCGGTTGCGGCTGACTAATTTTCCGATGCCCAGGTTGTTTCCACCAGTCGCAGTCTGTGGGTGATGATGACCTTCTTGACCTTAGTGAAGAAGTGCTTGCTAAAGAGTTGTCCGACGAGAGGAGGACACGGTTGTAGGACGGTGGGGAAGTTGTTGTCAGGGCGGAAAGTTGAGGGGGGGAGCAGACTGGGGACTGGAGGTGATGAGGTGACAGAACCCAAGATGGGTTTGTAGGGCCAGGGTGAACACAAGTGCTTTGAGACGGAGGAGAGTCACTCGACCAGAACATAAGGTTGGAACGAGGCAGTGGTGGGTGCCAGAGGAGGGCAGGCCAGACCGTGTGAACAGCGCCAATGTGTAACTGTGAAGCTCCCGTGGCGAGGGCTCCTGCGGCGATGGGCTTGAGATTTCAGAGTCGGGAGGTGTCTTTAAGGAAACACGCAGGACTGACCGGACTGTGGTGTGCAAAATTGCAACCAGCGATCAGCAGGGGTTCCAACACTAATAGCTTAATACACCAGTATGCGCAGGCATATGAATGCCTAAACACCCCACTAAGTGGCAACAAGCCGTTCACCTCCGCCGGACCCACTGCTCTCTTCCCTGTGTCAGCTGATAGTCGCCCCCTGCCCATGGACCCTGCCCACAATAAACCCCAATGCGCGCTCCACGATCCTCCACAGATTCACCAGCGTTAGCTTCCATTACCCCAGAGCGTGGAGGGAAACGCAATATATGTTGCAACCACACGCACGCCCAAGCCCTGAATTCCACCATCTCAGATTGCTCAGCCTTGAGATGCTGCCCTATAGGGCTAGTAGGACCGAGCCTTTCGCAACCTCATGGCGGCGGCCGCCCTTGGTATTCGGTCCCCAGCCGCCACTACTTTCAGATGTGCCGCCAGCCCTGCACCAGACACGGTCACCAACATCATCCTGCCCTGACAACGCCGTTTCTACAAGGTCCACCTGACCACGGGACACGTGGACGAGTGTGCGGGCAGGGCACTATATATCGCTGACGGACATTGGGTTGAACTTGGTGGAGGCTGGGATCGAGTCTGACCGCGGTGTCTCATTAATGCCGACGCCAAGGATTGCGGGGCCTACCTCGGTCCAGGGTGTTTCAGGCCTACTATGCCTCTCCTCCTCCACCCCTTCCCCTCCTCCTCAAAAAACACATCCGTGGGCATGGCGCCATCAGTCGGTAGCTCTACGGAACAGCAGCAGTGCGTCGCTAAGGACAGCAGGGGCTGCGCAAAACTGACTGGAGCACTAGGCGGATTAAACAGCACCCGCCCAAGACTCTTAACAGTGGCATCATGGGCAGCCTGATCTGTGGCTGGCACCGCTGAACCTGAAGCAGGCATCGTTGTGTTTGTGGAAACGGCCGTAACCTGGTGGCGGTCTCTTGCAACTCGGCGACTGACACATGTGCCATGCCTGGGCAGTGTTAAATTGTAGTTCAGCGTTTCCTCAATGAAACCCCAATCTGTCTGATTTCTCCCGAAGGATGCGCGCATCTGTGCGCATTTCAGGAGCCAGCCAATGCTGCCACTGCTCAGGGCCGCGCAGCAGCGCCTCCAAGGCCCGCTCACAGACTGTTGGCGTACGTGCCCCGATGGGGAATCAACACTGACCAATGTTATTCCAGAGGTACCAGCAGCGCCGAGCGATGTAGATGCCAGATGTCCAACTTCCACCCGAATGGTAGTCAGGTCAGCAGCTTCTCAATTTACCAATGAGGAGTGGATGTCTTATATTCTGTCAGGTGTGAGTAACTTTGAGGAGTCAACCACAGGATGGTAGTGGCGATGCCGCATCATCAGCCTCACCATCCGGCTTGGCACTTGTTGAAAAAATCTTGATCAGCATGAGCGGAAGCTTTGCGCGTCACAAGAGACGGGTGAGAAGATTCACTGTTTGATAGCAAAGACCCTTAGGTCTGTTTCTCAGGCATATCGCGGGAGGAGTGGAGGGTGGAGGAGGATGAGGCGGAAGAGGAGGAGAATGTGGGCGAGACACACAGAGGGGACAGTTGTTGAGTCCTCACGTTCAGCGTGTATGGGCAGAAGAGAAGAGGGGAGTTGGGAGGAGTTGGAGGAGGAGAAAGGACAGTCATGGCCAGAGGGGAGTGAATTCTTACGCGTTGGTACTCTGGGCGCATATGGCAGATTTCATGCTTAGGTGCTATCCCCGTGCACCTGCATTCAAAGAATTATTTCCAGCACCGATATATGGGTGTTCATCTCCTGGACCCACGTAACAAGCAAAATCTTTCCACTTCAGCCTGGAGTAGAGGAAAGGAGTGTGAGAAGCATGAATTCAGAGGCCTGGGCCCAAGGGGAAACAGTATTCCATTCTGACAAGCTGCTAGACGGCAGATGCGTAGTTCCTGCGGGACAAGTAGCGAGGGAGAGTAGGCAGAGCGCGAGGCAGTTGCCAGCACTGGCAAGGGTACGCTTGACAGGTTTGCCAGTTCTGTCCCCCAGCAAAGACACTGTCACCTGTCCCAGTCTCGGCAGGTAGGGCGATCTACGAAGATGGGAGGGAGTACGTAGTGGCCCATACATACGTCCTAAATGAATCACACAGCTCCCTACAACTCCTGGTTTCAAAGCTGGACATGTGGCACGAACTGGCGCGCGTACGCTTGAGGTTCTTGCCTGCCCTGCCGCAGCGTCTGTCGAGCGGGTTTTCGGCAGCTGGTGCATGCACTCACCGATAAGCGTCGAAACCGCCTATAGATGGACAGCGTGACGGCTTCTATAAGTATGAATAAAAGCCTGGCTTTTCATTAATTTCCCAATCTCACCGGTGAAGGAAGCTCAACCTAAAGTAATTTATCCACTCCTCTCTCCTCATTGCCCCTTCTCCTCACTCTTGGTACAGTAAGCAGAGCTTCGGAAACTGGTATTTTTTGACAGGGCCATGGCTTAGCATAGTACTTTATGCATTTAATTTTGGAGGGCACCGACCCCGGGTCCTCTGTGTTAAACAATTTTGGGAGTGCACATACAGGCACTCAACTATTCAATTTTTCTGGAGGGCCCAACTACCTGTTCTCTGCGTTTTGAAACTTTTTTGGACTGCAACATACAGGCCCTCAATCTCTTTCATTTTCTGAGGGCCACTACCTGCTCCCTGGTTTGAAAACTTTTTTGGACTGCACCATAAAGGCACTCAATCTATTCCTTCTTTTGGAGGGCACACTGTCCTGGTTTGAAATTTTGGAGCCAACAACAGGCCATCAATCTTATGCTTTCGTGGAGGGCCACTACCTGACTCCTTGGTTTGAAAACTTTTTGGAATGCACATAAGGCACTCATATTCCATTTTTCTGGAGGGCCACCTACCTGCTCTATGGTTTGAAAACTTTTTGATGCCACATACAGGCACTCAATGTATTCCATTTTTTTGGAGGGCACACCTCCCTGCTCTGGTTTGAAACTTTTTTGGACTGCCACATACCGGGCATCAATCTATTCCATTTTTCTGGAGGGCCACATACCGATCTCTGGTTGAAAATTTTTGGACTGCCACATACAGGCACTTCAATTAAATTGTCTCCATAGCAGCCTCCACAACGTTGTCTCCAGTCGTACCTCCAAAAGTCGTCCATTAGCTGCCTCCATACATCGTCCCTTATCAAACGAGGGTGGTCAGGCAGAAATTTTGGTGTTTCATGGATATTCCACATCAAAGTTGTTTAACTTTGTCGCCACCCAGCTGTGTTATCCACAAATATACTGGCAAACTTCTATCATTTACCAATATTATTCAGCGCTTCTTGCGCTTGTTTAAATTCCTCACCCGCCATATCCTAAACTTATAAGAACGCTACTACAATTGATCTATACAAAAGGTTCTTAGAAGTTGCTGTTGGGAGTAGCTAGAGACACGGGCTTGGATTGCAAAGCTCGCTGGCGGCGGAGCGCCGCTCCATGCCAAGATCCAACTAACATAGTTTTAACTGCAGCACCTTTAATTACTACTGAGTTCACTGCCTCCATACATGGTCCCTTATCAAACGGCTTTATCAGGAGAACTTTTGGGTGTTTCATGGCTTCCACAACAAACTTGTAACTTTGTCGCCACCTGCTGTGATCCACAAAAATATACTGGCAAACTTCTATCATTTACCAATATATTTCAGGCTTCTTGCGCATCTGTTTAATTCCCTCACCCGCATATCCAAATTATAAGAACGCTACTACACTTAACTTGGTGCACGCTGGGACTGGTATTGACCCTGGGGGCTGGTGATATACTGCCGAGCAGAGGATGCGGGGCCTACCTCGGTCCAGGTCTCAAAGGCTACTATACCTCCTCCCTCACCACCCCTCCTCACCTCCTCGAATTACACCCGTGGCCATGGCGCCATCAGTCGGTAGTTAGCCAGCAGCAGTGCCGTCGCTAAGCGACAGCAGGCGGTGCTCAATGCGAGCCTAGCCGATAACGTGCACACCGCCAAGAGCTTACAGGGCATTCCACATCAAACTGTTAAATTCTCGCCAACCTGCTGTGTAATCACACAAAAGATACTGGCAAACTTTTATCATTTACCGATATATTTCAGCGCTTCTTGCGCATCTGTTTACTCCCCTCTCTCGCCATATCCCAAAATTATAAGAAAGCTACTACACTTTATCTTATACAAAAGGTTCTTAGAAGTGCTGTTTGGGGAGTAGCTAGAGACAGGGGCTTGGATTGGCGACAGCTCGCCTGGAAGCGGAGCGCCAGCTCCATCCCAAGATTACAACTAACATAGTTTAAGTGAGCAGCACCTTTAATCTACTAATAGGTACTGCCTCCATAAATAATAAGAATAATCTTATATTATATAGCGGCCATCATATTATCGTGCGCTTTACAAAATCATAGGAACAAATACAAATGTAATGTAACAGAGCAAAACATTTGTATGGAAAACAACAGGAGTGAGGTCCTGCTCGCCAGAGCTTACGGTTATGAAGATGATGGGGTAACAAGGGTAAAAGAATTTTTAATGGTCAAGCCATTCTTCTAGGGAATAGAACAAATATAATAAATGGAATGCTGTCGCTGAACCACTACCGCGTCACCAGGTCCAGGGTGAATGGGACTGCATAGAAGTCTGGTGCCTGTGGATGCTGATAACAGAGGGGAGGACGACACAGGACGGGTTAGTAGAAGAGTTTTAAAATTTGAGTTATGAGTGTTATAGGCTTGCCTACAGAGAAAGGGTTTTAAGAGCACGTTTGAAACTTGGGGTTTGGTTTAGTCTGATAGTCCGGGGGCAGCCGCATTCCATAGAATTGGTGCAGCTCTAGAGAGTCTGGAGACGCGCGGTGGAGGTCCGCATAGGGTAGAGGTTGATCTAAGATCACTGGCGGATATCTAAGAGCACGGGTTGGGCGATAGACTGGTAAAGAGAGGATGAGTGGGGGTGCAGCATATACAGAGCTTATGGATGAGGGTTATATTTTAACACGTATCGAAAGGGACTGGCAGCCAGAGCAGCGACTGGATGAATGTAGCATACAGGTCCCTTATCAAACGAGCGCTGTGGCAGGCAGAATTTTGGGTGTTTTCATGGGTTCCAAACAAACTTGTTAACTTTGGCCACCCTGCTGTGTAATCCACAAAATATACTGGCAAACTTTTATCATTTACCAATCTATTTCAGCGCTTCTTGCGCATCTGTTTCCATTCCCTCACCCGCCATATCTAAACTATAAGAACGCTTACACTGATTTATACAAAAGTTCTTAGAAGTGCTGGTTGGGGAGTGCCTAGAGACAGGGGCTTGGATTGCGAAAGCTCGCCTGGCAGCGGAGCGCCAGCTCCATGCAAGATCCAACTAAACATAGTTTTAATGCAGCACCTTTAATCTACTACTAGTTCACTGCCTCCAATACATGGTCCCCTTATCAAACGAGCTGTGTCAGGGACAGAATTTTGGGTGTTTTCATGGCTTCCATGTTAACTTTGTCGCCACCCGCGTGTAATCAACAAAATATATGGCAAACTTTATCATGTACCGATATATTTTGAGCGCTCTTGCTCTCCTCCTTGGTTCCTCTGCAACCATGGTTTGAAGCCTGAGTCCATTTAGGGTAGTCGCCATGCCACCTCTAGCCTGCCGATGCTGCCGCTCTCGCATGAAGTCCCTTTAGTGTCAGGGTAATTATTGGAGTTTTAGATGCTATCTAGCTTCATGTGTCACGCTGTCATGGCCATGCTGTTGCCCATAATTTTGGCATAATGGTGCGATAAGCAGCCTCAGAGGCTCCATGCATGCTGACCCTGCTGTTTCCTGTCCATTTCCGTGAGTTTACAATTTTCGAGGTTCCACAGGTGTTTGGCCAAGCTTCCCTGTGCAGAGCCTTGGTCCCCTTAAAATGCTCGAGTCTCCATTGATTCAATGGGGCTCGTATTCGAGACGCGCACTCGAGCATCGGGGAAAAGTTCGTCTCGAATAACGAGTACCCGAGCATTTTAGTGCTCGCTCATCTCTAGTTTTAACCTTAGTGCGTCCTGCACTTGTCTGTCCTTCCTGTCCATCCAGGTCATTCCCATATACTTCATAAGACATATTCTACTTAAACCTGGAACAGCTCTGTAAAAATCATCTTAATTATCTCCATAAAAGCTTAATAATAATAATAATAATGATGCTAATAATAATAATAATAATAATAAGAAGAAGAAGAAGAAGAAGAAGAAGAAGAAAAATATAACAGTACACAAAGATGATACATTTCAAAATAACACTACTTTTCTTTTCAAGACCCCTGCAAGGAACAAGTAAACCTGTATTATTTGATTGGTTACACAGACTCTTACTTTGCTATTTTTCTGGCATTTCAGTTAAAGGAAAATGTAAATTGTCATGACCTGAACATTCATCACTGGCACAAAGCCGCCTGCTGGTCTGAAATACAAACCATAGGAGGTTAGTGCATCTTCTAAACTCTCAAAATGCATGTTCATTTCTTATCCATTCTGGGGGTTGTATGCATATAGATCTGCATTTTTTCTCATCATTCACACTGCTTTCCAGTCATAGGAAATGATAATTCAGTCAGCTATTTGATGCCTATTAATCAGCAACACTTGAGGCATTCAGAAGCCACAAAGTACAGAGCCTGCAAAAGCAAGGGGTAAAAATTATATAGGAAAGAATATTATTACCGATATGCAAGATTGGAAAAAGTTTTGGTTGGAATTAAATACATACATAACTCTTTTCCTGTCAATCATAAGCAAAATAGTAGTAACAGGTACATAGCAGAAGCATAATAGTTTTATTTTTGAGTATACAGTAGTATAGTAGTTATATTTTACATAGGGGGTAGTATTATTGTAGTTATTTTCTTGTACATAGGTGGCAGTGTTATAGTAGATATATTCTTGGACATAGGGGGAGGATTATAGTACAGGCGGTCCCCTACTTCAGGACACCTGACTTACAGACAAGCCATAGCTACAGATGGACCCCTCTGCCCACTGTGACCTCTGGTGAAGCTCTCTGGATGCTTTACTATAGTCCCAGACTGCAATGATCAGCTGTAAGGTGTCTGTGATGAAGCTTTATTGATAATCCTTGGTCCAATTACAGCAAAAATTTTGAAACTCCAATTGTCACTGGGACAAAAGAAAAAAAATTGTCTAGAACTTCAATTATAAAATATACAGTTTCGACTTACATACAAATTAAACTTAAGAACAAATCTCCGGACCCTATCTTGTATGTAACCCGGGGACTGCCTGTAGTTATATTCTTGTACATAGGGGGTAGTATTATAGTAGTTATACTCTTGTACATAGGGGGCAGTATTATAGTAGTTATATTCCTGTACATAGGGGGCAGTATTATAGTAGTTATATTCATGTACATAGGGAGCAGTATTATAGTAGTTATATTCTTGTACATAGGGGGCAGTATTATAGTAGTTATAGTCTTGTACATAGGAGGCAGCATTATAGTAGTTATATTCTTGTACATAGAGGAAAGTATTATAGTAGTTATATTCTTGTACATAGGGGATAGTATTACGGTAGTTATATTATTGTACACAATAAGCAGTATTATAGTAGTTATATTCTTGCACATATTGTCACAGGCACCCCCATGATCCATGTCATGGATCGCGGGTGCCCCCCGTGCTGGCCCGGTTTCCCCGGCGATGGACTTACCTCTTTACGCCCCGCTCCAGGCCGTACGATGCCCCTGCATGTCCCCCTGCTCCCAGGGTATGCACTCGCGGTGTCAAATTTTAAGGGCCCCACACAGGTGGATTGTGTGGCCACTTCCAGGTCCGGTATTTATGCCAGCAGCTCCCCTCATTCCCCGCCAGATCTTCAAGCCATCCTCTAGAGAAAGCCTCCTGTGTATACAAGCGGATCCTGTGTATCCAAGCCGTTCCTGTTTCTCCAGCATTCTGTTTTCTCCAGCATTCCCTGTGTGTTCCCTTGTACCTGCAATTCCATTTCCCCACTGTCCTCCTTCCTGTGTTCCCGTGGTCCTGCTTCTTGCGTTCCTGATCCTCATGTGCTAGACTATTCCGTCCTGTGTTTTCTGATCTATGTTGCCAGCTCCCTATGTTCTGACGTGAGTTCTAGATTGCTTCTGGTGCTGTTTATCCCGCTGTCCACCTGAGTACGTCTGTCTCCTGTATTGCTATACCCCTGGCTGCCTTCCACCGCGGGCTGGTGGTACCCCGCCCCGCAAAACCAACGCCGCTTTGCGGCAGCATGGGAAGTACCATGTGCCACTTAGACCTCCGGTCCCAGGTGTCGGCTAGTACCATCCCCGCGGTGGTCCAGAGGGGCCAGACTCTTAATCTACGATATGAACAGTATTATAGTAGATATATTTGTACATGGGAACCTTTCTTATAGTTGTTTTATTCTTGACAGGAGACAGTATTATAGTAGTTATATCTTGTACATAGGGGAGGTATTATAGTGTTTATATTCTTGTACATAGGGGGTATATATAGTAGACTTTCGTCATATATTCTGAATTATTATAGTAAGATATATTGTTGTATCTCGGTGTCTATATCTTTTTTGATGTGGTCCAAAATTTTCATGCACATTTTTCTCTAAACATATAAAATACGAAATAACTGAATAACATATAAAGAAGTTATTAGGTCTTAGCTGTTTACATGGACATGTAAATTCCAGGTGTACATCACTAAAATAATCACAATTACTAGCAAATTATTTAGATGCCAAGGGGACATGAGGGGCAAATACAAGAGTATGGCTAGGGCACATGGCCTTGGACCAGGGCTAGCAAGGGTGGTATCTCCAAGGGTGGCCTCCATTACCTTTCTATCCTGGGTGGTGCAGTCCCCAGCTCCTCCCCCCAAAGCAATCACAGCGGCATGTTGCATCTTTAAGACGTACATACCACTAGTTACTGGACAGTTGCAGGCATTGTTGCCACTGCCTGTGCCCTCTTGCTAATTTGACCATCCAGCTGGTCATGGATAGTGATGGCCGGCATCGGTCGCACCCTAGCACAGAGATGCCCGGGAAGCAGAGGAGGCTGCAGAAACTGCTGGAAGGGATTATAACTTTTTTTTGTATTTTAGCTTTGGCTGCATGGTTATGGGTTTCTTATACCTAGCCTATCTATATACCTGGACATGAACTACCTATCGATACTGGGGGCATGGGCTACCCACTCCTTAAAGGGGGCATGTCCTATACCTACTACTGGGGTCCATGGTCTAGCCTATTACCCTCTGTGGCATGGTCTACCTATATACTGGGGGCAATGGACACCTATGTACTGGGGCTGGTTCCCTATATTCTTGGCAAATGGCTACCTATGTATTGGGAGATGGGCTATGTTATATACTGGGGGCATAGCTTCCTATATACTGGTGACATGAGTTGGAATTGCTTATCTTTACAACACCGGGATATGGGCTGACCATTTCGGTTTCGCTACCTATATATGGAAGGGTTGTGCTGGTTTGTGTCTCCCTATTTAGGGCAACAATGATGCTATTGGTGGGTTACCTACATGATGAATGACATTTGCTGGTATTGGCGGCCTATACTGTTGAATGGGCTGGCATTGCTACCTATATACTGAATATACTGGGGGCAAAATGTGCAGTTCTGGGCCTAACAATATACTGGGAGAATTTGCTGGTCTATACACAAAATACTGGGTGTGCTGTACTGTCTAATGAATGAGGAGAATTTAATGAGTGGGAATCTATAGGTTTTACTGACTTTTTTTTTAGAGGCCAACAGTCACAGGGTCGCAAATTCTTCTGCACTGAATAAATCATGTTACCGAGAAGTTGCCTTGACATTCTTCCTATTGGGAAGATTCAATAATGAGGATAAGTCGAGAATAGACTGGATGGACCAGGCCAACACGACAAATAAATGAAAACATTTGCCGACTTAACAGTAAGTAATTGTTTTGTTCCTGCACCATGCAGCCCAGATGTGCGTGTCTTAAAGTTACTGCACAATAGTTTTAAGCACAGCTGATATTGTCCATGTCAACAATTATGGTTGATACCTATTCATGTCCTTTGTCTTTTTTCTATCAGTGACATACCTCATATATCTAATCAGCCCCTACTGTAAGATTCTCTCAATTTTTCCTTTTGTTACATAATGCTACAGGCAGTGGCGGTCACACAGCACTGAAGGGCATTTACAAGAATGTACCCAATCAGCACAGCCAGGCAGGGACCCCCCCCCAAAAAAAAAAATGATACTTGCACAGAGATCTAGTGCGACTCATGCAGGGAGACACAGAACTGACAGTACTAGCCCTGGACTCTGCATCATAGTAAAGAATTAATGATACAACTATACCACAAAGAAACATATATTCAATATGTCCAACCTACACATAACATCAACTAACATAGAAATAAAGATGAGACAATGGCCATCACACTATCTGTATTACTTATATATATATATATATATATTATAGTAATTATATATATAATCAAACAAACAGAAGCAGCACCTCTCTGAGAGACCACCCTACAAGAACGGTTAGGTTTTTATTCTCTGATTTTTTTGCCATTATACGCTATGGCAAGCGCCCCCGTCTGCGACTACCCCGTCCCGTGCAAAGAGGTTTTTCACACATAAACAATTCTGCTCCATTGAAACTTTCAAACTCAAACATCTCTGCAACATACAATTGGGGCAGTATTTGCAATATCTTCTTTAGCTTCTGCTCTGTAAGCTACACGTTAGTCCAGACCATTCTCGTCGCTATAACACGTCTAGGTCGCCTCACACCATCTTGGATTCGACCTTGTTCTTTTTGACTTTTGCTGTGGCTGCGATAGTCCATTACTTTTTGTATAGCCCACATAGCGCTTTTATTCTTCACGCCGGGGTTTCTTGCTTGTTATGAAGGGGGGAAAACACACCATTTAATTGGATAAATTTATTTAAAAAAATAAAAAAAAAAAAACAAAAAACGGGTTCCGTAGCCTGGCTTGTCATATTTCTGATAGTACCTTGTCAGTGAACAAGTGGTCTGTCATCTTGGCTGATCTGACCTGTTGCCTTTCTCACCGTCCGTCTCTCTCTAAAGTCTCTCAAGGTTCTGGATAATGGTGTCGGCCCCTTAACCAAGGTTTTATTCCGTGTGAGGCAGGTGCCTAGCTCACAGGACGTCACAGGGTGAATATATATATATATATATATATATATATATATATATACACAAACAGAAGATCACCTCTCTGAGAAGACCACTCCATAAAAGACAGGTTATTTTAATTCTCTGATTTTTTTGCCATTATACTCTATGGAAGCGCCCCCGTCTGCAGACTACCCCTTTCCCGTGCAAAGAGTTTTCACACATAAACAATTCTGCTCCATTAAAACTTTCAAACTCAAACAGCTCTGCAACATACAATTGGGCAGTATGCAGATAGCTCTTTAGCTCTTGCTACTGTAGCTACGTTTATTCAACCATTCTCTCGCTATACAATTCTGTGCCTCACCACCATCTTGGATTTGACCTTGTTCTTTTTGACTTTGCTTGTCCATCTATTATCTGTTGTATGCCCCTATGTTTTTTTCTCACCCGGTGTTTTCTTGCTTGTTATTGGTAACTGGCTTGTCATATTTCTGTGTCCTTGAGTGAACAGTGGTCTGTCTCTGACTTACTGTTACCTCTCACCTTGCAGTCTCTCTCAAAGTCTCTCAGCAGGTTCTGGATAATGGGTTCGCCCTTACCAAGTTTTATTTCCTGTAGGCAGGGCCATAGCTCACAGGGACGTCACAGGGTGAATTATCCTCCACTGTGGTTGTGGTTGTGCTGTTTGCTGTACAGGTTTGTGACTTATATGTTAATGCTAGCAGAATGTTCATTTTGGGAATTTTGCTTGGCTGCCTAGGGCACCAAAGTGCCTTGTCCTGACCCTGGGTGCAGAGTCCAGCCCCATGCATGTGCACTAGCTATTGTCTGCCAAAGTTTGTAGGTAAGTTACAGTACACCACATAGGACCTGTAGAATTGTATGCAGCCTGGCCCCCAAATAAATCAGCATAGCATCTGGGAGAGGGGCGCACAACCACTGAGGTATGATAAATCCTAATAAAGAATAGTGTTTATAGAGTGTACTAAAGTCAGTAATGTAATGATTATTATTTTGGCCAGTAGGAAGGCTTGCAGGAGTTACATCTCTGTCCATAGCAGCAGTTTTATGGAAGTTACATTCTTGTACATAGAGGCAGAATTATAGCAGTTCATAGATGCCAATATGATTGTAGCTTTATTCTTCTACTGAGGTGGAAAGATAAAAGTAGGTATATTATTATACATAGGAGACAGTATTATAGTCCTTATGGTGTACAGGAGCAGTATAACAGGATTAGTTATATATTTGTACACAGAAGTCATAGTATCATAGTATCATAGTATATAAGGCTGTAACAAGACACAAGTCCATCAAGTCCAACCTTTAAGAATTAAATAAATGTTTTTTCCCCATAACCCGTGATATTTTTTCTCTCCAGAAAGGCATCCAGGCCTCTCTTGAACATGTACATAGAGTCCGCCATAATAACCCCCTGCGGCAGAGAGTTCCATAGTCTCACTGCTCTTACAGTAAAGAACCTTTGTCTATGTTGATGGTAAAATCGCCTCTCCTCTAGGCGCAGTCAATGTCTATGATATAACACTATAGATAGTTTATTTTATATATGGGGCACTATTATATTTTTGGATAATCAATAAATGGGTTTGTAAAGAAGTATACTTTTTAAAGGTAATCTGTAGGAACATAGGACATGTTCCTCTTCATTTCACCTTTTAGTTTTTTGTGTATTTAGTAAAGTTTTTGTTTTATTGGATATACACTGGTGGTAATGGAGGTTCACATGATGGTCACTTGATGTTGTTGTGCTACAATTCATTCCCCTGACTAAAGCTCTGACATCACTGGCTATTATAATATTGTACTAGGGGTTACAACCACCACCCACGTTGTGTATAAATATCTATGCATTATGTATCCAGGAGCTCCCATGGTGCACAGCTTTCTTATGGTTGATGGTAATTTGCACATATATCAATAGATTTGTGTTGATGAAATGGGTTGTATGATAATTCATCTAAATCCCAAAGTATTAATATATTACGCTTTATGTGAATGGTATACATAATTTCACCCTTTGAAAGTGATCCACACATCATAGTCTCAAATCTGCCTTCAGGGTGAAATTCCCAGAGTTGAACTAACAGAGGCCTCGTTTTGGAATTGGATTACAGTGATGGATTCTAGCCACTTGTCACTTTGCTGGTTTCTGGTGCCCATCGCTCTGCATTTCCGACTGTAAAATCACAATATACATTGTTTTTGTCTTAGGAGCAATCTCCTCCAGGGTGCAATTCTCTCTTTTTTCCAAATACAATAGTTAAAATGAAAAACAACAGATGTGCTGCAGGGGGAAATCACAGACCTGAGAAATATACATTTTTCTTCTTCCACCAGTGAAGTCATCTATCTACCAAGCTCCCTGCAAGCTCTGAAATGTAAAATTGGAGTCATGAGCATTGGGCCGAAGAGAAGTTTCACAGCTCGGTGTCTAAACTCTTGTCCAGGAAGATTAAAAAGAAGAGAGTTCACACTAGAAAGCGTAGAATGCACAAACTCAGATAGATACACTAAATAAAGAGATTCAGTTATTTCCCATTATCATTATGATCTAGAATAGATAGAAAGAGAGATATGTTCTTTGTAAGAAATCTTATTTTCAGCTGACAAAAGGAAATGGCATGATTAGCAGCAGCCATGACACAAAGCCAAGAAGTCTTAATCTGTCCCTAAACAGAACAATCAAATATGAAGCTTTAGAGGCTGAAGCAAGAGAATTCATTTTATCAGTTCCTTCAACCAGGGGCACTCTCAAACATCAGTATTTAGATTTAGAATTTGGAAGATGATATTGTACTTTTTAATGCAGAACCCTAACCCCACAACCCAGTTTTGATTAGAGTTACTGATGCAAGATACTGACCAAAATACAGCCAACAGGAACCCAAGCATAACACCGCATCAACCCAAGAGCAAGATAAAGAAGTTTAAGTCTAAGGTATATTTCACATTTATGGAACTACAATATTTGAGCGGTTTATTTTCATTTATCCAACAAAAAAAAATAGTTTCTTTTTCACTGGAATTCTAAAGATTATAGGTCATGTGCAATTAATTTTAGTCTTATTTTTTACATGACAAAGCCCTGACATTTTAACATTTTTAGCTGCCCCCAACAATAACACTTAACATTTAAGTGCCAATGCCGCATGCACACTGTCATTTTCCCTTGGGTCGTCACTCCCCCGTGATTTCATTGGGAGTGTTAATGGTAGAGTAAAGTAGTTACCAGTAAGGAAGATACCAACAGGGGTGGGTGGAGGGTCTGACCTGAAAACAGAACCTCATCCTGGACATCTGGCCGCAGTGCAGGTTCAGAAACCGAACCTTCAATGTTCACCATGCACCCTAACATTGTGGTTCACGTCCAATGATCACAACTTTTTTATCCCCTGTAAAGTAGGCTGCGGGACTCTGAAGAAATAGAAAGGTGACACAAAGTAAGCAATCACACTTCTCTATCTGGCAGTAACAAGGATAAGTCTAGGTTTGGTGTATCCAAGAAGAATGCTCCCTACCTGTCTACATTGCTGCCAACTGTAACGTTCAGTGTAGGAGATATAATGCTATAGGACTGTTTTATTTAGATTGGCTGGGATCCCAATACAAAATGAAGTTTAGGTGCATGTTCAAGACCAGTGCTTCTTTCACTTTTACAGAACTTTTGGACGTAGGAAGCATGGGATGGTTTTGGGATGGCTTACTGGGCAGCTGTTTCAGGGGTCCCAGCAGTCAGATCATCTATGATCAAATGCTAATTCCCTACTCTGTGGTTAGGGGATTTTTTTTACAAGCTCTTTCCTGCTTCAGCATAGCTACATTTTTTCAATTATAAGATTCAAACTTTGTGGCCCCTTTCTGGTCCAACTTCATTTTAGTGTACAAAATAATGCTTTTAATAGTATTTTTATAGTGTTTGGTGTAGACAACTCAAATGGTCCCCACAGTGCGCTGAGCTACACCCCTGGAATAATTTTTATTGTGAGCAAAACCATCTGACCCAGCATGAATGTCTGATCTCACAAATGCTCTTTATGATTGGGAAAAAAATCTGTAAAATTGTGTCAGAAATCTTTTCCAGAAGAAGTTGCAAAGAAGAACCAATGCCTATAGATTTAACATTGGATGTCATAAAAGCTTCTTTTGGTCTTTTTAGGTTTTTCAATACTTTATCATATGTATTATAAAATCCTCACAAGGCTGCTTCAAGCACTTCAATGTGGTCCTCCCTCTTGCATTTCTTTTTCATGTCTGAAATGATGACAATGCCTTGTACAAACATTTTTACTGCTGTGGGGAAGACCGGTGTGCACTAAGTTGTGATGGGAAGGACATATATGATTACAGGGGCTGGGTACTTACAGGTAACTTTAACAGGTTAAGAATAGGATCCTAATAGAATCCCCCATGGTTTACTTTCCTTGATAATATTTCCCATTCAATGTTGGGAGGTGTGGTTCATCTGACCCCTGGGCAGCAGTACTCAGGATTTTCTGTGATGTCCTGTTGGGTCCTGATTATGAAGAAGCCATGCAGTATACATATCCCCCAATGTCATAACCACTCCCATATCAGTGGTTGGAGAAGCGTTTGGATTACTTTGTGTAGATGAGAAAGTAAGAAAATATCCCATTAAGGGTAAGATTGTGATATTGTCTTTGTGTGGTCAAGATATCTGTGTCCTGTAAGGAAAAAAAAAAATAGAACTGAGCTGCCACTCATTTAAAGCTTTGTTCACAGCCAGGATTAAGTTGGTCTTTGTGCAGCCCCTGGTGCAGGGAATTAGGCAGTCTTGTCGTATAAAAAATTTTAAAAATCTGTTTTTGGAGATCATGCAAGACGTGACTCCTCACTTAATTAGGAGAAGATAAATGGACCTCACAGCTCTCCTTATTAAACAAACACCATATGAGAATTTGTTTAGAATTTTCCAGTGCTGGGAAACAGGTTTATGTAAATATTTTTAAGAGAATTTTTTTTAACTTCATTGTATTGAAAATGTTCAGTTTTCAAAAATTACAAGCAACTTGTTTAAAAATGTTAGTTTTTGTTTTATTATTTTCATCTTATCCATGTCTTCTGACCTCAATCTGTTGCACCAACATGATAAACATTTCTCTTTAGCTCTTCCATTTACAATTACAATTAAACGCCACAAAAGTAAATCACCTCCCAAAATCTTAATTTTCAAAATAGCAACAATTTGACATCTGTTAGCGGATGCAATTATCAAGCACAGTCTTGCGGCATTTCTTTTTTAATGAAGGTGGAGAAAGGTTCAGAGAACAGAATGTAAAGTTAATTATCAAATATGCAAAGATCCCACTTTTTATTTCATCCCGTTTACACAATGCACCATTTTCTAACAAGTGTATATCATTTTGGTTCTTCCTCTAAATTATCTTCAAAATGAAATTGTAGGGAAAGTGTCCTCTGGGCAAAGTTCTGCTGACGGAGAGGAGAGCTTCTCAGCCGTTAATCTGTGAACTATTGTCAATAGAAGAGCTGGATGATTATTAGGGGATATGGAGAGAGACAATCTGATCAAATTGTTTATGGAATTAAAAGGCGGAGAGGGATGATAGAGACAATATTTATTATTTAGGTGATGGAACCTTAAAAAGAATATGGAGTAAAATAATAAAATTCATTTAGACAATGCAGTTCAGGAAACATAAAAGGGTTGTGCTATTATAGATACTTATTCCATATTTACAGGATAGAGGCATACATGTCTGATCACTTGGGGTCCCATAGCGGGATTATTTATAGGTCCTACTTAAATAAATGGAGCTCTGGTGCTTCATTTCCTTTGAGAGACTTCAGGAAACTTTCAGTGCCCCAATCTCTGGAACAATTTCACAACCTCTTAAAGTTACATGTTAGTTTTGACTCATTTGTAAGACTAGAGACATCTCTTATGTGACATAATGATTCAGACTCAACTCAGTTCAAGAGAATTTAAGGTACAGAACCCATGCTATCATAGTGATACCTGGAGGAGTTGTGGCATTCTAGTTCCCCTTTGGCCTGTTCAGCACCCATTCTAAGATCTAAGACAGGTATTTATAATATACATTATTGGGTATATTCCAGTCCATTTTCACAGGAGAGTGAATGACGGATTAGATACTTCTACTCATGGTTGACAATATAACTACTTTCCTATATTCAAGAATATAGATATTTAATATAATGTGGTATCCTATGTAGACAATTATAATTAAGTTAATGCTGTTCCATTTGTAACTGACTAAAAAAGTACATATACACAAGCATATAGCTGCCTCAAAACTTCCAACAAAAACAAAACTACTACAGTGGGTATGGAAAGTATTCAGACCCCTTTACATTTTCCACTCTTTGTTTTATTGAAGGCAAATGGGCAAGATCAAAAAGTTTTTGTTTTGTTTTGCTTATTAATGTATAGTCTGCACCCTATCTTGACAGAACAAAAATGTAAATATTCTTGCTCATTTATTAAACAACAAAAACTGAAATATCAAATGGTCATAAGTATTCAGACCCTTTGCTGTGACACTCATATTTAACTTACATGATGTCCATTTCCTTCTGATCCTCCTTAAGATGGTTCTACTCCTTCATTGGAGTCCATCTGTGTATAATTAAACTGATTAGACTTGATTAGGAAAGGTGCACACATTTTTCGATAAAACATCACAGCTCAGAGTACTTGTCAGAGACAGAGCTCAGAGACAGAATAATGGCAAGGCTCAAAACAACTTCTGCAGCACTCAAGGTTCCTAAGAGCACAGTGGCCTCCATAATACTTAAATGGTATAAGTTTAGAATGACCACAACTCTTTTTCAACCTGGCCATCCGGCCAAACTAAGAAATTGTGGGAGAAGAACCTTGGTGAGAGAGGTATAGATGAACACCAAGATCACTATGGCTGAGCTCTAAAGATGCAGTAGGAACATAGGAGAAAGTTTCACAAAGTCAGCAATCACAGCAACCCTCCACCAGTAGGGGCCTTATGGCAGAGTTTGCTGACTGAAGCCTCTCTTCAGTGCAAGACATATGAAAGCTGCATACAGTTTGCAAAAAAAACATATGATGAACTCCCAGACTATGAGAAATAAGATTCTCTGGTTTGATTAGACAAAGATTGAATGTTTTGGTGTTGGAGGAGAAGTTACCTCTCATCACCTGCAAAATACAATACCAACAGTAAATCATGGTGGCAGCATCATGCTCATGGGGGTGTTTCTCAACTGTAGGGGCAGGAGGACTGAATGCAATTGAAGGAAAGTTGAGTGTGGCCAAGTACAGAGACATCCTGGATAAAAAACCTCTTCAAGAGTGCTCTGGACCTCAGACTGGACTGAAGGGTGGCTTTTAAACAAAACATTGACCTTAAGCACACAGCTAAAATAACAAAGCAGTGGCTTCTTGACTGGCCCAGAGCCCAACCTCAACCCAATGGAGATATCTGAAAGAGGCTGCCCACCAACATTCACCATCCAACCTGTGGGAACCACAGAGGATCTGCAAGGAAGAATGGCAGATGATTAGAGATGAGCGAGCACTAAAATGCTCGGGTGCTCGTTATTCGAGCCGAACATTTCCCGATGCTCGAGTGCTCGTTTCGAGTAACGAGCCCCATTGAAATCAATGGGAGACCCGAGCATTTTTCAATAAAATTATAAACTGAACGAGCACAGTGAAAGAACACAGTGCAGAAC